>CM042685.1:12781925-13381925 GCA_023614405.1 Avena insularis
CGTCCAGCACCGACAGGAGCAGGCCGAGCGCCAGACGTGGTCCGGCCGCGTGCTCGCCTACCAGGGTACCCCACTCGTCGTCCTCGACGACGACGAGGAGGCCGGCCTCTCCCACCAGCCCTGGAGGTGAGGCGACGCCGGCCAGGGGAGCTCCCGCCCGCCGTAGCCGTCGAGCGACGACGATGACGACGGCGGCAAAGACGACGACAATGCTGATCCCGGCTACACCTCCTTCTACGGCAACCTTGGCATGTAGAAGCGGCGACGGCATCAGCGGCGGCCTTTTTTATGTCTTTTAGTTTATTATCTAGCCTAAATTCGGGTGTTCACCCGAATTCGATGTAATCCGCCTATATTCGCCCATAATTAATGAAATCTGCCTAAATTTGCCAAATTCGACTGAATTTTAGCCGAACGCGGGAACTCGGCATGGGGACATGAGTGAGAAACTCGGCGTTTCCAGGTCGAAACGAGTTTCATTCGGCCCAAAATTGGTCTGGATTTCGTCCTGGGATCGCCCAATGAGTGGGGATGCTCTTAGGAAAAGGGAGTGTCATATCAAGACTTTTTACTTGACAAGTGTGTCATATACTCATACATCTACCTCCTCCAACCTAATTGTCGATACTTTGCTTGGTCTCGGCGGCGACGTGCTACGCCGTAACCCTCTTGGGAGCGTTCGTGGTGCCCGATACCTCTCGGTCTCGGTCCATTGTCATTGGTAGTCAAGTTCATGTCCTGGCTGCTCGAGGCATTTCCAGTGCTAACGTGGGGAGTTTTCAGCGGCCTCCTATCATACACACATGACTTGGTTATGACCACTCCATCCTCGTTGGCGGCTGGCAGGATCGGCGCTCCATGGTTCGGAGTGAGCGAGCAGGCGGCCCTTTTCGACGACAACTTGGTGGGAATGGTGCGACGATATCCAATAGTTTCACAAGGAGGCGTAGTGGCCTAGGTGTAGGTCCTTCTTTAGGGTGTGGCCATGACTGTTTTTTTTATCTTTGATCTGCCTTTATAAGAGAGTTCCTCATTACTTTGTATCGATTTGGCTGTATTAAAAAAATCCCCTTTTGAAGTAAAAGAAAATTCGCTGACATTTTGATCTCAGTGGGCACTAGCAGTAGCAGCCCCGTCGGCCCTCGGCTATCGCCTTCCGTCCGGTTTCGAGGGATCCCTCCCGGCACACAAAAGGACGGGTGGCCACTGGCCCCTGCACGTTATTGTAGTACTCCGTCCCCTACCATCATCCTCTACAGGCTGGCTCTAGCACTAGTGACACACGGCCAGCTCACCGTCCGAAGCAGCTATCATCATCCTCCAACCCGTCCCCTATCATCATCCTCCACCCCGTCCTGTCGCCCGCCCCGTCGCCTCCCCATCTCCTCACCGTCCGAAGCAGCTAGACGCGGACGACCGGCCGCCGCGCCTGGACCTCGAGCACGCCGACCGGCTGCAGCACATCCAGGTCGGCCTCAACTTCCTGCACGATGTGGTGATTTTGGTTTGTATGTGAGATTACTACTAGGATGCGCTGATTTGGTAGATACTTACAAATTACCGAGTATGATGTGCTGATTTTGGTTTGCTTGCAAAATAGATAGTGTGTATTTGGGATATGCGACAGATTATGTGCAGCTCACCATTTCTAATTGTTTAGTTCTTTACTAGTATTAAAGCGGAGGAGAAGCCCCGTTGGGAAACCACACACTGACACCACCGCTGTACCAGCATACAAGAAGCAGAGCAGCAGCGAACATGGCTGCGAGGTTAGCAGCACGCCTGTCCCTCCTCGCCCTTCTGGCCCTCGTCGTCGTCCTTACGGCGAAGGCCGACTTCGACGAGCAGTTCGAGGTGATCGGCGACCGCGACCACATCGGATACAAAGACGACGGCAACGGCGGCCAGGAGTTCTCTCTGGAGCTCGACCAAGAATCCGGATCCGGCTTCAAATCCAAAGCCAAGTATCTCTTCGGCGAGTTCAGCGTTCGGATGAAGCTTGTCGACGGAAACTCTGCTGGCACGGTCACCTCCTTCTACGTAAGCATTTCTTCTGTTCACTGATTTCTCTTTTCTTTTCTTTTCTTTTGGCTATAAACTCAATACCGGTGGATGGATATGTTTAGCTGACGTCCGGGGAAAGCAGTACCCACGACGAGATTGACATCGAGTTCATGGGGAACTCGAGCGGCCAACCCTACGTGATGAACACCAACGTCTGGGCCAGCGGCGACGGCAAGAAGGAGCACCAGTTCTACCTCTGGTTCGACCCCTCCGCCGACTTCCACACCTACAAGATCACTTGGAACCCCAAGAACATCATGTACGCATCATATCATCCAGCCCGACCGACTAACCCGAGTTCGAATTTTGAGACAGATTATTCAACTGCTTATTGACTCGATTCGCGACAAAATTGCCATAATGCCAGATTCGAAGTGGACAACGTGCCGGTGAGGACGTTCAAGAACTACGATGACCTGCCGTTCCCGACAAGCAGGCCGATGGAGGTGCACGCCACGCTGTGGGACGGCAGCTACTGGGCAACGCAGCACGGCAACGTAAAGATCCACTGGAGGCCCGACCCTTTCGTCGTCTCCTACCGCGCCTACCACGCCAACGGCTGCGTCCACAGCAAGAACTCCTCGCGGTGCCCCGACGGATCCGACGCCTGGATGCACAGGGAGCTCGGCGACGAGGAACTCCGCACCGTCGCATGGGCAGAGCGCAACTGCCTCTCCTACAATTACTGCGCTGACGGCTGGCGGTTCCCCAAGGGATTCCCCGGGGAGTGCGGCCGCAAGTGATGCATATGCATCCCTCCGAATTGAAGCAGACCACCAAGATTTAATTAATTTGTTTCTTACATTTGTTTATTCAATTCCATGGACATATGTCACCTGTGCCATTTCCCGTGATTAATTTGTTTCTTACAATTGTTTAGTCAATTCCATGGACATGTCACCTGTGCCATTTCCCGTGTACTTGATTTGGTACCGTTCGTTTAATGCCGAGTTAATGGGATGTAACTAAACCTGCCCCGGACCAACATATAGTTAAATGTTGATATTTTGTCTTAGATTCTGTCATCTTTTCACATGCTCTGTTCAGAAACTTTGTAGGAATGCGTTTCCCTACTTTCTTTTAAGATAACGACTAGGGAACGTGCCGCGACGACCTATGAGCGTGGGGCGTTTAAGGGGACAACTAATAGTCCGAGAGGAAACCAAAGAAAGGAGGCTGGATACTAGAGAATAGAGATATCATGATACTTTCGGAGTGTCTAGATCTCAGGCCTGAGAATTAGTTATGTTTAAGTCGCTGATGTCATCTTAATATTTGTGCTAATTCTCAGTTGCAACCTAGTTGCAACTCATAAGATTTGTACTAGTTCTCAGTTACAACCTAGTTGCAACTCATTAAATTCTCAGTTACACCCGAGTTACAACTTATGTGTAGCACGAATCACGAGGTAAATCAAACGATAAAAGAGACGACTGAGACTTAAGAAGTTCTCGGGCGCCTGAGAATTAGCAAATCCGTTTCTTTTAAGATAACGACTAGGGAACGTGCCACGACGACCTACGAGCGTGGGGCGTTTACGGGGACAACTAAAAGTCCTAGAGGAAACCAAAGAAAGGAGGCTGGATACTAGAGATATCATGATACGTATCATCATATGAGTAAGAGCGTCTCCACTCGGATTCCCAGGAGTATTCCCAGGATGATGATTTGGTCTGAATTTAGCTCAACTTTCATCCGACGTTCCCAAGCTGATCCCAGGAAACTGGGAACGTCCTGGGAACATCGGACCCAGTGGAATTGGCGAAAAAACAGCTCTGCTTGTGGCCCCGCCCTGTCAGTGACTGGAAGCCGAGTCATCCTCATCCCTTCGCCTCATCTCTCGCTACGGACCGCCGAGAAATTATTGCCCGTCTCGTCGGCCACATGTCGCTATAATGGCGCGTCACCGCCGGCTCACCTTCCCGTTGTTTCCCCTTTCCCCGCTCACGCTGCTACACCCCTCCCGCCTTCGTCGCCCATTTCGGCTATAAAAGCCTATGCCCTCGATGGCTCAGAGCACACACTCTCAAGCCTCCCATTCTCCCGGCCAAGAAATCCACCTCCGGTGAGAAGAAGAAGCTCTCGGTGAAAGCAATGGCGGAGAGGTACCCAGGCGACCCCGCGACGGGAACGGCTTCGGCCGGCGTACCCTCCAACTGTGGGAGGCCCGGATGCTGCACGATGCCGGCTACATGGCGTCTCCCGACTTCCGTGCCCAACTGAAGCTCGGCGTCAAGGTGTCGGTCTTGGTGCTGAGAGACGAGATGGTCGAGGAGATTGATACGTCCAAAACGTATCTACTTTCCCGAACACTTTTGCTATTGTTTCTCCTCTAAACTTGTGTGATTTGGATACAACTAACACGGACTGACGCTGTTTTCTGTAGAATTACCTTGATGTCTAGTTTTTGTGCAGAAAATCACTTATCAGGAAAAATCCCGGAAAATATGCCAAAAATCTTATTTCACCAGAAGACTTACGGATCCAGAAGACGAGGCGGAGGCGGCCAGCCAGGCCGCACCTTCCGAGGTGTGGCCGCCTCGGGCACCCCCTCGGCCTCCCTATTCGCCT
This sequence comes from Avena insularis, assembly GCA_023614405.1. Classification (NCBI taxonomy): domain Eukaryota; kingdom Viridiplantae; phylum Streptophyta; class Magnoliopsida; order Poales; family Poaceae; genus Avena; species Avena insularis. The sequence continues at coordinate 12,786,561 of CM042685.1, forward strand.
ATAAGATGCATCCTGACCTAAAAACTCAGGGGGGGTCGACGTTTTTCCAGAAAGAGTTCCGCCACGCCGCCACCACCAGAAACCGCGATTCGGAACCAAAAACTCCATTCTGGCACCCTGTCGGGACGGAGAATTTGTAGAGGATCATCGCCATCATCATCACCAACTCCTCTCCATCAACCATCCATGTTTCCCCCATCCATGAGTGAGTAATCCCCCGCTGCAGGCTATAGGGATGGTAGGGATTGGATGAGTTCTATCATGTAATCGAATAAGATAGTTAGGGTATGGTGCCTAGTTTCTTTATTAGTGCTATTTGACTTTGTTGCAACTTGTTGTGCTTAATGCTTGTCACTAGGGCCCGAGTGCCATGATCTCAGATCTGAACTTATTATTGATTCATGATGATAGTATTGTTTGTGATCTTATCTGCAAGTTGTGTACATATATCATTGTCCGGATCCAAAGGCCCCAAAATGACAGAAATTGGAACAACCGGAGGGGATGGTTGTGATGTGAGGATCACATGTGTTCATGGAGTGTTAATGCTTTGCTCCGGTGCTCTATTAAAAGGAGTACCTTACTTACCAGTAGATGCCCTTGAGGCCCCGCTGCGACGGGCTGGCAGGAAAAATGATGTTGTGCAAGTTCTCATTGCGAGCATGTATGACTATATATGAAACACATGTCTATGATTGTTTATTACTTAGATGATTTATCTTATTTATCTGCAATTGCCCTAGATCTTGAAGTTACATGCTTAGTCTCGTCCATGCAATGCCCGTCCATCCATCCCTATGCCTACCGCACTCATATCCTACTATTTGCTACTATTGTTGTTGGAGATATGCCCTAGAGGCAATAATAAATGTAGTTATTATTATATCTTTGTGTTTATGATAAATGTTTACATTCATGCTATAATGGTATTAACATGGAAACATTAATACTTGTGTGATTTGTAAACTTAAATTGAAGTCCCTAGTAAAGCCTCTATATATTACTAGCTTGTTGGTTAATAAATGATTATGGTTTCCATATCATGAACATTGAGATGTTATTAACAACAAGATCATATCATTAGGAGAATGATATGGTGGACATACTCCTATAGATAAGCGTAGCATAAAGATCAAGTCATTTTAATAGTTCAATTGCTATATGCTTTCTGATACATAGTAATCTAATTCCTTCGACCATGAGATCATGCATATCACCTTTACCGGATGGATGCTTTGATGACATCAAACACCACACCGAATCGGGTGGATATAAAGGTGGCATTGAGTGTTCGGAAAGTATTGGTTGAGACATGGATCAAGAGTGGATTTGTCCATCCATATGACGGATAGATATACTGGCCCTCTCGGTGAAATGTCATCCAATTAGCTTGCAAGCATGTGACTGCTCACAAGGGATCACATATCACGGAACGAGAAAGAGTACTTATCGATGCGAGGTTGAACTAGGTATGCAGAGATACCGACGATCATAACCTCGGATAAGTAAACTATCGTGAGACAAAGGGAAATTGATATCGTATGTAAGTGGTTCATTCGATCACAAAGTAATCGTAGAAATATGTGGGAGCCATATGAATTTCCAGATTCCTCTATTGGTTATTGTTCGGAGAAGTGTCTCGATCATGTCCGCATAATTCACGAACCGTAGGGAGACACACTTAAGGATTCAACGTTGTTTGAGTAGTTATGGAATGATGAGAAAGAGACCGAATGTTGTTCGGAGTCTCGGATGGGATCCGGGATATCACGAGGAGATCCGGAATGGTCCGGAGAATAAGATTCATATAAGGAAAGTCCCGTTTCAGAGTTGGGGAATGGTTCCGGTGTTTTCATCGGGAATGTTCTAGAAGGTTCCGGAATGTCCGGCACTCCGGAGGGGAAGGGTACATGAATGTGTTATATCAAGTTGGTACGATTGCATTATGTACTCGGTGTCATCGCTGAACAAAATAGAGGGTATATTCAAATCCTAGTTTGAAAAGTCAAACGCCAAGTTTGAAAGTCAAACGGCTATTTTTGGGAAGTGGAGAAAGAGGAGGAAACCGAGTTGGGGAGGAGTCCCTCCTCCACTGCCGGCCCACCTCCAAGCCGAGTTGGGGAGGGACTCCCCTCCCCATGGCCGGCCGGCCCCTCCACCTATAAAAGGAGGGGCAGGGCTCCCCTCCTAGACACGCAAGTTCCTACCTCTAAACCCTAGTACCAAGCCGCCGCCGCCTCCATAGCCGCCGCCGGACCTAGGGCAAACCGCCGCCACCGCCTAGCTAAACCCTAGCCACCGGCTTGCCCCTCCTCAGTGTGTCTAAACCCTAGATCATTGAGAAACTCTCTCATACTCCACCATACTCGCTCCGGCTTAAGGCGAAGCCTCATGAGATCTCCTCTACTTCCTACCACGCCAGTCAGCCGAATCGCGAGGAGAGTGCTACAACCTTCACTACCTGCTGGAACAAGGAGAGGAAGGTCTTCGTCGAGTCGAACGGTGACCGATCAAGGGAGCGCTCTGAACGCAGCCACGGAAGGATCGTCTCGCGATCTTGAGATCGGAAGAGTATTTAATACATCACCCACGAGAATCCGCTCTCGTTAAACACTTTGGAATCTTCGAGGGTGAGTTATTCTATCGACTCGTTGCTACAATCTAGTAGATATATCTTGGCTTGTTTGTTTGTATGTGGTAGAATTTTTTTGTTTTCCATGCTACGAAACCCTACAGTGGTATCAGAGCCGTGTCTATATGTAGATCTGTTGCACGAGTAGAAAACAATGGTCATTATGGGCGTTGATGCTTTTATTGTTGATTGCTTCTTGTGTACTTTGCATCTTGTGGGATGTTGGGATGAAGCGGCCCGGGCTAACCTTACATGACATCGTTCATGAGACTTGCTCCACGCTTGACATGCAACTTGTATTGCATAAGTGGCTTTGCGGGTGCCTGTTTCTCCTAGCATAGTTAAGATTCAATTTACAACGGGTGATTAACAATACTAGCATCAATGTTGTGGTTCATGTTCGTAAGTTAGAACGACACTTATTGAAAGCCCCAAACCACGTAAAACATGCAAAGAAAGTAGAGGCGTCTAACTTTGTTTTGCAGGGGTGTGCTGTGATGTGATATGGCTATGATTGTGATTATATTTGATGTATGCAATGTTCCTTATTGTAAGTTGGCAACCGGTAGGAGCCATATGGTTGTATTTAATTTATGTTTCGACCCGTGTGTCTATTCAAAGTAGTTGTAATAGTTGAAGCCGGTGGACGACAACCATGGAGAAGCGTCATTGACCTTGATGCAATGCCGGTGGTGATGGAGATCATGTTCGTGCTAGAAGATGGAGATCGGAAGCACAAAGAAGAAAGGCCATATCATATCACATATTATGAATTGCATGTGATGTTAATCCTTTATGCATCTTGTATTGCTTAGTAGACGACGGTAGCATTATAAGATGACCCCTCATGCACATGAATTTCAAGTCATAAAGTGTTCACCCTTAGTTAGCACCGTTGCTAAAGCTTGTTGTTTCGAAGCACCACGTGATGATCGGGTGTGTTAGATTCCGCAAGTGTATACAACGTGAGCAAGCCAGATTTGCTCATGCAGAAACTAAGGTTTGATCTTGACGAGCCTAGCATGTACAGACATGGTCTCGGAACACGGATCACTGAAAGGTAAAGCATGAATCATATAGTAGATATGATGAACATGTCGATTGTTCGCCATTGAAACTATATCAACTCTCGTGATGATCGGTGTTGATGTGGCGGATTTGGTTCGTGCGATCACTAAAACAATGTGAGGGATATTGTTTTGAGTGGGAGTTCACCTAGATTAGTTTTATTATTAATTTGAACTCAATTTGTCATAAACTTAGTCTAAACTATCGCAAATATGTTGTAGATCAATGGCAGCCCCTACCATCAATTTTAATGCGTTCCTAGAGAAAGAAAAGTTGAAAAACAATGGAAGCAACTTCGCGGATTGGTTCCGCAATTTGAGGATTGTCCTCACAGCTGGTAATTTGACCTATGTGCTAGATGCACCACTGGGTGACCCACCTGCAGCTGATGCTCCCGACGAAGTAAAGAATGTTTACCTCGCTCGGAAGACTCAGTACTCCACAGTTCAGTGTGCTATCTTGTATGGTTTAGAATCGGAGCTTCAGAAAAGGTTTGAGAATTCAGACCCACATGATATTGTCGTGACCTCAAATTGATCTTTGAGACTCATGCGGCAATTGAGAGCTATGAGGCTTCAAAAGTTCTTTAACGCAAGATGGAAGAGGGCACTCACGGTGAGCATGTGCTTAAGATGTCTGGGCACGCAAACAAACTTCAAAGCTTGGGTATAGTGATTCCTAATGCTTTGGGGATTTACCGTGTCCTCCAATCACTACCACCAACTTACAAGAACTTTGTGATGAACTACAATATGCAAAACATGAACAAGCAGTTGCCAGAACTGTTTGCTATGTTGAAATCTGCAGAAGTGGAGATCAAGAAAGAACACCAAGTGTTGATGGTTAATAAGACCACCAAATTCAAGAAAGGCAAGTCTAAGCAAAAGGGACACTTCAAGAAGGGTGGTAAGAAAGTTACCACGCCGACGAAGAAGACCAAGGCTGGACCTAAGCCTGATACTGAGTGCTTTTACTGCAAGGGAGAAGGTCACTGGAAGCGGAATTGCCCAAAGTACTTGGCGGATTTGAAGAACGGCAACATCAAGAAGAAAGGTATATCTGATATACATGTTATTGATGTGTATCTCACTAGTACTCGTAGTAGTGCACAGGTATTTGATCTGGTTCGGTTGCTCATATTTGTAACTCAAACAGGTCTTTGCGAATAAACGGAAGCTCGCGAAGAACGAGGTGACGATGCGCGTTGAAACGGATCAAAGGTTGATGTGATCGCGGTCGCACGCTACCCTTCATCTACCATCGGGATTAGTTTTATACTTAAATAATTGTTATTTGGTGCTGCGTTAAGCATGAACATTATATCGGGATCTTGTTTATTAAGTAGACGGTTACTTGTTTAAATCCGAGAATAATGGTTATTCGATTTATATGAGTAATATGTTTTATGCACATGCACCTTTGATAGATGGTCTATTCTTGTTGAATCTCGATAGTGGAAATACACATATTAATAACATTGAGGCTAAACGTTTGAAATCGAGCGATAACTCGACCTATATGTGGCAATCGCTGCCTTGGTCACATTGGAGTGAAACGTATGAAGAAACTCCATTGCGATGGACTTCTTGAATCACTTGATTTCGAATCACTTGAAAGATGCGAAGCATGTCTGATGGGTAAAATGACTAAGACTCCATTTTCTGGTATGATGGAGCGAGCTACGGACTTACTGGAAATCATACATACCGATGTGTGTGGTCCAATGAGTGTAGCATCACGCGGTGGTTATCGATATGTTCTTACCTTCACGGATGACTTGAGTAGATATGGGTATATCTATTTCATGAAACATAAGTCCGAAACTTTCGAGAAGTTTAAGGAATTTCAAAGTGAGGTAGAGAATCAACGTAACAAGAAGATTAAATTTCTGCGTTCTGATCATGGAGGTGAATATCTAAGTTACGAGTTTGGCGAGCATTTGAAGAAATGCGGAATACTTTCACAATTGACACCGCCGGGAACACCACAGCGTAATGGTGTGTCCGAACATCGTAATCGAACTCTCTTAGATATGGTTCGTTCTATGATGTCACTTACAGATTTACCGCTATCATTTTGGGGTTATGCATTAGAAACAGCCACATTCACTTTAAATAGGGCACCATCTAAATCCGTTGAAACGACACCATATGAATTATGGTTTGGGAAGAAACCTAGATTGTCGTTCCTTAAAGTTTGGGGATGTGAAGCCTATGTAAAGAAGTTATAGTCGGACAAGCTTGAACCCAAAGCGGAAAAATGCGTCTTCATAGGATACCCGAAGGAAACTATTGGGTATACCTTCTATCATAGATCCGAAGGTAAAATCTTCGTTGCCAAGAATGGATCTTTTCTAGAGAAGGAATTTCTCTCGAAAGAAGTGACTAGAAGGAAAGTAGAACTCGACGAGGTTGTCAAACCTTCTCTCGAAATTGCGAGTAGCACAACACCGGAAGAAGTTCCTGTGGTGCCTGCACCAGTTAGAGAGGAAGCTAATGATGATGATCATGAAACTTCGGTTGTAGTTGCTACAGAGCCTCGCAGGTCAACGAGAACTCGTACCACTCCAGATTGGTATGATCCCGTTATGAATGTCATGTTGGTGGATAACACCGATGACCCTGAGACATATGAAGAAGCGATGATGAGCCCAGATTCCAATAAATGGCAAGAAGCCATGAAATCCGAGATTGGATCCATGTACGAAAACCAAGTATGGACTTTGGTGGACTTACCGGATGGCCGGAAGGTCACGAGAACAAATGGATTTTCAAGAAGAAAACAGATGTCTTGATGGTAATGTTATCGTTTATAAAGCTCGACTTGTCGCAAAAGGGTTTCGACAAATTCAAGGAGTTGACTACGATGAGACTTTCTCACCAGTAGCGAAGCTAAAATCTGTGAGGATTATGTTAGCAATCGCTGCATATTATGATTATGAGATATGGCAGATGGATGTCAAAACAGCATTCCTCAATGGAGACATTGATGAAGAGTTGTATATGATGCAACCCAAAGGTTTTGTCGATCCTAAAGATGCTAACAAGGTATGCAAACTTCAACGGTCCATCTATGGATTGAAGCAAGCATCCCGAAGTTGGAATCAACGTTTTGATAAGGTGATCAAAAGTTTTGGTTTTATACAAACTTATGGAGAAGCTTGTATTTACAAGAAAGTGAGTGGGAGCTCTGTAGCATTCTTAATACTATATGTAGATGACATATTGTTGATTGGGAATGATGTAGACCTTCTAAATAGTGTCAAGGAATATTTGAATAATAGTTTTTCAATGAAGGATCTTGGCGAAGCAGCTTACATATTAGGCATAAAGATTTATAGAGATAGATCAAGACGCCTAATATCATTGTCACAAAATACATATTTGGACAAAGTTCTAAAGAGGTTTGGAATGGAAGATAGCAAGAAAGGGTTCTTGCCCATGTTGCCCAATACGACCTTGAGTAAAACTCAAAGTCTGACATCGGCAGAAGATAGAGAAAGGATGAGTAAGACTCCCTATGCCTCAGCCATAGGATCTCTAATGTATGCCATGCTATGTACTAGACCCGACATTGCATATGCTGTTAGTTTAACTAGCAGATATCAAAGTGATCCAGGAGTGGATCATTGGACATCGGTCAAAAACGTCCTTAAGTACTTGAGAAGAACTAAGGATATGGTTCTTTCTTATGGAGGTGATGAACAGCTCGTTGTAAATGGTTACACCGATGCTAGTTGGAACACCGATCCAGATGATTCTAAATCACTATCTGGATACGTATTTATTTTGAATGGTGCAGCAGTTAGCTGGAGGAGTGCAAAGCAAAGCGTTGTGGCAAGATCTTCAACTGAATCGGAATACATGGCTGCTTCGGAGGCTTCACAAGAAGCGATATGGATGAAAGAGTTCATTACAGAGCTGGGTGTGGTTCCTAGTGCGCTGGACCCAATGTCTATCTTCTGTGATAACATGGGCGCCATAGCCAATGCGCAAGAACCAAGGTCACACAAGAAGCTGAAGCATATCAAGCTACGTTTTCACGCTATTCGAGAACATGTCCAAGATGGGGACATAAAGATTTGCAAAGTACACACAGATCTGAATGTGGCGGATCCGTTGACTAAACCTCTCCCGAGGGCAAAACATGACCAGCACCAAACTGCCATGGGTGTTCGGTATATTACCATGTAATCTAGATTAGATGACTCTAGTGCAAGTGGGAGACTGTTGGAGATATGCCCTAGAGGCACTAATAAATGTAGTTATTATTATATATTTGTGTTTATGATAAATGTTTACATTCATGCTATAATGGTATTAACATGGAAACATTAATACTTGTGTGATTTGTAAACTTAAATTGAAGTCCCTAGTAAAGCCTCTATATATTACTAGCTTGTTGGTTATTAAATGATTGTGGTTTCCATATCATGAACATTGAGATGTTATTAACAACAAGATCATATCATTAGGAGAATGATATGGTGGACATACTCCTATAGATAAGCGTAGCATAAAGATCAAGTCATTTTAATAGTTCAATTGCTATATGCTTTCTGATACATAGTAATCTAATTCCTTCGACCATGAGATCATGCATATCACCTTTACCGGATGGATGCTTTGATGACATCAAACACCACACCGTAACTGGGTGGCTATAAAGGTGGCATTGAGTGTTCGGAAAGTATTGGTTGAGACACATGGATCAAGAGTGGGATTTGTACATCCATATGACGGATAGATATACTCTGGGCCCTCTCGGTGAAATGTCATCCAATTAGCTTGCAAGCATGTGACTGGCTCACAAGGGATCACATATCACGGGAACGAGAAAAGAGTACTTATCAGTAACGAGGTTGAACTAGGTATGCAGAGATACCGACGATCATAACCTCGGATAAGTAAACTATCATGAGACAAAGGGAAATTGATATCGTATGTAAGTGGTTCATTCGATCGCAAAGTAATCGTAGAAATATGTGGGAGCCATATGAATTTCCAGATTCCTCTATTGGTTATTGTTCGGAGAAGTGTCTCGATCATGTCCGCATAATTCACGAACCGTAGGGAGACACACTTAAGGATTCAACGTTGTTTGAGTAGTTATGGAATGATGAGAAAGAGACCGAATGTTGTTCGGAGTCTCGGATGGGATCCGGGATATCACGAGGAGATCCGGAATGGTCCGGAGAATAAGATTCATATAAGGAAAGTCCCGTTTCGGAGTTGGGGAATGGTTCCGGTGTTTTCATCGGGAATGTTCTAGAAGGTTCCGGAATGTCCGGCACTCCGGAGGGGAAGGGTACATGAATGTGTTATATCAAGTTGGTATGATTGCATTATGTACTCGGTGTCATCGCTGAACAAAATAGAGGGTTTATTCAAATCCTAGTTTGAAAAGTCAAACGCCAAGTTTGAAAGTCAAACAGCTATTTTTGGGAAGTGGAGAAAGAGGAGGAAACCGAGTTGGGGAGGAGTCCCTCCTCCACCGCCGGCCCACCTCCAAGCCGAGTTGGGGAGGGACTCCCCTCCCCTTGGCCGGCCGGCCCCTCCACCTATAAAAGGAGGGGCAGGGCTCCCCTCCTAGACACACAAGTTCCTACCTCTAAACCCTAGTACCAAGCCGCCGCCGCCTCCATAGCCGCCGCCGGCCCTAGGGCAAACCGCCGCCGCCTAGCTAAACCCTAGCCGCCGGCTTGCCCCTCCTCGGCGTGTCTAAACCCTAGATCGTTGAGGAACTCTCTCATACTCCACCATACTCGCTCCGGCTTAAGGCGAAGCCTCATGAGATCTCCCTCTACTTCCTGCAGACCACGCCACAGGTCCGAATCGCGAGGAGAGTGCTACAACCTCCGCCGCCTTCTGGAACAAGGGAGAGGAAGGTCTTCGCCGAAACGATGTGACCGATCAAGGAGCGCCGCTTAACGTGAGGAAGGATCGTCTACGCGATCTTGAGATCGGGAAGAGTACGACTACATCACCCACGAGAATCCGCTCTCGTTAAACACTTTGGAATCTTCGAGGGTGAGTTATTCTATCGACTCGTTGCTACAATCTAGTAGATAGATCTTGGCTTGTTTGTTTGTATGCGGTAGAAAATTTTTGTTTTCCATGCTATGAAACCCTACAATTGTTACTACTGTCTTTGTTTTACTGCTGATGTTACTTTGCTATTGCTACTACAAAACTGTTGCTACTGATAAACTACTGTGAGCAAGACTATTTCCAGGTGCAGCTAAATTGCCAACTCAGTTGTTAAGGCTTATAAGTATTCTTTGGCTCCCCTTGTGTCGAATCAATAAATTGGGTAATACTACCCTCAAAGACTGTTGCGATCCCCTATACTTGTGGGTCATCAAGACTATTTTCTGGCGCCGTTGTCGGTGGCATAGCTTTATTTGTAAGTTCACTTGGATCTATTACTATTCACTTCTATTCCTTTCATCATGGGAAAGTCTCGTGATGGAAAGTTTCCTATTTTACCATCCACTACAAGAAGAGGTACAGTCCTAAACACCTCTGTTGCTCTTGATTCACCGTCTGTTATAAGTAAGCTTGTTACACCACCACATACACATGCTACACACACTGCTACTACTGCTGAATCTGAAATTGCTTCTGATACTCATGATGTTACTTCTACTGTGCTAATACGAGTGGTTCATTAGGTCCTTTCCTAGAAGCTACTATTGCTAGAACTATTTTGGGAAACACTGAAACTCCTAGTGAAAACACTATTACACCTGTTAGCTCACCTGAGTCTAGAGAGAGATATGATATTAATGATGGTTACATTGAAATGACTGATGAATTTATTGAAGAGTACCAAAACACATGTGGTGCTAGTGCTATTAGGAGTCTCCTTGAGATACATACTATTATTCCTAAACCGTCTCCTGATGCTAAGTTTGCTACTTCTCCCATAGGCATTAAAGATAAAAGATTATGATTTCTCTTTTGGTTTATCCTATATAAGCATTGTTGAGAAAGAACCTCTTGTGGGACTAAAAATGAAAGTGTTGTAGCTCATATGAATGAGCTTTCCACTATGAGTGCCTTATTATCTGATGATTTTAAGATACGCAAGTAATTTTTTACAAAGATCTTCCCTTTTTCACTAAAAGGAGAAGCTAAATCTTGGTTTAATAGATTACCTCCTGGATCCATTGATAGCCCTGATTGCTTCTTTTTTTCAGAAATATTTTCCTCCAAGTGCTAGACATGCTGCTTTGTAGAAACTTTTTGATTTTAAACAGGGAGAAGAAGAGAAATTGCCTGAGTCATGGACAAGATTATGTGCCTTGATTCATGCACATCCTGGATATCCATTGCCTAAAAATGAGCTTCTTGATATTTATTATAATGGACTAACTAATGATTCTAGGACATACCTAGATAGTTTTGCTGATTGTGTTTTCAGGAAAAGAACTCCTGCAGATGCTGAAGAATTAATGGATAAAATAAGCAAGAATTATGATGATTGGACTTCAACTGAGCTAAATACACCTGAGGCCATTACTCCTGAACCAATTGTGCCTGAACCAAGTCCAACACCAACACCAAAGAAGAGGGGAATGATTGCATTAAATTATGAAGTGATGAAAGAAGCTAAAAAATGTCTTAAGGAGAAAGGTATTAGATCTGAAGATGTGAAGAATTTACTCCTATAGAAGAGTTATGTAAGCCAATTCCCCACTCATCCATTATTGAGGTACACTCTCTCCAACACTTTGATGAAGGTGATATTCCCTATGGTAAACCTCATCATCAATGTTTAGAGGAACTTGACACCTTTATTGTTAAGCAGGGTAATTTTAATAAACAAGTTCAGAATCATTTATTGGAAAACTCTAGAGCTATTAATGAGTTGAAAGATATTGTGCAAAGAACTGCTAATGATGTTAAGATGCTTTGTAAATACTTTCAAATGGTTCAAACCCAAATTGATCAACTTGCTAAGGTACAAAAAGATGTGCTAGTTAATGCTTCTGGAGATAAACATGCTTATGGAATTAGAACTAGGGGTGGTGCTGCCACTCAAGACCCTTTATATCCTGAGGGACACCCTAAAAGAATTGAGCAGGATTCTCAACAAGCTGAAAATAGTGGTAGTCCTCATAAGAGAAAGAAAAATAAATATAAAACAGTTGAGGAACCTTCTGAACCTGCTGTAGATCCTAATAGTATATCTGTCTCTGATGCTGAAACTGAAAGTGGTAATGATAACAATGATGCTCCTGATAAGGAAGAAGTTTAAGAAGAACCTGAGAAGTACACTAAAAACACTAGGTAAACTAAGGAAGAATTTATTTCTAATAAATATGGTAGTGAAAGAGAACCTTGGGTGCAAAAACCAATGCCTTTTCCTAATAAGAAACACAAGTCAAAGGAGGAAGAACACTATAACAAGTTTTGTGAGTGGATGAAACCTTTATTTCTGAAAATTCCTTTGACTGATGCTATTAAGTTGCCTCTTTATTCAAAGTATATGAAGGATATTGTCTCTAATAAAAGGAAGATTTCTAATGAGGAAATTTCTACTTTGCTCGCTAATTATTCCTTCAATGGTAAGGTTCCAAAGAAACTTGGTGATCCAGGTATTCCAACTATCTCTTGCTCTATTAAGAATAATTATGTTAGAACTGCTTTATGTGATTTGGGAGCTGGAGTTAATGTTATGCATTTTTCTCTCTACAAGAGACTTCAGCTAATTTTTTTAATACCAACTGATATATTTTTGCAAATGACTGATAAGTCAACTACTATTCCTTTTGGTATATGTGAGGATGTTTCTGTTCAAGTGGCTCATAATTGCTTGGTTTTAACTGATTTTGTTGTGCTTGAGATGCCTGAAGATGATAATATGTCTATTATTCTTGGGAGATATTTTCTTAATACTACAGGTGCTGTCATCAATTGTAATCAAGTAAAAGTAACTTTTAATATTAATAACAAAGAGCATACTATCTATTTACCCAAGAAGATTGATAAGAGCTATTGCCTGAATTCTATTGAAAATATTGAGAGCATCAAAGTTGGAGAAATATATTGTCCCATTCCGCAAGAAAGTTTTGAAACTATTATGATTGCGACCATTGCTATCAAGTTTGAGGTAACATAATCATTTTGTGGAATACAAAGTTTTTCTTCATATAAGATTGTTTTGGTAACAAGACTTGATCAACCTTGTTAACAAAGGGATTTTAATGAACAAAACAATGCTTTCACAATGGTTATACTTGCTCATTTTTATTTCTCTCATTTCCAGTCTTTGCTCTTCGTCTTTTGTTCTTAGTTTTGCTAGTTGTTTGCTTGTTAGAGTGTCTTAGAACTTCTGTAGTTTTGGTTTTGGTTTGCTTTTTGCTTATTCTAAAAAAATCTTTTTCTGCGAGAAAATCAATTTTCATAACCTGAAAATTGGCCAAAAATAAAGTTTCCCGAAAAATTCCAGAAAATTCATATTAAATTTTTTCTCGAAAAAGGGGCAGAGGGGCACCTGGAATGGCCCAGGGGACCCAGCAGCCCAGCACACCCCTGGTGGCGCGGCCAGCCCCAGGGCACGCCTGGCCTGGGTGGGACCCACATGTGGCCCTCCAAGATGCCTCCTTCCAGCCACTTCTTTCTCTCTCCCAAAAAACACCAAAAAAATTTCTCAAGCTCGAGTTACTGCTGTTCTTGCTCCCGATTTTCGATCTCCTTGCTCAGCCCATCTTTGTTGCTGATTTTTTGGAGGGATTGCTCCTTGGTATGTGCCTCCTCCGCTTGTCCAATTAGATTTGTGATTGGTAGATTGTATCTTAAGTATTTTGCTACTCTAGGTGACAGGTTGTGTGAGCTTGTATGCTTGTTCTATGCTTAGAGATTTCATTTTGATGCATGTTTAGCCCTCTAGCAAGTTCCTATAGTAGTTCCTCATCATTTATCAGCTTGGAAATCACTTGGTTTGATGTTTGTCTAAAAATTTCAGAAAAAGGGTCATGGACAACCACACCTTTGGAGAAGTGTTTGAGAGTGATGCACCTAGGAGGACAAGGCCTTCGGGATCATCCTCCCGATCTAGGCCATTATACAATGAGGATCTTATTACGCCGCGCTTTGGAAACGAGGGAGATGAGGGGGATGCGCACCCTTCTACCTTCCCTTGTTTTACCTTTTTGCAGGCTACAGGGATTCTAGATGATTTACTAACTCTGGTTCGGAGGGTTGGACTAACTGATTATATGCAGGATGAGAGTGATCAATATGCTATGCTCACCAAAACTTTTGTGAAAAAATTCTCTTTCACTAACAACCCTTTCAGGACAGATGTGTCATTCAAAATCTATGATAGGCCTATCACTATGACATTGAAGAAATTTTGTGAAATTTTGGGTACTGGCATGGCTGGGACGGTGAAGAAGATTCCAGCTCAACCCATTGATTTGTTGGAACTCTACCGCAGGGTAACTAATGATGATGACCGTAGAGCCCAGCGCAGGAAGATAAGAAATATTCAACTCCCAGCTATCAGATATTTTGCTTATTATCTTGCCACTAGTATTCTTGGTAGGGAGAACACTAGCAATATTTCCAACTATCATTTGGCCTTTCTAGCTGTTGCACTCAATAATGAAACCAGGTATAATCTTGGTTCTCTCATTGCTCCTCGCCTAGCTGCTAGAGGACCCATTTATGGGGGTATTATTGTTGCACGTGTAGTTGCTGCCTTAGGACTTTCTGTTGATCCAAATGATACAATTTTGGCTCCTCAGAGGCTTGATCTTGGCGCCATGAAAGTGCATCACTTTGTCACTGCTAGATCTACCATTGAGAGTTTGGTTTACAGGATGATATTTACTAATGGGGAAGAGAGAGAAATTCCTTTGCCACGAACCACTTTGTTCAGTATTTGTCAGGGACCTTGGTCACGCTCCAAGGAGGAGATGGACGAGAAGATGCACATTCGTGGTTTCCACGGACGCTATCAGGGGGACGCGCCCTCTTATGACCACTTTGTGCATTACACAGGGGCTTCCTCGAGCACGTACCAAGAAGAAGGGGCCTCTTCGTCACATTACAGAGGCGCACCTTCTTGTTCACCATGGGATTGAGCCCCACTTAGGCCAAAAGCCTAAGCTTGGGGGGAGGTATACCGACATCACACTCATCTATATATCATGTTTCGTCGGTTCTTTGTATATCCATGTTTCGCTTTCTTTTTGGTATTTGTTTCTGCTTTCTCAAAACACAAAAAGACTAAAAATATTTTTGTTGTTTCTCTTGGTTTGTTTCTTTGCTTTTTAGCTTTGGTTTTTGGATTTTTCTTTGTTTGTTTTTTGCTTTGTGTGCTTGACCAAAAATATTTGTTGTTCTTCTTTGGTTTTGTGAAGTTCTTTGTAGGGTTCGGCAGTCCTCAGTGGAGTTTGGTTTCATGTTATTATTCAAGCCACACAAGTGAAGGGCAATAATGAAGATTAATGACAACTCGAGGTGTGGTAAGAGGCTAGTAATGAACTATATTTATTTTCATTTTTGTACATATACTCATCATTGTGTGCATGCTTAGTCTGTTCATGTATGAAGTATGTTATTTATGGATGCTTAATAGTTTGTGCTCTCTTATGAGTAGCTCCCGCTTGCTAATAGTTTGTAGCATGTCATATGAATGTTTGTTTGCATTGTTTTATTTATAACTTGGTATGACATTATGGTATCCTTCTCTAAATGTTTTATTTGAATAGACTTGGCACATGCTCACGCATGCATATGACTGAACAATAGTCAGTAAGCCTCGATGATTTATTTTGCCTCAGAGTTCTTATATCACTTTTATGCCATGATTAGTCCTATTTTGTTGCAAGCATGATTATGACAGTTATTGCTCTCTCGTTTGTCGCTCCTTCTCTATTGCTAGCCTTTACTTGCACTGAGTATGAGCTCTACTCGCGTTTCCAACTCCTCAAAACCAATATTGTCAAAAGTGTCCACCATACGTACCTACTAGCATCATTTGCTATTCCGTATATATTTATTATGCCTTGTTTTCTTCCAAATAAAATGTTTGCTTGTTATGAGAAAGTTAGTAAAGCTCTCACAAACTTGACGGCACACTTAATAAATCTAAACCATTGTGACTGTCCATGAAAGTTATATGCTTGCAAATTATAGGCTGGGAGTTAGCAGAACTGTGCTGTCACGGGGAACGCTTTCAACACTTGTATTTATATACCCAGTTGATATCATGCTCTTTTGTTTGCGGATGTCGTCGGTGTGAAATAAAAGGGGAGCTTGTAAGTCCATGGAATTATGTATATGTGTTAGAGAAACGTCTGGGCCGCTAGCCTAAGCCATGCCTAATCATGGTGAAAACTTGCAGCATCACCATAATGAGAACTCTATGAAGCTTTATTCTTATATGTAAAAAAGAGAGACATATTGAAAAGAGGAAAGGAAGAAAAAAACACCATTTTCCCATGTAAATAAGAGATTGCTGAGATGCTCATTGTCTTCTTACCTTGTCATTTTGATTATGAGATAGCTCGTGTATCATGTGCAAGGAGTACCCCGTTGGCGGTTCTCTATGATACACATGTATTTACTATGACAAGAACTTACCGGTAACTAAAGTTGAGTAGCATGAGGAGCGGCCCTCGTACTCAAGGGACATGAGATTTCCAGTTTATGGTCTGTCAAGCATATAACTCATATTGGACCTCACTTTCACCATTAAGCATCTAAAGATGCCTATGATAGGGGCACTGAGAACTCAAAGCTAATGAGTACCATACTTTCAGCATTTGGAAGCCTTTAAAACTTTTCAAAACATTTTCACTTTCTTGTTGAGTCATCACTTATTCTATGAGCACCTTCTTGAGAGCATAGTTGTCATTCTTAGTGTAATGTGCTTGTCTCAAAACTTGGTTAATTTTGTCATGACTTTGATGCTTTTATTTCTGATATCTTTACTTCTAGTCTTCACTTGAACTTCAGAGGTGCCTTGGCATTCATGTTTTGCTCCACCATCAAAGGAAAGCGAGATACCACTCTATCATACCATCTTATGAGCATTCCAATGTTGCTTATGTTTATGTTTCATGCTACTTATTATTATTGACTTGGAATCTCTTCGTAGCTTGCAATGACTATTAAATAGACTTAGTTGCATACTCCTTATTATGAATTGTTTAAGTATCTACTCATGTGATGAGAATATATGCATCATATGAAGAAAATGTGTTTGTGAAAGTTCTTTTATCGCACTCAGTTTTCAACTGAATTGCTTGAGGACAAGCAATAAGCTAAGCTTGGGGGGAGTTGATACGTCCAAAACGTATCTACTTTGCCGAACACTTTTGCTATTGTTTCTCCTCTAAACTTGTGTGATTTGGATACAACTAACATGGACTGATGCTGTTTTCAGGAGAATTACCTTGGTGTCTAGTTTTTGTGCAGAAAATCAATTATCAGGAAAATCCCGGAAAATATGCCAAAAATCCTATTTCACCAGAAGACTCATGGAGCCAGAAGACGAGGCGGAGGTGGGCCACGAGGGGCCCCCACACCCCCTGCCGCACAGGCCAGCCCAGGCCGCGCCTAGGAGGGGTGTGGCCGCCTCGGGCACCCCATCGGCCTCCCTCTTGGCCTATAATATGCCTCTTGACCTAAAAACTGGGGGGGTCGAAATTTTTCCAGAAAGAGTTCCGCCGCACCGCCACCACCAGAAACCATGATTTAGAACTAGAAACTCTGTTCTGGCACCCTTCCGGGATGGGGAATTTGGAGAGGATCATCGTCATCATCATCACCAACGCCTCTCCATCAACCATCCATGTTTTCCTCATCCATGAGTGAGTAATCCCTTGCTGTAGGCTATGGGAATGGTAGGGATTGGATGAGTTCTATCATGTAATCGAATAAGATTGTTAGGGCATGGTGCCTAGTATCTCTATTAGTGCTATTTGACTTTGTTGCAACTTGCTGTGCTTAATGCTTGTCACTAGGGCCCGAGTGCCATGATCTTAGATCTGAACTTATTATTGATTCATGATGATAGTATTGTTTGTGATCTTATCTGTAAGTTATGTACATATATCATTGTCCGGATTCAAAGGCCCCGAAGTGATAGAAATTGGGACAACCGGAGGGGATGGTTGTGATGTGAGGGTCACATGTGTTCACGGATTGTTAATTCTTTGCTCCGGTGTTCTATTAAAAGGAGTACCTTAATTGCCAGTAGATTCCCTTGAGGCCCCGCTGCAACGGGCTGACAGGACAAAAGATGTTGTGCAAGTTCTCATTGCGAGCATGTATGACTATATGGAACACATGCCTATGATTGTTTAGTACTTAGATGCTTTATCTTATTTATCTGCAATTGCCCTAGATCTTGAAGTTACATGCTTAGTCTCGTCCATGCATCACCCATCCATCCATCCCTATGCCTACCGCACTCATATCCTACTGTTTGCTACTATTGTTACTACTGCCTTCGTTTTACTGGTGATGTTACTTTGCTATTGCTACTACAAAACTGTTGCTACTGATAAACTACTGTGAGAAAGACTATTTCCAGGTGCAGCTGAATTGACAACTCAGTTGTTAAGGCTTATAAGTATTCTTTGGCTCCCCTTCTGTCGAATCAATAAATTGGGTAATACTACCCTCGAAGACTGTTGCGATCCCCTATACTTGTGGGTCATCAGATATCCAGGCCGCAATCGCGGCGATGGAGGATCTGGACCTCGCCGAAGACCCTAGTAACCTTGTTTACTGGGAGCAGTTCTTCGTCGAGCGCCGGATCCGAGTGCTCCGCACCCATGAAGGCTGGCCCGACACGCTACCGAACCGCAACAACGCGGCATCTCGTCGTCGCTGGTGTAGCACGTTAGGACGGACACTCACCATGGTCCTGGAGCATATCGCTGTCAGCAACCACCCGAGGTTGGGCTTCCCTCGCTCTCCGCCGCCCGCGCGAGGGCGAGGCGTCCTCCCCCTCCCTCCGATGAATTGGCTGCCCAGGAGGATGGGCAGCCTCAGTTCGTCGTCCTCCGTCGCCTCTGCCTCGCGCTCGTCTGGCTCTGTGCTGGCATAGTCGCCATGAGCCAGCGGCGAGGCACTGTGGCCCATGAAGCGGGAGACCGAGACGCCGATGCGCTCGCCGTCGAGGACGAGGTCGCGAGGCATCGTCATCAATGAACCTACGCGTCATCGCCGCCGACCGGCCGGCTTCGCCTGCGCTAGACGAAGCCAGAGCCGGCCGAGTAGGTGGTCCCCATCGATGAGGACGCCTTCGCCATCAAGATGGCGATGGCGTGCTCTCTCAACGACGTGCCGCCGATGTTGGAGCCAAATGCCCTCGCCTGGTCCAGGGCCGATTGGGAGCACGAGGAGGACAACCGAATTCGGCGCCACCAGGAGGAGGCCAATCACGAGGCCGCTCGCAGAGCTCGCCGGGAGCTCGCCTACCAGGGCGCGCCACTCATCGTCCTCGACGACAACAACGTCGGCCCTGGACGGGCGATAGAAGGAAAGTTACATAAGGGGACAGTGAAGGTAAAACCATAGACCCGCCAGTCCTATGTTGCCATAGCGTGGCGGTACAACAATGCCGGCCAGGACAGCTCGCGGCCCCCACAGCCGTCGAGCGACGATGGCAAGGCGGACCCCGACTACATGGTGTTCTACCGTAACTTTGGCATGTGAGCGGCGTCCGGCGGCATCAGCATCAACATCGGCTATTTCTAAGTTTTTTAGTTTTTTTAGCCTAATAAAGTCAAAATTCGGACGTTCGCCCGAATTTGAAGCAATATGTATAAACTTGCCCAATATTAATAAAATCGCTTATATTCGTCCAAATTTTACCGAGTTTGATTGAAATTTGGCCAAACCCGGAAACTCGGCCTGGAAACGCGATTGGAAAACTGACCGTTTTTAGGCCAAAAGTTATATCCATCCTGCGCTTTAGCGCCGGATTTTGGTCACAAACGAGTAAAAATATTCTAAAATAATACTTTCTCCGTTTGGAAATATAAGATATTTTAGGTTTATGAATGAGATATATCTAGACACCTTTTAATGTTCAGATTCATTTGAACCTACACTAAAAGATGTCTAGATACACCTTTTTTACAAACCTAAAACATCTTATATTTTTAAACGGAGGAAGTACTATTAAATTTGTAAGATACTACTACGTATTAAATTTAGATAACATAACGATACATATCAGTTGGTAAAACTACTATCTTAAAATCAGGATACTGACGAGCTTGATGACACGTGCTCGGGCGTGGCCGACACCAATGTCAAAGCTCGACAGTTTGTACCGCTCCGGTTGAAATAAAAAGCGCATGCTCGCCAAGTCAATTCTTGTTCTTTGAACGGCCTGGCCTCCCATGGTCAACCCCACAGGACGTTTTCTGATTTTCTCAGTTTCTCACTTCACCTCCAATTTATCAAAAGGAACTCTCTCTCTCTCTCTCTCTCTCTCTCTCTCTCTCTCTCTCTCTCTTATTTTCTTGGGGAGAAAACACTGTCGAGGTGTTTTTTTCTCGCGGAGAAAGAACATGTGCAGTCAGTCCATAGGTGTTGTCTGGAAAGCAAGAAAAGTCCTGAATGCGCAGAAGAGAAAAGGAATATTCGTCAATGGAAAAGCCGGAATACAGGAGGAGAGAAAGGTAAGCGTAAAGCAGCGTAACCGCGTGAAGGTGTGGTGCGGTTTCGTTCGCGGCGCCGCGGCGGTCAGGTCGCCGCCTACCGGGGGAGCGGTAGCTCCACCACACACCGGCTTTTGCGACGCTGACCTTTTTAACACTTCAGCCGCCGCCAACAACCCCTTTGTTTCGTCTGATGACGGACCATGATGTCGCACCCCTTGCCTGACAGTGGAGGCCCACGTGGTAGTGGCGAGCAATTGAATGTAGGCATTCTGCTGCGACCAGGGTTGGATTTTTTTTTTGACATAGAAAAGGGTTAACGGGTCCGTGGTGCCTCTACTATTGATTGGACCATGGGGGGCTTTTTCTTTGCAAAAAATCACCGATATGTTAATAATCATAAAAGAGTACAAAAACATAATAAAAATTATAATTAGATCGTTGGGTCATCTAGTGACGATTATAGACATTGGCACAAGTCGAAGGCACACCATCATTCTAGCCCCTCCATTACTACAGCCGAACAAAGTTTGTCTCTAGTAGAGCTTGTTATGTAGACACAAGAAGTCGTCGTGCTAAGCCCTCAAAAGTACAACGCACCAAAATGGCAGTCCTCGCCAATGATGACAATCGTGGATCAGAAGAGACAGACCTAAAACCATACGAGATCCGTTGAACACATGACTCCATGCGCCCCCGCTGGTGCTAGACGCACACCTGAAGCGAGGATAGGACATGGAGGACTTATTTTGGATTTTGGATGTAGCCGTTGCCTCACCATCCAAAAGAAGACACTGGATATCACACTAAACAAAGACCTGGAACCTCCCGCTGGCGAGGGGCCGTGGCCCGCCACACCTCCAAGTCCCTAAGTCCACCGGAGGCGGAGCGGACCGACGACGTCGCCCGCAAGAGGAGCGGAACCCTAGATGGGTTTTTAGGGGCTTAGATGGATTTTTTAGGAGCATCGTCGATCACCTAACTTCTTCCTCATGTCACACGTCAATTTACCCGGACCTTTGGGGACCTTGGTGCGGCTAAAAACTGTCTGAGATGCGCCAAAAAGGACATGTCAAAAGTATTAAAGAACAATTCTCTATAACATGTTGGGGCATGATTAGTTTCCTTAGCCATTTTTTCTTCTAGGGGCAGTCTCTAGGATGCATTGCCATGTAAAACTGGACAAAAAAACATGGTGTCCACTTTGTTTGGTCTCTCACGTCGCATCGCTGACAACATAAGAGTGGTTTTAATTGGTTGGTTGCATATTCATGTGTAGTCTTATCTCTTATCAATGTGGTGAACTTACCTCACACCACCACACTTGAAACATACGGGTCGATGAGCGTGAGGTGGTTTGACGGATGATCTCGAACGATGTGGTTGTGCCAGAGCAGTGAGGAGGTAGACACTAGTGGGCATCGGCAGGATCAGACTAAGGACCGGTGTTGGTGCTAGAGGAAGGCGGAGGATCGCCGTCGTGAGAAAGAGAGGGGGAAAGATGGGCGGCGATGACATGGATGCTAGCAGAACGAATCAACAATACAATGAAATATAAGCATTTCCATGGGAGAGATTGCCTCTAAGCATATTTCTAATGGTTACTTGGGATGGCTACGACGAGTTGTGTTGTTGCCGATGAAGTCATATGTGCAGTATGGTGTGGAGAGTGCGTCTACCTCCACCACAGCAACCCCGCCCTCCCCTCGCTTATCACGATAGAGTATTGTTCCTCTACAAGGTCGGAGCAACGTGTGGCACTCTATCGTTGATGTTTGTTCGCTGTTACGAAAGGTCTGGCTGGTGTACAAGGACTTGACCTCGGACCCCGACATCGGTTGTGACCACATCCCGAGTTACCATAACATGTTTGTTCTTCCTTGTGGCGGAAGGACTTCCGCTTCGTCAAGGTGCACAAACTAACGAGGTTTAATCTCGTCAATACCCATTGTTATGGACTTGGGTTTTGGAGAAGATGGGGATGCTGGAAGTCGTGAGACGGTTAATAGGCAAGAAACACAGGGACATTAGGTTTACCCAAGTTTAGGCCCCCGGAGGGAAAACCCTACTCCTGCTTGTCTGTTCTTGATTACAGCGGAACCGAAGGTTACAGGGGTGTGCAGATGCAATCTAGCGTGGAGGTGTGTGTATGAGATGTCGAGATCCTTCTCGTCGTGCCCTCCTGGCCCTTATATAGATAGGCCCGGTCGCGGGACAGGTCGAATCGGTTATAGATTAGAGTTGAACCCTTTGAAATTCTATCTAATCTAGACTTGTCCTCCAAGGAATCAAACTTTCCATGGGCTTGGGCCACCCGAAATCTTCCCGGGCTGCAAGTATTCATGTGAGCCTTTCTTGGGCTAGACCGGGTATACCAACGTTATGCACCCGTAGGGTATATCCATGTTAGTAGCCCCCGAGTGTTCAGTCGAATCACAATTTCGACTGGAGACTCTATAATCTTTCGGGTGCTTTGTATTTGAACCTACCTTTAGGAAAAAAAGTTTAATTCATAGGGATTATTGATGCGTGTGCCTGGCTCACCCGACGGATCAAGGACAGTTAACTTTCATAGGACAAAACAACACGATCTTCATGAGACTCGAGTCCCTGGACTCGAATCCGGAACGAATGCTGGTGTAATTCGATTCAGGCTGTTGAGGTCTCATAGGAGTCGAATCCTAGTGTTTTTGAAGTGATGTACCCAACGCGTCCGTCGGGATTTTCATCGTGCCTGTTGACACGGGAATTTACTATCAAAGCGCAGTCGGGTGCGTTACCAGGCCATCAGATGGTATATGTAGGGCTTATCTTTGCGTCATAGACACAACATCCAAATTTTTTTCACCGCGGAAGTGTTTCGGGTGACCAAGGAGACTGCTTCTCACTTGGCGTTAATTAGGGCAAAGTTGCCAAAAAAAATTGTTATCTTGATCTGAAGGATCTCATTCGAATAATTCATAGGGTGCGCGACAAGCGTTCCCTATGGGAGTAGCCCCCAAAGTGACTGTTCAAGTCGTAGACTCAAGCAGAGACTTTAGTTTAGTCATTTTGCGTTTGCTTCAATTATCTGTTCGAAGGACACACATTTTTCGAATGCTTGACCAACGCTCCCTATGGGAGTAGCCCCCGAGTCCGTAGTGGAGTCGCAGACTCGACGTAGGGCTCGAAGATTTTTTCGAGGTGCTATTACCTTTTGTATTTTCTCAGGTGCGCGACCAGCGCTCCAGATAGGACTAGCCACCGAGTAGTTGGTTGAGTTGTAGACTCGAGTAAGTACTTTTATGCTCAGTCGAAATCTTCGAGCCGTTGCTGGCTTCTCCGTGATGACGTCATTGTTGACAACTGGTGAGATCAACCATCTGCGACATCAGAGGCGATGCGACGGGACGCTCATTGGTTCCACGGTCTGACTTGAATTTGACTAGTCACGCGTAATGTGGCGAAAGTTACGGTGTCTCCTCGATTTCCACGCGTAGTGAACGGCATGCTGACGATTGTTCAGTTTGGTGCTGACACATGGACAGTGAGATCTGAGGCACGCGTTAGGGCTTCTCAATCGATGGATCTGCTACATCGTCTTTGCCATTTTATATTGTGGGTAAAATAGCGAATTTTACCCTTCGCCATTTGCCTCTGCTTCTTCTGTTGGAGATATGCCCAAGAGGCAATAATAAATAAGTTATTATCATATATTCATGCTTATGATAAATGTTTATATACCATGCTATAATTGTATTAACAGGAAACATTAATACTTGTGTGATTTGTAAACATAAAAGAGTCCCTAGTAAAGCCTCTTGTTAAACTAGCTTGTTGGTTAATATATGATCGTGGTTTCCTGATCATGAATATTTAGATGTTATTAACAACAGGGTCATATCATTAGGAGAATGATGTGATGGACATACTCCTATAGATAAGCGTAGCATAAAGATCAAGTCATTTCAATAGTTCGTTTGCTATAAGCTTTCTGATACATAGTAACCTAATTCTTTGACCATGAGATCATGCAAATCACCATCACCGGAAGGATTCTTTGATTACATAAAACACCACACCGTAACTAGGTGGCTATAAAGGTGGAATTGAGTGTTCATAAAGTATGGGTTGAGGCACATGGATCAAGAGTGGGATTTTTCCATCCATATGACAGATAGATATACCCTGTGCCCTCTCGGTGGAATGTCATCCAATTATCTTGCAAGCATGTGACTGGATCACATATCACGGGAACGAGAAAAGAGTACTTATCGGTAACGTGGTTGAACTAGGTATGCAGAGATACCGACAATCAGACCTCGGATAAGTAAACTATCGCGAGACAAAGGGAAATTGGTATCATATGTAAGTGGTTCATTCGATCGCAAAGTAATAGTAGAAATATGTGGGAACCATATGAATTTCTAGATTCCTCTATTGGTTATTGACCAGAGAAGAGTCTCAGTCATGTCTGCATAATTCATGAACCGTAGGGAGACACACTTACGAATTCGATGTTGTTTAATTAGATATGGAATGTAAGTAGGGAGACCAAATGTTGTTCGAAGTCTCAGATGGGATCTAGGATATCACGAGGAGATTTAGAATGGTCCATAGAATAAGATTCATATAAGGAAAGTCCAATTCCGGAGTTCGGGAATGATTCCGATGTTTTCATCGGAGATGTTCTAGAAGGGTCTAGAAGGTTCACTAGTCCGGAAGGGGAATGGTACATGAATGTGTCATGGATAAGTGGAATGATTGAATTATGTCCTAGGTCACTTGGTTGGAAAATTGCAGGAAAGAAATTAAGCTCCAAATTGAAAGTCAAAAGGCAAGTTTGAAAAAGTCAAACTTGGACAATGTATCCTCGTGGAGGAAGGAAAAAAAATCCTTCTTTCCCTCCACCACAAGACAACAAGGAGAGGGAGTTGGGGAAGGATTCAAACTACCCTCTCCCAAGCTGCCCTCCCTCTAAAAAATAGAGCGGAGGGGGTTCCCCAAGAGACACAACACCATACCCTCCCCACACCTCCGCCACGCCGCCGCCGCCCCCAGCACCGCCACCTCGCGTCGTCACCGGTTCGTCGCCGCCGCTGATGCGTGTTACGCCCTGTTGGGAAACTCCAAGAGAAAGGTATGATGCATCACAGCAGCAAGTTTTCCCTTAGTAAGAAACTGAGGTTATCAAACCAGTAGGAGGAAGGAAACGCCTCAAAGGTGTTGCAAGCAACGTGGAAACCTGCACAACACAAACTCAAGACTTTGCCCCAACTAACAGTGAGGTTGTTGATCTCACCGGTTGCTGTAACAAAGGATTAACTGTATGGTGTGGAAGGTGATGATGGTTTGTAGCAAGTAAACAGTAACAGTGGAAGATGTATCAATGGTAAAGATTGGACTAGGGTCCATAGTTCACTAGAGGTGTTCTCCTTAAATAAACAAACATGGCATGCTGGGTAAACAAATTACAGCAGGTCAATTGACAGGACTGAGCAATGCATAACAATGCAATACTAGACACAAAGATCCTATGATATTCGATTGGGCAATACAACAATATACATAGACCGCCATCCAACTGCATCTATGACTAGAAGTCCACCTTCGGGTTATCATCTGAACCCCCTCCAGTATTAAGTTGCAAGAAACAGACAACTGCTTTAAGCAAAGTGTGTAAGGTAAACAATCCACTTGTTCCATGAACAAGAGACCGTTGTTTTATCCCTAGTGGCAACATCACATCTACAACCATAGAGATTTCTGTCACTTCCCTTGGAAAATAGAGGCATGAACCCACTATCGAGCATAAATACCCCCTCTTGGAGGCACTAGCAACTACTTGTCCAAGATAGCTACTAACAACAGAGAGCATGCAAGATCACAAACAACACAGACATGATATAATCAATAATACAAAACCATTAATCAATCTAACATAGTAATCTCAATATCTATTATATCCCCGCAAACACAACATGCATAATTACAAATAGATTAGATCTTGGTCATGAACGGAGCTCACAAGATTTATACATGAAAGCACAAGGAGGCGATACAACCATCTAGCTACTACATGGACCCATAGTCCAAGGTGAAACTACTCACGCTTCATACCGGAGGCTGGCATGATGAAGAAGAAGGCCTCCAGGGTGATCTCCCCTCCGGCAGGGTGCCGGGAAGAGCTTGAGATCCCCCGATCTAAGAACGATGGTGGCGGCGGCTATAGACGGTTTCGTGGAATATTGATCGGGTGTCTAGGGTTTTGGCATCGGGGGCACTTTATAGGCGAAGAGGCAAGGCAAGAGGGGCACCAGGGCGGCTGCACCCCCCAGGCGTGGGGTAGGACCACCCGCGTGGCCAGGGGTGTGGCCCCCTGGTGAGCCTCCTCCATCTCATATTTTGGCTTTGTGTTTCCCACGATAAATATATTGAATTTGGCTTTTGTCCGTCCAATTCCGAGGATATTGATTTTCTGCCTTTCTGGAACCAAAAACAGAAGAAAACAGGCAACTGACACTGTGGCAACTTGTTAATAGGTTAGTACCATAAAACATATAAAAACATCTCAAAGTGTGGACAAAGCAAAGCTAAGTAAATAGTAAACAAGCATGGAGCAAACGTGGCCAACGGGCCGGCCCGGCACGCAAACGGCATTCGTAAGACGTCTGCAGCGCGGCCGGCCACGTGCATGGCCGGCAGGCACACGTGCCTGGCTCGGCCGGCTGCGAGCCCGCCCTGCCGGCACGGCCGCCAGGCACGGAGGCACGCGTGCCTGTTGGCCTTTTTTCCTTGGCCCGTCCATTTAACATATAAAAGGGTGCGCGTCTCACATATAACAGACAAATTTCCTTAGCGTGGTGGTTGAGGGACTGGTCTTGGGGGGTTCAGGTCGCGAGTTCGACCCCCCGGTGGACATCTTTTTGCCTAATATTCCTGTATACTCACTGCATGCGAGCTTGGGCGTGCGCCGGCCGGGTCACAGGTCGAGGTCACTGCAGCGCACGGCCCCGGCTTCTCACAGGCCGGTACGGTCCCGGCACGTCGCGGGCCGGGCCGGGCTAGTGCCGGGCTTTCCTCGCGGGCTCACGGGCTGGCCCGCTAAAAGGCGGCCCGTTGGCCAGGATTGGCATGGAGCATCAAAAATTATAGATACATTTCCGACGTATCAATCATCCCCAAGCTTAACTCCTGCTCATCCTCGAGTAGGTAAGTGATAAAATAATAATTTTTTTGGTGACATGCACCATCAAAACCAAGATCAAACCATTTGCAAGCATTGAAAGCTGGGATCAAAGAACTCTAAACATGTGCATGCAAGATGGAGTTCTAACAATAGGACAAAGTAACTATGCATGCAACATCAAAGGCTACAAACAAAGATCATGAATAACATGCATTGAAAAACGTTTGTTTGTTTCGCATACAGAAAACATGGCATAGTGGCATTCAGCTTGTCCCTCATATAGTAGCAAATAGATGCATAGGACACCTTCAAAGTTCATAAGAGTGACTAGATACAAGTACCACAAGAACAAGAAATAACATCAATATGCATCAATCAATAAGTTTAGGGACACTGCCCATAGAACTAAGAATGACAACTATTCTCTCTTAATGGTGCCTAAAGGTAGAAGGTGGAGACTCAATATAATAGTGGAAGAAAGGCCCTTCATAAAGGGAAGCAGGGATTTAAAGTTTCAAAAAGAGCTTCCAAAAATTATGGTACCTGTTAGCTTTCAGCCCTCATTGCCCCTATCATAAGCATCTTGAAGTGATTAAGGTTAAAGTGAACAAAGATGGAGTATATGCTTGACAAAGTATAAGTTGGCAATCTCATGTCCCTTGAATACAAGGGCCGCACCGCATGCTACTCAACTTTAGTCACCTGTAAGTTCTTGTCATAGTAAGTACATGTGTAGCATAGAGAACCGCCAACGGGGTACCCCTTGCACATGGTACAGGAGCTATCCCATAACCAAAATGACAAGGCAAGCAGACAATGACCATCTCAGCGATCTTTTTATTTACTATGTGCATAGCTTTTTATTGAGGATGCTTCACTCAATACTCATTATGGTGATGTTGCAAGTTTCCACCATGATTAGGCATGGCTTAGGCTAGCGGCCCAGGCGTTTCTCTAACACAAAATACATAACTCCATGGACTTACAAGCTCCCTCTTTATTTCACACCGGCGACATCCATAGACAAAAGAGCATGATATCAACTGTGTACAAAGTACAAGTGCAATGTTGAAAACATTCCCCGTGACAGCACGGTTCTGCTAATTCCAATGTATAAGTGCAAGCATATACAATATAGATGACACAATGGTTCAAGTTTATTAGGGGCAAGGAATATAAAGTGTGCCATCAAGTTTGTTAGGTCTTTAATCACTAAGTTTTCACATAACAAAATAATTTTTAATTGGAAGATAGCTGAAAACAAGAATATACTTGGAATGGTGTAACACACCATGCATAGGAATTTATAGTGGACACTTTGGAATAACTTGGTTTGTTGGGAGTTGGTTGCGTGAGTAGAGCTTACTCATACAAGTGGAGACTAGCAAAAGACTGGGAGCAACCAACTAAGAGAGCAATAATGGCCATAATCATGCAGAGCGACAAAACATTACTAATCAAAGCATAGAGTGGTACTACAAGTCAAGGACTAAATGATCATAGAGGCTATGGTGACTTGTCCATAGTCATAACATGGTGTGAGCATGTGCCAAGTCAACCCAAACAAAACACCAAAGGAGAATGCCATAATACTATGCTTTTGTATGCTAAAACAACGCATGATTCTTTTAAGGCACACTAAGCAATCCCAATTGTTTGAAACAAGACATGCTACAACAATAATTACTAGGCATAAGGTCAAAACAACACCTAGCATGTCATGCTAAAGTCTAAGTCACAGTCAATGCAAGCTCCTCTTGCACTTTCAAGTAAGAACTTTCTACTCCTTTCCAACACCAATCGACTTATTTGAAATAACACAGCGAGAACGGGGGTCCAAACTACTTTATTCAAGCAATATAAACAAACTAAGCAAACCAAACGAAAACTAAGACGCTCCAAGAACAACACAACAGTGCATGAAACAATAAAAACGAAGTGTCTAGAAAGACCTGAGCTTTTTATTGATGAAGGGGATGCCTTGGGCATCCCCAAGCTTTGACGCTTGTACCTCTTGGATATTTCTTGGGGTGATACCGGGGTGGCATCCCCAATATTGAGCTTTTGTCCATTCTTCATATCATTACATCATTCTCTCTCTACACCTGAAATGTTTCCTTCATACAAAACTTCACACAATCTTCATTAGCAACATTAGTTTATTCAAAAGATATTAGACCTCAGGAAAAGCTTTGGAACAACAAGGCTTTTCACTAAAAACACAAGCTACTGTAGTAACTCCTTCAAAAAGCTCAATTAACCTAAAGAGAACTTAAAAAGGAATCAATAAGAAGCAAATGCAAATAATGGCAGAAATCTATCAAAAGAGACCAACAGGTAGAAACTGATTTTTTAGAAAATCTTCTGTTTGTCAAATCAAAAAGTGTTGAACTAACGAAAGTTATCTAACATACTGGGGGATTTATTCATAAATGTTTAGCTCAATCCTACTTACAGAGACTCCTCACAAATTTTTATGGTGTAGGACAGAAAACTGTTTCGGGACAGCAACTCCCCAAATCTTACTTCTCTCTCATTAGAGGTCATTCTTGGCACAAAAAGCAAACAAAAAGGATAAGGAGAGGTCATAACTGAATTAATAACTTCCAAGACTCAAGGAAACTCTTGGTTTATTGTAACATCCCAAAAATATTGATCATGCTTATCAAATTCTAATCACTAAAATTAGGGTTAACAAAAACATTTATTAAATACAAACCATATGAATGCATGTGTGTATGTGATGATTGAATGAATGCATGTTTGAACTTGTGTGATTAACCTAAATAGAAAGGGATGGATTAAAGATGAAAATGAAAATAACATCATCTAAAACATTTCCAAGCAGACACAAATCAAGAGAAAATCAAAAACAAAGCAAATAAGGCAAATGGTCATTTTTGCCAATCTTGCTCACTAGGCCACTTTGAGTGTTTCTAGTCCAAGTTTTCAAACAAAAACTTTTCCATTTCTTTTCACCCCTTGCTAGACCAAGTAAAATTGAATCAAAGCCCACCTTTCAAACTTGTAGAAACATTTGGTAACCCCATTCAAATGACAATTTAAAATTGAATCTTTAACATATGTGAAGATCACACCTTTTCAAAACCCAACCAAACCAGTGCCCCTTGACCAATCCAACTAACCAGAGACTCCCTAGTATTTAACTAGCAAACCCACCAAGTTTGAATCCAAAATTCAAATTTGAATTTCTTTCGGCCATTTCATCAAACACCTTGTGATCAGTAAACAACAAAACATCAAACACTATTACTAGAAGTAATTTTGGCCAACCTTGTCCCCTCTCTTGCTCACTCTACACTCTCACTAGATGATCAAGCTAATCTAACTAGCCTTTGCACCACTATGAGCAAGCATAGCCATCAATGGTGACCATGCCGAGCACCATTGCCACCCCCATGTCGCCAGCAAGCTAGAGGAAGCACTAGCCTCGCCAACCTTGTCTGGGACACGCAACACTGTCCATCGCCACCCCCTGTCCAAGCCCCGAGCCTTGCCAGCCCTTGGACCACACGACAAGCTCATGCCCAGTCTCTCTGCGTGCGAGCCGAGAGCGCGCCAGAGCGCCGCACGCGACACTAGCCCATAGACTGCGCGCCGCCCTCGCCGCTTGTAGACGTGATCGCCAGCACCCCAGTACGCCGCCAGACAACCCCGTTTGCTGCCCCACGGACCACGGACGTTGTGCGCCATTAAAATCCCCGTTGGACCCGCCCAGAGCGCCACGATGTTTCGACCGCTCCTCACCGCCCCACGCCGCGCCATCAAGCCGTTGAGATTCGCCAGGGAGCACATCACCGCCCCCTATCGTTGCCCATGCCATTAGCACGTTGCGTCGACGACAACGACGAGCTCCACCCGCGCCCGTCGGTCCCCTTCAGGCACTATAAAAGGAGGCCACCCACGTTCGATTTGAGCACACCATATCACTCCCCACCTCTCATTGATCATACCCACTCACCCCAGGAGCAAGGAGAGCACCAGGTGGCCGGAATTTCATCGGATTTCATTGCTGTAGAGGAGGAGAGGCGCCGTCGATTGGCGCCGCCCCAGGAGGAGCCACCGGTACCAGGAGAATCGTCGTCATCGACTTCGTTGTTCGCCGCCATCGCCGACCATCACCGGATCCCCGTTTAGCCTCCCACAACCCCCATTGGCCGCGCTAGGGTTCTGTCTCGCCAGTGTTTCCCGACGTGGACGATGAACCTCAGCCGTTCGATTAGAGTTAGATCGTGCGGCCTAGATTCACCCATACCGCTTCGCCACTCGCTGTCTCACTGATGAGTGGGGTCGCTCGCTTATCCAGCCCGCGCGCGCTGTGCATAGTGGGCTGGCCCAGTTAAACCTCCCGCGTGACCCAACAATTCAAATTTTGATTTATTCATTTAGTTCTAAACTCAGTTCTGTACCTAGATTCAAAATTCAACCCAGCTCGATGCACTAAACCAAAATGTATGAAACCAATTTTGTTAGAAAGGTAGTGGAATGCTTAATCCAAGCCTGTTGGATTCAAAACATTTAGAATTGTAGATCACCCATGGTAAAAATAACACGGCAGAAGCTTTTCTGCATTCAAACATTTTTCAAAATTCAACCGTGAAAGCTTTTGAGTTGATTCCAACTCTCAAAAATCACATTTAACCATACCTTTCAGAATATATAAAAATATATAGGTTTACTTACAGAAATAATGATTAAGTAATAAAAGAAAGCCTCATAGGCCATTCTAGTCATTTTATTTAGTTAAATAAAAATGTTAAACCTTATTAAATTGTGACACCACTTTAAATCACATTCCCATGTACTGAAATATGTGGTGACGACATGTGTCAACATGATCCCATGTTTGAGTTGGAGAATATTAAATCTTAAGTAGTTTTTCAATGAGTAGACATTACTTTTCTAAAATGAAATAAATAAGACAAATGCTTTAATCTTTGTGATAATAGTGATGATGCTAGATCATCTAGTGTGAACCTTTTTGTGCTAAATAGAGTAGTTAATAATTGTGTGGTGATTGTGTACCTCGTATTTATTTATAGACGCTAGTACCGACCAAGGATACGAGGAGGAAGGAGGATACTACGAAGAAGAAGCCGAGGAGAACTTCAACCACTGCTCTGCATAAGGCAAGCCTAATACTACCAGTTGACTTTGCAAGCTTATACTTGCAATTTATGCAAGCCAATACTTGCAAGCTTATATCCATTTGATGATACCCAATCCTAGTTTTACTTGCAAAGCTTAATACTTTATTTCTTTATCAAAGCTTTCTCTTAGAGTTTACTTAGTAACTTGTAGATAATAGAAGGATATTGGAAGGTAGCATAAAGAGCATAAAACTTGTCCTAAGTTAGATAATCTTGATGTCATCATAAGGCATGAGATTGAACTTAGATAGGTCACACTTGGTTACCACCCTTCATTAGTGTTTATTCCCCACTTGTAGATGCTAGTGCTAAGCATAAAACTTGATCAACTTTAGATGGGAATACTTGGAGAGGATGGTTATGAAAACCTTAGAATGATGAGTCATTCTACTGAAATGTTTTGACATGTGTTTCTGAACATCAAATGATTTTGATGATGAAAATGTTAAGGCATGAACCTTAGCCCTTTATAAAATTGATGGTTGTCTAGATGCGATACCATTCCAATTTTATCGTACAACCACAATACCCGAAATTTGGGCAGGGCTTGACTAGAAATTTATATACCTTAGTATGGGTTCCCTTGCGGCCAAGGTTTGAGCTGAGGCTACCTTGTGAAGATTGTCCACCTATGAAGTTCCCAAGATGACAATTGGTCATGGTTGGGAGGCCAAACTCATAGGAGAGGTGCCTATACTAGGGCGTGTAATTGAAAGGTTAGGATTGATTATCCTTATACTGAGTATGGTGAATTCAGGATTGTTCCTGACGGATTTATAGAATGTTGTGGTGAAAGTGTACAATCTCTGCAGAGTGTCAAACTATTCGAATACCCGTGTCCGCAGTTATGGATAGTTGGAGTGGCCATACTGTTCCGTCGTTAGATGTTTTCAAAATGACTTGTGAAATGAATTATGATATGACTTGACCATAACAGAGTTGTGACATGAAATTCAAGATCCCATTTAGGTGTTATAAAACTTTCAACTACTTTTCTTGCTTCTGAACTTAGTAGAGATAAATATGGCTTTTTGCAAAACAACCTAGAGCTTAGTACTTCCTATTCCAAAACCACTTCACTTGTTATTATTAGTTTGCGAGTACTTAAAGAGTACTCATGGCTTTGTCCCTGGCTATTCCCGTGGCCTGACTATGAGGCGGACTACTAGGAGGAAGGACAACATGAAGGTTACAACAACTAGGATCATCTCTGAAAGGGCATGTATGCCCCCATGTGTGGTTTTGGTAATTAATGACAATCTCTATGGACTAATGTGTAAATTGAATTTCACTTGTAGGTTTGTCCATTGGCATCGCTTGGGCCATGTGTTAGTCTCAAGGTTGGAAGATGAAGAAATGTCCAAGGGCTTTGTGCCCATTGGAATCATGAAGAAAGAAGGAGCTTGAAGGTTGCATCAAGATGGATCAACCTCAAGAAGGGATGAAGAAGGGCGAGCTCAAGATGCGCCATCCTCGTGCTCATGGAATAATGAAGACAAGTTCAAAGAAGAGGTTTCCCCATGGAGTATGGGGGAGCAATTTGCAAGTCTTCATCTTCATCAAGCAAGAGCATCCAAGAAAGGTGTTCCCACTATAGAAGAACAAGACGGTCTACATCAAGTTCAAGTGGGATGCTCAAGGCAAAGGTATGTTCTTGATAGGGCTTTTCTTTTGCCGGTCTCATGTAGTTAGTTGTGAGACCGGGTTTAGGATAGATAGCCGTTCTATCAAGAGGAGTTCTCAAGAGGGTGTCTTGATCGCATCTTTCGAAGAGAGCTCAAACCTTTGCATGCATAGCATAATCTTTCTTGGTTGTTATTCGGTTCTTGTCCATGAAAGGGTCTAGAGCTTGTGTTCATCTTCATAAGAATCTCTAGTTCATCAAATAAGGATTTCACTTGCATATTTTATTGCGGATTTTGATCGTACGGGTTTTTCGGCTCCACAGCTTAGGAGATATCTCACATATATATAATTGATATTGTCTCCCTTGGTGGTATCCAATATTTCACCTTTTGTTGGATTCTACTTGGTTTTATCTTTCCAACAAAATTGGTTTCATCCCAATCAGATTTTCCAATCTCAACTTCTTATGTTTTGGGTTATGGGGGTTTTACTGGTCCATCGCTTCTAGAGAGGTATTACCTTTCTCCATTTGGTTTTATTCTTCCTTGCTGTACTAGGATGTTTCTTTGCATAATCTTGTAGAGATTTTCTTTCTCTTCAAAACTACCCCAAGATCATCAAAAACAGAGTCCAGAATCAAAAGTTATTGAAGTTTTCGTGCAATGTTGTCCAACATTTTTGCTTGAGCGGAAGTTCCGGACGAAATTCCGACCAAGTTCCGGTGAATGTCTGTTTTCTTCTATTTTTGTGTCTCTATTTACCGGAAGTTCTGATGGGGGGGCGGAAGTTCCGGTGGTGCGCGAATCTGACCCAAACACACATTTCTCTTGTCCTATTTAAGGGCCCCCTCTTCCCTAATGTTCCCCCAACTTTTGAGGTCATTTTTGCAAGCTCTTCCACTCTCTCTCCTCCATTGTTGACCTTCAAAATCTTGCCCTCTCCCCTTCTCCCTCCAATGATTCTTGCATCTCTTTGAGGGATTTGAGAGAGGAGATCTAGATCTACAATCCTACCAAACCAAATCCCTTCTTTGTGAAGGAATCATTGGGATCTAGATCTTGGAGAGTTTTGTGTTCTCCTCTTGTGTTCTTCCTCCCTTATTCCCCCAATATCTTTGGTAGCTTTGTTGGAATTGGGAGAGAAGGACTTGCCCTTGCATTTGGTGCAGAGTTCTCCTCAGAGATTCGGCGAGTTCAAGCTTGTGGGGTTGTTTCTCTTGGGTTCCTTGGAACCCTAGACGGTTGTGTGGTTGGTTTGTTGACCTTTTGTGGTCTTGTTGACCTTTTGTTGTCTCGTAGCCTTTTGTGGCGTTGTTGGCCTTTTGTGGTATTGTAGCCTTTTGTGGCTTTGTTGTTGGGAGCCTCCAATTGAGTTGTGGAGTTAGCCCCAATCTTATACGGGTTCGGTGACCGCCCTCAAGCATCCCATAGTGGAAAAAGTGCTCGCCTTTTGTGGTACGCACTTGGGAGAATAGGGTGAGCCTTTTGTGGCGTCGGTGAGTTGTGTGCTTCCGCATCCGGGGTGAGGCATTGTGTGGCATTGGGTGAGCATCGAGCCACCACACCTCGAGGTGAGCCATTTGTGGCATTCGGAGAGCATTGCGCCATTGCACCTCTCCAACGGAGACGTAGCTTCTTTGGAAGTGAACTTCGGGAAACAAATCTTGTCTCCGCGTCCATTGGTTATCTCTCAACCGAACCCTTTACTTATGCACTTTACATTGTGATAGCGATCGTGCTTGAAGTACTTATATCTTGCTATCACCTTGTTGCTTGTATTGCTTAGCATAGGTTGTTGGTGCACTTAGGTGAACTTAGTGGCTAGGTTTTGTTCTTAATAAATTTAACGTTAGTTTTATTCCGCATTTTCTTGAGCCTAAACCATAATAATTTTAAAAGCCTATTCACCCCCCTCTAGGCGACTTCCTTTGTACTTTCAATCTCCCATCATCAGCATTGCCTATGACCATGAAGATGGAGCTTCGCCCATGCTATCGTTATTATTACGTTATTCCGCTGCTTGAATTGTATTAAGACTGGATCATGAGATCCTTATTTGTGTAAGACCTTATGTATGGTTTGTAATGGATGATGTACCGTGATATCCAATCTTTTATGTTTCGCAAAAATGGTAATCCTGGGATTGCGATGTATGGCATAACAGGCATCTGAGATTAAAAATCTGGGTGTTGACAAGTTGGTATCAGAGCCATCCTGACCATAGGAGACCCTAGTTTAGAATGGACGTTTGAATAAAAAACTTAGTTTCAAAATCAAGGAAGTGAGTATTTATGAAAACTTATTCTCATTCTTACCACTTGGATTCTTTCAATGAAAATTCATGTTCCTCAAAAATTCTTGCAAACTTACATAAAATTTGACACACTTGATCACTCTACTAACTTACTCATCCTATATTCTTATAGATGTACATGAAGTACAACAAGTTTTATCAGTTGGGGAATGGAGGAGACCTCATCTTTGAGCGTGACTTGGACCAGCTGGCATAAATGCTGGAGCGTTCGCACCCAGAGTTCTTCGGAGCTCAGCTCAATGATCAGGAAGGAGAGGATTTGCAGTGGCTAGTTTTTGCAAGTCTCGGAGGAAAGATTGAACCCCCCACCGCAGAAGGAATTCAGTTCACCTTGAGAGAGAACAACTGGCTCGATGGACTTGCCAGGGCCATGCAGGAAGCTCTTGCCCGTCTGTGTGGGCAGAGTATCAATCAGATCAAGGGTACCTGCTTCGAGTTCTACCCAAGGCCCGATGTTATGGGACAGCCACTGGAGGCCCCATATCACCATGAGGTGAAGACTTAATTGGACCACCTCAGATTCATGATGTATGACCGTCAGAAGGAGTTGGACAATGCCCTCTCCTACGCCAACCACAAGTACGCCATCGCCACCAAGAAGGATCAGACCATCGCCATGCTAGTGAAGGATCGCAAGTCTCGCCGCCGTCAGCTCGACAAGAAGGAGCGCATCATTGCTTGTCTTTGCCACCGGATCACGGATTTGGAGGAGACCATCCACAAGAGAGACATGCAGTTGGAGGAGAGGGAGAATAAAGGGGAAGACCTTCATGGAGACTCCTACTCCTATCTCAGGGATGATGATGACTTTCTAGAGGATCAGGCCATGGACTTCTTCATCGATGAGGATGACTTTGCCTTCATCGATGATGATGATGAGGATGATGAGGACACTGACTCCGAGGAGTAGTAGCACTTAGGCACTAGCATTAGTGAGTTTTATTCGGTCCCACTGTATCATAGTTTCCCAGAATGGTTCTTAAAACCATCTGCTTTCCTTTGTTGTGGTGTGTGTTTGCATCGTGTGCTATGAATGAATGGATGAAAAGCAAGTTGCTAGAAAAACCTGAGTCAAACTTTGAAAAATTTTCAAACCCAAAACCCTGAACCTTAGAAATTTCTCTCTTTTCTCATGATCTATCTCAATCTTCAGATGCCTTGCGGAGGAAGCAGTTCATCCCCTAACCCGATGTTGCAAATCTTGCAAATGTTGGTTTCTGACCGTGAAGCTGAAAGAGCCGAACGTCAAGCCAACTTGGCCACCCTTCAACACATCGCTCAGATGGCCAACAACAATGAAGGCCATGGAAATCAGAACAACCATGGATCCAAACTTAAGAATTTCCAGAACACCAATCCACCTGTTTTCACTAAGTCAGAAGAGCCCCTAGATGTAGATGATTGGTTGCAAACCATGGAAAATAATCTGGACGTTGCAGGAGGGAAAGATAATGAGAAGGTGTTGTTTGCTACCCACTACCTGGCCCGAGATGCAAGAGCATGGTGGAACAGCGTTCGCACGATGACAGGAGGTCAGATGATGTCTTGGGATGAATTCAAAGTCAAGTTCAGCAGAACCCATGTGCCACCGGGTTTGATCAAGAGGACGAGAGATGAATTCAGGGAACTGAAGCAAGGGAGGATGACCGTAGTGGAATACCGTGACAAATTCTTGTCATTGGCTAGGTATTCACCGGATGAGATAGACACTGAAGCCAAGAAGAAGGAGAGATTCCTGAATGGTCTGCACGATGAGATGCAGACAGTGTTAGTTAATATCCCTTTGCTGATATTGAAGCCTTAGTGGACTCTGCCATTCAGATATAAGGCAAGATCAACTAAGCCATGAAAACCGCAAGCGTCGCATGATGCATCAACCAGGAGCCCATCATACACCCAAGTATCTCCCCAACCCATCTCCAGGATTTGCCCCAAGAAACAACAGACCTCTGATGAACCGTCTGACCTATCCCAACCATGGAAACTCAAGGCCCGGAGGAAATCACAATAATCCCGGCAACCCCAGCAATTTCAACCGTGCTCCGCCCAAGTTCAACAACAACAATGTCGCCACCAACACCAACACTGCCCCAAGGACTGGAAGCAATGCGGTGCCTGTTGCAGCAAAGCACAAGTCTCAGGTGACTTGTTATGAATGTGGAACCAAAGGTCACTATTCCAACGAGTGCCCCAAGAAGATTGCCGCAGCCCCCAATGCAAATGCCCCAGCTCAGCAGCAGCGTCGTGTTCAGCCCGGAAGAAGGTTTGCCCCATGGAACTCGCTCAACCGCAATGGCCGTCTCTTTCTCATGCATGCTGAAGAAGCCCAAGAAGCGCCAGATGTCGTGCTGGGTATGTTTTCTGTTAACTTAGTACTTGCAAGAGTGTTGTTTGATTACGAGAGCACTTTCGTTTATTCTTGAAGAATTTTCATGCACTAGTAAGATTCAACCCACCAAATTGAAGCATGTTATGATAGTTCAAATACCTGGTTCAACCACCAAAGCTAGACAAATTTGCAAAGCCATCCCTATCCGAATCCATCGCATAGATTTTTATGCTAATCTAATAGTACCCGGAACTAAAGGTTTGGAAGTAGTACTAGGAATGGATTGGATGTCCAAACATAAAGGATTAATCGATTGTGCCAAGAAAGCCATAACCATGACCAGTACAGCCGGAATATCAGTCGATCATGTATTGGAAACCTTGCCCCATCAATTCAAGTGCAACAAGAGTTTAGCCCAACCAACCATTGACCAAGTTCGGATAGTCTATGAATACCCCGATGTATTTCTAGATGTTTTGCCCGGTATGCCCCCAGATCGGGATATCGAGTTTATCATTGAACTAATACCTGGAACCGGACCCATAGCCCAGAGACCATATAGTATGAACCCGTCTGAACTAGTGGAGCTGAAGAAGCAACTGGATGCTATGCTCGAGATAGTATTGATCCAACGAAGTGCGTCGCCATGGAGATCACCTGTTTTATTTGTGGATAAGAAAGATGGAGGTAAACGTCTGTGTACGGATTATCGGAAGTTGAATGATGTCACCATCAAGAACAAGTACCCACTGCCCAAGATAGAAGATTTGTTTGACCAGTTGACTGGTGCCAAAGTGTTTTCTAAGATTGATCTTATAACTGGCTATCATCAACTCAAGATTCAAACAGAGGATATTCCAAAGACTGCCTTTACCACCAGATATGGATTGTACGAGTACACTGTCATGTCTTTTGGATTAACCAATGCCCCCGCTTATTTCATGAACCTCATGAATACTATTTTTATGGACTTCCTGGATAAGTTTGTCATTGTTTTCATCGATGACATTCTAATTTATTCCAAATCAGAATAAGAACATGAGCTACACCTAAGAACCATCCTTGGAACTCTTAGGGAGCATTAGTTGTATGCCAAGTTTAGCAAATGTAAATTCTGGTTACAGGAGGTAGGATTCCTCGGACACATTGTATCAGCCGGAGGAATTGCCGTTGACCCTGCCAAAGTGAAGGATGTGGAAGATTGGCAAGCCCCAACCACCCAAACCCAAGTTCGTGCATTTCTCGGATTAGCGGGATACTACCGCAAGTTTGTAGAAGGATTCTCAAGTATCACAAGACCCATGACCCAATTGCTGAAGAAGGACAAGAAGTTTGAATGGACAGACAAATGTGAAGCGAGTTTTCAAGAACTCAAGAGGAGATTAATTTCAGCCCCCATCTTGATCATGCCGGATATCACGAAGCCCTTCAACGTGTATTGTGACGCATCCAAGATCGGTCTCGGATCTGTGCTGATGCAAGAGGGCAAACTAATATCTTATCTATCCTGACAATTGAAGCAACATGAACAGAACTATCCTACCCATGACATTGAACTAGCAGTCGTAGTTCTAGCCCTGAAGACATGGAGGCATTATCTTATGGGTAATCGTTGTGAGATTTATTCGGATCACAAGAGCCTTAAGTATATATTCACTCAGAAGGAGCTGAATATGAGGCAGAGAAGATGGATTGAGCTAATCAAAGACTATGATCTGGACATTCACTACCACCCCGGTAAAGCCAATGTGGTAGCAGATGCCCTTAGCAGATTGCCGTGCCGCTTGAACTCCATGATTCTAAAGGAGCAACCAAGTTTTCACAAAGAGATGGAAGATTTCAGAATGGAATTAGTAAGTGAAGGATTTTTGGCTAGCATAGAACTTCAACCCACTTTGATAAGTCATATCAAGGAGGCTCAGAAAGGAAATGCTAGTATCGATGGAAGGATTCACCTAGGATGAAGAAGGAGTGTTGTGGTACAAAGGACGTCTCTGTGTACCAGTAGATTCAGAGTTGAAAGAAGTTATTTTGAAGGAGGCCCATGATACTATTTATTCTATCCACCCCGGAGGAACAAAGATGTATCAGGATCTGAAGGAGAAATTTTGGTGGCATAAGATGAAGAGATAAATCGGAAGCTATATCACCAAGTTTGATTTTTGTCAGAGAGTTAAGGCAGGACATCAAAGACCCGCGGGACTGTTGCAACCATTACATATTCCAGAATGGAAATGGGACTCAGTCAGAATGGACTTTATCACCGGATTGCCTACTTCTAGTAGGAGAAATGACTCTATTTGGGTCATAGTTGACAGATTGTCCAAAGTAGCCCATTTCTTACCAATCAAGACCACCTACCAGAGTTCAAAGCTGGCAGAGTTATACATCACTAGAATCATCATTTTGCACGGTGTACCCAAGAACATCGTGTCGGATCGAGGAACTCAGTTTACCTCGAGATTCTGGAGGAAAGTACAAGAAGGTTTAGGAACCCGACTAGATTTCAGCATAACTTATCACCCTCAGACTGATGGACAAACGGAGTGAGTAAATCTAATACTTGAAGATATGTTGAGAGCATGTGTGCTAGAATATGGATCTAAATGGGAAGACTGTCTGCCTTTCGCGGAATTTTTATACAACAACAGTTATCAAGCTAGTTTGCAAATGGCCCCATTTGAGTTCATCTATGGAAGGAAGTTTCGTACCCCTTTGAATTGGTCGGAAGTAGGAGAGAGTCAGATTTTCGGACCCGACATCCTACGAGAAGCAGAAGATAAAGTTCACAAGATTCGTGAGCACCTCAAGACCTCCCAATCCAGACAGAAGAGTTATGCCGACAAGAGATGTCGAGACCTCGCCTTCAATATCGAAGTTTTTGTGTATCTTAAGGTGTCGCCTTTGAAGGGAATGCAGCGTTTCCAGCTCAAAGGAAAGTTAGCCCCCAGATATATTGGACCTTTCAAAATTCTAAACCATCGAGGAGAAGTATCATATCAATTGGAACTGCCGGAAGAAATGTCAGCCATGCACAATGTGTTCCATATATCGTTACTTCACAAATGCCTTGAAGTTCTAGAGAAGCCTGAAGTTTTCAAGAACATTGATCACCGCACCATAGAGATCAACGATGACCTAACATATACCGAAGTACCCATCTGTATTTTGGAGGAATCCTTCAGAACCACCAGAACCCGAAGTATCAAGTTTCTCAAAATTCAGTGGAGCAACCACACTGAAGAAGAAGGTACCTAGGAGCGAGAAGATCACATCAGGACGGAGTTTCCCGATCTCTTTAAATCCTAGGTAATCTTTTTTTCTTCTTTCTCAAATCTTAGGATGAGATTTTGTTTAAGGAGGGAAGGTTTGTAACATCCCAAAAATATTGATCATGCTTATCAAATTCTAATTACTAAAATTAGGGTTAACAAAAACTTTTATTAAATACAAACCATATGAATGCATGTGTGTATGTGATGATTGAATGAATGCATGTTTGGACTTGTGTGATTAACCTAAATAGCAAGGGATGTATTAAATATGAAAATAACATCATCTAAAACATTTCCAAGCAGACACAAATCAAGAGAAAATAAAAAACAAAGCAAATAAGGCAAATGGTCATTTTTGCCAATCTTGCTCACTAGGCCACTTTGAGTGTTTCTAGTCCAAGTTTTCAAACAGAAACTTTTCCATTTCTTTTCACCCCTTGCTAGATCAAGTAAAAGTGAATCAAAGCCCACCTTTCAAACTTGCAGAAACATTTGGCAACCCCATTCAAATGACAATTTAAAATTGAATCTTTAACATATGTGAAGATCACACCTTTTCAAAACCCAACCAAACCAGTGCCCCTTGACCAATCCAACAAACCAGAGACTCCCTAGTATGTAACTAGCAAACCCACCAAGTTTGAATCCAAAATTCAAATTTGAATTTCTTTCGGCCATTTCATCAAACACCTTGTGATCAGCAAACAACAAAACATCAAACACTATTAGTAGCAGTAATTTTGGCCAACCTTGTCCCCTCTCTAGCTCACTCTACACTCTCAGTAGATGATCAAACTAATATAACTAGCCTTAGCACCACTGTGAGCAAGCATAGCCATCAATGGTG
Organism: Avena insularis; assembly: GCA_023614405.1. Classification (NCBI taxonomy): domain Eukaryota; kingdom Viridiplantae; phylum Streptophyta; class Magnoliopsida; order Poales; family Poaceae; genus Avena; species Avena insularis. Next base: position 12,829,629 of record CM042685.1, read on the forward strand.
ACCATGCCGAGAGCACCATTGCCACCCCCATGTCGCCAGCAAGCTAGAGGAAGCACTAGCCTCGCCAACCTTGTCTGGGACACGCAGCACCGTCCACCGCCACCCCTGTCCAATCCCCGAGCCTTGCCAGCCCCTAGACCACACGACAAGCTCATGCCCAGTCTCTCTGCGTGCGAGCCAAGAGCGGGCCAGGCCTTGCCCGCTTCGAACATATGATCGCCAACCCAGCACCCGGACATCCTGTTCGCTGTTCAGCGTGGGAACGGCGATGTGCGCCATTAAAATCCCCGTCGGACCTGCCCAGAGCGTCGTGACGTTCCGACCGCTCCTCACCGCCCCACGTCGGGCCATCAAGCCATTGAGCTTCACCAGGGAGCACATCACCGCCCCTATCATCGCCCATGCCATTAGCACGCTGTGCCGACGACAACAACGAGCTCCACCCGCGCCCGTCGGTTCCCTTCAGGCACTATAAAAGGAGGCCACCCCCGTTCGATTTGAGCACACCATCTCACTCCCCACCTCTCACTGATCACACCCACTCACCCCCGGAGCAAGGCGAGCACCAGGTGGCTGGAATTTCACTGGAGTTCGCCGCTATAGAGGAGGAGAGGAGACGTCGATTGGAGCCGCCCCAGGAGGAGCCACCGGTACCAGGAGAATCGACGTCGTTGACTTCGTCATTCGCCCCCATCGCCGACCATCGCCGAAGCCCCGGTGAGCTTCCCACGACCCCCACTGGCCGCTCTATGGTTCTGTCTCACCGGCGTTGCCCGACGTGGATGATGAACCTCAGCCGTTCATTTAGAGTAAGATTGTGCGGCCTAGATTCACCCATACCGCTTCGCCACTCGCTGTCCCACTGACGAGTAGGGTCGCTCACTTATCCAGCCCCCGCGCGTGCTGTGTGTAGTGGGCCGGCCCAGTTAAACCTACCGCGTGACCCAACAATTCAAATTTAGATTTATTCATTTAGTTCTAAACTCAGTTCTGTACCTAGATTCAAAAATCAACCCAGCTCGATTCACTAAACCAAAATGCATGAAACCAATTTTGTTAGAAAGGTACTAGAATGATTAATCCAAGCCCGTTCGATTCAAACCATTTAGAATTGTAGATCACCCATGGTAAAAATAACAATGCAGAAGCTTTTCTGCATTCAATTTTTTTTTCAAAATTCAACCATGAAAGCTTTTGAGTTGATTCCAACTCTCAAAAATCAGATTTAACCATACCTTTCAGAATATATAAAAATATATAGGTTTACTTACAGAAATAATGATTAAGTAATAAAAGAATGCCTCATAGGCCATTCTAGTCATTTTATTTAGTTAAAATAAAAAGGTTAAACCTTATTAAATTGTGACACTACTTTAAATCACATTCCCATGTACTGATATATGTGGTGATGACATGTGTCAACATGATCCCATGCTTGAGTTGGAGAATATTAAATCTTAAGTAGTTTTTCAATAAGTAGAAATTACTTTTCTAAAATGAAATAAGTAAGACAAATGCTTTAATCTTTGTGATAATATTGATGATGCTAGATCATCTAGTGTGAACCTTTGTGTGCTAAATAGAGTAGTTAAGAATTGTGTGGTGATTGTGTACCTCGTATTTATTTATAGATGCTAGTACCGACCAAGGATACGAGGAGGAAGGAGGATACTACGAGGAAGAAGCCGAGGAGAACTTCAACCACTGCTCTGCACAAGGGAAGGCTAATACTACCAGTTGACTTTGCAAGCTTATACTTGCAATTTATGCAAGCCAATAATTGCAAGTTTATACCCATTTGAAGATAACCAATCCTAGTTTTACTTGCAAAGCTTAATACTTTATTTCTTTATCAAAGCTTTCTCTTAGAGTTTACTTAGTAACTTGTAGATAATAGAAGGATATTGGAAGGTAGCATAAAGAGCATAAAACTTGGCCTAAGTTAGATAATCTTGATGTCATCCTGAGGCATGAGATTGAACTTAGATAGGTCACACTTGATTACCACCCTTCATTAGTGTTTATTCCCCACTTGTAGATGCTAGTGCTAAGCATAAAACTTGATCAACTTTAGATGGGAATACTTGGAGAGAATGGTTATGAAAACCTTAGAATGATGAGTCATTCTACTGAAATGTTTTGCCATGTGTTTTGAACACCGAATGATTTTGATGATGAAAATGTTAAGGCATGAGCCTTAGCCCTTTTATAAAACGGATGGTTGTCTGGATGCGATACCATTCCAATTTTACCGTACAACCACAATACTCAAAATTTGGGTAGGGCTTGACTGGAAATTTATATACCTTAGTATGGGTTCCCTTGAGGAAAAGGTTTGAGATGAGGCTACCTTGTATTGTCCACCTATGCAGTTCCCAAGATGACAGTTGGTCATGGTTGGGAGGCCAAACTCATAGGAGAGGTGCCTATACTAGGGTGTGTAATTGAAAGGTTAGGATTGATTATCCGCATACTGAGTATGGTGAATTCAAGATTGTGACAGATTTATCAAATATTGTGGTGAAAGTGTACAATCTCTGCAGAGTGTCAAATTATTCGAATAGTCGCGTCCGCGGTTATGGACAGATGGAGTGGCCATACTGTTCCGTCATCAAATGTTTTCAAAATGACTTGTGAAATGAATTATGATATGACTTGACCACAACAGAGTTGTGACATGAAATTCAAGATCCCATTTAGGTGTTATAAAACTTTCAACTAGTTTTCTTGCTTCTGAACTCAGTAGAGATAAATATGGCTTTTTGCAAAACAACCTAGAGCTTAGTACTTCCTATTCCAAAACCATTTCACTTGTTAGTATTAGTTTGAAAGTACTTATTGAGTACTCATGGATTTGTCCCTGGCTATTCCCGTGGCCAGACTATGAGAAGGACTACCAGGAGGAAGGACAACAGGAAGGTTACGACGACTAGGATCATCTCCCATCGTCAGCATTGCCTGTGACCATGAATATGGAGCTTCGCCCATGCTATCGTTATTATTACGTTATTCCGCTGCTTGAATTGTATTAAGACTGGATCATGAGATCCTTATTTGTGTAAGACCTTATGTATGGTTTGTAATGGATGATGTACTATGATATCCAATCTGTTATATCTCGCAAAAATGGTAATCCTGGGATTGCGACATATGGCATAACAAGCATCTAGCATTAAAAATTCGGGTGTTGACAGTTATCTCCCAACAAGTACTTTTCTTTAACGCCTTTAAGTTAGGCACAAGAAGCAAGAAATCAAGTATTTTTAAATGAGGAAGCATTACCCCTCTTGCTCCTACCTTTCTTACCTTTCTTCTTTTCTTTAGGGAAAATATGATTGCTTACTAGAGGATAACAATGCATAATGCCTTTTCCCACATCTATTATTGCTCCAAGGTGTTTCAGTAGGGATCTTCCAAATGTAATCTATCCTTTGCCTACACATTCAATAACAAGATAATCAGTAGACACCATTTTCCCTGAGATTTTTGTAAACACACCTTCAGCTATTCCAATGGGTAATAAAGTGGCATTATTGGTAAGAGATATTTCTTCTCCTCCTTTAGAAAGTCCCCAAAGACTTGAAGACTCATAAATATCTTTAGGCATAAGGCAAAATTCAGACATGATTTCACAGCGAGCATCAAAAGTTGCACTACTTATAGTGACTTTGATAGTGGGAAGCCACTTTGAAGGCTCAGAATTCATTGGAACATAATTATGGTACTCCATAAGTGTGTGATAGCAACTGTTCAAAGCAGCAGTACTGGACTCAAGAGTGTTCAACCTAGCAAAAATATCTATGAAAGAAGAATAACACTTGCTAGGAGTATTATAAATCATAATCAATTTCTTTATGGCATTAAAAGCTTCATCCTCCATACATAGAAAAATATCCTTCTCAGCCATAACATCCAAAGCATATCTATAACAAAGAGCAATACCGTGGTAGAAACTATTAATAACCAAGCTAAGACTCATCTTAGGCTTAGTTTCCATTTGTAAAGTAGAGATTCTAGACCAAGATTCTTTAAAACTATCTTCACCTTTTTGCTCGAAAGCAAAGATCTCTTCCATAGGTGTCAGAGAGATAGGACCAAAACCAGACATGGTAGCAACTAGGGCAGGAACTAATTTTTTTGTGTTTTTGATAAGAGAAAGCAAACCAAACTAGACTATTTTTTTGGAGTTTTTGATAAAAAGAGGCAAACAAAACCAAGCAAAAGAAACTAAGCAAACTAAAAAAAGGTAAAGAGAAAGGTTGAGGAGGACTCCCCTTGTGAAGATATCCTTAGCCTCCCCGGCAACGACGCTAGAAAGTATTGATGCGTGTTGACGCCCTGTTGGGAAACCCCAAGAGCAAGGTATTATGCAGCACAACAACAAGTTTTCCCTCAGTAAGAAACTGATGTTATCAAACTAGAAGGAGGAAGGAAACACCTCAAAGGTGTTGCAAGCAACGTGGAAACCTGCACAACACAAACTCAAGACTTTTCCCCAACTAACAGTGAGGTTGTCAATCTCACCGGTTGCTGTAACAAAGGATTAGCTGTATGGTGTGGAAGGTGATGATGGTTTGCAGCAAGTAAACAGTCACAGTGGAAGATGTATCAATGGTAAATATTAGACCAGGGTCCATAGTTTACTAGAGGTGTTCTTCTTAGATAAACAAACATGGCATGCTGGGTAAACAAATTACAGCAGGGCAATTGATAGGACTGAGCAAGGCATAACAATGCAATACTAGACACAAAGATCCTATGAGATTCGATTGGGCAATACAAGATATACATAGACCGCCATCCAATTGCATCTATGACTAGAAGTCCACCTTCAGGTTATCATCCGAACCCCCTCCAGTATTAAGTTGCAAGCAACAAACAACTACTTTAAGCAAAGTGTGTAAGGTAAACAATCCACTTGTTCCATGAACAAGAGACCGTTGTTTTCTCCCTAGTGGCAACAACACATCTACAACCGTAGATATTTCTGTCACTTCCCTTGGAAAAAAGAGGCATGAACCCACTATCGAGCATAAATACCCCCTCTTGGAGTCACTAGCAACTACTTGGCCAAGATAGCTACTAACAACGGAGAGCATGCAAGATAAAAAAAACATAGACATGATAGAATCAATAAGACAAAACCATTAATCAATATGACATAGTAATCTCAATATCCACCGGATCCCCGCAAACACAACATGCATGATTACAAATAGATTAGATCTTGATCATGAACGGAGCTCACAAGATCTATACATGAAAGCACAAGGAGGAGATACAACCATCTAGCTACTACATGGACCCGTAGTCCAAGGTGGAACTACTCACGCTTCATACTAGAGGCTGGCATGATGAAGAAGAAGGCCTCCAGGATGATCCCCTCGTGGTGCTTGGAAGAGCCAGATCCCCGGATCTAGGGGCGATGGTGTCGGCTGACTCTGAGCAGTTTCGTGGAATATTGATAGGGTGTCTAGGGTTTTGGCATCGGGGGGACTATATAGGCGAAGAGGCGACACATGGGGGCCACCAGGGAGGCTGCACCCCCCAGGCGCGTGGTGGGCCCACCTGCGCGGCCAGGGGGTGTGGCCCCCTGGTGAGCCTCCTCCATCTCGTATTCGGGCTTCGTGTTGCCCACGGTAAAATATTGACTTTGGCTTTTGTCCCGTCCAATTCCGATAATATTGATTTTCCTCCTTTCTGGAACCAAAAATAGAAGAAAATAGGCAACTGGCACTGTGGCAACTTATTAATAGGTTAGGACCAGAAAACATATAAAAACACCTCAAAGTGTAGACAAAGCAAACCAAAGTAGATAGTAAACAAGCATGGAGCATAAAAAATTATATATACGTTTCCGACGTATCAGCCGCCCTAGCCTCCACCGATTACACCTCCTCCTCTCCAACCCTCTAAACCCTAGATCGCCGGAAACCCTAATTCTCCACCATAACCTGCTCCGTCTTAGGTGAAACCCTGTAGGATCTTTCCTCTACTTCTGACACCACGTCGTCGTGCTGCCGGAATTGCGAGGGGAGAACTACAACCTCCGCTGCCTGCTGGAACAAGGGAGAGGAAGGTCTTCATTGAGTATCGAACGTGTGACCGACTATGGAAGCGCTGCTGGAACGCAGCGCTAGAAGGATCGTCTATGCGATCTTGAGATCGGCAAGTGTACGACTACATCACCACGAGAATCTGCTCTCGTTAACCGCTTTGGAATCTTCAAGGTGAGTACTTTAATCGACTCATTGCTACCATCTAGTAGATAGATCTTGGCTTGTTTGTGTGCATGCGGTAGAATTTTTTTGTTTTCCATGCTAGGAACCTCAATAGTGGTATCAGAGCCGTGTCTATATGTAGATCTGTTGCACGAGTATAACACAATGGTCATTGTGGGCGATGCTGCTTTTATTATCAATTGCTTTTTGTGTACTTTGCATCTTGCGGTATGATGGGATGAAGCGGCCCGGGCTAACCTTACATGACATCATTCATGAGACTTGCTCCACGCTCAACATGCAACTTGTATTGCATAAGTGGATTTGCAGGTGTCTGTCTCTCTGATCATAGTAAAGATTCAATTTACAACAGACACTTGATAGTTCAAGCAACAATGTTGTGGTTCTTGTTCGTAAGTTAGAACGACACTTACTGAAAGCCCCAAACCACGTAAAATATGCAAAGAAAATTAGAGGCGTCTAACTTTGTTTTTCAGGGGTGTGTTATGATGTGATATGACCATGATTGTGATTATATCTGATGTATGCAATGTTCCTTATTGTAAGTCGGCAACCGGCAGGAGCCTTATGGTTGTCTTTAAATTTCGTTAAGACCTGTGTGTCTATTATTCAAAGTAGTTGTAATAGTTTATGCTGGTGGACGACAACCATGGAGCGGTGCCATTAGCCTTGACGCCACACCGGTGATGATGGAGATCATGTTCGTGCTTGAAGATGGAGATCAGAAGCACAAGAAGAAAGGCCATATCATATCACATATTATGAATTTCATGTGATATTAATCCTTTTATGCATCTTGTATTGCTTAGATCACCACGGTAGCATTATAAGATGATCCCTCTCACAAAATATCAAGTTATAAAGTGTTCGTCCCACGGATCAAGACTCTTTGTTTCGAAGCACCACGTGATGATCGGGTGTGTTAGATTCTGCGAGCGTATACAACGGGAGCTAGCCAGCTTTGATCATGCAGAAACTAAAGTTTAATCTTGACGAGCCTAGCATGTACAGACATGGTCTCGGAACACGGATCACCGAAAGGTAAAGCATGAGTCATATAGTAGATATGATGAACATGTTGATTGTTCGCCTTTGAAACTACATCATGTCTCGTGATGATCGGACTTGGTGTAGTGGATTTGGTTCATGTGATCACTAAAACAATGTTAGGGATATTGTTTTGAGTGGGAGTTCAACGGTAATATGATTAAAAGTTGAACACTATTTATCATAAATTAAATCAAAGTGAATTTGCATAGTTGTTATAGTCATTGGCATCCGTCTACCACCATGTGCTTAGTTATAATTGAGATAATAGAACTGTAGAATTCTGGTTAGTTACTTTACGAACTGGTATCGTATTGTTTTGAAGTGTTAATCTAAAGTTTAAAAGTCCTATTGCAAACTTTCAGTAAGTTCCAGTTACTCCGTAAAGTTTAATAATTGGTATTAAATCAAGAGTGACAATTCCAATGTTAGTATATAAGTATCATGTTTGTATCCATGATTCTTGATATTCAAAATATTATTTTAATATCAAGGTTATCTAGGAGCTGAAAGAGTTGTTTCAGAAACCATGATGTGTGGAAGATATTGCGATATCTGAAACGATGTTTTGGTTGCAACATGAGAGAGTATAATATGGCAAAGTTTATGTTCTCATATTTGATGAGAATTTGCAAAAGGTTGGAGACGCTTGTCGTCCTAATCCTCCAAAAGGTTTTGCAGAGCAACATTATACTCGCGATTCATCGTTATAAGCTAAAGTAGCTTGATCATGAATAGTTCCATGATAAGGATGAATATTTGATGTAGGTAAAATGTTTACTACACTAAAATATTACTAAAAATGGAATTTGAAAGAACACCAAGTATTTGATAATGATAATCTACTTCAAAGTGCAAGTCCAAAGACATTGGTATTTAACTATACATGCTTTAGAATATGTGTCATGTGTATGACTCCACTATTGATGTTGATAGATTCTTTCAAACAGAAAAGGAAATACTAAAAGAGAATCTCAAAAAGATATGGCAGCAAATAAAAGACTAGAATTGTTCAACTTAAGTATATAGAGGATATACGTGTTATGACTCTATTCTTTGCTTGTTAAACAATGTGGTTTTTAAGTACTGGATACTGAATTTGTTGGTGTGAATCGTCATACAAAACAACATAATTCATAAACTGTAATGGCCTAAGTAACTAGCAAGAGAATATGTGATGATGTTCATCGAGAACCAATAAAGTGTTGATGTGTTTCTCGTTGACATAAAAGCTTTCCTTCAAGAATTGTTTTATCAGGTATTATGAGAACAAAAGGGTTGTTCAAATAATTATCGTAATCCATATAAGATGGATGATTTACAAATTTCGTTGGATAAATCATATCCATAAAATAAATGCTAAAAAATTTCGAAAGACAATTGATTGAAATAACACTTAGGAAGTGACATCGCCGTTTAAATTATATTGGAAAGAAAACATGAAGAAACTCCATATGGATGGAATTTTGGAGTCTTTTGATTTTTATCAAATGACGCTTGTGAAACTTTCCTAGAGATAATTAAAACTCATTCATAGGCCAAAAGTGAACGAATGACTAGCTTATTGGAACTTGTACATATAGATGTATAAAGCCCATCATGTGTAGTCAAGAGCGATGGATTTCAACTTCATATGCTTTCTCCGAAAATTTGAGTGAATATTTGCTTAATGAGGATGAAGTGTGAAACATTTGAAAAAGTTCGAAGATTTTCAAGATGAAATGCAAAATCAATGTAACAAGAAAATAAAGAATTTATGATAGGATCATAAAGGGAGATATTTGAGTTACAAGTTTAGCATAACACCTAAGATTTGAGGAATCGTTCCATGAATTTGCATTTCCCGAAACACCATATGAGTTTGGTGTGTTCGAGATATGTAATAAAACCTTGTTTGACATGGTAAGATCAAAGGTGTCATTTATAAAACTGCCATTATATTTTTAAGATAAAAGCTTTAGAGACTACCGCTTTTACACTGAAAAGAGCTTCATCATGATCCTTTGAAACGACACCATATAAAGTTATGGTTTGGGATAAAACCCAAGTTGTCCTTTCTTAAACATTGGTATGCTATGCATGAATAAGATGTTTACAACCAAAGTCGGATGAATATTTCTTTGTATGTTATTTTGAATAACCATTGAGTTTTCCTCCATAACACCAAAGACAAAAGTGTTTGTCACTTAGAACATTGTAAGACCCCACCTTTATAAAAGGTAAAGGTCCCTGTGGTTGCAATGCTAGTCCCTGGATCAATTGCTAGCATCCACAGTTTAAGATGAAGTACACAGAAACAAGGTCATTATTACATCGTCATTCGAGAGATAGCATAGTCTTTTACAACTCCATAGCCATAGGCTAGTACAAGAGTTTAACTTAACAATATAAATAAAAGTCTTCATCTTCATGTGCCACAGGCAAGCACGTTGAGTGTAGACTCATAACCCTAATGCTCATTAGAGTAACCTGCAACATCACAAGTTACAACCATAGTGGGTCAATACATTGGAATAGTATTGGCAAGTGATACCTTAGTAGAATAATAGTATCTAGCTTTTACATGAATTTGGCTAAGTGTAGCTTAGGCTTGCTTTGCTCAAAATAGGTTTTACCTATCAGTTGAAAACACTAAGTTTTTCGTTTGGCAAAAACTCCCAAGGGACCACCAATAGACATTGGTGAACCTTTACCCTTATTCAACCACAAGATTTTAACTTAGAAATTGGGATGAGGAGATTCTTGATAGCTTCCATGTCTTGATGCTCAATTTGTCCATTTCTGGGGACACGGCTAAGTACTTAGATTCTTCCTTCTCCAGAGGTGGTGCACTTTCCCCACAAGACTTGACTTTCATCAAGACAAGACATTTCAGAAGCCTTCCCTTAGACCAAATTGTACGCGCTCCAAACCTATCACCCCTACCACCAACTGTCCATTTGGCTAAGTTATTGCAACCTATATGATCCAGGCAGAGCCCATAATGCCATGTGGCTACACTAGAATCTTCTTACCATATGGCATCTCAAATCCCTTTATTCCTGGGTGTCTTTCCACAAGTGTGATACACAAGGTAGACCATAGATATGGGCCTTGTGTAACCACTCAACATAACCCAAACAACCATTCCACCCAGGTGTTTCATTCACTTAGTTGTTTTATTAAGCAAAAACATAAGTCCAAGACTTAGCAATATTTTTCCATAGCATGTATATAATCCACCCTTGGTTGCTACAAGCTAGGCTAAGCATGACAATAGCAAGTATCTTAACTTAGAGAAAATTCTAACAATTCTACAACTACTAGGATTTCCCAGGCATAGCATATAGATACTTAGCAAAAATTATCATGCAAGCCCTATACAAAATATCACCAATCCATAGTCAAAATATTGTGACAAAAATATGAATCACCACTTGCCTTGGTAGTTGGGGGAGTAAAAACAATCCTCATAGTCACAATCACCACTAGCACCAAAATCTACACATAAAATGACAGCACCAAATTCATATTTCAAATAATCAAGCAAAAATATATGAATGCATGCAAATGCCATGTGATGATTTTTCTAAACCAAACAAGACAAATAAAACAGTACTGAACAATAAACTAAACATTTATACACCAAATAAACTTAATTTGGCTTTTAAAACATTTTCCAAATAATTTTTATACACACAATAGGCCTACAAATGTCTCTGCATAAAATTCTATTTTAACAGAAACAAAATACAAAACTAAGCATACAAATGTGTAGGATTTATTTTTTTGATTCCATTGATATCATATTTGCATTTTTTGGATAAACAGAAAAAAAGTTATTGAATTTACAAGTTTAATCATCTAATTAAATCAAATCAGAATTTTAAATCGAAAACCCTGACACGCGGCGCAATCTGATTGGCCTGTACCGCTTCGTGCGGATCACGCTCATGAGCCGTTGGATCTAAGTGAGATCCTGCGGTCCAGATCTAACCGTACCCTTTCGTCTAAACTTCTAATCCTAGCCACTGATCCTAGATCTAACGGATCGGAATGCACATGCCACAAACGAGCGGAGCAAATGGTGAGCACGGTGGCGTCACGTCTGACGACGGTGCTTCGGCGAGACCAGAGAGTAAAAGTGAGGGCGTCGTTGCTTACCGAGGTCGTGGAGACACGGCGAAGCTCAACATGCAGTTGGATGGGGTCAAGGCGCACGGACACGGCGAGGATTCCTCGTCGGAGTTGCGGACGGCTTTGGGTGTGCTCGGTCGTCGTCGCTAGGGTCGCTACAGGGCATAGGAGAGGAAAAGGAGGGCAGCGTTAGATGCGTACTAATGTTGCGAGTGTGCGAGCATGAACCAGAGAGGAAAGGAAGGGCTAGGTTTACCGTGTGAGCTCGTCGGAGTTGAATGCTTCGTCGGGAACGCGCAACCGTTGACGTTGGTGATGTTCTGGGTTGTCCTAGCACACACCAGCGGTGTTAAAAGATGCGCAGGGGTGCAGTGAACATGCTGGCAAGACCAGAAGGCAAGGGGCGGGGAGTTCTCATCGGAATTTGTCGCCGGAGATGCTCGGTACGGCGGTGGAGTGAGTTCGATTGTGGACAGCCTAGCGATGCTCTGTGGTTGGTGAGTGAGGGGAAATGAGCAGATTGGGGAGGGGTTTAAGTAGCCGGGGCAAGAGGGGGAATTATGCCCGCAGTAACGCGTATTCAAGCGCGAGATCGTCGGGAAGAAACGCCTGCGGCGAAGCTGGTCGCGGGCATGATTTGGGGACGAAGAGGTGACGTGGAGGCGGGGTCCATCTGTCGGCAGGGGTGAGCAGAGAGAGGGAGGGTTCCACGGGTGGGCTAGGTGGGCTGTTAGATGTGCCGCGGGTTGGGTTGGGTTAGATAGCTAGTTAGGTTTATTTTTTTTCTCTTTTCTCCTTTTCTTTTTCTGTTTTGATTTTATGATTTGAATTTGAATGGTTGATTCAAATCTGTTTCAATTTAAATTTCCACCAGAATTTTGTTATGTATTTCTTGTGTCCAAGGGTGTGTAAAATATTCATTTATACTCAAAATCATTTTGAGTTTGAAATTTAAATATAAAACCATGCCCTTATCTAAAATTTATAATAGGCATATGATTGGTTTTAAATCTTGAATTGTTTTGAAAAGTTTTGTGTGGCCTTGTATTTACTTTCAAAACAATACTGATCAATTACTAATCACATATAAAAAATAAAATATAAACCTTGCCTCACTTGAATAAGTAATAGGCATAAATATGGTTTCTTATGTTTGAAATTTATTTGAAAAAGATCAAATGCTTATGAATGCATGAATTCTATGCAAGCTTTACAATTTATGATTTTTGGGATGTTACAAATCTAACCCCCTTAAGGTGAATATCGCCCTCGAGATTCGGATTGGCTAGCAAATAGGTGAGGGTTGTCTTTCTGAAGATCATCTTCTCTTTCCCATGTTGCTTCTTCCTCGGAATGATGGTTCCACTGAACTTTGCAGAATTTGATAGTCTTTGTCCGAGTAACTCTTTCTGCAGTCTCAAGAATCTTGATAGGTTTTTCCTCATAAGTAAGATCACTTTCCAACTGGACCTCCTCCAAAGGTATAGTATCCTTCAAAGAAGTCTCCTCCATCTCTGGATGGCATTTCTTTAGCTGACTTACGTGAAATACATTGTGAACGGCAAACAATGATTCAGGCAATTCAATCTCATATGCTACCTCTCCTTTACGGCTCAGAATCTTAAATGGTCCAACATATCTTGGTACCAATTTTCCTTTAACTCCAAATCTCTTCACTCCACGAAGTGGTGATACTCTAAGATAAGCTCTATCACCCACCTCATAGGTGACTTCTCAACGCTTTGGATCTACGTAGCTCTTTTGTCGTGACTGTGTTATTTTCAATCTGTCCTTTGCCAACTTGACTTTCTCTTTAGCTTCCTTGATTAGTTCTGGTCCGAACAAGTTTCTTTCTCCAACACCATTCCATAGCAATGGTGTAGTACAATTTCTTCCATAGAGGAATTCAAACGGTGCCATCTCAATACTAGCTTGATAGCTGTTGTTGTAAGAGAATTCTGCATAAGGCAGACTTTCATCCCAACTAGCACCATAATCTAGGGCACATGCCCTCAACATATCCTCTAGAATCTGGTTGGTCATTTCTGTCTGTCCATCAGTCTAGGGATTCCGCTTTGAATTCCAATCTCATTCCCAATGACTCATGCAGTTGCCTCCAAAAATGGGAAGTGAATTGAGTTCCCCTATCAGACACAATACTCTTGGGTACTCCATGCAGACACACAATCCTATTCATATAGATCTTGGCTAACTTAGCCCTTGTATAGGTTGTCTTCACGGGTATGAAATGAGCCACTTTAGTCAGGCGATCTACCACGACCCAAATAGAATCATATCCTGATCTAGTTCTTGGCAGTCCGGTGATGAAATCCATGCCAATATTTTCCCACTTCCAATCAGGAATAGGTAGTGGTTGTAACAATCCTGCTGGTTTCTGATGTTCCGCTTTCACTCTACTACATACATCAAACAAAGCAATATGTTCGGCGATGTCCTTCTTGAGATTATTCCACCAAAATCGTTCCTTCACATCCATGTACATTTTGGTGTTACCAGGATGAATGGAATACGGTGAGTTGTGTGCTTCTTATAAAATCAGTTTCTGAAGCTCCGGATCTTGCGGAATGCATATACGTTTTCCATACCATAAAGTTCCTTGTTCGTCTTCATGGAATCCTTTGGCTTTTAATCTCTTCAATTTCCTTGTCCGTCTTTTGGGGTTCCTTTATTTTGTCCAACAAGGTGCGTTGAACATCTAATGACATGAGATGTCCTTCAGGCACTATTTCCAATCTGAGATCTTTGAATTGGGCACACAGATCATCTGGCAATTCTCCTTTAGTAAGGCCATTCACATAATCCTTGCGGCTTAAAGCATCCGCTACTACATTTGCTTTACCGGGGTGGTATTGCAAACTCAAGTCATAGTCCTTGATGAGTTCTAGCCATCTTCTTTGCCTCATGTTGATTTCTTTCTGAGTGAAGATATACTTCAAACTTTTGTGATCTGTGAACACTTCACATCGCTTTCCCAAAATATAATGTCTCCATGTTTTGAGTGGATGGACAACAGAGGCTAACTCAAATCATGAGTAGGATAATTCACTTCATGGGTTTTGAGTTGTCTCGAGGCATAAGCTACAACTTTCCCTTCTTGTATCAAAACCGCACCAAATCCTTGGTGAGATGCATCACAATACACTTGGAAATCCTTCTCCAAATCTGGCAGACATAAGACTGGTGCTGTCACTAGTCTCTTCATCAACTCTTGGAAACTGAGTTCACATCCTTTAGTCCAATCAAATTTCTTGTCTTTCTTTAGTAACTCCGTCATTGGCTTAGCTACCTTTGAGAAATTCTCAATGAATCTTCTATAGTATCCTGCCAAGCCAAGGAAACTACGAACTTATTTCACTGACTTAGGAGATTCCCACTCAGTTACCGCTGACACTTTTGCGGGATCAACTGCTACACCATCTCCTGACACAATGTGTCCCAGAAATCCGACTTCATTCAACCAGAATTCACACTTGCTGAATTTAGCATACAGCTTATGCTCTCTAAGCTTCTCTAGTATCAATCGCAAATGTTCCTCATGCTCTTCATTGCTCTTGGAGTAGATCAAAATGTCATCGATGAAAACGACAACGAACTTGTCAATAAATTCCATGAACACCTTGTTCATCATATTCATGAAATAGGCTGGTGCATTTGTCAAACCAAATGGCATCACGGTGTACTCATACCACCCATACCTAGTGGTGAAAGCATTCTTAGGTATGTCTTGTCCCCTTATCTTTAGCTGAAAATAGCCTGATCGAAGATAAATCTTTGAGAACACACGGGATCCTTCTAACTGATCAAACAAGTCATTGATTCTTGGCAAAGGATACTTGTTCTTGATAGTCACCTCATTAAGGGAACGGTAATCTATGCATAACCTTTGACTTCTATCTTTCTTTTCAACAAACAAGACTGGTGCTCCCCAAGATTAAGAACTTGGTTGAATAAATCCTTTCTGCAACTGTTCTCCAATATGTTTCTTGAGTTCTTTCAACTCATCAACTGACATCTTGTAAGGTCTCTTTGCTATTGGTCCTGATCCTGGCAGCAAGTCAATTAGAAACTCTACATCTCTATCTGGTGGCATTCCAGGTAACTCCTCCGGAAACACATACGGGTATTCTCTCACAATTAGCACACTTTCTATGCTAACCCCCTTAAGAGAATTTAGGTTACTCCCTTTTGATTCAAAGTTAGACTTGAATCTAATCTGTTTCTTATCCGGGATTGTGAGTGTGATAGTACGATTGGCACAATCTAGTACTCCTTCATACTTGGTCATCCAATCCATTCCCAAAATAACATCCAATCCTTGGGAATCAAGGATTATCAAACTAACTGGAAACTTATGCTTTCCAAATTCTATTACTAGATCACGACATCCAAGACTTACTATCATATCTCCACCGGGAGAACTTACTTTTATAGGACACCCAATATTTTCAGTTGGAAATCCATTTCTATCAACAAATGCTCTTGATATGAATGAATGCGATGTGCCAGTATCAAAAATAACAAGTGCTAGAATAGAATTGAGTTTGAACTTACCAGCCACCGCATCAGATTCCTCATATATTTCTTCCACATTGATGTGGTTCACTTGTCCCTTTTGGAAGGGATTGGGCTTGTTGGCTCCATCAACTTTCTTTTCTGGGCACTCATTAGCATAGTGCCCCATATTCTTACACTTGAAGCATTCAACCTGACTGAGATCTTTCTTGACAGGCTGACTTCCACTACCACTTCCACCTCCACTGTGGTGGCTCTTGTGTCCACTCTTGTGGTTCTTATACCTATCATTATCATGACTGCGGTGATGCTTGTTGTCATGATGACGGTTGTGGCTATGGTGGTTGATGTACTTTCCATGTTTGTGGGATCCAGAACTCCCACTATCATCATGATGGGAACTCTTGTGAGGCGATCCCAAGTTGTGCTTATCAAAGATATGCTTCCTCTTCCTACTCTCAACCTGTTTCATCTTGTTCTCTAAGATGGTAGCCTTGTCACAAAGTGATTGGTAGGTTGGGACATAGGCAACAGATAACTGTAGATTCAATTCATCATTCAGCCCTTTAAGGAATTTCTCCTTCCTCTTGGCATCTGTATCAACTTCATCCGGTGCATAACATGCCAGATTGTTGAATTCCTCAATGTGCTCAGCCACACTGCGGTGACGCTGCTTCAAATTGTGGAACTCCTTTTTCTTCAAATTCATCACTCCGGATGAGATGTGAGCTGTACGGAATCCATCCTCAAAGATAACCCAAGTCACATCCTCAATGGGAGTGGTGATCTGAAAGTTGTCCCACCAGGTTGCTGCTGGCCCTTCAAGCAGATGTGCTACAAACCTGACCTTTTCTTCGTAGGTGCAGCCTATAGTAACTAAGTCCTTGTTCACTGGATGTAACCAGTCATTGGCTACCATTGGATCAGTGGTTCCCGGGAACTTTGCAGGCCTCAGTCTTAGAAATCTGGTGAGCATGTCAAGTCCCGGTGGATTATTCTGGTTGTTGTTGTTGTTATTCTGGTTCTAGTTCTGCATGAAGGTTGTCATCATCTGCATCAATTGAGCTTGTGCTGTCATCAACTGTTGCATCTCGGGAGTGACATTGTTGTTGTTGTTTTGGTTGGGGTTGGCACGTCGAGGAGGCATCTGTGGTTTTAATAAGGATAAGAATGAGATACCAATAGATTCTTAACATGCACAATACATCACATAGAATCAACACAATAACCAAGCACCAAAATAACATAGAGTTTGAACGACATAAACAACAAGTTTTGAAAAATGCAAACACACCATAGCAAGCCACCCACATGTTGGATGGTCATTGCGACTCAATAATCAAAGTACGGTAGGTGAAAGATAATCGAGTAGTCTACACTACTCCTCCGCATCAATCTCCACATCAACAAGGGTAAGACCTGCATTCTCCATGGCGGTCTTGTACTCATCAACACTAGCAGTCAAGGCCTCAATCTTGGCCCTAAGAGCCCTCTTCTGTGAGCGAAGCCTCTCGATCACTCCTTGCTGATTCTAGAGCTCGAAGTCCTTGGCCTCTAACTCTTCCTTCATCTCCCGGATCTTCTTGTTCCTGTCTTGGACTCTTTTCTCCTGGCTCTTGAACTTCTTGTCCTGGCTTTCAAATTTGGCCTCCATTTCCTTGACAATCTCGTCTTGCTCTGGGAAGAGCTTGTCCTTCTCTCGGAGCTGAACCTGGAGATCGTCATTTCTAAGCATGACGTTGGTCCTATCAGTATCAAGGTGTCTAATAAGACCCTCTAGGTCCTGAAGGTACAGACGAATCGGCTCCATCGTCTCTCTAGCAGCATCCTCATACTCTATAGCCTCACCTTCCTCGTTGTGTATCCCGAAGGGGTGAAAGTAAAGACCTCTAAGCTCGGTGGAGTGTCTCCCTACCAGGCGTCCAAGTAAATCCTTCATGACTACATCTAAGCCTTTCTCCTTGTCGTCGTGCATCAGCTTGAAAGTGATAGCCTCTGTGGGTGGCTCTGTCTAGCATCCCGGCTGTGTGACTCTAAAGCCCCATAGGTCCTTCCTCTCAAACTTGGTGAGCTGGAGTGTCATGATGCTAGGAAGTGGAAGGTTGAGCACACTAGTGATCTCAATGAGACGAGTACCAAAACGAGTTCCCTTGAACTCCTCGGCTGTGCTGATAACAACATTAGGCATCTATTTTTATAAGATATAGAAAAGTTAGAACCAATCACAAGTAGAGAAAATTTACAAGACATAATATCACAAGCACATCTTTTGCAACAAACACACAAGTCATGGCATACACAAATCCATTACAAACATCAAAGGTTCAACATAACTTAGACAAATTCTTGGAAGTAAAACGATAAGTGTGGTGGTCCAACTAACGAAGTACGTTACAACTCTTACTCGCTAGACAAAATAGCTATCAGGGCATCCTTAGTGGCCATCTGTCTATCTAGTTCACAAGACTCCCATATTAAGTCTATGATGTCTCCCCTTAGTTGTTGGTTGGTAGTCTCTAATTCTTGGGTATGCTTCTTTTCTTCTCTAAGGTCATTTTGGGTGTTGAGCATTCTGCACTTGAGTCTATCACCAAGCTCCTTGATGGCATTCCAAGCTGCATTTCTTGCAGAGTCAAAGAATGTTGTGTGCATTTCAGAGTTGGTGACCATGCAAAATCTTGACTCCTTGTGGTTGTCTTCCTTGTTTTTGTACAAGTGAAGTTTCACCCACCAATACTCTTCTCCTTCATCCATCACAGGGAATCCCTTGTACACAGCTGCACCATGTATCCCCATGGTAACCATAAGGTTCTTGAGTGCCTTGGGAAATTCAGTCTCACACTCCAAAGTCATGGTCATGAGTGGTCCCTTCCTCACGGCTTCGTTGATGGAGTTCATCTACAAATAGAGATGATAAAGAAGATTAGAAAAGTTTACGAGAAGAAAATACAAGTGTGGCAACTTTTCAAAGTGTTGAAATTTTCCTTAGTGGTTTCTTAGTCTAATCCAATCCTAGGGTCATAATCCTACAGGCAACACAGTGCTCTGATACCATCTATAAGACCCCACGTTTATAAAAGGTAAAGGTCCCTGTGATTGCAATGCTAGTCCCTGGATCAATTGCTAGCGTCCACAGTTTAAGATGAAGTACACAGAAACAAGGTCATTATTACATCGTCATTCAAGAGATAACATAGTATTTTACAAATCCATAGCCATAGGCTAGTACAAGAGTTTAACTTAACAATATAAATAAAAGTCTTCATCTTCATGTGCCATAGGCAAGCATGTTGAGTGTAGACTCATAACCCTAATCCTCATCAGAGTAACCTGCAACATCACAAGTTACAGCCACAGTGGGTCAATACATTGGAATAATATTGGCAAGTGATACCTTAGTAGAATAACATTATCTAGGTTCTACATGAATTTGGCTAAGTTTAGCTTAGGTTTGCTTTGCTCAAAATAGGTTTTACCTATCAGTTGAAAACACTAAGTTTTTGGTTTGGCAAAAACTCCCAAGGAACCACCAATAGACACTGGTGAACCTTTACCCTTGTTCAACCACAAGCTTTTAACTTAGAAATTGGGATGAGGAGATTATTGATAGCTTCCATGTCTTGATGCTCAATTTGTCCATTTCTGGAGACACGGCTAAGTACTTAGATTCTTCCTTCTCCAGAGGTGGTGCACTTTCCCCACAAGACTTGACTTTCATCAAGACAGGACCTTTCAGAAGCCTTCCCTTAGACCAAAATGGACGCGCTCCAAACCTATCACCCCTACCACCAACTATCCATTTGGCTAAGTTATTGCAACCTATATGATCCAGGCAGAGCCCAAAATTCCATGTGGCTGCACTAGAAGCTTCTTAACATATGGCATCTCAAATCCCTTTATTCCTAGGTGGCTTTCCACAAGTGTGATACACAAGGTAAACCATAGATATGGGCCTTGTGTAACCACTCAACATAACCCAAACAACCATTCCACCCAGGTGTTTCATTCACTTAGTTGTTTTATTAAGCAAAAACATAAGTCCAAGACTTAGCAATATTTTTCCATAGCATGTATATAATCCACCCTTGGTTGCTACTAGCTAGGCTAAGCATGACAATAGCAAGTATCTTAACTTAGAGAAAATTCTAACAATTCTACAACTACTAGGATTTCCCAAGCATATCATAAAGATACTTAGCAAAAATTATCATGCAAGCCCTATACAAAATATCACGAATGCATAGTAAAAATATTGGGACAAAAATATGAAGCACCACTTGCCTTGGTAGTTGGGGGAGTAACAACAATCCTCACAGTCACAATCACCACTAGCACTAAAATCTACACATAAAATGATAACACCAAATTCATATTTCAAATAATCAAGCAAAAATATATGAATGCATGCAAATTCCATGTGATGATTTTTCTAAACCAAACAAGACAAGTAAAACAGTACTGAACAATAAACTAAACATTTATACACCAAATAAACTTAATTTGGCTTTTAAAACATTTTCCAAATAATTTTTATACACAAAATAGGCCTACAAATGTCTCTGCATAAAATTCTATTTTAACAGAAACAAAATACAAAACTAAGCCTACAAATGTGTAGGATTTATTTTTGTGATTCCATTGATATCTTATTTGCATTTTTTTGGATAAACATCACAAAAGTTATTGAATTTACAAGTTTAATCATATAATTAAATCAAATCAAAATTTTAAATCGAAAACCCTGACATGCGGCGCAATCTGATTGGCCCGTACCGCTTCGTGCGGATCACGCTCGTGAGCTGCTGGATCTAATTGAGATCATGCGGTCCATATCTGATCATATCCTTTCGTCTAATCTTCTAATCCTAGATCTAACGGATCTGAACGCACATGCCACAAACGGGCGGCGCAAATGGTGAGCGCGGTGGCGGCGCGTCTGACGACAACGCTCCGGTGAGACCAGAAAGTAAAAGTGAGGGCACCGATGATTACCGAGGTCGTGGAGACACGGCGAAGCTCAACGTGCAGTTGGATGGGGTCGGGGCACACGGACACGGCGAGGATTCCTCGTTGGAGTTGCGGGCGGCTTCGGGTGTGCTCAGTCGTCGTCGCTAGGGTCGCTACAGGGCATAGGAGAGGAAAAGGAGGGCAGCGTTAGATGCGTACTGACATTGCGAGTGTGCGAGCATGAACTAGAGAGGAAAGGGAGGGCTAGGTTTACCGTGTGAGCTCGTCGGAGTTGAGTGCTTCGTCGGGCACGCGCAGTCATTGATGTTGGCAATGTTCTGGGTTGTCCTAGCACACACCAGCGGTGTTAAAAGATGCGCAAGGGTGCAGTGAACACGCTGGCAAGACCAAGAGGCAAGGGGCGAGGAGTTCTCACCAGAATTTGCCGCCGGAGATGCTCGGTACCGCGGCGGAGTGAGTTTGATTGTGGACAGCCTAGCGACGCTGTGTGGTTGGTGAGTGAGGGGAAAGGAGCGGAGTGGGGAGGGGTTTAAGTAGCCGGGGCGAGAGGGGGAATTATGCCCGCAGTAACGCGTATTCAAGCGCGAGATCGCCCGGAAGAAACGGCCACAGCGGAGCTGGTCGCGGGCGTGATTTGGGGACGAAGAGGTGACGTGGAGGTGGAGTCCATATGTCAGTGAGGGGGTGTAGCGCATGCACGGTGAGAAACAGAGAGGGGGAGGGGGTTCCCCAGGTGGGCTAGGTGAGCTGTTAGATGGGACGCGGGTTGGGTTGGGTTAGATAGCTAGTTAGGTTTATTTTTTTTCTCTTTTCTCTTTCTGTTTTGATTTTCTGATTTGAATTTGAATGGGTGATTCAAATCTGTTTCAATTTAAAGTTCCACCAGAATTTTGTTCTGTATTTCTTGTGTCCAAGGGTGTGTAAAATATTCATCTATACTCAAAATCATTTTGAGTTTGAAATTTAAATATAAAACCATGCCCTTAACTAAAATTTATAATAGGCATATCATTGGTTTTAAATCTTGAATTGTTTTGAAAACTTTTTTGTGGCCTTGTATTTACTTTCAAAACAATACTAATCAATTACTAATCACATATATAAAATAAAATATAAAACTTTCCTCACTTGAATAAGTAATAGGCATAAATATGGTTTCTTATCTTTGAATTTTTTTTGAAAAAGATCAAATGCTTATGAATGCATGAATGCTATGCAAGCTTTATAATTTATGATTTTTGGGATGTTACAAACGTCAAGTTTCTTTTAGAAGAAATTTTTCCGTGAAAAGGTTAAGTGGGAAGACAATAGAACTGTGATGAGGTTAAGAGAACCTTAGCTATAGGTGCAAAGTTGCGCAGCACCGGAAATCGTTTCGGAGGCAGCAACAACGCTCATGGATCACGTGCCTCAAAGGTTGTGGTCATGGAGATCTAAGTTCCTATTAAACAAAGTAGGTCGGGTAAACAATCAAACACCAATATTTGAGAGTTAGATCCTTATTTGAAAACGATGAACCGACTACATGCAAAGAAGCGATGATGGGCCCTGACTTCGTAAAATGGTTTGAAGCCATAAAATTCATGATAGTTCCATACACGAGAGATCAAGCTTTGAACTTGAAAGACCCTCTGAAAAGTTGCAAGACCTTATAGTCGTATTTGGATCTATAAAGAAATAGACATGGATGTTTCACATCTATAAAATTGTCAACATGTCGGGAAAGAGTTCACGACAATGTTCAAAGAGTTGACTATGACAAGATCTGATCTTTCATTAAGCGATATTTAGTCTAGACGGATTAATGTCTCAACCACTACATATAATTTTGTTATGTGGTAGTTGAATGAACAAAACAAGTTCTTCTAATAGAATGGTTACCTAGGACGTGTTCATAACACGATCCAAAGGGTTTTGTTAATTCAAAGGATGCTAAAAGCGTATGCAAATTTCAATAGTTGAAGTAAGCATCACGGAGTTGGAACCTTCACTATAATGAAACTGTTAAAAGAGTTTAATTCCATCGGAGACGATGAAGATGCTTGCATTTTCAATAAATTAAGTGGGAGCGCTAAGACATATTTCTAATACATTATGTGGAAGACATATTGTTGATTGAAAATGATGTATCTTTTTTTGACATAGGTTAAGAATTTCATCTTGATGAAAGGCTTAGGCAGAACCCGAATATTTGGCATCAATGTCTATATGGATAAATTGAGACGCTAATATGGTTGTGCCAGAAGTAAATAGATGAGGTATTGAATGAGTTCAATATAGAAACTACAAGAAAGGTTCTTGTTGCATAGGAAGGATTGAATCAAGATTCAAGTATTTCTGATACTTGATAGATAAAATCACAAAGAGTATTTTATCAATCATGCTGTGATATGTACAAATACATATATGTCCTATGCTCTAAATGTTATGCGCGTATACCAGAATGATTCATAAGATGGTTATTGGACGATAGTAAAGATATTCTTACGATCTTTTAGAAGAACTAAGAATATATTATTTTGTAGAAGTGACAAATAGATGGTTAGTTCATTGTAAAAGTATTACATTGATACTAGTTTTGTCACAAAGTACAAATTAAGTTTATCTCAATCTAAACTAAGGGTGGCCCAATATAATGGAAAGTAAGTTCCATAATGGATTTGGATGAGTTCCAAAGTTAAGACATTGTGACAGATACTACAACAAAAGGCTAAATATATGACTGTTATTATAGCGGCAATAGAGGGTATTTGTGTCAAGTAGTTTTTATCAAACTACTATGAAGATATATTGTACGACAATACTATCAACATATTTTAACCCCAAGGAACTAAAGGTCTCACCAAAGGACCAAATTTATACAAAGCCATCTCATTAGAAAATGAGTGATGCGTAGAGACGCAAAGACATGCAATTATGAACGGACCTAAAAGTGTTAGATCTGGAGATCAGTTGACCACTAGCAATCGTGTAAATACAACACCGAAAAGCCATAGGTGTTGAATGCACAAAGGTTTGAAACTAGATTATTGACTCTAGTGCAAGTGGGAGACTGTTGGAGATATGCCCAAGAGGCAATAATAAATAAGTTATTATCGTATCTTCATTCTTATGATAAATGTTTACATACCATGCTATAATTGTATTAACATGAAACATTAATACTTGTGTGAGTTGTAAACATAAAAGAGTCCCCAGTAAAGCCTCTTGTTAAACTAGCTTGTTGGGTAATATATGATCGTGGTTTCCTGATCATGAACATTTAGATGTTATTAACAACAGCGTCATATCATTAGGAGAATGATGTGATGGACATACTCCTATAGATAAGCATAGCATAAAGATCAAGTCATTTCAATAGTTCGTTTTGCTATAAGATTTCTGATACATAATAACCTAATTCATTCGACCATGAGATCATGCAAATCACCATCACCAGAAGGATGCTTTGATGACATCAAACACCACACCGTAACTGGGTGGCTATAAAGGTGGCATTGAGTGTTCGTAAAGTATGGGTTGAGGCACATGGATCAAGAGTGGGATTTGTCCATCCATATGACAGATAGATATACCCTGGGCCCTCTGGGTGGAATGTCATCCAATTAGCTTGCAAGCATGTGACTGGCTCACAAGGGATCACATATCACGGGAATGAGAAAAGAGTACTTATCGGTAACGTGGTTGAACTAGGTATGCAGAGATACCGACGATCAGACCTCGGATAAGTAAACTATCGCGAGACAAAGGGAAATTGGTATCGTATGTAAGTGGTTCATTCGATCGCAAAGTAATAGTAGAAATATGTGGGAACCATATGAATTTCCAGATTCCTCTATTGGTTATTGACCGGAGAAGAGTCTCAGTCATGTCTTCATAATTCACGAACCGTAGGGAGACACACTTAAGGATTCGATGTTGCTTAAGTAGATATGGAATGTAAGTAGGGAGACCGAATGTTGTTCGAAGTCTTAGATGGGATCTAGGATATCACGAGGAGATTCAGAATGGTCCGGAGAATAAGATTCATATCAGGAAAGTCCAATTTCGGAGTTCAGGAATGATTCCGATGTTTTCATCGGAGAGGTTCTAGAAGGGTCTAGAAGGTTCACCGAACCGGAAGGGGAATAGTACATGAATGTGTCATGGATAAGTGGAATGATTGAATTATGTCCTAGGTCACTTGGTTGGGCAATTGCAAGAAAGAAATTAAGCTCCAAATTGAAAGTCAAAAGGCAAGTTTGAAAAGTCAAACTTGGACAATGTATCCTCGTGGAGGAAGGAAAAAAATCCTTCTTTCCCTCCACCACAAGCCAACAAGGAGAGAGAGTTGGGGAAGGATTCAAACTCCCCTATCCCAAGCTGCCCTCCATCTCAAAAATAGAGCAGAGGGGGTGCCCTAAGAGACACAACACCAGCCCCTCCCCACACCTCCGCCACGCCGCCGCCCCGCCAGCGCCGCCGCCTCTCGCCACCGCTGGTTCGTCGCCACTGCCCTAGCCGCTGCTGACTCCACCTCCTCCTCTCTGACCCTCTAAACCCTAGATCGCTGATACACCCAATTTGCATCACATTTCTATATCATATTTTACCTCTATTCATTGATGTTTGTCTTATTATGAGGTATTACTTATGGCATTTTCATCTGTTTATGCATGTTGGATGATTCCTGGAGGATGAACTGCCGGAGTCTGGATTCTGATGGAAAAGAAGGCGTTTCAGTGCAATTTCGCAAAGAACAGAAAAATACCAGAAAAATATGGAAACATATTATTTTACCAGAAGAATGAGGGAGCCAGAAGGAGGGACAGAGAAGGGCCTCAGGGGGCCCACACCCCCTAGGCGCGCGCCCACCTGACCCCGCGCCTAGGGCAGGTGTGGTCCACCTGCCCGACCTCCGACTCTGCCACTTCGCCTATATCTTCCCTACAAAACCCTAAGGCCAGAGGGGCGACCACAGATAGATTTTCGCCGCCTCTGGGGGCGAAAAACACCGAGAGAGAAAGATCTCTCTGGCAGACAGATTTCTGCCGGGGGAATTCCTTCCCGGAGAGGGGAGATCGTCGCCATCAACACCGTCATCAATCTAGGCTTCATCGGGATCATCATCATCCACACCATCATCTCCACCAGCACCATCATCACCACTCCGTCCTGCTGTAACAATTGTGTTGGATATTGCTTTAGTTCTTAGGGGAAACTTTCCCGGTGTTGATTACTATTGTAGTTGATGCTTGTGAGTGGAACCATTGGATTATTGTGTATGTTCAGATTTTTATCCATTATCATATCATCTTTGATCTTGATCCATATGATGTCTTGTGATTAGTTTGTCTAGTTCTTGAGGACATCGGAGAAGTCATGTTGTTAGTAGTGAATCTGTGATGAGTTATCATTCAATGGTTTAGTATTTAAGTTGTGGTACTATTCTTCTAGTGGTGTCATGTGAACGTCGACTACATGACACTTCACCATTTTTGGACCTAGGGGATGCATTGTGTATTTGGCTACTAATCGTGGGATTGCCGGAGTGACAGAAACCTGAACCCCCATTAGGACACCTTTGCACAAGGGAGTGTAGGATCTCAGAGTTTAAGGTTGTGGTTAGATTTATATCTTAAATACTCTCATGCAGTTACGGATGTTTGTAGGGGTTCTAATCACAAGTATGTATTGGTCCTAGGAAGGGCGGTATGTTAGCACAGGTTCACCCACACAACACTTACAAACACCAAAGAAGAGTACTCAGCTATTTGAAGCAAAAGCACTTGACATAATTCCCATGTGTCCTCAAGAACGTTTGGTCCTTATAAGTATTTCCACCGGCTTCTTCTTTGCTAAGAAAGGATTGGGCCACTTGCTCCGTTTGTTCGTTACTCTTGTTACTTTCTCCTTGTTTTATTGCCTTGTCAGAAAACCAATAAAAATCCGTTTGCTAAGTATTCACAGGGATTTCCTGCTCCATACCACTGTTCAGCACCTTCTGCTCCTCGTTGGGATCGACACTCCTATTTATAGAAAGTACTACGATACACCCCCTATACTTGTGGGTCATCAAGACTATTTTCCGGCGCCGTTGCCAGGGAGTGAAGCGATATTGAAGAGTGGAACTGGTAAGGGAAACTTTTACTATGAGTATTGCTTTTGTTACCGCTTGTTACTTTGTTTCCAATATGGATAACCCACTTGGTTTTCTGTTTGGGAAAACTACTACCACTGCTAGGATAGTAGATGAACCACCTCCTGTTGAGGTAGATCCTTTTAAGATACCTACAAGTATTGTTAATCGTGTTATGGATAATTATTATTTCGGGGATGGAACTGTCCATCCTGGTGATCACTTGCTTTTTATCCATGAATTATGCGGGTTGTTTAAGTGTGCAGTTATCACAACTAAATAGGTGAAGAAGAAGTTACTCTTGATATCCTTGAAAGGGAGAGCTGAAGAATGGTATAAGATGCTGAAGAATGGACAATCCATGGAATGGGAGGAGATGGCATCTCTCTTTTACTCTAAATTTTATCCTCCCAGTGAAATTCATAATGATAGAAATCTTATATATAACTTTTGGCCTCTTGATGGAGAGAGTACAACTCAAGCTTGGGGGAGATTGAAGTTACTAATGCTTAAATGTCCTACTCATGAACTCCCTAACAATATTATTATCAATAACTTTTATGCTAGGCTTCCTCTTCATGATAAAGATTTACTAGATGCTTCTTGTGCTGGATCATTCACACGTATGAAGGAAGAAGCTAAATGGGATCTCTTAGACCGTATTCAAGATAACACTGAGGCTTGGGAGAATGACAAAGGAAGAAAGTCAGGTATAAATTATGATTATGAATGAATTAAATCTTTTATGGAAACTGATAACTTCCGTGATATTAGCAATGAGTTTGGTCTTGATTCCCAAAGTATTGCCAACTGTTTTAAGGCCTTTGCCTCTTACATAGAAATTCCCAAGAAGAAGTGGAATAAGTACCATGCTCCGTATAAAGATGTTGTTAGTCATGTTCGAGTTAGAAGTACTCAAGTTTGTACTACTAATCATATTGTGCCTGAACCTCATGTTGAGAAAATGCCTTTCCCAACTAAGGTAAAGGAGTATTCTATGATTATTAGTGCAAATACCAAAGTTACAATGAAAACTGTGGAGCCTGGTAAGCAATTGAATGTTGAACCTGTGGTAGCTATTGTGAAAGACCCTGTCACTAGAAATAGAGGGGATGAGCACATTGTCTTCTGTGAAGATGCTTCTAATATTATTTCTCATCCAAGTAAGGCTAGAAAAACTAGTGTTCTTGTGATTTCTGTTAAAATTGGTGATCATTGCTACTATGTTTTATGTGATATTGGTGCTAGTTCTAGTGCTATTCCTTACGAGCTTTACAGGGAAATTATGCATGAGATTGGTCCTTGTGAGCTTGAGGACATTGATGTGGTTATTCACCTTGCTAATAAGGAAACAATTTTCCCCATTGGCATTATAAGAGATGTGGAGGTTCTTTGTGGTAAGATTAAGTATCCTGCTGATTTTCTAGTGCTTAATTCAACATCTAGCAAAACATGTCCTATCATTTTTGGTAGACATTTCTTAAACACTTGTGGAGCTATTATTGATTGTAAGAAGGAAAAAATTTAACTAAGTTTGATGGAGATTCTTATAAATTTAAATTTTCCAAATTTGCTAAAGCTCCTTGTGAAAATAGCTTGCCTAATAAAGATTTCAGGATGGAACAACTTGCTTCTATTGATCCGGTTTATGACCTTGGACCTAGTTTTTATGACAGTAAGTATGCTTACTCTGATGATAAAGTTGTTTCTAGTGATAGTTATATTGTCAACTTTATTCAAAGTGCTACTGAAAGTTATTTTGAGAGAGGGAAACATGGTTTTATGCACCTCAATGATGTTAAGTTTCCCCGTTTTATGTTGAAAGCTTTGAAGTTGCATTTGTTTTGTCTTCCTATGCTAGTGGCTTTTTGTTTCAACAATTTGTTTTCCCATGATACACCCATGCATAGTAAGTGGGTTAGACTCAAGTGTGTTGGTTATTTGCTTGTTGATGCTCTCTTTCACTTCAGATATATATCTCATTTGTGAGCATCTTTGGAAGTTTCAAGCCTAACTTAAAGGCATTAAAGAAAAGTACTTGCTGGGAGATAACCCAAGAGTTTTGTCGAGTCTTGGAAGTTATTACCTCTGTAATAACCGCTCCTTATCCTTTTTGTTTTGGTTTTTGTGTCAAGTTCAACTACTTTTGTGAAGTAGGGGAGTTGTGAAAAGTGGCTGTCCTGGGACAGATTTTTGTGCTGTATAGTAAAAATTTGCGAGGAAGCTCAATATGTCGGATGGAGCTGAATTTTTCTGAGCTTGTTCTCCAAGATGTTACCCAACTTTCATTAGTTCTACACTTTTTGATTTGAGCAACAAAAGGTTTTCGAAAAAATCAATCTTTACCTGCTAGTCTGTTTTGACAGATTTCTGCCATCATTTGCATTTGCCTCTTACAGAAGCTTTTCTTTTGATGGGTTTTCAGTTGAAGTGTGTACCAACGGTTTATTGTTTTTGCTTACACTAATGTTGTCATTGAGTTTGTGCAAGGGTTTTGTAACAAGGAAATTTTCATGAGAAAGAGAAAAGGAATCTGCAGAGTTTGTCTTTGAATAGGTAAAAGTGGTGAAAACAAAAGGTTTGTGAAACCTCAATCTTTTTATATTTTTGATGTTTTTAATACATAAGGGAAGTTGCGAGACGAAAGTGAAGAGGAAACGGAGCCCGGGGTGGACAGACCCACCCCAGGCGCGAGCCCAGCCTGGCCATGCCTGAGGGGGTGTCCCCCCCTGAACTCCCGCTCCGCCTCGTTTCCTCGTCAAAACCTTCCTTATGCATTAAAACTTTGTAATATATAACCCCCCGGATCCCCCTAGGTTCTTGCATCGTGTTTTTGTTTTGATCTATTTCTGTCAGGAAATCTTCTCAATTTTAGAGCACCATGCCCTCCGCCAACGACAAAGGCAAGAAGCCCGAAGAAGAACAACCTCAAGTCCCCAAGGAGGAGGAGATTTCGGTAGGGTATGAAGGTGACATGGAGGAGGACAAGCAACCAGACACTCGCGCTACCGTCGCAAGCATTGGAGTGGTGGCAACCACTATCAAGCCTAAGAGGACAGCACAAATGTCTACAGGAGGGAAACCTCCACGTCTCTTCTACCATCCACGGTCATCTCCTCCACGTAACAAGAGACCCTTCCATACACTTATACATGAATATCAATACCAACAAGTGCCCAAAGGGAACTTCCCTTCGGTTTGGGATATGCCCCGTTCTAACAATGCAGAGAAGGATCATGCTAAGGATGAAGAGTGGGGAAAGAATAACAAGGACTGGGATTCTTGGTCTGACATGATCATGAACCGTATAGAGAAAAACTCGGAGCTAATTCGTACTCTTACTTTTGAGTTCGAGGAACTAAGAAAGCTGATTGAGGAGCTTATCAAGATAACACCACCACCACCGAAGGATTAATTCATTATCAGGTTTGGCATCCCCTTGGCTCGTTCCAAGCTTGGGGGAGTGCCGCGGTATCACCACCATTATCTTTTATCTTTTACCTTTTTAGTGGATTCATATCTTTGGTAGAGGGGTTATCTTATAGTTTGGTTTGCATGTGGAAGTATCTCTCCTTAAGTTGGTTATCTATGTATCCCTTGGTGTGAGTGCCTTTATTGAATATTAATGAGAAGTTTCATCTTTTACTTTTTGCACTTCTTATTTTAGCTTGCATTCTCTATTATATGATGGATCTTGTTGATCAGTAATGGCACCACTCTGGGATCATCAAGTGGATCTAAATTGGTTTTGGGAAACCGAGTTCTGGTCAGTAGCATTACTATGAAAGAGAAAAAGAAAGAAAAATCTTACATGTATTTTGTATCATTTGTTTTCTTTCTTGTTGGCTCATGAGCTTAGTATTCTTTATTTAAGATCATTTTGTGTCTTCAAGGAAGATTGCATGTTTGGATTTATTGCTTGTATGTTTGCTTGTTTCTTTCAACTCTCTTGCTTGCTACCCAGCCTTGCTAGCCAAAAACCTGTTTTGAGAAGGCATACTTCTCATTTTTCCAAAACCCTTTGAACCAAAAACTTTTGCCATTTGTGTCCACCATATCTACCTAGTAGCTGTTTCTATTCCTAGCAAATTCTCAAGCTTCATCTACCTTTCGAATTAAAAAGTATTTTGTTATGAGAAAACTAGTTAGTAAAGCTCTCACGAACTTGATGGCACACTTTATTTCTTTGCCCCTAATAAACTTGAACCATTGTGAACATCGAAGTTGTATATTCTTGCATCTATACATTGGAATTAGCAGAACCGTGTTATCACGGGAAACATTTTCAACATTGCACTTGTACTCTGTACACAGTTGATATCGTGCTATTTTGTCTATGGATGTCAACGGTGTGAAATAAAGAGGGAACTTGTAAGTCCATGGAGTTTGTATCCTGTGTTAGACAAACGCCTGAGCCTCTAGCCTAAGCCATGCTTAATCATGGTGGAAACTTGCAGCATCACCATAGTGAGTCATCTATGAAGCATCCTCAATAAAAAATCTATGCATATGGTAAATAAAAAGATTGCTGAGATGCTCATTGTCTACTTGCCTTGTCATTTTGGTTATGGGAAAGCTCCTGTACCATGTGCAAGGGGTACCCCGTTGGCGGTTCTCAATGATATGCAAATACTTACAATGACAAGAACTTACCTGGGCCCAAAGTTGAGTATGCATGAGGAGTGGCCCTCATATTCAAGGGACATGAGATTGCCAACTTATATTTCGTCAAGCATATACTCCATCTTTGTTCACTTTAACCTTAATCATCTCAAGATGCTTATGATAGGGGCGATGAGGGATCAAAGCTAGTAAGTACCATAATCTTTTGGAAGCTCTTTATGACTTGTAATCCCTGCTACCCTCTAAGAAGGGACCTTTCTCCAAGTTACCAGTTGAGTCAGTAAACCTACTCCTTCTCTATCTCCAGCAAGCATTTGAG
This sequence comes from Avena insularis, assembly GCA_023614405.1. Taxonomy (NCBI): domain Eukaryota; kingdom Viridiplantae; phylum Streptophyta; class Magnoliopsida; order Poales; family Poaceae; genus Avena; species Avena insularis. The sequence continues at coordinate 12,861,595 of CM042685.1, forward strand.
TTGTTGTGTTTCAAGCATTCATATGGTGATTTATTCAATCATGTTCTTCATCTTCCTTGTTTGCACAAAACTCTTATCTTTTGATTATTACTTTGAAATCCTTTACTTGTGAAAAACCTTTTTGAGCAAAGAGTGCTCATGTTTTGAAACTTCTACAAAAATCTTTTGCAAAACTGTTTGCCAGGTGTTCTCTGACCAAGAACAAGTTTTCCAATTCCAATTATGATTTATCTTTATGTATCTCTATTGTGACTGCTGTACTTGGTTGCAAGGTAATTTAAATAATGATGAGTTGCTTTATTCTATGAGTTGTGCAACGGTAAGTGTGATGCTTATTGTTCGTATTCTTTTATCGACACTTCACTCCATAAACATGTGGACATGTTTACTAAGCTCAGTATTCGCTTGGGGACAAGCGGAGTCTAAGCTTGGTGGAGTTGATACGCCCAATTTGCATCACCTTTCTATATCATAATGTACCTCTATTCATTGATGTTTGTCTTATTATGAGGGGTTACTTATGGCTTTTCATCTGTTTATGCATGTTGGATGATTCCTGGAGGATGGGCCTGGAGATGCTGGATTACGATGGAAAAGAAGGCGTTTCAGTGCAATTTCGTGAAGATCAGAAAAATACCAGAAAATATGGAAACATATTATTTTACCAGAAGAATGAGGGAGCCAGAAGGAGGGACGGAGAAGGGCCTCAGGGGGCCCACACCCCCCTAGGCGCGGGCCCACCTGACCCCGTGCCTAGGGCAGGTGTGGCCCACCTGCCCGACCTCCAACTCTTCCACTTCGCCTATATCTTCCCTACGAAACCCTAAGGCCAGAGGGGCGACCACAGATAGATTTTCGCCGCCTCTGGGGGCGAAAAACACTGAGAGAGAAAGATCTCTCCGGCAGACAGATTTCTGCCGGGGGAATTCCTTCCCAAAGAGGGGAGACCGTTGCCATCAACACCATCATCAATCTAGGCTTCATCGGGATCATCATCATCCACACCATCATCTCCACCAGCACCATCATCACCACTTCGTCCTGCTGCAACAATTGTGTTGGATATTGCTTTAGTTCTTAGGGGAAACTTTCCCGGTGTTGATTACTATTGTAGTTGATGCTTGTGAGTGGAACCATTGGATTATTGTTTATGTTCAGATTGTTATCCATTATCATATCATCTTTGATCTTGATCCATATGATGTCTTGTGAGTAGTTCTTCTAGTTCTTGAGGACATGGGAGAAGTCATGTTGTTAGTAGTTAATCTGTGATGAGTTATTATTCAATGGTTTAGTATTTAAGTTGTGGTGCTATTCTTCTAGTGGTGTCATGTGAACGTCGACTACATGACACTTCACCATTTATGGGCCTAGGGGTATGCATTGTGCATTTTGCTACTAATCATGGGGTTGCCGGAGTGACAGAAACCTGAACCCCCGTTAGGACACATTTGCACAAGGGATTGTAGGATCTCAGAGTTTAAGGCTGTAGTTAGATTTATATCTTAAATACTTTCCTGTAGTTACGGATGTTTGCAGGGGGTTTAATCACATGTATGTATTAGTCCTAGGAAGGGCGGTATGTTAGCACAGGTTCACCCACACAACACTTACAAACACCAAAGAAGAGTACTCAGCTATTTGAAGCGAAAGCACTTGACAGAATTCCCATATGTCCTCGAGAACGTTTGGTCCTTATAAGTATTTCCACCGGCTTGTCCTTTGCTAAGAAAGGATTGGGCCACTTGCTCTGTTTGTTCGTTACTCTTGTTACTTGCTCCTTGTTTTGTTGCCTTGTAAAAAAAACCACTAAAAATCCGTTTTCTAAGTATTCACAGGGATTTCCTGCTCCATAGCACTGTTCATCACCTTCTGCTCCTCGTTGGGATCGACACTCCTATTTATCTAAAGTACTACGATACACCCCCTATACTTGTGGGTCATCAATCGCCAAAAACCCTAATTCTCCACCATAACCTGCTCCAGCTTAGGTGAAGCCCTGCAGGATCTTTCCTCTACTTCTGACACCATGTCGTCGTGCTGCCGGAATTGCGAGGGGAGAACTACAACCTTCGTTGCCTGCTGGAACAAGGGAGAGGAAGGTCTTCATTGAGTACTGAATGTGTGACCGACTATGGAAGGGCTGCCGGAACACAGCGCCGGAAGGATCGTCTACGCAATCTTGAGATCGGCAAGTTTATGACTACATCACCCACGAGAATCTGCTCTCGTTAACCGCTTTGGAATCTTCAAGGGTGAGTACTCTAATCGACTCGTTGGTACAATCTAGTAGATAGATCTTGGCTTGTTTGTGTGCATGCGGTAGAATTTTTTTGTTTTCCATGCTACGAACCTCAACATCTTCTCCATTTCCACCATTTCTTGAGTTCATGCTCTCATCGCATACTTTACATTCTCCACGTTTTTCCTTCGGCGTTTCTTTGGTCGCATCTTCGCACTCGCCGCTCCATGATGGGCAAGTCCAAGAAGGCTTCCTCCGCTACAGCGGGTTCAAATGCTCAATTTGGAGCTCAATTTCTTTCTTACAAATTCCCCACCACATGACCTAGGACATGATGCAATCATTCCACTTATTCATGACACATTCGTGAACCCTTCCCCTTCCGGTCTGGTGAACCTTCTAGACCCTTCTAGAACCTTCCGATGAAAACACCAGAATTATTCCTAAACTCCGGAATTAGACTTTCCTTATATGAATCTTATTCTCCAGACCATTCTGGATCTCCTCGTGATATCCCGGATCCCATTAGAGACTCCGAACAACATTTGGTCTCCCTACTTACATTCCATATCTATTAAACAACATCAAATCCTTAAGTGTGTCTCCCTACGGTTCGTGAATTATGCAGACATGACCTAGACTCTTCTCCAATCTATAACCAATAGAGGAATCTGGAAATTCATATGGTTCCCACACATTTCTATGATTACTTTGCGATCGAATGAACCATTTACATACGATATCAATTTCCCTTTGTCTCGCGATATTTTAGTTATCCGAGGTCTGATCGTCGGTATCTTTGCATACCTAGTTCAACCTCGTTACCGATAAGTAATCTTTACTCGTTCATGTGGTATGTGATCCCTTGTGATCCAGTCACATGGTTGCAAGCTAATTGGATGACATTACACCGAGATGGCCCAGAGTATATCTATCAGTCATATGGATGGACAAATCTCACTCTTGATCCGTGTGCCTCAACACATACTTTCCGAAAACTCAATGCCACCATTATATCCACCCAGTTACGGAGTGGTGTTTGATGTCATCAAATCATCCATCCGGTGATGGTGATTAACATGATCTCATGGTCGAAGGATTTAGGTTACTATGTATTTGAAAGCTTATAGCAAGTGAACTATTTTAAATGACTTGATCTTATGCTACGCTTAACTATAGGAGTATGTCCATCACATCATTCTCCTAATGATATGACCTTGTTGTTAATAACATCTCAATGTTCATGATCAGGAAACCAAGATCACATATTAACCAACAAGCTAGTTTAACAAGAGGTTTTACTAGGGACTCTTATGTTTACAAATCACACAAGTATTAATGTTTCCAGTTAATACAATTATAGCATGGTATGTAAACATTTATCATAATCATGAAGATATGATAATAACCACTTTATTATTGCCTCTTGGGCATATCTCCAACAGTCTCCCACTTGCACTAGAGACAATAATCTAGTTTCAAATCTTTGTGTATTCAACACCTATGGCTTTCTGGTGTTGTATGTACACGATTTCTAGTGGTCAACTAATCTTCGGATACGACACTTACAGGTCCATGTGTAATTGCATGTCTTTCGTCTCCACGCATCACTCATTCTCTAGTTAGATGGCTTTGCATAAACTTGGTCCTTTGGTGAGACCTTTAGTTCCTTAGGGTTAAAACATGTTGATAATATTGTCGTACAATATATCTTCATAGTACTATCCCGTTGTTAACCACACCTAGTTTGATAACAAACTACTTGACACAATTACCCTCTTTTGCTCCTACGATAGCAGTCATATACTTAGCCTTTTGTTGTAGTATCTGTCATAATGTCTTAACTTTGGAACTCATCTAAATCCATTATGGAACTTACTTTCCATTATATTGTGCCACCCTTAGTTTAGATTGAGATAAAATTAATTTTTACTTTGTGACAAAACTAGTATCAATGTAGTATTTTTACAATGAACTAGCCATCTATTTGTCACTTCTACAAAATAATATATTCTTAGTTCTTCCAAAATATCATAAGAATATCCTTACTATCGTCCAATGGTCATCTTATGGATCATTCTGGTATATGCTCATAATATTTAGAGCATAGGACATATCTGGATTTCTACATATCACATTATGATTGATAAAAATACTCTTTGTGATTTCATACATCAAGTATCAATCTATACTTGAATCTTTGTTTCACTTACCAAGTGTCTATACACTTGAATTTTGATTTAATCCTTTCTATGTGGCAAGAATCTTTCTTTCCATATTGAACTCATTCAATATCTCATCTATGTACATTGGGCACAACCATATTAGCATCTCAATCTATCTACATAGATATTGATGCCAAATATTTGGGTTTTGCCTAAGTCTTTCATCGAGATGAAATTCTTAACCTGTGTTAATAAAAGATACATCATTTCCAATCAACAATATGTCTTCCACATAATGTGTTAGAAATATGTCTTAGCGCTCCCACTTAATTTCTTGCAAATGCAAGCATCTTCATCGTCTCTGATGAATTTAAACTCTTTTAACAGTTTCATCATGGTGAAGATTCCAACTCCATGATGCTCACTTCAACCATTGTAGTTTGCATACGCTTTTAGCATCCTTTGAATTAATAAAACCCTATGGACCGTGTTATGCACACGTCCTAGGTAAAAATTCTATTAGAAGAACTTGTTTTGTTTATTCAACTACCACATAACAAAATTATATGTAGTGGTTGCTACATTAATCCGTCTAGACTAAATATCGCTATGAAAGATCAAATCTTGTCATAGTCAACCTTTGAACATTGTTGCGAACTCTTTCCCAACATGTCGACTATTTCATAGATGTGAATCATCCATGTCTATTTCCTTATAGATCCAAACACGACTGTAAGGTCTTACACCTTTCTCGAGGGTCTTTCAAGTTCAAAGCTTGATCTCTCGTGTATGTAACTATCACGGATTTTATGTCTTCCAGCCAATTTGACGTAGTCAGGGCCCATCATCGCTTCTTTGCATATAGTCGGTTCATCATTGTCAAACAACAATGATCTACTTTCAAATCCTAGTATTTGATTGTTTACCTAACCTACTAGGTTCAATAGGAACTTAGACCTCCGTGACCACAACCTTTGAGGCATGTGAGCCATGAGCATTGTTGCTGCCTTCAAAACGCTTTCCGGTGCTGCACAACTCAGCACATATAGCTAAGGTTCTTTTAACCTTATCAAAGTTCTTTTGTCCTCCCACTTAACTTTGCACAAAAAATTTCTTATCAAGAAAATTGACGTTCTAAGCGACAAACACTTTTGTCTTTGGTGTTATGGAGGAGTACCCAACGATTGTCCGAAATAACCTACAAAGACATGCTCATACCAATGTTTAAGAAAGAACAACTTGGGTTTTATCCCAAACCAATGTATGCTGGCCCCAACGACTCGACAAGGGTATTGCCGGAGGAGATGTCATCGGCGGACCTTGATAGAGCACTTCGGCCTCTGTTGAAGTTCAAAGCCGACGAGGACCTCCCGAGGAAGTCCTTGACTTCCCCCTTCAATGTCAAGAAAGTTGTCCCCCAGGTGAAACCTGTAGTTGCACGTACCGCTGCTTTTGAATGCTTGTTATCTATTATCATTACTTATCTTTGTTGCATCTCTTGTCTTCAATTTGCAGGACCACAAGGTAGCGGGGATGATGCCCCCTCTACTGGAGAAGTACACAGATGCGCCGGACCACAAAGAGGCGGAGTCCGAATCCAAGCTTCCCCCGGCGCAATCTCCTTCCGCGGAAGCCCCTGAGCCGAGCGAAGGGAAGACCCGAAAGAGGTCCCAAAGTGAAACTTAGGATGGGGCGACGCCACCAACGCTGAAGGGTCCTTCCTTCCTCGAGAAGCATGGTGGGGATGAGGGTGTGACTTCTGCTCCCATTCCTGCTATGCCTATTCGGGCGGTGGCCCCGCACCCGCCGACCAAGAAGAAGAAGAAGGAGAAGGAAGCTCCTGTCTTCAACCTGTCAGACATACTATCGTGAGTTACTTTGATCAAATCTTCTTATTTCGTTGGGGTGCTAAGAATTAGCGTGTTGTTGATTTGGTTCTTTGTAAGTGCTAGTAGTCAACACTCGAATAAGTCCCTTGAGGAGGACACCAAGAGATGATCGCGGAATCAAAGCCGACGTCTTTTTTTCCCAAGGTGGTGGCCAACTCTGATGACGAGGATTCGAGCTCCACAAGGCTACAGCAGACTACGTAAGTGTACCTCCTCTTTTCCGTGGGGGGAGCCCCCGAGCACTTTTATTCAGCGAGCTTGTTATTTTCTTTGCAGCCTTTTGTGCGTGACGCCAACTGCCTGATCAAGCGACACCTTTTGCTGGAAGGCAAGCTCAAGCAGCTCTGAGGTGTGTAGGTTTCTTTTGTTTTGTTTCGAGTCCTCCAAAGTTTTCCTTGTGTTCACTCTTTGTTGCCCCATGATGCAGATGAGAACAACGATGCTCTCCGCAAGCTGAATGCACTCGAAAAGAGTCTCGGCAAAGCGGAGAAACAAGCGAAGGATGCTGCAGAGGCCCTCCAGCTCCAGCAGAAGGAGGATGAAGACCATCATCAGCAGCTCGCGGCCGTCGCAGTGACCCAGGAGAAGGCCATGGCTTAAAAGCTTATGGCTGCTGTCAAGGCTATCTCTGGTATGTCACCTTGCAATTCTGTTGGGTGTTAAATGCTCCGATTGAGATTTCTTCCTCCTTATCTTATGAGTGTGCCGCTTGCTTTGCGGATGCTGCAGATGTTACGTTCGATCGTGACGCCTTAGAGCACGGTGATCTTCTGGCGGTGTCGTTGCAGCGATCAAAGATCGCTGCACCTTGTCCGTGGAGGCGCTCGATAAATCCAAGAAGGCGCTCACTCGCTTCTACAAGGAGATCAACCCCAAGGGCGTTGCCCTCGAGGATGTCGACTCCCTTACGAAGGCTCTGGCGGATGATACCCCGCGAAGTACAAGTGCACATAGAAGGGGGTTGGCGCTGCTATGGGGCTAGCAATGGCGCTGGCGTCTAGAGCCCAGCTTGATCTGTCGCAGGTTACATCCAGGATGACGACTGTGGTGGATGGCTCTGAGGTAGCGTTTGCCACCTTCGCCTCCCGCAGCAAGCATTTTGGACCTAAGCTGGTAGATATCTTGGCCGACTATTCGCTGGAGCAGTAGCGAGCGGCCAAGAGTAGGCAGTCTGGATCTGAAGCTGCTCCGGGTGCTGGCGCTTAGGCCCTTTTTGCTTTGTAGCTAGTTTTAGCTTGCCTTCTGTGTTTTGCATATGTAATTCCTTTGTGTAGAACAAGTGTCACTCTGCCATGTAGTGGCTTAATTTATGTATGTATGAATGCACCTTTTGATAGTTGTCAAGTTTTTGTGATTTTGATATTTTCTTGTGCAGCCTTAGGGTCCTTTGGGTGTGGCTTCGGTGGTTACACCTTCTCCTGCGCCTACCTCTTGCCCGTCATTGAGCGAGTCGTCGCAGTTGCCATTTTTGCGTGGCCGTGTGTGAAGCTTGGAGAAGGACATCCTCATCATTAGTGGTCACGCGGATGTGTGGAAGTTCAAGGCCGAGCGAGCTATTGCCAGAGAGGAGTTTCTGCTTGAAGAGTTTCGGCAGATGGGCGAGCAACTCCAATGTGAGTCCCCTTGAACCATTGTCTCCTCGAGTGTGCAAGTCTTTATGTTAGCTCACCAGCTACTTTGTGCAGTCGTGAATATTCTTCTGAAGAAATAGAAGGAGCGCGTGTGATTCGGATGAGTTGCTTGACGCAACAAGATCTGGAAGCCGGCGGTTTGTTTTGGATGGACCGTGATCGAGCGATCGTCCTTGTGACAGTGGAATATTGCGTTCATCAAGTGCTTTGAGTACTAAGGTGGGCAAGGTCGTCACTTGCAGCGATTTGGGCGATGATATTTCCCTTGGATTCGGCTCCCTCCAGCTTATTTGGTCTTCTTGGAAAGTTTCGCGACACAAGCCATGTCAAGGAGTTGGTGCGTGGTGACGGGTGTGAAGGCGACCCTTTCACTTTTTCGACTACATCATCGTGATGTCGACCTTGCGGAGATAGCGGCTGGACCTCCTCCCCCTGCAAGAGGCATGGTGTGGGATATGCGTCCACATTACACGACTGTGGCGCAATATGCCGAAGAAATTGTAGATGTGTTTGAGGAGCAGACAAATGTTCTGCTCCAGCATACTTAGGTCCTGTAAACAAAAACGAGATATTGTAAAGCCTGTATTTATTCGAGTGGGCTTGTAATGCCCTTGTAAATTTTGCATGTGTTGGCATGTACTGCATTTTATGATTATAGAGCATGCATTCCCCTTTTGTTAGCCTGACGTGGTCAGCTACTCAGGTTATATGCGTTGTTATCAATCGATGAAGTCATAAGTTGAGGCGCAGCCCCCGATCATGTTTAGCGATAAATAATGTAAGGGAAAGAGATTTTTTGGCCAAGGAACTTAGCTTTTATTCATCGTAAGCAAAGAGGTAAATTGTTCGGCTAAATAGCCTTATTGAAAGTAAAGGGTAACTAGGGGTCAAAGCGTCGCAGTCGTGCAACGTTCCAGGGGTTGGAGTATTCGACTCCTGATGCAATGTCCATGAGGCGGTAGGCGCCACCTGGGATGACTTCGGTGACGATGTAGGGTCCTTCCCACGGTGACTCAAGCTTCTTGTGCCCTTCTTGCTTGAGTCGTAAGACGAGGTCTCCTTCGACGAAGGACCTTGGACGCAGCCGGCGGCTGTGGTAGTTGCGGAAGCTTTGTTGATACACCATTGAGAGAGCCGCGACGATGTCGCGTGCTTCATCCAGCGTGTCGACAGCATCTTCGAGTGCGGCGATGATTCAGCTTCGCTGTAGGCGACGACACGTGGGGCCTTGTAGCGTACCTCAGCAGGTAGCATAGCTTCGGCTCCGTGCACCATGAAGAAGGGCGTGTAGCGAGTTGAGTTGTTTGGAGTTGTGCGCAGGCTCCAGAGAATAGAGGGTAGCTCGTCCGCCCAAGCTCCCGCAAGCCTTTCGAGTGGGCGTAGTAGGCGCTTTTTGATGCCGTTACCGATGAGGCCGTTGGCCTTTTCAACATGTCCATTGGTTTGCGGATGTGCCACGGAGGCGTATGACAGGTTGATTCCGAGGTTTCCGCAGAAGTCCCGGAACTCCTTCGAGATGAAGTTCGAGACATTGTCCGTTATGATGCTATGGGGAACTCTGAACCTGTAGACAATAGACTCGAAAATTTTTACGGCAGTTTTGCCGCTTTGATTTGTGATGGGCATGTCCTTGATCCACTTCGAAAATTTGCCGACTGCTACCAGGCGGCAGACGTGCCCCCCTGGCGAGGACTTTGGCAGTATGCCGATCATGTCAAGGCCCCATTGGATGAAAGGACAGGCCACTGGAATGGGCCGTATCTCTAATCTTGGCGCGTGTGTCTTGTCCACATACCTTTGACAGGCATTGCACCTCTGGACTATCTTCTTGGCGTTGTTCATTGTGGTTGGCCAGTAGAAACCAGCTCGTAGAGCCTTGGCGACTAGGGCGCGACTGCCTGCGTGATGACCGCAAATACCCTCATGGATATCTAGGAGGATGCTTTTGCCGTCACCGATGGTGACGCATCGTTGGAGTACACCCGAAATGCTGCGCTTGTACATCTCGCCATTGATGATAGTGAAGGATTTTGACCAGCGAGATATGCGTTGGGCGTCTTTCGGGTCCCCAGGCAACTGACTATTGATTAGGTACCGGAGGTACGGTCGCGTCCATGTTTCTTCGACTGCCATCACCTGCATCAGGTTAACCAACTCAACCTCCGTGTCAAGCTTTTTGGATCCTTCTTGTCCTTCAGGTAGCGCACTCGAAATGTTGTGCTTGTACAACTCGCCATTGATGATGGTGAAGGCCTTTGATCGGCGAGATATGCGCCGGGCATCTATCGGGTCCTCAGGCAGCTGCTTGTTTATCAGGTAGCGATGATACGGTTGCGTCCATGTTTCCTCAACTGCCATGACCTACATAAGGCTTACCAACTCGACCTTCGTGTCAAGATTTTCTGGTCCTCCTTGTCCTTCGGGTAGTGCAGCCCCCGAGTGCTCTGCTTGTTCAGCTGAGCCTTTTGGGAATTTCCTCTTAATGGAGGGTACATAGATTTGTTCGAGGAACACTCCTGGGGGCACCCGAGCGCAGGTAGAGACGATGTTGGCGAGCTTGTCAGCCTCTTCATTGCTCTCTCTGCCAACATGTGGAAGTTCGCAGCCATCAAAGTCCCTTTGAGAGAGTTGTAGAGCGCAAAGGTTGCGATCATGTTGGCTCTATGGGCGTCGCACTCGTTCATCGTCTGCTGGACGACGAGGTTCGAGTCGCCATAGATGACAAGGCGTGTTGCGCCGGACACCTTGGCCATCCTCATGCCATGGATGAGGGCCTCGTATTCGGCCTCGTTGTTGGATGCGCGGAATTTCATCCGAAGGACATACTTCATCTTGTCGCCCTAAGGGGACTTCAGTATGACGCCGGCCCCTGCTCCAGCCTCGCGCTTGGAGCCGTCGAAGTGCATCATCCAAGACTACGACATGTCCGGAGTATCCGACAGCTGGAGCTCTATCCAGTGGACGAGTGAAAGGATCGTATGGGCACCTAGAGGGGGTGAATAGGTGCTACTTCAAATTTTCTTCTTTTTCAAATTAAGGTTTGACAATAAAGGTAAATTCTCTAGATAATGCAACTAAGGTGAATTTACCTATACGACGATCAAGCACTAGCTAACACAACACTAAGCAAGAACAAGTAAGTAAAGTGCAGTAAAGGATAGAAGTAACCAAAGTGGTGGACGCGGAGACACAAGGATTTGTTTCCCGTAGTTCCTTCCTTTGGAGGGGAAGCACGTCTACGTTTGGAGAAGGGGTGGTATCAAACCACCTACGCCACGAAAGGCCTCCCTTGTTCTCCGATGAACCTCACCCCAACAGGATCGATCCACCTTCCACTATATCGACAACCTTCAAGGTGGAAGCTGGCAACTTTACAAGTTTGGGGCACACATCCACAACTTAATTGGAGGCTCCCAAATACAAGAAAGTTGTCAAGACAATCAAAGACAAGCTTATAAGAACCAAATCTAGAACTAGGGTTTCCAAGAAAACACTAGAGCAAGGGGCCCTCAAGTGAATGAGGGGGAAATGAAGATCTCTTTTGGTGAAGTAGTAGATCAAGGCCTCCTCCTTCGATTCTCCAAAGATCAAAGACTTTGGATGGTGGAGTGAAGATATCTTGGCGATTTGGTGGCTCAAATGGAGGTATTAGTCTTCAATGCAAACGAGCATCTTGTCCCAAGGTAGGTGGAGGGGTATTTATACCCCCTGAAGAAATCTGGCCGTTGGAGCATTAAATGCACCGGTACTACCGGTACTCAAGCGGTAGTACCGGTTGCAAGCGGTACTACCGGTCGATCTGGGACCAAATCGGAGGTGGCATCACTTAATTCGACCCAGTATGGACATGTCCAAGATCAGCCTTGCGGTAGTACCCCCAGCGGTAGTACCGGTCAATAGATGCGGTACTACCGGTCAGGGCAATAGTACCGGTCCCAAGTACCGGTTGGTACTGAGTGAGAGGGGAAGGGCTGGTCCTTCCTCAGGGCTGCCCGATACAACCGAGCGGTACTACCGTGTCCAAGCGGTAGTACCTCTTGCCACAAGCGGTACTACCGGTTGGAGCGGTAGTGTCGCTCCGCGGTACCGGATGGTACTGAGAAAAGACTAGACCTTCCCACCTTGGTCGGATGCAACCGGTACTAGGAGCGGTAGTACCGGTGCCAAGCAGTAGTATCGGTCGTTTTTCCGCTACTACCGGTTGGCAAAGAGACTTTGGCAAGGGAAAATATGGGCAAGGCAATATTTGTGCCACAATCTAGAAAACCTGGGATACACTTAGCTCATGATTAAAACAATAAGTGTGTTGTTATCAAACATAAAAATCACAAGGATAGGAAATGCTCTTTCAATCTCCCCCTTTTTGATGTTTGATGACAACACATCTTTTGCAAGATGATTTTATGAAGATACTCATGGCATTTCTAAAATAGAGACGGGGCTCCCCCTGGATGAGTAGAATAAAATCTCCCCCTCTATTTTACAAACCCAACACAAGTGCACAAATATAGATACTAGCATTTGAAACCATACCTTTGCATAATAACTTGTGATGAGAAATATATTGACAATGGATAACACATATCATCACAAGATGGATCCATGACATAACCCACATAGTCTCAACAATGTTAGCACAAGTGGTTCCCAAATAGTTAGTACGTAGAGTTCACACATAAAACAGAAGTTCACACATAAATAGGAGGAATTCAAAGTTCACAAGCAATAAAAAGATCAAAGTAAGAACGAGCTTGTGACTTCCCATGCAACACCCGTGCCTAAGGTGCAACTTCTCCCCCTTTGGCATCGAGACGCCAAAATGGGACAAGTGCAAGACTAACGCCCCGACAGTCAATCCTCCTCATCATCATCAAAGTCCTCCTCATAGGGGGGTGGAGCGCGGTGCGAGGAAGAGACATCATCATCCCAATGGCTGTGCTTGGAGATCCATTGGTGTTCAGGGGTGATGTTGGTCTCGGACCCCTCGGAGATGGGCAATCATTGAGATGCCATGATGTCCTTCTGCCGATCACAAGCTTTCTTGGCATACACATGAGCCTCATACATGCTCTTTTGATTGTCAACTTGGAAGCAAAAAATCTTTTTGAGCTTGGCTTCCATCCTCTTGGCCCAAGATGGCTTGGCATTCTTGCGACGGGAGACAACATAATCTGTGTCACGACCACTGTCAGCATCCTCAGAATCATCCTCAATCACATTCCCTTCTTCATCCACCTCCTAACCCTGCACATTGCGAGGTTTGGAATGTTTCTTGATCTTGAGTGCCTTGGGTCTATGCACAATGAGAGGACGAGTGGAGAGGGTCCTGGCAATGGGAGGGCACTTGGAAACAATGAGTGCCATAATGTAGGGAGCAAATGGCGGGACCCTCCGAGAGAGAGCAGCAGCAACCATCTCATTCCATATATAATCCATCACATCAAGAGCAGTGTCGGAGTCGCGGTTGAGGAAGGTGTTGAACAACAAATCAACAGAAAAACCGTGAATCTCATCCTTGTTGCCCGCCCGAGGAGCATCGGTCTCACGAAATATGCGGTGGGGAATATCATATGTGGGGAGAAGATCCTTGATCTTGCCCGGAATACCGCGGCCTTGGATATATAGAGGTGCAAGAACATCCTTCTTGGCGGGGTTCTCGCGCAAGTGACAGCGGAAACCACAAGGAGTGTCACGACCACGATCTTCATACCCCAGAATTGCAGCAAATTCTGCAAGGGTGGCCTCCTTGATTTCACCTTGAGTCATCCAAGTGATTTTCCGAGTGCGGCCAGTGGAGAGATGAGCAGTGGCATAAAACTGGGCAATGAGAAGAGGCTCATAGTCATGCTGAAATTCCATGATGGGGAACAAGCCAAGGTTAGAGCGGATTTCCTTAGCTTCAGCAAAATAATCAAGGTTCTTGTTGATGTGTTCAATATCAATCCACAGCTGAGGCACAACCATCTGGATATTTGTCATAAGGACCTCATGATAGACGTGCTCTTGGAAGTCATTGTAAAACAGACTGTCTTCCCTGCTCTCATCATGGTTGCGGGCATACACATTGTCAATCCTCAGAGAGCGGAACTCAGAATCAGAAATGTCAGACAGTTTCCTTGGCCCTAATGACCCTGAGCTGCAACTCTTGGTGCGCCCCGAGGAGGGGGCGAGGAGGGGTAGCGCTGCCACGCCCAGCAGAGCGCTTGGTGACCCCCTCATGACCCCCACGACCACCTAGAGTAGTAGGAATCTTCGACCGACGTCTAGGCTGAGGCAAAACTTCTTCCTCGGACTCTGTCTCTTCCTCAACAATCTAACGGCTTGCTTTGGAGCGCTTACACACACCCCTAGAACCACCTGCATCTGTGATAGCAAGAGGAGAGCAGCAAGGGGGGTAAGGGCACAAGAACCAACAATGAACAAAGAAGAATCCACGATTTAGTAAACGTGTTGAGGATAGTTGGGACCGGTACTACCGGACCTGGCAACCAGTAGTACCGCTTGCGAGCGGTAGTACCGGAAAAATTTCCGGTACTACCGGTCGAGCGGTACAGGCACATCAATGGTAGAGAACAGTCCAAAAGTGGCCTCAACAATCTATAAACCATCGAGTCTACTAAGTAACAAGGAATGTATGGCAGTACAACCTCACAACACGTCAATTTCTTCACAAATCTAAGCAAGACCTAGATCCAATGAGGAAATTAAAAGTGAGAGAGAAGGGGCGGTTGTACCGGGATCCATGGCGGTGGAGAAGGAGTGGGATCCCGCAAGGAGTCCAAATCCAAGGAGGATCTGGGGAGAGGAGGGCGTGGCAAGGCTCCGGCGGCGTCACGGGCTCCGGCAGCGGCGGTGGTATGTGTGGAGGGCGGGGAGAAGACTAAGGCACTAAAGGGTGCCCCCCCCCCCCCCGCGCGACCAATATATACCAGGAGACGTCGACCGGTAGTACCGGTTCAACAACCGGTAGGACCGGTGCGTAGTATGCAAGGGCATAAGTACTAATCGAGCAGTTTCCAGGAAACAACGTGGGAACCACATAGGTCTGGTAGTACCGCACCTAAACCGGTAGTACCGGTCCCACCAGATTCCATAGCCAGGGAAAATGAAGGATTCTTGTGCAGATTGGAAGAGGGTTTTTCGAGGGAGTAGAAAGGCTTGGGTTGAGATAGTCGCACTGTGAAGCACATGCACTCTGAAAATCGAGATAAAGATATCAAAAACCAAAGTAGAGTGCATGAGACTAAGACCAACAAAAACTCAAAGGATGACAAACACGAGTAAACGCAAACCTCTCGAATGAGAGAGGGTGGTGGCCTTGGCCACCATATATGAGTATACTCGGCTTGGCACCACGAAGATATGTCTTGGGTCCATTACCGAAACTCATCATTTAAGCTCACATATCACAAAATGGTATTAAGAGGAATGATTTTGATTGCTTTGGGCATAATGGGGGGAGGGATAGTCCAATCAATTAGGACCGCACTCCCCCTATATCCATTCCTACACCTAAACCAAATACGGGTCAAATCATAGGTGAGAATGCAAGATAATCAAGTCAAGCTCCTTGAATCTATGATATTTAGTTCATTCCTCAAGTAGCAAAACCTTGCTTCATCAAGTGGCTTCGTGAATATGTCGGCAAGTTGTTCTTTGGTTGAAACATATGATAGATCAATATCACCTCGAGCAACATGATCTCTAATGAAGTGATGGTGAATCTCAATATGTTTTGTCCTTGTGTGTTCCACCGGATTGTAGGCAATCTTGATGGCACTTTCATTGTCACATAGAAGAGGCACTTTGTCACAATGTACACTGTATTCCTTTAAAGTTCGCCTCATCCACAGCAATTGGGTGCAGGCACTAGCAGCTGCCACATACTCGGCTTCGGCGGTGGAGAGAGATATACAATTTTGCTTCTTAGAAGACCAACATACCAAGGACCTACCAAGGAATTGGCAAGCCCCGGATGTTGATTTTCTATCATCCTTATCACCCGCCCAATCCGAATCCGTGTATCCACAAAGAGCAAATGTTGACCCTCGAGGATACCAAAGACCATAAAATGGGGTATGAACTAAATATCGAAAGATTCTCTTGACCGCCATTAAATGGCTTTCTTTAGGAGTCGCTTGATATCTTGCACACACACCTACACTCAACAGAATATCGGGTCTAGATGCATAAAGGTAAAGCAAAGAACCAATCATAGACCAGTATACCTTTTGATCCACATCTTTACCATTTGGATTTTGTTCTAGATGAGTCTTTGTAGCCATGGGAGTAGGAGCTCCATTTAAATCTTGCATTTTGAATCTCTTGAGCATATCTTGAGTATACTTGGCTTGGTTGAAGAATGTCCCTCTTCTAACTTGCTTGATCTCAAAACCAAGAAATACTCTCAACTCCCCCATCAAAGACATCTGGAACCTACTAGTCATAAGCTTTGAGAATTCATCATTAAAAGCTTTGTTAGATGAGCCAAAGATAATATCATCAACATATATTTGGCATACAAAAAGCTCCCCATTGACCTTCTTAGTAAAAAGAGTGGGATCGATTTTCCCAACCTCAAATCCACGATCAAACAACAACTCTCTAAGGTGCTCATACCACGTGCGAGGGGCTTGCTTGAGCCTATAGAGCGCCTTATCGAGTTTGTAGACATGGTTTGGGAAGTTGGGATCCTCAAATCCGAGGGGTTGCTTTACATATACCAACTCATTTAATGGACCATAAATAAATGCACTTTCTACATCCATTTGTTGCAACTTAAAGTTATGATGTGCCGCATGAGCAAGAAGGATACGGATGGACTCAAGGCGAGCCACGGGTGCATATGTCTATCCATAGTCAATGCCTTCAATTTGAGAGAATCCTTGTGCAACAAATCTTGCTTTGTTCCTTACTATAATTCCATGCTCATCTTGCTTGTTCTCGAATATCCACTTGGTGCCTATCACATTGCAGAAATCCTGTGGCTTCTCAACTAACTGCCATACTTTGTTTCTCTCAAAGTTGTTGATCTCTTTGTGCATTGCTTCCAACCAATCCAAATCTTTAAGAACTTCCCACACTTTCTTTGGTTCAATCATGGAGATGTGTGCTTGGTGTTCACTGAACCTCTTCAATTGTGCTCTTGTGGAAATGCCTTTCCTTAGGTAACCAACCACAGTTTGAAGAGAGTGGTCTCTCAATTCCAACATTCTCTCCTTTCTAGTTTCACGACGAGCGTGGATCTCCAAGTTGTTTCTAGAGGACCCTCTTCATCATTTTGGTCCTCGTCTTAACCATCAACTTGACCTTGATCATCACCGGTATCATTCTCTTCATTAAGAGGCAAAGATTGACCTTGGTCTTGATCAAGCGCTCTTCTAGCATTGATTTGAGCTTGTCTCAAGGCACTTTGTACGGATCTTCCTTGAGTAATTGCCTTGGCACCACTTGACATCCTGGAGAATGAATCAAGCTCCTCCTCACTAGATATGTCACCTTGATCAACATGTTGAGGGTCCACAGCTTGTCTTTGGCTTGGGTCATTGTCCACCTCGGTAGATGGAACATGTTGTTGTTGTGAAGATGAGGGATCCACTTGAGTAGAGCATAGTTCTTCTCGATCCGCCACTGGGGGTTCCTCAACAGGCGGATATATCCCACACCCATTCTTCCAATGGCATCCTGAGGCATTTCATCATCTGCATCACAAGCATCAACACGTCCCCCTTGGGGACCATCATATTCTTCGAAGGTCACACTACAAGATTCTATGACGGCTCCGGAGAGCTTACCATAGATTCTATAAGTGTGAGATTCGAGACCATAGCCAACAAAAATACCCTCTAATGCTTTTGACTCGAATTTGGACAAACGACAACCTTTTATGAGATAGAAACACTTACAACCAAACACCCTGAAGTAAGATATGTTGGGCTTGTTACCGGTAAGTATTTCATATGGAGTCTTGTTGATTTCTTTGCGGAGGTAGAGACGGTTTGATGCATGGAAAGCGGTGGAGATGGCTTCGGCCCAAAAGTTGTATGCAGATTTAAACTCCACCAACATGGTCCTAGCCATCTCAATAAGAGTCCGGTTCTTCCTCTCGGCCACACCATTTTGTTGAGGGGTGTATGCAGCGGAATTGTAGAGGTCCCAACCTTTAATAAGGTAGAGATCCCTGTGTTTGCAATGCTAGTCCCTGGATCAATAGCTAGCATCCACATTTAAGATGTAATATCAAGAAACAAAGGTCATAATACAATTTTATAACCAGGAATAAAACAATTCATTACATCTTACATAGCTCATTTGGCTAACTCATTACAATGCAGCAGAAATAACTATATAGCATGGAGTCCTTCATCTTCAAAGTGCCATAGGCAATCATGTTGGTTGTAGACTTGTAATCCTAATCAACACACTTCACTAACATCAAACAAACCTGCAACATAATAAGTTACAGCCACAAGGGTCAATGCATTTGAATTGTATTGGCAAGTGATACTATGGTAGTATAGTGGAGTCTATCATCTATATGCATTTGGCTAGGTGGAGCTTAGGCTTGCTTTGCTCAAAATAGATTTTCCTTATCACTTGAAAACACTAAGTTTTTGTTTGACAAAATCACTCAAGGCATCTCCTAAAAGAAATTGGTGATCCTTCAACCCTTGTTTAACCACAAGTTTTAACTTAGAAAATTGGGATGAGGAGATTCTTGATGGCTTCCATGTCTTGATGCTCAAATTGTCCAATACCAGGGACATGGCTAAGTACTTAGATTTTACACTCTGCAGAGGTGGTGCACTTTCCCCACAAGACTTGATTTTCACCAAGACAGGATCTTTCAGAAGCCTTCCCTTAGACCAGAATGGACGTGCTCCAAACCTATCAAACCCTACCACCAACTGTCCATTTGGCTAAGTTATTGCAACCTATATGATCCAGGCAGAGCCCATAATGCCAAGTGGCTGTACTTGAAGCTTCTCAACATTTGACATCTCAAATCTCTTTGTTCTTGGGTGGCATTCCACAAGTCAGATACACAAGGTAAACCATAGAAATGGGCCTTGTGTAACCACTCAACACAAACCATTCTTTCCATTCCACCCAGGTGATTCATTCACTTTGTTATTTTATTAAACAAAACACAAGTCCTTGAGTTGGAAATATTCCATAGCATGAATATAATCCACCCTTGTTTTCTACTAGCTAAGCTAAGCATGATAGTATTAGGAATCTTAACTTAGAGAAATTCTACTAAGGTTTCATCTACTAGGATTTCCCATGGCATAGTTTATACTTAGCAAAAATTCTATGCAAGTCTTACACAAAACATCACTAATGCATAGTGAAAATAATAGGACAAAAGTATGAAGCACCACTTGCCTTTTTGGTAGAGAATTATAAGTTCACTCCTTGATCTTGTAATAGTCACACTCTTCAAATTGCACTACAATTCAATCAAGCAAGCAAATATTCAATCTACCATTCAAGCAAACATCACATAAAATAATAAAAACAAGGCAATGCATGCAAACATGCCAAAGACTGTTTTATTTGGAAAAGTGGTTTCTAATAGGTTGTAAACATTTTAAAACACCTATTGGTCATTTACAAAAAGTGGTAGAGCAATTTTATATCAAGTTAGTGAAAAATGGCCACTTTAGGTCATTTTTGTTTTGCTAGAAATGGTTCAAATCAAAGTAATATTTCTAGTGTTGGGCAAACACATTTTTAAACACAAATGTTAGTGTTTTAAGGTCAAGTGTTTAATATTAAAACCATTTGCAAAAGGTTTTACCTATAAACCATTTTTAAATCAAACAACATTTTATTTCATTATAAATGCCTTTAAACAAGGTAATAATTTTTCTAGAGTTCACCAAATAAATTTTAAATCCTATAACTTGGTGTTTAGGGTCAGAGAGTTTAAATCAAACCATTTCCCAAAGATTTTACTCAAAAAGCATTTTTAAACCATATTCAATATTTTTATTTAGCTAGAATTGCTTTTATTCAAAGAAATTTTCCCTATCTTCACAAAATTAAATTTTGAATCTATAAGTTGGTTTCTATGGTCAGTAGGTTCAAAACAATCCATTTCCCAAAAATCTTACCTTAAAAATATTGCTAGAATAATTTTTATATTCAAAATATATCTACACATGTTTCTGCAAAAACAACTAAGTTTCTAGAAGAAATTCATTAAAAAGGTGCATGGTTGGATAGAGTTTGTTTTGCTGATTCCATTGATATAAAATTTGCAAAATTTGGACGTATAGATCAAAAGTTATAGATTTTACAAAATCTAGCCTCTAAATAGATCAAATCTGTTTTTAAAACAACTGGCAGGGCCACGTGGCATGATCCTACTAGGCGATACCAGTTCACGCGGATCAACAGATACAGGCTGTTAGATCTAAGTTACATCACACGGCACAGATTCTCTCGTACCCCTTCGCTTAAGAAATCTATCGCAACGCTACGATCTAGATCTGACGGTTCTCAGCGCTTTGACCAAAAACAGGTGGCGCTGGCGGCGGCTGCGAGGCGGGGGCGCTCTAGCGGTGAGGTTGCCGGCAATACAGGAGAAGAGAAGAGGAGTGGGATGGTTCACCAGAATCACGTGATCTTGCTGATGCTCGTCGTGTCCTTGGTTGGCGAAGGGATGCTCGAGGATGACGATAATTGCTCGCCGGAGAAGCTTCTGGCGGCGGTGCGCTCGGGCTGTCGTCGTTGGCGATATTTTGGACCATGCTAAGACAAGATAAGGGATGCATTAGCTGCGCACGAGGTCGGCGATCATGCGTGCATCAACGAGAGGAAGAAGGGCGGTCAGTACTCACCAGGGAAGGTCGACGGAGCGGAGGTAGACAGCGGCGATGCTCAGACGTGGTTGTTGCCGAGCATATGGGGCGCGCGCGGGTAAACCAAAGATGCTGAGAGGTGCAGGAGGCGATGGGGAACACACTCGTGTGGTCGAGGGGGAGGGGGGCGACGGTGGCTGGCCGGAATTGCTCGGAGAGCTCGTCAGAGCAGTGAGGGCGCGAGCTCGAAATTGTGGCAGCCTGGGGGCGGAGCGAGCCTGGCGAGTGAGGGAGATCAGAGAGGGGAGAGGGGTGCTTAAATGTGCGTGGTCACGGGGCTGAATTAGCGTGTGGTTAATGCGGAATCAAGCGCTCATTCAACGACAGAAACAGCGACGAGGAAGAGGGGGAATAGGTCGCGGGGTTGAAGACGATGTACTGGCAGGTGGGGCAACGTCGTCAGCGAGTGAGGAGAGGTTTGGTGGGGCCTTGTTGTCAGGGATAGTGCGGGTGCGAGTTCAGGTGAGAAAACGTTTCGGGGAGGGAAGAGAAGTGGGCTTGGCTTTGGGCTTCTTTGGGCTTAGTAATTTGAAATTTCATTTATTTTTTCTTTATCTGTTTATTTTTCTTTTTTTATTTAGATTTTCTGTTTTGATTTTTATTCAAATGATTTCAAACCTTGTTTGAATTCAAACCTTTTTCAAATATTCAGTATATTCCCATACTGTTTATTTTCATATTCTACAGTCAAATTTAGGATATCTCTTTTATTCTTTTTTAGGGTATATTAATTATTTAAAATAGGCCCTTGTCCTAATTCAAATAAGATTTATTAATGTTTTCAAAATCTATTTAAAATCTAAATTTTATCAAATCTTTTCAGTAGGTTTTATTTTAAAATAAATCACTTTGAATTATTATTTAAAATACTTTATTATGTTTTTAATGTTCATTTAATTTGGGAAATGTCTTTATGAAATTGGATAATAATAAATCCTCATTACTAAATAATCTTTTACTCTTTTTATTTAATAAAAATATTTTATTTTATTTGCTTGGACAAGTTTTAGTTTGGCTCTTTAAAATATTCTTTGCTTAGTTATTTCTTCCTTTATTTTATAAAATCCATATCTTTTTATTTAAAGATCCAAAAATGGTGATTCCAACTTGTAAAATTTTATTCAATCTTTGTTTATCCTTTTAAATCTCTTTGGATTATTTGCTCACCATTTGGTATGGATTTTTAGATAGGCGCTTTATTAGCTTTGGAAATTAATTCCTTTTTATCTTATTAAATTCATAAGATTTTATCTATGGTTCCAAATTGAATGAAATCAATTTCTATGGTTTTATAATATTTCCATTTGTCCTTCTTGATCAATTATAAATGTTTGTTGACAAATTTATATGGATCAAATCCATGGTCTTAGAGATATCTTGGAAATCTCCCATTAGGGCTTTAGGGTTTTGGTTTATTTTCCAAGTGTTTAAATTTCAAGATGCTTTTATGAGAAATGCATTTCACTTGATTTGAATTCAGTTGGATTCAAGATTTATTCGAAGTTTGTTCAAGATGGGTTTTGATGTTTCCAATTGGAATCAAAAAGTTTCTTTTCTCCCTAAATTTCAACCATTATTTATTTTGCTTATTTATTTTGCACATTTCAAAATTTGGAAAATTTTGGGATGTGACGGGAATATTGGTGTCTTATCCCCTCATCACTAAGGAAATCATTCAAGGTGTAGTTCTTGAACTCGGTGTTGTTGTCACTTCTTATAATCAACACGGGAACATTGTATTGCCCTTGAACCAAGTTGATGAAGTCGATGAAGGTATTTTGGGTCTCACTTTTCAACTTGAAGAAATAAACCCAAGAGTATCTTGAAAAGTCATCAACAATCACCAAGCAATATTTCTTCCCACCAAGACTTGCATGAGATGCAGGACCAAAGAGGTCCACATGGAGGAGCTCCAAGATCTTGGTTGACTTGATGCGGTTCTTAGGCTTGTGAGGAGCATCATGCATCTTCCCTAGAACACATGCCCTGCAAACACGATCTTTGGCAAAGGAAACATTTTCTTTTAGTCCAACAATATGGCCCTCCTTGTGGAGACTTTGCAAAGTTCTCATATTGACATGGGCTAGTGGGCGATGCCATAACCAACCCACATCGGCCTTTCCGAATAAGCACATCGCACTTGTAGTGGCTTGCCCCGAAAATTCCACCACATACAAGTCATGTTCGACGTACCCAACAAAAGCGACCTTGAGAGACTTGCTCCACATGAGGACCACAATATCATCATCAACAAAGACGGTAAAGCCCATCTTTCCAAGAGCACGGACTGAAAGTAAATTGTATCCAAGGGTCTCAACAAGCATGACGTTCACGAGTGTGATGTCGTGAGAAACCACTACCTTGCCGAAAACAATTACCTTAGACTTTGACTTGTCGGCATATGTCACAGTGATTTGAGCATCATTTGGCTTTAAGTCCTTGACAATAGACGAGATTCCGGCCATATGACTCGTGCAACCACTATCAAGCACCCACTTTGACCCTCTAGAAGCATATGTCTACAAAAGATCAAGCTAATTTTTAGGTACCCATTTTTCAATGGGTCCTCTTTTGTTAGCAACAAGGGTCTTGGGAACCCAAATAGACCAAGCAATATAACCATCATATGGGCCAACATATTGTGCATACACATCACCATAATAATCACGCATTAGAACATAGTGAGGGTTAGCACTTCCCGCAAAGTCATCATGAGACATAGTTTTACCACTTGTGGTCTTACTATCCACAATGGCCTTGTTGGTCTCTTGTGCGGGCTTGGCCTTCTTCTTGTTGTTGTTATTCTTCTTAGTTTTGGAGATAAAACCAATGCCCCTGTTTTCACCACTAGGCCTTTGCTTACTCAAAAGATCATCACTGGACTTGTTTCCTTGTGGAAATGTGGCCTTCGCTAGCTCCCCCTTCAACCTAGCATTTTCTTCAAGAATAGTTGTACTACTAGATGGAATGAAGTTACTAGGTGAGGGAATATTGGCCAATTGAGTTTGAAGCGTTTCATGGGACTTTGTGAGTGACAAGAGTTCACTTTCCAAAGCCTTGTGAGCCTTCTCAAGCAAACTAAAGTCCTCGGCAAGTTTTTCATGAACCACACCAAACTCAATCTTGTCCTTTTTATCCCTTTTGCATTTAGCAATAGCATGATCACGTTCTTTGATGAGTTTATTAACAATAATGTCATTGGCCTCATCAAGCCCTTCAAGTTTAATTCAAGTGACATCCTAGTCTCTTGTTATTCTTCTAGAGCATTGTTTAAGGCCTCTAGCTCAATCATGTGTTCATGTCCAAGTTTACACCTTACATCTAGAAGTTCTTGTGTGTGGGAAAGTTGATCTAAGATGTTCCTAAAATGTATCTTAGCATCCCCTTGTAGGTTAGTCATAAATTCATCAAAAGCAATTAACTCCTTTTTTACATCAAGAGACATTTAATCATCACTTTCATCATGAGCTAAGGGAGTGGAGTGAGGTGATGAGGATACCTCCGTTCCTCTGGCCATAAGGCAAGTGACGTTCTTGATGGGAGAATTATCATTTGGAGAATCGAAGAGTGAGAATTCGGAGTAGAAGTAGTGGCTAGAGCCGCCACACCATTAGAAGTTTCCTCTTCCTCATCTTCATCATCTTCATTTTCGGAGGAGTATTCTTCATGAGTGATCAAGACAATTTCTCCTGACTTCTTGTTGATGGGATTCTTCTTGATGAAGGGTTTCTTGTAAGGTGCTTTGAGAGTCTTCTTCAACACAAGCTTACCCCCATGATCTTCTCTCTTCTCATAGGGACAACTCGCCACAAAGTGATAGCGGTCACCACAATTGAAGCAAGTTCTCAATCTAGTGGTATTTTCTCTTTTCCCATTTGGGTTGCTTCTTCGTTGCATTTCCATCTTGGCCTTGGCGGGGTTATTCCAAAATTTCTTTGCGTAGAAGGCCATATATTGACTATGAGCAATCTTGACTTCATCGGGGTGGTCCATGGAGAGGCCTTCATCACTATCATCTTCATCCCCATGGTCCACAACTTTGTCCTTCAAAGCAACGTTGACAACATTGTTCATACCAAGGGCACGAGCACGGGCATCTTTGGCATTCTTGGCGGCAACCTTGAAAGAGGCCATCTCTTGCATAACTTCATTGGAGTTGAGATGGTAGTTGTGTCTTCCTTGTAGGATCTTCAAGTCGGTGGGCTCAAAGGGCATGAGTGCACTAACATATTTCCTTTTTATCCAAGCATCATCCACATGTGAGGCACCCACATTTCTAAAAGCGGTGGCGGTGGTCTTGAGCCTATGGTACATGTCTTCATGATTTTCACCTTCCATCATGTAGAAGCCTTCGGCTTCATTGCTTAGTGCATCATACCAGTTCCTCCTCATGCTCTCATTCCCAACAAACAACACCGTGAGAGCATCCCAAACTTCCTTGGCAATGATGAGGTGCTCAATGTGTGGGTAATCCTTTGTACCCAATCCTTGTTGAATCATGTGCAAGGCAGTGGCATTGAGTTGACTATTGACAACTTCTCTTCTTGTCAAGTTGTTTGGATCCCCAATAAAGAGTCCATGCTCGATGATGTTCCATAGTTCAATGCAAGAGCTGCGCACATGAGTTTTCATTAGAGATTGCCATTGAGAAAAAGTAGTAGATGCTTCAATCTTAGGTGGGTCACAAACTTCTCACAAGAGCTGCAAGAGCATTTCATTACATCCATGCAAAATTCTCACAAACTGAATCCAAATCCTGGTATCTAAATCCTATAGTTGATTCGCCCAAATGTTCCTAAAGGTAATTAAATTGAAATTATAAAACTTACTGTTGCTAAGGAATAAATTATTTATAATTATAGCCTAAAGAGATCCAATTAATATTACAAAATTTTAGAAACAAAATTGAGATCATTTGGAGCTATTATGAAAAAGTTATGGAATAAATAGAAACAAATAAAGATATAAATAAAATGGAATATACAAGGATTTATAAACCCACTACTTGCAAACTAGTAAAAATATTACAAATATGATCCTACAATGATCTATTCGATTTTAGAAAATTTTAGAAAAAAGAATCGTGTCATTTGGAGTTTGTATGCAAAAGATATGAGAGAAACAAGTAAATAAAAAAGAAAAAGGAAAAAAAACCAGCTGGGCCGGCCGAGCCAGCCGGCGTTCCAGCTAGCCAGCCGACGGGAGCAGGCAGGCACGGGCACGTACATATCCCAGTTGCTTTAAAAAGCGTGCAAAACAGTTTTTGTCAAACCTATCTCTATTCAAACTCTTATAACTTTTTATCTACAACTCCGAATCGACTTCCATTTCTTTCTACTTATTCCCTACTCCAAGACCTATCTCTACACCATCCTAAATCTCCATATAAACTCGTGGAGCCACATCTGTATGAGTTTCTATTCTCAAAATCCCGAATCTACACATGTCCGAATCTTATTTCGCTTTTTAACCCATCTAGACTTCGTTGTTTGTCTTCGTCCAAAAAACGAAAGTTGTAGATCTCGTCGAAATATTTCAATCCCGACAAACCTCACCTCTTTTCATCCACCACAGCCGGAGAATTTCGCATCGCAATATTTCAGATATGACGGTGTAAATCCAAGATGTACTCGCGCTCGTTTCTTCAAATCCAAATTCCTTTGGTGAGAAGGTAGGACTAATGATTCCTCATAACTTTCATGTTGTAAGTTTTTAAATTTGACCTACGGATTTGTCTCTCTAACACAGATGTATTTCTTGTCTATTCTAAGCCAAAACCGGGTCAATCTCCTCTCCTAACCACTGGATCTCATCCCAACGGTCGGGATTAGATCGATTCCGCGAAGAGGTACGAGCCAACCGGATCTCGCCACGTGTCAACGTCAGGTCAGCATCTAGTCCCAGTCAGCATGCAAACTCAACCTGTCCAGTCAGCTGGATATTCTCTGGAACATTCCGTTCGAATTTAAAATTGCACATTATAGATCTAACTTGTAAAATTTATTAGAAATTCATACCACGTCCAAAAATTGCGTATAATATATCAAATTGAAGATAATTTAACGTAGAATCATCTTATCAGAATAGATCCAACCGTTACTGTACGTATTTACTGTAATGATTTAATTAATTTTAACGGTCTTTTAGGTTAATAAATTCATAAGAAATTATCTGTAACTCCGAAAAATATGAACAATATATCAAATTGAAGCTACTATAATGTAGGTTAATAATATCTGGTTGGATCCAGCTTTTGCGGACTATTTACCTCGTAGTGGTTTAATTAGTTTTAATGGCTTTACGAATCATTAAATTCATAGTAAATTATTTGCATGTCACAAAAATACAAATAATATACCGATAGAAAGCTGGTTCCATGTAGATCATCAATATGCAAATGGTTTAGGCAAATAGTGTAAGGTTCTGCAGCAATTAAAATAAATAGATTAATGGATTATTTAGAGTATTAAAATCATAGTAATTCGAGTACTGCTCAGGAAATTACAAATAATATGTCCCTGGAATCACAATTCTATGGAGATTACAGATATAATTTTAATTTAATTTTTAGAAAACAGAAACTATGAAAATGACTTAAAATCCATTACACACTCTTTAAATTATAAGAAAAGATTTATAACTCCGATTAGGGTGAATCCAATTCCTAATGGTTAGTATTAATGTCCTCTATACATTATAACTCAGAACCAAATTTTACTCCACAATTAGGACAGAAGTTGCAACAAAACTATTAAAACCCCTTTATCAATATTTGTTGATAAATACCCTATTGCTTTAATTGATCTCATACATGCATCATATGATCTATTAATGCTCAGAGAACTAAATATAAGCATTGTAACATATTAAACCATCATGCATGTTTTTGATCATCCTTGTTGTGTTTGCTATGTTTGCAATTGTTTTGATTGGAACTACATTGTCCTCGTATTAGATTGTTCGGAGAGTGCGATTGCTGCGGAGAAATACAATCAACACCCATATTATCAACATAAGGCAAGTTACACCTCTTGTTCATATAATATCCCAGTATTGATTCTATGCATGTTAGATCTTCAAATTCTATAGTATGCATGTGTAGGATGTTCTAGTAGAGTTTTTTCTTAGTATTATTTTGCAAGTGCGATGATTTTGTAGTATGCCGTGAGTAGCTATAAACTTAGGATTTTCCCTCCTAATAGGTTCCCCTGTTTTACTAAGTATTGCTAGCTATGCCATATATATGTAAAGTACCGTTGGGGGGTTCGAAACACAATGAATTTTTCTAAGTATAAAGGCTCTCTTGAGCAAACTTTTCTTCTCAAATCCACTTCAAAATAAAACTAAGTTTTCTTACAGTGGAATGGTTGTCGGGACAACGAGTGAGATTTTGGTGGAGGACGGCCGCCCAGGAATCAAAGAAGTCGGACATGTTTCAGAATTCAGAAGCTTCCAGTGCAACCACAATACATATGGGCTCTGTCTTGGCCTAGTAATTAGTGGGAAACCTCACCTGGGTACCAACATTTGGAGGTTCTTGGCACGGTTGGATCTAGAAGGTAGAGGGGCTACTAAGGGAAAGCCTCGCCATGGTCTTGTCTGTAAAAGGACTTGATCGTGGATTGTGGGTAAAGTGCACAAACTCTCGAGAGTATTGCAATCTGATCAATCGGCCGTGTTCACGGAAACAGAACAACATTGAGCATCTAAAGGGTGGAGCCTCTGAAGGATCTTCCTCTCTCTTTTCTAAACAAAGTTTTGAAACCCCATGGCATGAGTAATATCGCCAATGGGTGGGATTTTGGGAACTTGGTGCGTAATATCCAAGTGTTACTTGGTGAGTAATATCCAAGTTTTTGGTTGTTTGGACACTTGGTGAGTAATATCCTCGTGTGCCATTCAACCCTATTTTATCTAAGAAAATGTTTACAAAGTAGGGTAAAACTCTCTCTCCCTTTGCTCTCCATACTTAGTGAAAATTAGCTTTATGCAAATGAACTCCAAAGCCTAAACTAGCCTTGCATGTAGAGTTAGTCTTTCCTTCCTTGGTGTAATTTGCCAATACATTCAAAGTATTGACCCAACTTGTTGGCTGCATGTTTCATGTGCAGAATTTCGGAGATCGTTGAAAGGTGCGCTAGGATCGCGGGTCTTCACTCAACCTGCATGTGGCATTGATGGGACTCATGTTGTATATTTTTCGCTTTTGTTGTAATAATGTAAACTCTGGATTATTCGATTCATGTAATAAAGACTTGTGTTTTACATGATATTTCATCTACTGTGAGTGCTAGCTATTGATCCAGGGACTAGCATGTTAATCACAGGGACATAGGATCCTTACCGATCCGAGGTCGCTACAGATGGTATCAGAGCATAAGTTGACTGTAGATCGTGACACTAGACATGGAAAAACCTTAGGACAAATATTTTCTAAGTTATTTTAGAAAACCCTAGTACTTCTCATCATCTACCTTTGAGGTTTTAAAATTTCTTAAGTCTCTTCTTTTCAACATTAGAAAATGACCACTACACACTTCAAGAAGAAACTTTTCTCAAGATTACCTTTTCAAATAAGATCATCTCAATATTTCGATTAAGTCGGGACTTGAAGACCTCCATGAAAGATGTTCCAAGACTGAAGCTACGAGATTAAAGACTTCAAAGGCCTTAAGTCAATGTTATTAACTAAAGAACTTGAAAGATTGAAGATTATGAAGAAAATGAAGACTATCAAGAGCACGAAGACTTTTGGAGACTCGAAGCCTCGAAGATTCCAAGTGACCTATTAGGAACCAAACCCGAATAAGATTTCGCTAAATATAGATGCGACAAATTGTTTGCTATCTTGTATGGTTTATTAGCTTAGCTAATGAAAACCTATTTTCTAAATAAAATTTCTTGTATGGGTTATAATTCTTCTTCCATACTCTATTCGTTCCTACTCTAAACCTTGGTCAACTCGACAGATGGACCATATCAATAAGAAGGACAAGGAACTTAACTTCACCAAGCGTAAGAGCCACACCGATGCAAAGAAGTGGATGCACCAGGTTGAAGAAAAAATGAAGAATGCCAACATTGAAGCCAATAGAATGGTTCATTATGCCACCCAATTCCTAAAGGACGAGGCTGCAACCTGGTGGGAGATGCAACATGCCATTAATGATCATCAAGGGATGATATCTTGGGAAGAATTTAAAGAGGTTCTACTACAATCTCGTCTCGTCACTCGTATACCAAAAACCCAAGAAGTTGAAATCCCAAAACAATTAGCTTGCACGATCTGTGGAGAAGTAGGGCATACCTCCAAGGAGCATCGTGATCAGTGCCCATACTGTGAAGAAAGTCACCCATCTGAAGAATGCCCCACCTCTGAAGTTACATGCTTCTTGTGCGAAGGGACCAACCACAACCCCTCGCAATGTCACCTCTACCCGATAGTACAACAAGTGAATCATCAAGTTAGAGATGGATTGTGCCACGTCATGTTATCCTTACCAAGGAAGCGGAAGGATCTAAGCAAAGTCATATGCTTCAAGTGTCACAATCCTGGCCATTATGGTGTTGGTTGTCGAGAACAGGATAATGTGGCTGGAAAGGATGAAAACAATGATGGTAATGGTAATAGATGCAGCAACAAGAAGCCCAAGAAGGATCCTAGCCAGGTGACATGCTACAAGTGTGGCGAAACAGGGCATTACTCGTCAAATTGTCCTCAGAAAAGGAAGAATGGCAGTGGCAAAGGAAAAGTCAATGGAAAGAAGCCCAATCCGTCCATCAGGCTACGATGAATTATGTTAGTATGAGTTAAGCTTACAAATCAGTTTACCAGGAGAACCCAAAATTACAATCTTTTTAAGGGTGGTAGTACCCTAGTGTGAACCAAACCTATTTCTTGCTAGCTTTCTCGAATCTAGAGGACGAGATTCCTTTTAAGGGTGGTAGTCTGTAACATCCCAAAAAAAATCCTATTTTGGAATGTTATAAATAAAATCAATAGCTTGGTTGATTGTTTGACTTTGTTGAAAATTCTCAAAGAGAAGAAACTTTTTGAATAGAAAATCCTCTCAACCTTGAATTCAAAATCTTATATTCTTTTGTTACGACCTAAGTATCCATATAAGCAAAAGGGCATGGATTGATTATGGATTGTAGAATTGGTGTGCAAGATTTAAAAATAAAAATCATGAAGCATTCATAAGCATTTCATTACATCCATGCAAAGTTCTCACAAACTGAATCCAAATCGTGGTATCTAAATCCTATAGTTGATTCGCCCAAATGTTCCTAAAGGTAATTAAATTGAATTTATAAAACCTACTGTTGATAAGGCATAAATTATTTATAATTATAGCCTAAAGAGATCCAATTAATATTACAAAATTTTAGAAATAAAATTGAGATCATTTGGAGCTATTATGAAAAAGTTATGGAATAAATAGAAACAAATAAAGATATAAATAAAATGGAATATACAAGGATTTATAAACCCACTACTTGCAAACTAGTAAAAAGATTACAAATATGATCCTACAATGATCTATTCGATTTTAGAAAATTTTATAAACAAGAATCGTGTCATTTGGAGTTTGTATGCAAAAGATATGAGGGAAACAAGTAAATAGAAAAAGAAAAAGAAAAAAAACCAGCTGGGCCGGCCGAGCCAGCCAGCGGCCCATCTACCGGACCGGGCCCAGCTAGCCAGCCGACGGGAGCAGGCAGGCATGGGCACGTACATATCCCAGTTGCTTTAAAAAGCGTGCAAAACAGTTTTTGTCAAACCTATCTCTATTCAAACTCTTATAACTTTTTATCTACAACTCCGAATCGACTTCCATTTCTTTCTTCTTGTTCCCTACTCTAAGACCTATCTCTACACCATCCTAAATCTCCATATAAACTCATGGAGCCACATCTGTACGAGTTTCTATTCTCGAAATCCCGAATCTACACATGTCCGAATCTTATTTCGCTTTTTAACCCATCTAGACTTTCTTGTTTGTCTTCGTCCAAAAAATGAAAGTTGTAGATCTCGTCGAAATATTTCAATCCCAACAAACCTCACCTCTTTTCATCCACCACAGCCGGAGAATTTCGCACCGCAATATTTCAGATATGACGGTGTAAATCCAAGATGTACTCGCGCTTGTTTCTTCAAATCCAAATTCCTTTGGTGAGAAGGTAGGACTCATGATTCCTCATAACTTTCATGTTGTAAGTTTTTCAATTTGACCTACGGATTTGTCTCTCTAACATAGATCTATTTCTTGTCTATTCTGAGCCAAAATCGGGTCAATCTCCTCTCCTAACCACTGGATCTCATCCCAACGGTCGGGATTAGATCGATTCTGCGAAGAGGTACGAGCCAACCGGATCTCGCCACGTGTCAACATCAGGTTAGCATCTAGTCCCAGTCAGCATGCAAACTCAACCTGTCCAGTCAGCTGGATATTCTCTGGAACATTCCGTTCGAATTTAAAATTGCACATTATAGATCTAACTTGTAAAATTTATTAGAAATTCATACCACGTTCAAAAATTGCGTATAATATATCAAATTGAAGATAATTTAACGTAGAATCATCTTATCAGAATAGATCAAACCGTTACTGTACGTATTTACTGTAATGATTTAATTAGTTTTAATGGTCTTTTAGGTTAATAAATTCATAAGAAATTATCTGTAACTCCGAAAAATATGAACAATATATCAAATTGAAGCTACTATAATGTAGGTTAATAATATCTAGTTGGATCCAGCTTTTGTGGAATATTTACCCCGTAGTGGTTTAATTAGTTTTAATGGCTTTACGAATCATTAAATTCATCGTAAATTATTTGCATGTCACAAAAATATAAATAATATACCGATAGAAAGATGGTTCCATGTAGATCATCAATATGCAAATGGTTTAGGCAAATAGTGTAAGGTTCTGTAGCAATTAAATAAATAGATTAATGGATTATTTAGAGTATTAAAATCATAGTAATTCGAGTACTGCTCAGAAAATTACAAATAATATGTCCCTGGAATCACAATTCTGTGGAGATTACAGATATAATTTTAGTTTAATTTTTAGGCAACAAAAACTATGAAAATGACTTAAAATCCATTACACACTCTTTAAATTATAAGAAAAGATTTATAACTCCGATTAGGGTGAATCCAATTCCTACTGGTTAGTATTAATGTCCTCTATACATTATAACTCAGAACCAAATTTTACTCCACAATTAGGACAGAAGTTGCAACAAAACTATTAAAACCCCTTTATCAATATTTGTTGATAAATACCCTATTGCTTTAATTGATCTCATACATGCATCATATGATCTATTAATGCTCAGAGAACTAAATATAAGCATTGTAACATATTAAACCATCATGCATGTTTTTGATCATCCTTGTTGTGTTTGCTATGTTTGCAATTGTTTTGATTGGAACTACATTGTCCTCGTATTAGATTGTTCGGAGAGTGCGATTGCTGCGGAGAAATACAATCAACACCCATATTATCAACATAAGGCAAGTTACACCTCTTGTTCATATAATGTCCTAGTTTTGATTCTATGCATGTTACATCTTCAAATTCTATAGTATGCATGTGTAGGATGTTTTAGTAGAGTTTTTTCTTAGTATTATTTTGCAAGTGCGATGATTTTGTAGTATGCCGTGAGTAGCTGTAAACTTAGGATTTTCCCTCCTAATAGGTTCCCCTGTTTTACTAAGTATTGCTAGCTATGCCATATATATGTAAAGTACCGTTGGGGGGTTCGAAACACAATGAATTTTTCTAAGTATAAAGGCTCTCTTGAGCAAACTTTTCTTCTCAAATCCACTTCAAAATAAAACTAAGTTTTCTTCTGGGCGGAATGGTTGTCGGGACAACGAGTGAGATTTTGGTGGAGGACGGCCGCCCAGGAATCAAAGAAGTCAGACATGTTTCAGAATTCAGAAGCTTCCAGTGCAACCACAATACATATGGGCTCTGTCTTGGCCTAGTAATTAGTGGGAAACCTCACCTGGGTACCAACATTTGGAGGTTCTTGGCACGGTTGGATCTAGAAGGTAGAGGGGATACTAAGGGAAAGCCTCGCCATGGTCTTGTCTGTAAAAGGACTTGATCGTGGATTGTGGGTAAAGTGCACAAACTCTCGAGAGTATTGCAATCTGATCGATCAGCCGTGTTCACGGAAACAGAACAACATTGAGCATCTAAAGGATGGAGCCTCTGAAGGATCTTCCTCTCTCTTTTCTAAACAAAGTTTTGAAACCCCATGGCATGAGTAATATCGCCAATGGGTGGGATTTTGGGAACTTGGTGCGTAATATCCAAGTGTTACTTGGTGAGTAATATCCAAGTGTTTGGTTGTTTGGAAACTTGGTGAGTAATATCCTCGTGTGCCATTCGACCCTATTTTATCTAAGAAATGTTTACAAAGTAGGGTAAAACTCTCTCTCCCTTTTCTCTCCATACTTAGTGAAAATTAGCTTTATGCAAATGAACTCCAAAGACTAAACTAGCCTTGCATGTAGAGTTAGTCTTTCCTTCCTTGGTGTAATTTTCCAATACATTCATAGTATTGACCCAACTTGCTGGCTGCACGTTTCATGTGCAGAATTTCGGAGATCGTTGAAAGGTGCGCTAGGATCACGGGTCTTCACTCAACCTGTCTGTGGCATTGATGGGACGCATGTTGTATATTTTTCGCTTTTGTTGTAATAATGTAAACTCTGGATTATTCGATTCATGTAATAAAGACTTGTGTTTTACATGATATTTCATCGACTGTGAGTGCCAGCTATTGATCCAGGGACTAGCATGTTAATCACAGGGACTTAGGATCCTTACCGATTCGAGGTCGCTACAGCGAGCTTCTGGTAATGAGGGTACCTCTGCTTTGTCGGGGTCAATACCTCGCTGAGGTAGTATATTGGGCGCTGGACCCCATGGGTCTTGCCATCTTCGGGTCGTTCGACCACGAGTACGGTGCTAACCACTTGATGTGTGGTTGCTATGTACAGCAGCAAAGGCTCCTGCTCCTTCGGTGTGACCAGGGCAGGTGATGTGGAGAGTAGGCGTTTCAGGTCCTCGAACGCATCATCTTCTTCGGGTGTCCACTTGAATTTTTCGGCCTTGTGCAGCAGCTGATAAAAGGGGGTGAGCCTTATCACCCATGCGGCTGATGAACCTGTTGAGCACCGCGATTCGCCCAGCTAGCTGCTGGATTCCCTTGAGGTTCTTCGGCTTCTCCATGGCTAGTATGGCCCTGATTTTCTTCGGGTTTTCCTATATGCCACGCTGGGAGATGAAATACCCGAGTAACTGACCAGACGGGATGCCGAAGGCGCACTTGTCTGGGTTCAGCTTGATCTTGTAGCGATCAAGTTTGTCGAACGTCTCACAGAGATCGTCGATGAGCATCCGGGCTTCCTTTGTCTTTATCACTATGTTGTCGACATATACCTGGACGTTGTGACCGATCCGGTCCTTCACACATGCCTGCATGCATCTTTGGTAAGTGGAACCTGCATTCTTCAGCCCGAAAGGCATTGTGTTGTAGCAGAACACCCCGAACGGTGTGATGAACGTCGTTTTCTCTTGATCTTCGACCTTTGGTCGAATTTGGTTGTAGCCTAAATAGGCGTCAAGGAAGGAGAGTTTCTCGCATCCTGCAGTGGAGTCGATGATTTGATCGATCCTTGGTAGAGGGAAGTGGTCCTTGGGACAATGCTTGTTAAGCGATGTGAAGTCCACACACATCTTCAGGATGTCCGTGTACTTTTTAGGGACCTGCATGGTGTTGGCCAGCCACTCGCTTTCTTTGATCTCCCTGATGAAGTTGAAATCGAGGAGTCTTTTGACTTTGATACCAACGGCTTTGGCTCTTGGCTCGGACAGTCGACGCATCGACTACTTGACTGGCTTTGCATCTGGAAACACATTGAGTGCATGCTCAGCGAATTTCCTAGGAACTCCTGGCATGTCCGTAGGACACCAAGCGAAGATTTCCCAGCGCTCACGGAGGAATTCGACGAGCGCG
Organism: Avena insularis; assembly: GCA_023614405.1. Lineage (NCBI taxonomy): Eukaryota > Viridiplantae > Streptophyta > Magnoliopsida > Poales > Poaceae > Avena > Avena insularis. The sequence goes on from CM042685.1 coordinate 12,897,439, forward strand.
CTTTCCTATGCGGGACTTAGGTCGTTGGCTATTAATGTCGTCTTGGAGGCATCTGTCGGGTGAACCTGTGCCTTCTTTGTGTTGACTGTGGAGTGGAACGACATATCAGGTGTGTTTTGCCTAGTGACTGGGTGTGCCACACGTTGTATGTGACTTCCTTGAGCCTTGTGAGCTCCTCCTGCATACCGAACGACTGAGAGATTCTGTTGAAGTCTCTGTCGCAGCTATCCGACCCGGTGAAGCTTCCTGGGACGATGATCATGCCCTTGGGTCCTGGCATCTTCAGTAGGAGGTACGCGTAGTGCGTTAATGCCAGGAATTGTCTGAATGCTACACACCCGAGGATGGTGTGGTACTGTGATGGCCAGTCCACCACTTCAAACTCTAGCTGTTATACGCCTGAAGTTTTTGGGCTTGCCGAATATGACGTCGAGCCATATCTTGACCAAGGGGTATATGCCATTCACTGGTACGATGTCGTGGAACGTCGTGTCTGATGGTTCTAGGCTGCATAGCGGGATCCGCATGGCTACAAGTGTGCTGGCGAACGTTAGGTTGATACCGCTGCCGCCGTCCATGAAGACACGGCTCATCTCGAATCCTCTGACCTTAGCCTCGAGCACCAGGGCAGAATGTCTTGGGCGAGGTATCTGGCACGGGTGATCCGAATGGTCGAACGTGATGCAGGATTCCGAGTTCCTGAGGTACTCAGATATGGCTGGCGGGAAGGTCACAACTAGGTTGACTTGGCAGGTGATCTTGTTCTGCACCCTATTGGTTGGGCGTCCCTTCTAGATAATCATGGATCCTGTCGGTGGCAGGTATCCGTCTACGCCGTTATTCAGCGATGGCGCAGTTGGCGGTTGCGAGGGTCCTCCAGATGGTGGTGGAGGAGCTCCGTGGGCTACGACTCCTAGAGCAGGTGCAAATCCAGGGTTCACCGCCTGGCGCCACACCTGGGTGAGGCCCTCGCTGAGCTTCTGGAACTCTCAGCACTCTTTAAGAATGTGGTTGGCCTTCTTCTTACCATCCTGCTTGTCGATGTAGAAGTGGGTGGTGTAGGGACCTGATAGATTATCGTATGCTGAAGGCTCATCGTCGCGGTTGCGATGTTGCTCTGTTTGGGCGGGCCATCCACCATCGAGGTAGTTGCTGCTGCGGTATCCGCTGTTGCGATTGGCATCATCGCGATGATCGGCGTAGCTAGCCGCGACCATGTAGACTTCCTCGTGATCTTCATAGACGCGCGATCTTCTCTTGTTGCGGTGATCGTGCCTGCGGCCGTAGTCATCTTCGTCATCTGAATGTGTTCGGTTGACGGAATCTTCGCCATCTTCCCAGCGGTTGGTGATATCCATGAGGTGATCAAGGGTTTTGGGCTTGACGCTCCCGAGATCCTCCTTGAATTCGTGGCGCTTGACGCCATCCTTGAAGGCGTCGATTGCCCTCTCCTCATAGATGTTTGTAGCAGATTCTTGATGGTGGACCAGCGGAGTATGTACGAGCGGATAGACTCATTGTTCCTTTGGTACAGGCCCGCAACTCTTCGATTGAGGTTGGCCTCTTGTTGGTGCCCTTGAAGTTGTGGATGAAGCTATACGCCAGCTCTTCCCAGCTTCATATGGAGCCGGAGGAGAGGCTGCTGAGCCAGATCCTGGCTGCGCCTGTCAGCTGCAGCTGAAGGCACTGTAGGTAGGTGTTCATGTTCCCGCATGGAGCTTGATTGACAACACATGATCGTGGGGCCAAATTTTTGGCTCCTGCGCACCATCAAATTTTGGGTTTTCCAACGAGAGCTTGAAGTTTCTCGGCATCCATGATTGCCGAACAGATCTGCTGAAACATCTGGCTCCGCACAGTTCTCTGTCATCCTCCTCCTCGGACTCAGTTGATCACGCGCGCTTAGCATGTGACTTGTCGATCTTGCGTTGTGTGAGCTTTCTATGAGCATCGTAGTTGCTGTTGCGGCACCGTGGGCTTCGACAACGTTGAAAGGATACAGATGCCTCCTAGAGGGGGGTGAATAGGCGGTTAAAAAACTTTTCCGAGAGTTGCTCAACAAAGGCAGTATTAAACTAGCGTTTACTTTGTTAAGCACAAAACCTAGAACAACAAGGGTTCACCTACTTGCACCAACAACTTATGCTAAGCAAGACAAGCAACTATGTGATAGCAAGATATATACTTCAAGCACGAAGGCTATCACAAAGTAAGGTGCATAAGTAAGAGCTCGGATATAAAGATAACCGAGGCACACGGAGACGACGATATTTTACCGATTTCCTCCCAACATGGAGTATGTCTCGTTTGGAGAGGGGGTGGTATCAAACCACCAACGCCACAAAAGGCCTCCCTTATTCTCATGTGAATCCCACTCCAATGGGATCGATCCACGCTTCCACTATCGGTGCACTTGTCGGTGGCAATCTGGAACCTCTCACAAGGTTGGGGCACTTCTCCACAACTCAATTGGAGGCTCCCAACGAACAAGCTTGGGGAAAGCTCCAAAACTTAATTGGAGGCCCCAAGTAATCCAAGCAACCTGCAAAACCACCAAACCGTCTAGGGTTCCAAGAACCCAAGAGTAAAAAGCTTCTCACCTTTTAGTCAATCGAATCCTCACCGAGAACTCAAACTGATGCACCAAATGCAGTGGCAAGAACACAAATAGTGCTCAAATCCTTCTCTCCAAAATTCTACCAAAGCTACAAAATATTATGGGGGAATAAGAGAGGAAGAACAATGGAGAAAATCCAAAGAAGACTCCAAGATCTAGATCCCAAGATGTTCCCCTCACTTAGAGGAGAGATGGATTGGTGGGATTGTAGATCTAGATCTCCTCTTTCAAATCCCCAAAGTATATGCAAGAATCAAGGGAGGGATTGAAGGGGGAGCAAGCTCAAGAGGGTCAATAATGGAGGAGAAAGCCTGTAAAAGTCGAGCTAAGTCATTGGGGAAGAAGGGCCCCTTTTCATAGGCCCACAGATTTCTGACTGTTTTCTGCCCGTTGGGGATAAGTCAGACCGGAGACTCCGGTGTGCAGACCGGAGACTCTAGTCTACACCGAAGATTCCGGCCAACCTCTGGACCAGCCTCCGGACCACCTATCAGACTGTCCTAGCGCCTCAGCGAACCAAGTGGACCCGAGACTCCGGTCCAGCCACACCGGAGACTCCGGTCTGAGGCATGGACTGGAGACTCCGGTCAGTATCCAAACCTTCCTCAGGACCACCCATCAGACTGCCCCATGCTGAATTCTGGAGCCCCCTCCGGGGACTCCAAGGGACACCCCGGACAACACTGGAGACTCTGGTCCACGCAAACCGGAGACTCCGGTCTAGACCAAAAAAGAGGCAAACTTCAAATGGCGATATCTAGAGTTTGGAAACTCCGATTGACCCAAAACCAATTTTGTTGGAAAGAGGACAACAAGAGTTACCCAACAAAATATTGGATACCACCAAGAGAGAACATTTCATGTATTATAATGTGAGATACCTCTCTTGGTGAGAAACCGGAAAACCTCAAAGATCAAAAACGCAATATGATATAAAAGGGAAATCCGTTTTTGATGAACTAGAGCTTGTTATGAATATTACCACAAGCTCTAGAACCTCACATGGATAAGATCCAAATAACAACAAAGGAAGTATGATGCAAAGTATGCAAAGGTTTGAGATCTCTCTGAAAGATAGGATCGAGTTACTCACTTGAGAGCCCGTCTTGATAGTACGGTTATCTATCCTATAAACCGGTCTCCCCAACTAACACCACGAGACCGGTAAGAAGGAAAACCTATCAATATCATACCTTTGCCTTGCGCATATTCCACTTGATCTTGATGTAGACGATCTTGTCCTTCTCAAGATGGAACACCTTTCTTGATTGCTCTCGCACACACTTGCTTGATGAAGACTTGCACGTTGCTCCCCCATATGACATGGGGAAACCTTTACTTTGACCTTGTCTTCATTGATCCATGATCACCGAGGATGGCAAGCTTCAAGCATGATATCTTCTAGATATGGCACATCTTGAGCTTGCGCAACACATCTTCTTCTTGTTTCATCGACCTTGAAGCCAACACATGCTCCAAGCGAAGCCAATGGATAATTCCTACAAGTGCAACTTAATACACACATTAGTCCATAAAGATTGTCATTAATTAACAAAACCACACATGGGGGCCCACATGTTCTTTCAGGCGTTGAGGCAGGTCATGCTCCTCTTCCTTAGATGAGGGTGTGCGGCTTCGAGTGAACTTGACCACGGCCTTTTTCTTCGGCTCCGCAGGAGTTTCGTCGTGGAGCACAGCTCCGACGAGTCCGATTCATGCGAGTGCAGACTTATGGATCGCGATCTTTGGGTCTCCCGCCGGTGGCGGGTCGGATGTGAGATAGGTGGTGGCCGCCATGATCGCAGCCTGCAGCGTCTTTGGCATGATGTTGCCTTGCGAGTCCATCGTCATTAAGGACATGTCCAGCGCCTTGGTGACTTTGCGTCATGCGGCAGGGTCCATGCGCTCCACACGGGAGTGGTTTTTGTTGGAGTTGTTCCCGTGCGAAGAGGAGCCGCAAGCAGAGAGCGCAGCTGTAGAGGAAGTGACCTTCAAATAAGGTAGAGTCCCCTGTGTTTACAATCCTAGTCCCTGGATCAATAGCTAGCATCCACAGTTAAGATGTAATATCAAGTAACAAAGGTCATAATATAACTTTATAACCAGGAATAACATAATTTTATTACATCTTACATAGCTCATTTGGCTATTACATTACATTGCAGCGAAATATCTATAAGCATGGGGTCCTTCATCTTCAAAGTGCCACAGGCAGACATGTTGGTTGTAGACTTTGTAATCCTAATCAATCAATCAAACCTGCAACATTACAAGTTACAGCCACAAGGGTCAATACATTTGAATTGTATTGGCAAGTTTCACTACTATGAGTGGATCCTATCATTACATGCATTTTTGGCTAAGTAGGGTTGAGGCTCATTTGCAGAAAGCAAAATTTATCCTATCTTTTCAAAAGGGTTTGATCTTTGATCAAAACTTTAAAAAAAAACTTCTTGGTAAAGCCCAAGTGTTTAAGTTATTATCAAATCTCCTTGAACTCCTTAGTAACCCCAAGTGTTCAAGTTTTCATCAAAATCTCTTGAGCTCCTTGGTAACCCCAAGTGCATCAAGTTTTATCAAAAACTCTTGAGCTCCTTGGTACCCCCAAGTGCATCAAGCCTTTTGTTATCACTTAAAAGTTTTTCTTTTAGAAATTGGAATGTCGAGATTTCCCATAGCTTCAAACTTTAGTTGCTCAGTATTGTCCATAACCGGGGACACGGCTAAGTACTTAGATTTTTATTATCTTCTGCAGAAGTAGTACACTTTACCCACATGTCACAATCCCATCTTGTTGCCACCAGGCCCGGATTAGTGCTCACCAAGATGGAGTACTGGCAGATTGAGAATGTGACGAAGTCTTTCCAGAGGGTCCTTCCATACACCATTGCTAGCTTGTCTTCAGTACCCATGTAGGATTCCAGGTCCCCATTTTCAGTAGCCTGAAGACAATGCATGGGTCTTCCCAATGTAGTTGACTAAGCCAGAGCCATAATAGCATGTGGTTGTACGAAAGCCACAATTGGAGAAACATGTTCAATCTCTAAGTTTCCTGGTGGTTTTCTTATGGAGCACAACACAAAGAGATTGCCATAGACATGTTTCCTTTGTTGCCACCTTCTCCAAAACTCAAAGTATCCTTGTCCACCTGTGGTTCATTGAGTCCTTGTTTTATTATATAAAACACAAGTCCTGTCTCAACTTTATACAATCTCAACATGTATCTCTTTTCAAAATATAGCAGGGCTAAGCATGTAACAACTACATTGTTTTCACTAAGGAATGTATAAGGTATCCTATTAGGATTTAGCATAGCATAAGTATAGAAATTCTTTTCATGCATGTTTCAAAATCCACTAAGTATAATGGAAATATTAGGACTTTAGATGATAGTGCAACTTGCCTTTTGGTAGGGGAAGGGTGGTTCACTTCTTGATCTTGCTAGTTTCACACTTCACTACAAGTCAATCAAGCAAACAATATCAACTAGCATTCCAAACCAATAATCAATCAATCAAACACACATAAAATAATGGGACCTAAGTTATGCATGCAAGCATACATAAGATAGTTTTATTTGCAAAGGTGGTCTCCACTAGGCTCTAAACTTTGTAAGGTTCTAAGTGGTCATTCTCCAAAGTGGCAAAGTCATTTGCAAAAGGGTTTTGCCCAAAAACTATTTTTAAATCCATTCATCATTTTATGTGGTGGAAAATATTTTTATCAAATCAAAACTTTATGTTTTTCACCAAATAAGTTGTTACTCCCCAAAACTTGGTGTTTTGGGTCAGTAGCTTTGATTCAAATCATTTTCCCAAAGTTTTTACTCCAAAAACATTTTCACAAACAAAACAATATTTTTATTTGGCTAGAAATGGGCTAAGTCAATTAATCCATCCTAAATTTTACCAAATCCATTTTCAACCATGGGTTGGTTCCTAGGGTCAGTAAGTTCACAACAAACCAATTTGCCAAGGTTTCAATCTCAAAAACATTTTTGAATAATTTTTCTAATCTAAACAAGCATACAAATGTTTCTGCAAAAACAAACAATCTACCAGAGGCTTTTTACTAAACAAAGGGCAGGGTTGGCTAGGGCTTGCTCTGCTGATTCCAATGATATAAAGTTTGCAATTTTTGGACGTGTGGAACAAAAGTTATAAGGGTTTCAAGTTTGCAAATAAATCTGATTCAAAATTCTGTTTTAACTCAAACCAGTGACACGCGTCTGATTTCTATTCGTCGAAAACGTTTCGCGTGGATCGACTAGCACAGACCGTTGGATCAAGTCATATCACACGGCGCGCTGATGCTACTTACCCTTTCACCTAGCTTCTATCCTAGCCACTGGATCGAGATCGTACGGCTGCTGCAAGCTCGACCTAAAACTAGCGGCACTGCGGCGGTGGCTGGCGGCGGAGCGGCCAGATGGTGGTGGCGCCGGTGTTACAGGAAGCGAGAGAGGGAGGGAGTAGGCTCACCGTGTTCGCAGAGGCCTGGGGAAGCTCAAGGTATCGTTGGTTCGACGAGGGGCGCGCAAGGTTGCGGTGGATTGCTCGCCGGAGTGGGGAACGACGTCAGGCGGCTCTGGTTGTTGTCGAGGCGACGCTGCAGATCGCCCTAAGGCAGGACAAGGGCATGGTCAGATGCAGTAGGACGTGGCGAGTGTGGGAGCATCATCGAGGAGTGCTGGGGAGAACGGAGTTTACCTGTGGGGTTCGCTGGAGTGGAAGACAGGCGCGGCGGCGCTCAGAGCTTGTCGAAGGTGACGCTCAGGGACACCCGCGGTCGAACGGAGGGCACAGGCAGACACGCCTGGGAGTGGTGAGTGTGCTCGTGTGTTCGGGAAGGTACGGGGTGGCGAGGCTCGGCCGGAATCAAAGAGGGACGGTGGTCGGATATGTGGCGTTGCGAGCTCAAATTGAGGCAGCCTCGGGGCAGAGAGAGGGGGGCGTGTGAGGGAAAATGGAGAGGAGGCCTGGGCGGTTAATAGGGTGCAGTCACGGCGAGTAACGGTCGCGGAATCAACGCGTATTCAATCGTCGGCGTAAATGGCAGCAATGGCAGGGCGTCGTCAGCGCGAGGAATAAGAGAAGGAGTAGTGCTGTGGGGCCTGGCTGTCAGCGAGAAAGCGAGAGGGAAAAGAGGTACACCAGTCATTGGTTTAGCGGGTGCGGTTTTTGGTAGAAAACGTTTCGCAGAGGGGAAAGTGTAGCTGGGCTGCGAATGGGCTTAGTGGGCTGCTGGGTTGGGTCGACCAAATCCCATTTTTTTCTTCCTGAATGCATTTTCTTTTTCTAATTCAAATTTCTGTTTTGAAAATTAAACAAACAATTCAATCAACAAAACAAATCAAACCCTTCACCAAATTTTGCAACTTTGAATTTGGTTCTGTTTAGTAACATAATCTAAAATCCAAAAACAAAATAATAATTTTATTTTAGGGTCCATTATTAATTAAATAAATAGACCTGTTTTTAGTAAATCAAAATATGATTTGATTTATTTAAAAACCTCTTTTGAAATCTAAATATTTTCAAAACCAAATCAGTAGGTTTTATTTGAGAATATAAAATACTTGAAAAACTTATTTTAAACCAATAAACAAGTTTTGATGTTTTAGAAATAGTAAACCTTTATTAATAAAACTTGTATATTAAATCCTTGATACATTATTTGAATAAACTTTTATTATTTTTCTCTAATAGAAATATTTTGTTTAAAAGACTTGGCCAAGATTTAATTTGGCTTATAAAATAATCCTTAATTAAATTCCTTTCCTTTTCATGAAAACCAAATCCTTTTGTTAAAAGAACCATAATAGCAAATCTAAATATTTTTCCTTTATTAAAAGTTTATATTTTTAAACCCCTTTAGGATTTTTATTTGTTCAAAATAGGTTTGAAGATTTCCAATTGGAAATCAAAAAGTTTCTTCTCACCCTGAAAATCAACAAAGTTTTATTTTATTCATTTATTTTTCACATTACAAGATTTGGAAAATCTTGGGATGTGACAGGCTACCACCCTTAAAATAAATCTCGTCCCGAGATTTGGGAAAGCTAGGGTTACAAGTAGGCTCAAAACATCTGGGGTACTACCACCCTTAGAATTTTTCCATCTAAACTACATGTTGGCTTGCTTGGAATCTTGGGGAAACTTCTCTTGGGCAAATATCTGCATTGTGTCCTTTGTGTCCACACTTGACTCATGGGCCAAGATTGAGTTTCTCCATAGGCTTGTTCAACTTGTTCTTCATCTTTTTTGGACAATTGCTTGCATAATGTCTTGAGTTCTTGCAATTGAAACAGTGGATATCCTTGAGTTCTTTTTGTGGCTCTTGTGGACAAGTTGCTACATAATGGCCTAGCTCTTTACAGTTGTTGCACATCACTTGGCCAATCTCCTTATTCTTCTGGTTCTCTGGGCATTCACTGGAATAGTGTCCCATTTCCTTACATTTATGACATTGCACATGGATTTTGTCCTTCTTTTGCTTTTTGGGTTTCTCCAAAGCTAGGAGTGCATCCAGTTCATGTTGCTCATATGTTATCTGGTAGGTAGGAATGACTACTTGCTTCTTGGACCTTTTATTGCTCTTCAGAAAATTCACATTCCTCTTATTTGATCCTTTGAATTGGGTTGTCTTGCTTGGAGGTATAAGTGGACCTTTTCCTTTGTCATCACCCTTCTTGGTATACTTGGATCCTTCTGGATAGTTTGCAATCATTTGTTGCACTCCACCTTGTTTCCTTTGTTCAACAATGGAATAGATGGGGCATTGGATAGGAACATGGTTGTTTCCTTCACATAGGTAGCAAATAGCTTGAGAGGTAGGACATTGTCCAACAGGATGTTTCTCTTCACAATTGGGGCATTGATCTCCATGCTCCTTGGAAGTATGATCCTTGTCTCCACAAATAATACAAGCTGGGGCTCCATCTAGAATAACATTTCTGTCATCCTTGTTGTCACAAACTCTTTTGGAATAATTTTCTTCCATGTTGATCATTTGATCAGTCACCCTAAGCATCAGTTGGGATTGATCTTCCAAAAACTTTTGCAGGGTTGGATCTTTATCACTGGAGTTGGCTATGAACTGAGCTGTCATTTGGTTCAACTGGTGTTGGGTTGCTATGAGCTCTTTCATGCTGTCCTCTTGGTTGGTGTTGGTGTCATCAACCTTGATGTTGGAGTCTCTTGGAGTAGTCATCTGTTTGGGATTGAATGGAGATTAGAATAGGCAAAATATTTCTAAGGAAATAATCCTAATCACACACATCACTATTCATACAAGCAATGTGCAAGCATTCATAATCAACTTTTCACTCAAACAACAAAGTTCAAGCACATACTTTGTCAACAAAATATTTTTGTTACACCACATAAGTTGGTGGGTTTTGTCTTAGCTAAAATATGGTGGTCCATCTATATGGTTTACTTGTGATCTTTCCATCCTTCTTGGTTGACTCTTCTTGTATGAGATCAAAGTTCCCTTGAGAAAAACTCTTGGTCATAAAACTTCAAAGGTGTTGATGGTTCCTTCAAATTTTTGCATTCCCTTAGTCTCCATATCTTGAGCAAGATTTCCTTGTTTCACTTGTAGTTCTTAGTGATATCCAGTTGGAAGTCCTTGGTGAACATGCTGAAGATGTTGAAGTCATTAGAGTTGAAGATGTCGAAGTCATTAGAGTTGAAGAAGTCCTTTGCACATGGTGAAGTCTTTGGCCATGGGGTAGGTTTTTCCATCAAGTTGAAGTAGAAGAGATGTAGAATCAAAACCAAAAATGGTTGAGGAAAGAGTTTACAGGATTGTTTGTAAATAAGTTTTGGAACAAATACAACTCCCATTTTTCTAAGGGGTTTGTCCAATCCTAGGTTTACACATCCTACAGGCAACACAATGCTCTGATACCATCTGTAGAGGAAGTGACCTTCAAATAAGGTAGAGTCCCCTGTGTTTACAATCCTAGTCCCTGGATCAATAGCTAGCATCCACAGTTAAGATGTAATATCAAGTAACAAAGGTCATAATATAACTTTATAACCAGGAATAACATAATTTTATTACATCTTACATAGCTCATTTGGCTATTACATTACATTGCAGCGAAATATCTATAAGCATGGGGTCCTTCATCTTCAAAGTGCCACAGGCAGACATGTTGGTTGTAGACTTTGTAATCCTAATCAATCAATCAAACCTGCAACATTACAAGTTACAGCCACAAGGGTCAATACATTTGAATTGTATTGGCAAGTTTCACTACTATGAGTGGATCCTATCATTACATGCATTTTTGGCTAAGTAGGGTTGAGGCTCATTTGCAGAAAGCAAAATTTATCCTATCTTTTCAAAAGGGTTTGATCTTTGATCAAAACTTTAAAAAAAAACTTCTTGGTAAAGCCCAAGTGTTTAAGTTATTATCAAATCTCCTTGAACTCCTTGGTAACCCCAAGTGTTCAAGTTTTCATCAAAATCTCTTGAGCTCCTTGGTAACCCCAAGTGCATCAAGTTTTATCAAAAACTCTTGAGCTCCTTGGTACCCCCAAGTGCATCAAGCCTTTTGTTATCACTTAAAAGTTTTTCTTTTAGAAATTGGAATGTCGAGATTTCCCATAGCTTCAAACTTTAGTTGCTCAGTATTGTCCATAACCGGGGACACGGCTAAGTACTTAGATTTTTATTATCTTCTGCAGAAGTAGTACACTTTACCCACATGTCACAATCCCATCTTGTTGCCACCAGTGGCCACTGGATTAGTGCTCACCAAGATGGAGTACTGGCAGATTGAGAATGTGACGAAGTCTTTCCAGAGGGTCCTTCCATACACCATTGCTAGCTTGTCTTCAGTACCCATGTAGGATTCCAGGTCCCCATTTTCAGTAGCCTGAAGACAATGCATGGGTCTTCCCAATGTAGTTGACTAAGCCAGAGCCATAATAGCATGTGGTTGTACACGAAAGCCACAATTGGAGAAACATGTTCAATCTCTAAGTTTCCTGGGTGGTTTTCTTATGGAGCACAACACAAAGAGATTGCCATAGACATGTTTCCTTTTGTTGCCACCTTCTCCAAAACTCAAAGTATCCTTGTCCACCCAGGTGGTTCATTGAGTCCTTGTTTTATTATATAAAACACAAGTCCTTTCTCAACTTTATAAAATCTCAACATGTATCTCTTTTCAAAATATAGCAGGGCTAAGCATGTAACAACTACATTGTTTTCACTAAGGAATGTATAAGGTATCCTATTAGGATTTAGCATAGCATAAGTATAGAAATTCTTTTCATGCATGTTTCAAAATCCACTAAGTATAATGGAAATATTAGGACTTTAGATGATAGTGCAACTTGCCTTTTGGTAGGGGAAGGGTGGTTCACTTCTTGATCTTGCTAGTTTCACACTTCACTACAAGTCAATCAAGCAAACAATATCAACTAGCATTCCAAACCAATAATCAATCAATCAAACACACATAAAATAATGGGACCTAAGTTATGCATGCAAGCATACATAAGATAGTTTTATTTGCAAAGGTGGTCTCCACTAGGCTCTAAACTTTGTAAGGTTCTAAGTGGTCATTTTTCCAAAGTGGCAAAGTCATTTGCAAAAGGGTTTTGCCCAAAAACTATTTTTAAATCCATTCATCATTTTATGTGGTGGAAAATATTTTTATCAAATCAAAACTTTATGTTTTTCACCAAATAAGTTGTTACTCCCCAAAACTTGGTGTTTTGGGTCAGTAGCTTTGATTCAAATCATTTTCCCAAAGTTTTTACTCCAAAAACATTTTCACAAACAAAACAATATTTTTATTTGGCTAGAAATGGGCTAAGTCAATTAATCCATCCTAAATTTTACCAAATCCATTTTCAACCATGGGTTGGTTCCTAGGGTCAGTAAGTTCACAACAAACCAATTTGCCAAGGTTTCAATCTCAAAAACATTTTTGAATAATTTTTCTAATCTAAACAAGCATACAAATGTTTCTGCAAAAACAAACAATCTACCAGAGGCTTTTTACTAAACAAAGGGCAGAGTTGGCTAGGGCTTGCTCTGCTGATTCCAATGATATAAAGTTTGCAATTTTTGGACGTGTGGAACAAAAGTTATAAGGGTTTCAAGTTTGCAAATAAATCTGATTCAAAATTCTGTTTTAACTCAAACCAGTGACACGCGTCTGATTTCTATTCGTCGAAAACGTTTCGCGTGGATCGACTAGCACAGACCGTTGGATCAAGTCATATCGCACGGCGCGCAGATGCTACTTACCCTTTCACCTAGCTTCTATCCTAGCCACTGGATCGAGATCGTACGGCTGCTGCAAGCTCGACCTAAAACTAGCGGCGCTGCGGAGCGGCCAGATGGTGGCAGCGCTGGTGTTACAGGAAGCGAGAGAGGGAGGGAGTAGGCTCACCGTGTTCACAGAGGCCTGGGGAAGCTCAAGGTATCGTTGGTTCGACGAGGGGCGCGCAAGGTTGCGGTGGATTGCTCGCCGGAGTGGGGAACGACATCAGGCGGCTCTGGTTGTTGTCGAGGCGACGCTGCAGATCGCCCTAAGGCAGGACAAGGGCATGGTCAGATGCAGTAGGACGTGGCAAGTGTGGGAGCATCATCGAGGAGTGCTGGGGCGAACGGAGTTTACCTGTGGGGTTCGCCGGAGTGGAAGACAAGCGCGGCGGCGCTCAGAGCTTGTCGAAGGTGACGCTCAGGGACACCCGCGGTCGAACGGAGGGCACAGGCAGACACGCCTGGGAGTGGTGAGTGTGCTCGTGTGTTCGGGAAGGTACGGGGTGGCGAGGCTCGGCCGGAATCGAGGAGGGACGGTGGTCAGAGCTGTGGCGTTGCGAGCTCAAATTGAGGCAGCCTCGAGGCAGAGAGAGGAGGGCGTGTGAGGGAAAATGGAGAGGAGGCCTGGGCGGTTAATAGGGTGCAGTCACGGCGAGTAACGGTCGCGGAATCAACGCGTATTCAATCGCCGGCGTAAATGGCAGCAACGGCAGGGCGTCGTCAGCGCGAGGAAGAAGAGAAGGAGTAGTGCTGTGGGGCCTGGCTGTGAATGGGCTTAGTGGGCTGCTGGGTTGGGTCGACCAAATCCCATTTTTTTCTTCCTGAATGCCTTTTCTTTTTCTAATTCAAATTTCTGTTTTGAAAATTAAACAAACAATTCAATCAACAAAACAAATCAAACCCTTCACCAAACTTTGCAACTTTGAATTTGGTTCTGTTCAGTAACATAATCTAAAATCCAAAAACAAAATAATAATTTTATTTTAGGGTCCATTATTAATTAAATAAATAGACCTGTTTTTTAGTAAATCAAAATATGATTTGATTTATTTAAAAACCTCTTTTGAAATCTAAATATTTTCAAAACCAAATCAGCAGGTTTTATTTGAGAATATAAAATACTTGAAAAACTTATTTTAAACCAATAAACAAGTTTTGATGTTTTAGAAATAGTAAACCTTTATTAATAAAACTTGGATATTAAATCCTTAATACTTTATTTGAATAAACTTTTATTATTTTTCTCTAATAGAAATATTTTGTTTGAAAGACTTGGCCAAGATTTAATTTGGCTTATAAAATAATCCTTAATTAAATTCCTTTCCTTTTCATTTGAAAACTAAATCCTTTTGTTAAAAGAACCATAATAGCAAATCTAAATATTTTTCCTTTATTAAAAGTTTATCTTTTTAAACCCCTTTAGGATTTTTATTTGTTCAAAATAGGTTTGAAGATTTCCAATTGGAAATCAAAAAGTTTCTTCTCACCCTAAAAATCAACAAAGTTTTATTTTATTCATTTATTTTTCACATTACAAGATTTGGAAAATCTTGGGATGTGACAGCAGCTCGCCGCATGCTTGAAGGGAATATGCCCGAGAGGCAATAATAAAGTGGTTATTATCGTATTCCTTATTTATGATAAATGTTTATTTTGCATGTTATAATTGCATTAATACGGAAATGTTAATACATGTGTGTTTAATAAACAAAAAGGAAGTTCCTAGTTATGCCTCTCTTATAAACTAGCTCGTTGATTAACAAGATGATCAAAGTTTCCTGATCATGGACATTGAATGTTGTTAATAACGAGGTCACAACATTAGTGTAATGATGTGATGAAATTCATCTGAAGTATAGCATTACGATAAAAGTCATTGAGTTTATATTGCTATAACAACTTACAAACTGATCCTAATCCTTATACCATGAGATCATGTCAATCACTAACACCGAAGGAGTTTCTTGATGACATCAAACATCACACCGTAACTGGGTGATTATAAAGATGACTTCAAAACTACTAAAGTGTTATATTGAGACTCATGGATCGAGAGTGGAAATTGTCTATCCCGATGACGGATAGATATGCTCTGGGCCCTCTTGGTGATATCACATTGATTAGCTTCCAAGCATGTGATTTGATCACTAGAATGTTATATCACGGGAACGAGAAAAGAGTGCATGTCAGTAACGAGATAAAACTAGGTATGGAGATACCGATGATCGAATCTCAGACATGTAATATATCGTGAAACAAAGGGATTAATATACTAGCATAAAAGGTTCCGACGATCACAGGAAAGTCATCGTTGAATGTGTGGGAGTCGGTATGGATATACAGGTCCCGCTTCTGATTATTGATCGGAGAAGGGTCTCGATCATGTCCGCATTATTCGCTAACCATAGGGTGGCACACTTAAGGGAAACTGGCATCCAATTGGAGCAAAAGTTTCATGCCGGAAAGAATAACAAGCGCAGGAATTTATTTCACTAGACACCGAAACTGTTTCGATTGAAATTGCTGAAACTGGTTCTGTATGTGAAATTGAATACTAGCAAGGGGTTTTATGTGAATGTTTGTTAATTAAAGTAATTAACAAAATTCTGAATAAATAAATAAAAGATTTTTATTTAAATGAGAGCTTGCATTAAATTTGGTGGAAATTTAATGCATGTGAGTGGATTTTTGAGTGGAGGCTCTTTTATGGGAGTGGAGGCTTTTCATTTTGAGTGGAAGATCCACCCACATGAATGTGGGAGAGGTGGGGGCAGCCCCCATGGCTGGGCGCCATGCCCCTTGGGTGCCCCTATCTCCCCTATAAAAGGCCCCCTCTCCTCCTCTCAAAGCACACCTCCTCGCGAAGGATCTCTCTCCCCCTTTTAGAATTTCCCCATGGTCTCGGATCAGCGAGATACATGTTCCCGGTGGCTTTTTCTGGAAGGATTTGTTGCTTCCACTGCTTCGATGGAGAGAGGGCGCGGAGGTTGTCGGGGTACCCGTACGTGTGTGCGATCAAGGATGTACCACTGCTTTGCGGTGTTGGACTTGATGGTGTTGGACCGGCTGGACCAGATGGACTTCATCACGATCTTGAGATCGGCAAGCGTTCGTCTACATCATCCATGAGTACAACCTCATTAACGCTATACGGTCTTCTAGGGTATGTATTCTATGGATGTATATCCACCCGTTGCTTGTATCTAGTAGATAGATCTTGGTACTTAGATGTTCCCATCGTAGGAAAAAATTTGTTTTCTATGATGCAAACCCTTCAGTGGTATCAGAGCCGGATCTATGCGTAGATGCTTTGCACGGGTAGTACACATATGAGTATGTGGGCGATGATGATCATTTTATTGCTTCTTAGTTATACTTTGGATATTGGTGGCATAGTGGGATGAAGCGGCCCAGACAAACTTTACATGTCCTCGCACATGAGACTTGTTCCACGCTTGACATGCAACTAGTTTTGTATAAGTGGCTAGCGGGTGTCTGTCTCTCCTACTATAGTCAATATCTAATTTTCAACGAGTTGTCAACAATTTGATTATCCTTGTTGTGGTTCATGTTCGTAGGTAAGAACGGTTCTATCTTCGAAAGCCCTAAGCCACGTAAAACTTGCAATGGATAAATTAGAGGCGTCTAGTTTAGATTGTTGTTGGGCTAGTGTTATGATATGGTGATGTTGTAAGTAGAAGTATGAGATGATACTCTTACAACACACATAACGTGTAGGTTCCATAGACCTTGGCCTTACACATAGAGGTATGATAGAGATCATACGACGGTGCACATGATGGAGATCATATGCGGGAACCATATCATTTCACATACAAACATGTGATGTTTGATGGCATCTTATATTGCTTGTTCGCTGTTTTATTAGCATAATAAGATGATCCCTCATTTAGATATCAAGATAAGAATGTGTTCTTCCTTAAGTATGCACCGACAATGTTTCGTCGCTTCAAAACATCACGTGATGATCGGGTGTACTTGAATCCACGAGCATATCTCGGGTGTAAGACAGTTTTACACACGTGAATACTAAGGTTCTTACTTGGCGGTCCTAGCATGTACAGACATGGCCTCGGAACACGGACCGAAAGGTTAAACATGAGTCATATGTTTTGATATGATGACCATATGGATGCTCGCCTTTGAAGCTACACCGACTCACGTGATGATCGGACTTGGTGTAGTGGATTTGGTTCATGTAATCACCAAAAAGGCATGAGGGATGTCGTTTTTGAGTGGGAGTTCATTTCTAATTTGGATTAGTAGAACTCAATTTATCATAAAGTAAATCAAAGTGAATTTGCATAATTTGTTGTAGTCATTGGCATTCGTTCACCACCTTATGCTTGGTTGTAATAAAGATAATAGAACTATAGAATTCTGGATATTTACTTTAGAAACTGGTATCGTATTGTGTTGAGTGTCAATCTAAAGTTTAAAGTCCTATTGCAAACTTTCACCAAACTCTGTTTACTCCATGAGATTTAATAATTGGTATTAAATCGAGAGTAACAATTTTAGTATTAGTATCTTAAGTATCATGTTTGCCTCCATGATTCTTGATTTAAATATCAAGATTGTCTAGGAGCTGAAAGAATTGTTTCAGAAACCATCATCTGTGGAAGATATAACGGTATCTGAAACAATGTTTTGGTTGCAATATGATAGGGTATAATATATGTTCTCATATTGGATGAGAATTTACAAAGGTTGGAGATGCTAGACATCCTAATCATACAAAAGGATTTTGGAAAGTAACGTTATACTCACGATTCGTCTTTATAAGCTACATTAGCTTGATCATGGAAGTCGTCATGATAAGGATGAATAGAAGATGTATGTAAAGTGTTTACTACACTAAAAGATTACTAAAGAATGGATTTTGAAAGAATGCCGATCATTTTGATGATGGTGATCTACTTCAAAGTACAAGTCCAAAGGTATTATTATTTGAATATACACGCTTTGGACTATGTGTCATGTATATGGCGCCACTATTGATGTTCATAGATTCTTTTAAAAGGAAAAGGAAATGCTGAAAGAGAATCTATAAAATATATTTGGCAGAAAAGAAAATATTGGAAATATCCAATTTAGGTATATAGATGATATACATGTTATGGTTGTATTCTTTGCTTGTTAAACAATGTGGTTCTTGGGTATTGGATACCGAATTGGTTGGTATGAAATTTCATACGGAATGACGCAATTCATGAACCACAATGGCCTAAGTAACTAGCAAGAGAATATGTGATGATGTTCATCGAAAACAAACAAACCGTTTTTTGTATTCTCGTTGACATCAAAGCTTGACTTCAAGATTTTTTTTAATAATTGTTATTTAAATCAGGTATTATGAGAACAAAGGTTGTTCAAATAATTACCGTATTCCATATAAGATGGATGATTTACAAATCTAGTTGGATAAATCACATTCATAAAAACTAATGCTAAAATGTCGCAAGACAAATGATTGAAAGATCACTTACAAAGTGACATCACCGTTTAAATTATATTAGAAAGAAAACAAGAAGAAGCTCCATTTTCATGGATTTTTGGAGTCTTTGATTTGATCAAGTGACGCTTGTGAGACTTTCCTCGAGATAATTGAAACTTCGTTCAAAGTCCAAAGAAGAACGAAGGACTAAAACATTGGAATTTATACATATCGATGTATGTAGTCCATTATGTATAGTCGTAAGCAATGGATTTCAACTTCATATGCTTTCTCCGGAAATTTGAGTGAATGTTCACTTAATGAGAAAGAAGTATGAAATATTTGAAAAACGTTTCAAAGACTTTCAAGATGAAGTGGAAAATCATTGTAACAAGAAAATAAATGATTTATGATTTGATCATAAAGGGATTTATTTGAGTTACAAGTGTAACAAGAAAAATAAATGAATTATGATTTATCATAAAGGGATTTATTTGAGTTGCAAGTTTAGCAAAACACCTAGATTTACATCTCCCGAAACACCATAGGAGTATGGAGTGTTTGAGATTTGTAATAAAACCTTGTGTGACATGGTTGGATCAAAGGTGTTATTTATAAAACTGTCATTATGTTTTAAAAAGATTAAAGCTTGAGAGACTACCGCTTTTACACTGAAAAGAGCTCCATCTTGATCCGTTGAAATGACACCATATGAGTTATGGTTTGGGGTAAAACCCAAGTTGCCATTTCTTAAATTTTGGTATGTTAAAGGTAAGTAAGATGTTTACAACCAAAGTCGGATGAGCATGTCTTTGTAGGTTATTTCAAATAACAATTGGTTATTCCACCATAACACCGAGGAAAAAAGGGTTTGTCGCTTGAAATGTGAAGTTTCTTGAAAAAGGAATTTTCACAAAAGTTAAGTGGGAGGACAATAGAACTTTGATAAGGTTAACGAACCTTAGCTAAATGTGCTGAGTTGCGCAGCGCCGGAAATCGTTCCGGAGGCTGCCATAATGCTCATAGCTTATGTGCCTCAAAGGTTGTGGTCACGGAGATCAAAGTTCTTATTGAACCAAGTCGGTCGGATAAACAATCAAATGCTGAGATTTGAGAGTAAATCATTATTGTTTGGCAATGATGAACCGACAACATACAAAGAAGCGATGATGGTCCCTGACTCTGTTAAATGGCTTGAAGCCATAAAATCCGTGATAGTTCCATACACGAAAAAATCAAGTTTTGAACTTGGAAGACCCTCCGGAAAGGTGTAAAAACCTATCGGTCGTATTTGGATCTATAAAGAAACAGACATAGATGTTTCACATCTATGAAATAGTCGACATGCCCTAAAGTATTTTATGATAATATTCAAGGAGTTGACTATGACAAGATTTGATCTTTCATAGCGATATTTAGTCTGGACGGATTAAAGTAGCAACCACTACATATAATTTGGTATATGGTAGATGAATAAACAAAACAAAGTTCTTCTAATAGAATGGTTACCTAGGACGTGTACATGACATGGTCCAAAGGGTTTTGTTAATTCAAAGGATGCTAAAAGGGCCTGCAAACTTCAATGGGTGAAGTAAGCATCACGGAGTTGGAATCTTCATCATGATGAAAAGGAGTTTTCATTAGGAGACGATGAAGATGCTTGCATTTGCAAGAAATTAAGTGGGAGTGCTAAGACATATTTCTAATACATTATGTGGAGGACATCTTGTTGATTATAAATGATGTATCTTTTATTGACAAAGGTTAAGGATTTCATTTCGATAAAAGACTTAGGCAAAACCCGAATATTTAGCATGAATGTCTATAGTGAATAGACTATGACGCTAATATGGTTATGCCAAACGTAAATATATGAGATATTGAAGGAGTTCAATATAGAAATGACAAGAAACGGTTCTTGTCGCATGGAAAGGAATTGACTCAAGATTTAAGTGTATCGACACTTGATAAGTGAAACAAGATTCAAGTACTTTGACACTTGATGAGTAAAATCACAAGAATGATTTGATCAATCGTACCATGATATGTACACATCTAGATATGTCCTATGCTCTAAGTGTTATGAGCATATACCAGAATGAATCATAAAATGATCATTGCACGATTGTAAGATATTCTTATAATCTTTTGGAAGAACTAAGAATATATTTGTGTAGAGGTGACAAACAATTACAAATAGTTCATTGTAAAGCGTTACATTGCTACTAGTTTTGTTACAAGATACAAATTAAGTTTATCTCAATTTAAACTATGGGTGGCACAATATAATGGAAAGAAAGTTTCCATGATGGATTTGGATGAATTCCAAAGTTAACACATTGTGACGGATACTATAACAAAAGGCTAAGTATATGACTGCTATAGTAGCAGCAAAGGAGGGAATTTGTGTCAAGTAGTTTGTTATCAAACTAAGGTGTGGTTAGCAACGGGCTAACACTCAAGATATATTGTACGACAATAGTAGCGACATGGTTTAACCCCAAGGAACTAAAGGTCTCACCAAAAGACAAAATTTATACAATGCCATATCATTGGAGAATGAGTGATGCGTGAAGACGCAAAGATATGCAAATACACAAGGACCTGAAGCGTCAGATCCGTAGATTATGTTAACCACTTGCAATTGCGTATATGGAACACCAGAAATCCATAGGTGTTCAATACGCAAAGTTTCTAAACTAGATTATTGTCTCTAGTGAAAGTGGGAGACTGAAGGGAATATGCCCGAGAGGCAATAATAAAGTGGTTATTATCGTATTCCTTATTTATGATAAATGTTTATTTTACATGCTATAATTGTATTAATACGGAAACGTTAATACATGTGTGTTTAATAAACAAAAAGGAAGTTCCTAGTTATGCCTCTCTTATAAACTAGCTTGTTGATTAACAAGATGATCAAAGTTTCCTAATCATGGACATTAGATGTTGTTAATAACGAGGTCAAAACATTAGTGTAATGATGCGATGAACATTCATCCGAAGTATAGCATTACGATCAAAGTCATTGAGTTTATATTGCTATAACAACTTACAAAGTGATCCTAATCCTTAGACCATGAGATCATGTCAATCACTAACACCGGAAGAGTTTCCTGATGACATCAAACGCCACACCGTAACTGGGTGATTATAAAGATGGCTTCAGAACTACTAAAGTGTTATGTTGAGACTCATGGATCGAGAGTGGAATTTGTTTATCCCGATGACGGACAGATATTCTCTGGGCCCTCTCGGTGATATCACATTGATTAGCTTGCAAGAAAGTGATTTGATCACTAGAATGTTATATCATGGGAACGAGAAAAGAGTGCATGTCAGTAACGAGATAAAACTAGGTATGGAGATACCGATGATCGAATCTCGGACATGGTAATATATCGTGAAACAAAGGGATTAAGATACTAGCATAAAAGGTTCCGACGATCACAGGAAAGTCATCATTGAATGTGTGGGAGTCAGTATAGATCTCCAGGTCCCGCTTTTGATTATTGATCGGAGAAGGGTCTCGATCATGTCCGTATTATTCGCGAACCATAGGGTGGCACACTTAAGGGACACTGACATCCAATTGGAGCAAAAGTTTCATGCCAGAAAGAATAACAAGCAAAGAAATTTTTTTAACTAGACACCGAAACTATTTTGGTTGAAATTGCTGAAACTGGTTCTACATGTAAAATTGAATACTAGCAAGGGGTTTTATGTGAATGTTTGTTAATTAAAGTAATTAACAAAATTCTGAATAAATAAATAAAAGAGTTTTATTTAAATGAGAGATTGCATTAAATTTGGTAGAAATTTAATGCATGTGAGTGGATTTTTGAGTGGGGGCTCTTTTATGGGAGTGGAGGCTTTTCATTTTGAGTGGAAGCTCCACCCACATGAATGTGGGAGAGGTGGGGGCATCCCCCATGGCTGGGCGCCATGCCCCTTGGGTGCCCCCCCTCTCCTATAAAAGGCCCCCCTCTCCTCCTCTCAAAGCACACCTCCTCGTGAAGGATCTCTCCCCCCTTTAGAATTTCCCCATGGTCTCGGATTAGCAAGATACATGTTCCCGATGGATTTTTCTGGAAGGATTTGTTGCTTCCGCTGCTTCGCTGGAGAGAGGGCGTAGAGGTTGTCGGGGTGTGCTTCACTGGAGCGAGGGCGCAAAGATACATGTTCCCGTACGTGTGTGCGATCACGGATGCACCACTGCTTTGCGATGCTGGACTTGATGGTGCTAGACCGGCTGGACCAGATGGACTTCATCACGATCTTGAGATCGGCAAGCGTTTATCTACATCATCCACAAGTACAACATCATTAACGCTATACGGTCTTCGAGGGTATGTATTCTATGGATGTATATCCACCAGTTGCTTGTATCTAGTAGATAGATCTTGGTACTTAGATGTTCCCATCGTAGGAAATTTTTTGTTTTCTATGCTGCGAACCCTACAATGCTTGATTCGTTGGCTGCTCGCTTGCGCTTTTCGAGGTCGTCCTGTAACTTCGCCTGTCGATTGTGCTCATCGATCAGGAGCCAGTGATAGGCCATCAGTAGGTCATGGGAGGCATCCATAGGTAGGATGTGATTGCCCCCGCACGGCTTCGTGTGCGATCTCCTAGCCTTCCTCGTTGAGGTGGATCTGGTTGTGGGCGTGATTGACACCCTCAGTGCCCCGAGTTGCCCTGTTAGGCGGGTGCACCCTGTTTCCCGTGTTCTCCACCTCGGGATTGGGAGGTGGATTGGGAGTTTCACCCAATGTAGGATCGACTCCGTTGTTGACGTCGCCGCCATGGATGGTGATGCAAAGGTAGCGCTCATGGAGTGGGTCGCTGCTGCCGCAGCTCTCGGACCCGGAACCGTAGGTTCCTTCATTCGAAGTGGGATTAGATAGGAGTTGCAGTTGTTGTTGTCATCCGAATCGCCCGTCAGCGTCGATGTACGCAGGGCGTCAATGGGTGGGGCCCATGAAGAGGGCCTGATTGATGGAAGTGGCACCCGCTCTGGGAGCTGGAGGGAGCCGGTCTACCCCACGTGGAAGCATAAGCTCCCGAAGAGCATCTCGATTCCTTCGCCTACGGACTCGAAATCTTTGAGGGTGGCCTGCGAGTGGGCGGTGAAGTTGAAGGCGCCGAAGAGGAGGTGACTCTCTATTGCCGAGGAATCATAGGTCGCTTCGATGGGACCGTCACGACCGCACGATCAGCGTCCCTACTTCCCACAGACGGTGCCAATTGACGAGGTTCAATCTCGTCAATGCCCATTGTTATGGACTTAGGTTTTGGAGAAGATGAGAATGCTGGAAGTCGTGATACAGTTAATAGGCATGCAACACGGAGACACGAGGTTTTTACCCAGGTTCAGGCCTCCGGAGGGAAAACCCTATTCTTGCTTGTATGTTCTTGATTACGGCGAAACCGAAGATTACAGGGGTGCGCAGATGCAATCTGACATGAAGGTGTGTGTATGAGGTGTCGAGATCCTTCTCGTCGTGCCCTCCTAGCCCTTATATAGATAGGACAGGTCCCGCGACAGGTCAAGTCGTGTCATGGCTTGGACCACCCAAAATCTTCCCGAGTTGCAAGTCTTCATGTGGGCCTTTCTTGAACTGGACCGAGTATACCAACGTTATGCACCCGTAGGGTATATCCATGTCACAACCGCCATCCAAGGACAAGTAGTTGTAATTTCCTCTTCTTTCTCGTTATGCCTTCCAGGTACTACAACACGGGATGAGGGGGAAGATAAGCGAGCGGGTTTAGGCATGAAACATCTAGACTAGAACGGGGGTATTTAGAGATTTTGGAGATGGGTTTGAGGATGATTGTTAGAATTAGGAGAAAGTTGACAAAAAAGATCACACCTTCTATATGTGGTTTTGTGGGCTCTACGTGTCATATACACGCCACATCATTAGAATGTGTAGAAGTATCGTGTTTATATATGAAACTTATTAGCAAGTATACTGAGCCAAAGGGACGAGAACTGCTAGTTGCACATGAGCAATAGTGTTCTTATTTTTCTCAAAAATTGGAAAATGTAATTTCTATGTACCAATAGATACAGAAAAAAATATATTATTTCTTTTACTTATATAATGTGTATGTCATGAGTTTCATTATAAAATATGTTGTATTTTAAGCTACACAAAAATAATAAATTCTGGGATTTATTACTTTGTACAACTACAAATTTTGTCTTTTTTCTGCTGCCAAAAATACAACCTTTTTTTCGAAACTTTGCATAGATATACAGGACATGTGTACGTATTCATGTTTTCTCTATTTACTTTTGAAACTTTAAACTATCTCTTTCAATTTTTTCAAAACCCGGGTCCACAGGAGCCCTAGACCAATAAATCGTCTCTCTCCAAAGGGATATATTCTGAGTTGAAGGAATAAATTGGGCTGTCTCAACAATTCCTGTGACCGTAATGCATACTGTACATTTGAAGTATTCATCAACAGAAAGCAAGAATTATTGCAAGAAACCACTATAACAAAATACCGAAAAAAATATACTTAAAAAACCCCATGATTCTTTCCGCTAAGTAGAGGAACAGGGGGCTTTCTGCGCTAAGTAGCACCCGGGGACGAAGCCCGATTGGTTCCGCGATCAATTTCTCCGTAATAATTTGGTGCACGCCCGTTCCTTTCACCTACCTTCACATTGTTGCTTGGCAGCTATTCCCGATGTTTTAAAATATAAGATGTTTTAGCTTTGTGAAAATAAACTTTTTTAGTATGTATGTTTATTTAGGTTTAGAGTGAGTCTATACACTAAAAGAAGTTTAAATACATTTTTTTTATAAATCTAAAACATCTTATATTTTAAAACGGAGGAAATAGGACACATGGTTCCTAGTACTCCTGGGATTAATTGGCGGATGCAGATGATCAACGCAGACATAAACCTGCAGGGTTAGGGCCCCTCCACCAGGCCGACCATACGGTCAATCCAAACGGTTCGTTTCTGTCTGTTTGAGTCGGGCTCCGATCGATTTAGGTAGGGGGTTCGGCTTGTCCGGTCAGCTGCGCACAGCGGCGCGTCCCATTTATTCGCGCCTGGTCATCGCCAACGCCGGCGTATTTCCAGTGGCTTCCCGCCGTCTCCCGCCTTTCTTTCCCGCCGCTTTCCGCGACTTCTGGGCGTTTCCCGCCGCGTCCAGGCGTAGCCATAAATAGGGGAGGTCACCGAGCTATCTACGACCAGGAACCGCACCACCGACAGTACAAAAAACCACCATGCCTGGCCGCCGGCGTCGACCCGACGAGCTCCGTGCCAACCCCGACTCCGGCAGAGTAGAGGGGCCCGAGCGACCGTGGTGGTTGCCAAACCCGCCGTTGCCACGACGCTCTCACTACAACTACAATAGGACCATCGGCGAGCGTTTCTTGTTCGAGGTGATGAACCGCTTCTTTCTGCCGGAGCACCGCCGGCTCTAGCGCTCATGGAAGTGCGTGACGAGCTCCGCGAAGCATTGCGGGCCAATCCCGACGACGCGTACCTGTGTGTCCGCCTCCCCCAAGCCAAAGAAGAGCTGCAGATCCAGGAAGCGATCTACCGCTCTCTCAGTGTTGAATGGGGCTTTACCAACCTATAGGCGGCGTCTAGCTAGAATGGCCAATGCCAGTCGACCCATAGGCGACCCATTGTACTCTTGTTTGTAATATATTTATCGGTCGAATAAAGATTTTTATTGCAAATGGCCAAAGCCTACATTGATAGATCATACATGCGCGCGCACAACCTAGCCTACTCGTCGGAGTCGGAGGAGGAGTCGGAGTCGGAGTGGTAGCAGTGGCAGCACATGGTGTGGTCGAAGACGCTGACGCCGAACTTTCCTTCGCCATCATATTTGAAGACGAGGATGTTGCTCGCCTCGATCTGGTGCGAGCGGGCGAAGCACTCCCAGCCGTTGTCGAGGTACATCTGGCCGAGGTGGTTGGACTGTAGATCGATCGGGTACCTGGTGGTCCTGAAGGCGTTCGCCCGCAGCATGACAAGCGGCGGCGACGACTCGTCGCCGATCAGCGTCACGAACCTGTGGGGAAGGAGCAGCCTGTCGCGCGGCATGCCAAGGTGGATGGCCACGGCGAACTGGGTGCCTGGGTCAAAATCTTCGGGCGACGACGGCGGTGAGGGAGAGCGTGGTGGCACGGTGAGTTGGCCGCGTCCTCCTCGCCTCCCTCGATGTCCACGGCCGCCGCGCCCTCCCCTCGATCCAGCGCCGCCGGCCATGGCTAGCTACAAGTAGTGGAGAACAAAGAGGAGAAGGAGGAGAGGATGGTGTTCTGTGGGGAGAAGGTGGCCGCGAACGACAAGTTAAAAGGAACGGCATTGGATGCCGACGCGGAAGTCGAAGAGAGGGCATTGAAGTGTCCAGCCAGTCAGGGTGCCATCTCGTCGCCATTGATGGTGCAAGCTGCCGCCGGTCAGTCTTCCACGCAGTGTCTCTGAATCACTGCCGCGGTTGCGTCTGAATCGGTGCCTCCGCGCGTCTGAATCACCGCCACGGTGGCTGACGGGTGGGCCAACGTCGCCAACTGGCATGACGTCTGCGCTGTCCGCGCGCGTCCGGACCGACGCAACCGAGCTCCAGATTAGATGCATGGATGGGTCGAGCCAAACGCGTTTTGCCGGATGGATCGTCCCGCTGAGCGCCGCACACGCTTCGTATGTCCGCGCGAACAGTTTTGGACACGTGCCAACGGGATGGGTCGATCGAGTGAAGATGACCTTATACCGGCAATTCAGAATTGTGACGACTGCTAGGTGAACATGAGCCGCACGAAGATTGGTTCCACTACAGGAGAGGGCCAACCGGGCCATGTCCACGTTTGCCTTGGAATTCTGGTTCGACATCGACCTAAGGCCATGATTTCCTGAGCTAGAGGTTATCGTTGGCTTTAATTTGGTCGATGGGTGATGTGCCATGATGCGCGAATGCGTGATGCTGAATGTAGTGGAGAAGGCGTTGCTTTCTGAGTTGGTTTCGGTTGCGTGCCAGCGATCGGCTTTTCCCCTCCTGTCGTGAAGGCAAATGGTAATGGCAAACAGTGAATTTCTGGATATGCGCATAACAGTGTTCCAAAAGGGCATAGTCGCTTCAAGTAGTAGCTTAGGAAAAGGGAGTGTCATATCAAGACTTTTTACTTGCAGATCGACAGGTGTGTCTATACTCATACATCTACCTCCTCCAATCTAATTTTCGTTACTTTGATTGGTCTCGACGGCGGCGATGTGCTACGCTGTTAACCTCTTGGGAGCGGCATCGTGGTGCCCGATACCTCTTCGTCTCGGTCCATTGTCATCGGTAGACAAGTTCATGTCCTAGCTGCTCGAGGCATTTTCAGTGCTAACGTGGGGAGTTTTCAGCAGCCTCCTATCATATACACATGACTTGGTTATGACCACTATCCTCGCAGGCTGCTGGCAGGATCAGCGTTCCATGGTTCGGAGTGAGCGAGCAGACAGCCCTTTTCGGCGACAACTTGGTGGGAATGGTGCGACGATGTCCAATGGTTTCACAAGGACGCATAGTGGCCTAGTTGTAGGTGCTTCTTCGGGGTGTGGCTATTCCTGTTTCATAATGGTTTCCTCATTACTTTGCATCGATTCGGCTATGTTGTTTTATTTATAAAGCGTGACGAAAGCCGGTTTGGAGAATTTTAAAATTGGAGATCCATCTTCTTGCGGGATGGATGACTTTGAATTTTAGATAGTGCGTCGTATTTTTCTCCAAGTTGCGTGATAGATTTATATTAGACATGTAATATCAGAACTATACGGTATAGTACACCAACCATATACGTATCAAACTTTATATAAGTCTCCCGCAAGGGGTTGTTCCTTGCCATATAATACCTACCCGTGTCCTCAAAAGAGAGACTGTTCCACCCAAGAATCCAACATGGTATCAGGAGCTCCTCTTCTTCACTTCTAGCTGCCGCCGCCGCAGGTGTTCCTTGCCATGCCGCCTCTAGGACCTTCATTCTTTGTTCAATCAGGACCATGACAACGATCTCCGTCAGGGCTCTCAATTCCCTGCCCTGGTTTTTCCGGATCATGACCACAAAAACCCTAGATTAATTCCATCACCACCAAGGACAACACGATCTTCTCCCTCAGGACCGATCTACTTCTTCATCAGGACTCTGCCAGTTCGATGGAGACTTCCTCATCGTCTTCCGCGTCAGGCTCCATCCGCGTGCTGATACGTCAGAAACGTATCTATAATTTTTCATGCTCCATGCTTGTTTTGTATCTACTTTGATTTGCTTTGTCTATACTTTGAGGTATTTTTATATCTTTTCTGGTCCTATTAACAAGTTGTCACAGTACCAGTTGTCTGTTTTCTTCTATTTTTGGTTCCAGAACGGCAGAAAATTAATATTCTCGGAATTGGATGGGACAAAAGCCAAAGTTATTATTTTCCCGGAGCAACACGAAACCACGAAGCAGAGCCGGAGGGGGCCACAGGGTGGCCAAACCCCCAAAGGCGCGGGCAAGCCCTGGAGGCGCCTGGAGGGGGTGTGGGCCCCCTGGACCCCCACCGACCTTGATTCCTGCGCCTATAATAAGCCTCTGATGGGAAAACCATAAACAATCCAGAAGAAATCCACGAAAACCTCTGTAGCGCCACCGCCACCGAAAGGGAGATTCGGAGGACAGAAAGTCTCTGTTCCGGCACCCTGCCCGTACGAGGAAGTCCCCCCGGAGCCATCTCCATCAATCTCCATCACCATCTTCATCACCATTGCTGATTCCCATGATGAGGAGGGAGTAGTTCTTCCTCGAGGCTAAGGGCTATTACCGGTAGCTATGTGTTCATCTCTCTCTATGCATGGTCATGTTGTGGTCATGAGCTTTGTAATCAAGTAGATCTACCTTGCTACTCAAGTGCTTCATTAGATCTCTGCTCTCCCCATGTGTGTGAAAGTGACAGCGTGCATGCCATGGTGGCACTTAGACTTGAGTCTACATAAACACTCTTTGTGCTTTAATAGATCTATGCTTTTTCCCACGTGTGTGAAAGTGATAGCGTGCATACCGTGTGTGGCACTTTGGCCAGATTGAATATTTGTTATGAGTTATATTTGGAGTTGGATGTCTCTATGAAATTGTGGTGTTTATTGGAACCATCTAGTGCTCAAGGTGACAATGTGGGGTTATCTAGATTGGGGAAGACCCTACCATGGATTAGAGTGTCCAACCGAAGAGTAGTTAAGAGTAGTATCATGAAGAGAGGATATTTATATGAGAGAGTGTTCACTAGTGAAATTATGATCCCTAGCCTTGTTTCTAAACATTGAAACACCGTTTGCTACTAGATCAGTTGCATGTTGCTTGATTCCTTTAGTTTGCCTTTAGTCTGTTCCTCCACGCCATCGGCTCTTTTCTGGCACCGTTACCCCACATCAACAACAAGTTAGAAACTATTTTCTGGCACCGTTACTACTTGTATTTCACTATCTCTTCGCCGAACTAGTGCACTTATACACCTGACAAGTGTATTGGGTGTGTTGGGGACACAAGAGACTTCTTGTATCTTGATTGCAAGATTGCTTGAGAGGGAATACCTTTGACCTCTTCCTCCCCGAGTTCGATAAACCTTGGGTGATCCACTTAAGGGAAACTTGATGCTGTTCTACAAACCTCTGCACTTGGAGGCCCAACAACTGTCTACAAGAATAGAAGTGTGTAGACATCAAGCTCTTTTCTAGCGCCGTTGCTGGGGAGGTAAGGTAAAAGGTACTCACATCCTCCGGTGTGAGTGCTCGAAGTTATTTCCTTTAGATTCTGCAGTTTTGTCTTTTTGTTTCTTGTTTCACTAGTTAGGCTTAATGGAAAACAACAACAAAATTAGAGAGCTTTATAGTGTTTATCTTGAGTTAGGACATGAAGTTTTGAAGAGAAAATTAAAAAACCTATGGGTCTTTATTTGCATGCTAATAGCAATGTTATTAGTATGAACACTTTGGACACCATTATTGCTAATGCTATGGAAACGTCTAAGCTTGGGGAAGCTAGTTTTTATGAAAATGATCTTTTTAGTCCCCCAGCTTTGGAAGATAGCTATTTGTATTGTTTATGATGATACCAAACCTCCAATATATGATGATTACAATGATGAATATAATATTTTCAGTACACCTACTATTGAGGAGAAAATTGATTATGATTACAATATGCCTCCTATATTTGATGATTATGGTGATGAGAATAATAATGATAGCTATTTTGTTGAATTTGCTCCCACTACAATTAATAAGAATGACTATTCTTATGTGGAGAGTAATGATCATTTTATGCATGTGGCTCATGATAAGAATGTTTTATGTGATAGTTATATTGTTAATTTTATTCATATTGCTACTGAAAGTTATTATGAGAGAGGGAAACATGGTTTTATGCATCCCAATAATATTAAGTTTCCCCTCTTTATGTTGAAAGTCTTGAAGTTGCACTTATTTTGCTTTCCTATGCTTGTTGCTTTGTGCTTTCATGACGTGTTTATTTACAAGATTCCTATACATAGGAAGTGGATTAGACTTAAATGTGTTCTGAATTTGCTTCTTGATGCTCTCTTTTAATTCAATTCATATTCTTATGTGAGCATCTTCTCAAACTATCAGGCCTAACTTAAAGGCGTTAAAGAAAAGTACTTGTTGGGAGATAACCCAAGAGTTTCATTGAGTCTTGAAAGTTATTACTTCAGTAATGACCTCTCCTTATCCTTTTTGTTTGCTTTTTGTTCCAAGAATGACCTCAAATGAGAGGGAAGTAAGATTTGGGGAGTTGCTGTCCCGAAACAGATTTCTGTCCTCCACCATAAAACTTTGTGAGGAGTCTATGTAAATCGTATTGAGCTAAAAAATTACGAATAAATCCCCCAGTATATTAGCTAACTTTCGTTAGTTCAACACTTTTTGATTTGAGCACCAGAAGGTCTTCAAAAAAATTGGTTTCTACCTTCTGTTCTGTTTTGACAGATTTCTGCCATTATTTGCATTTGCTTCTTATTGATTCCTTTTTGAGTTCTCTTTTGGGGATTTGAGCTTTTTGAAGGAGTTGCTACAGTAGCTTGTGTTTATAGTGAAAAGTTTTGCTGTTCCAAAGCTTTGCCTAAGGGTCTAATATCTTTTGAATACACTAATGTTGCTAATGAAGATTGTGTGAAGTTTTGTATGAAGGAAAAAATTCAGGTGTAAAGAGAGAATGATGTAATGAGATGAAGAATGGAAAAAAGCTCAAGCTTGGGGATACCACCTCGTGTCACCCCAAGAAATATTCAAGAGGTACAAGAGTTAAAGCTTGGGGGATGCCCAAGGCATCCCCTTCTTCATCAATAAAAATCTTAGGTCTTTCTAGACACTTTATTTTTATTGTTTCATGAATTATTGTGTTGTTCTTGGAGCATCTGTTGGAATTATGCCCTAGAGGCAATAATAAAGATGTTATTATTATAATTCTTGTTCATGATAAAGTTTATATTCCATGCTAGAATTGTATTAAGCGGAAACTTTAATACTTGTATGGTTTGTGAACAACACCGTGTCCCTAGTACGCCTCTATGGACTACCTCATTGATTAATGATGGTTAAGGTTTCCTAACCATAGACATGAGTTGTCGATTAATAATGAGATCATATCATTGGGAGAATGATATGAAGGACAGACCCAAATTAAGCGGAGCAATTAGATCGTGTCATCGTGTTCATCTTTGTGAAGCTTTTCTTATGTCAAATATTGTATTCCTTAGACCATGAGATAATGCAACTCCCTGGTATCGGAAGAAAGCTTTGAGGTCATCAAATGTCATCCTATGATAGGGTGATCATAAAGGTGTCTGTCAGGTGATCGGAAAGTACCTGTTGGGTTGTATGTATCGAGATGGGATTTGTCCCTCCCAAGTCGGAGAGATATACTTCGGGCCCACTCGGTAATAGATATCAACACCGCTTGCAAGCACGTGGTTAAGAAGTTAATCACAAAGTGATATCGGATTACAGAACGAGTAAAGTACTTGCTGTGAACGAGATTGAACTAGGTATCCGGTACCGACGATCGAATCTCGGGCAAGTAAAATATCGCGAGACGAAGGGAATATATATATGGGATTGATTGAATCCTGGCATCGTGGTTCATCCGATATGATCATCGATGAATGTGTGGGAGTCAATATGGGTTTCTAGACCCCGCTGTTGATTATTGATAGAAGATCATGTCTGCATATTCTCGAACCCGAAGGGTCACACACTTAACGTGTCTTGATGCTAGTATAGATTGGATAGTTGGTTTATGAGTTTTTGTTCGGAGTCTCGGATGAGATCCAGGACATCACGAGAGGTTCCGGAATGGTCCAGAGAATAAGATTCATATAAGGCAAAGCAGATTTTGGAGTTCGGAATTGTTTCGGGTTATTCGGTATTGTACCGGAAGCTTCTAGAACCTTCCGGAGTGGGACCAACGTGGCCCCACTTGTCGGGAGGGGGCGTGGGCCTACGAGGGAGTGCCCTGGATGCATTGGGCCAGGGGCACAAGGCCCCATAGGCCTAGCCGGCCAAGCACCTAGGGAAACCCTAGGGGAGCTTCTAGAAGGGGGGAACTTGCCCCCCACTCCTCCCTCCTTGGCCGCCGGCCTAGGGCTTTGGGGAGGGGCAAGGGCCAGCCGCCCACCCCTCTATATAAAGAGGGCTGGGGGCGCACCCTCCCCACACCTCCTCCTAAACCCTAGCCGCCCTGCTGTCCCTCCTCTCTCTCTCTCCCTCCCGACTGCGCGTAGGCAAAGCTCTGCCGCAGAAACTCTCCACCGCTTGCACCGCGCCGTCGTGTTGTAGATCCAATCCATCTATCCACCCCACTTGCTGGACCGAGGAAGGAGGAGATGTCAAGGTGCCGCACGTGTGCATCTCTCGGAGGCATCGCCACTTGCGGTGTTAGATCGGATCGGATCGCGAGGAGGAGAAGCGAGTACGACTACATCAACCACATTCCGTCGAACGTTCCGCTGTGCGAATCTTCAAGGGTATGAAGATCTCATCTATCCCCCCTAGTTGTTTTCATATCCTAGATTAGATCTTCGCTTTTTCCCGTTCGCATCCGTAGAAAATTTTGATTTACTATGCTGCGAAACCCTTCAGTGGTATCAGAGTTAGATCTATGCGTAGATGTGTTTCACGAGTAGAACACAACATGGTTGTTGCGGGCGTTGATGTTTTCTGTTGCAAGCCTCTTGTTTGTGTACTTCTTATGACGCGGGATAGTGAGATCGAAGCGGTCCAGGCCAACTTTACGCGACCTCGTTCGCGAGACCGGCTCCGCACTTGACGTGTGGCTTGTTCCACACATGTGGCTGGTGGATGCCAGTTTCTCTCACTATAGTTGTCATGGGATTTACACCATAGTTTGGCAACCATAATATCACCGTTGTGGCTTTCCGTAGGTAAGAATCGTTCTTAGCTTGTTACTCCCATAAGTCACGTAAAACATGCAACAACAAAGTAGAGGCGTCTAACTTGTTTTTGCAGGCAGTGTTTTCTGCGATATGGTATGGCCCAAGATGTGATGTGTATGTTGTATGCAATGATCATGTTTTGTAATGTTTCACGACTTGCATGTCGATGAGTACACAACCGGCAGGAGCCATATGGTTGTCTTTATAATTGTGTATGACCTGTGTGTCAACTTCTTATACGCCATGTAATAGCTTTACTTTATCGCTAAGTAGTTAGCAATAGTTGTAGTTGCTATTCGTGGTGGAGGCAATCATGGTGGAGTGATGGAGATCATGCCGGCATGCACAAGATGGAGATCATTGCACGAAGATTGGCCATACCATGTCACATAAAGTTATATGCATGTGATGTTTATCCTTTTATGTACCTTATTATACTTAGATCGTGACGGTAGCATTATAAGATGATTGCTCACTTAAAGATCAAGATAAAACTGTTTTCTCCCCATGTATGCACCGTTGCGAAAGTTCGTCGTGTTCAAGCATCACGTGATGATCGGGTGCTATAAACTATACGTTCACATACAACGGGTGCAAGCCAGTTTTGCACACGCGGAAATACTTGGGTTTGACTTGACGAGCCTAGCATGTACAGACATGGCCTCGGAACACATGAACCAAAAGGTTAAGCATGAGTCATATGAATGATATGATCGACACTACGTTGTCCACCATTGAAACCACATCTCTTCTCGTGAAGATCGGATTAGGTGTGGTGAATTTGGATCATGTTCACTAAACAACTTGAGGGATGTTGAATTTAGTGGGAGTTCATCTAGTAATTTGATTAAGTTGAACTAGTTATCATGAACATAGTCTAAATTGTACTTGCAAATTTTGTAGATCAAATGGATAAGTCCAACTTCAACTTCAACGTTTTTGCTAAGAAAGAAAAGCTTAAGAACAATGGGTCTAACTTCACCAACTGGTTCCGCAATCCGAGAATCATTCTCGCTGGCGGACAAAAGGACTATGTCCTTGAGAAAGCGCTAGGTGACGCCCCTGCTGTAGATGCGCCGGCTGATGAGAAAGCTGTTTATCAGTCGCGCAAAGATGATTATGGTGTGATTAAGAGCACCATGTTGTTTGCTATGGAATCAGATCTTCAAAATCGTTTTGAGGATTTCCCGGACCCCTTTGAGATTCTTGAGGAACTGAAAACTATGTTCCAGACTCAGGCCCGTTCTAAGAGATATGAGATCTCTGAGAAATTCTTTAACTGCAAGATGGAGGAAGGGAGTTCCGTTAGTGAGCACGCCATAAATATGTCGGGCTACACTCAACGCCTTGAGCAAATGGACTGCAAGATTCCAGAGGATCTCAAGATTGACAGGGTTCTGCAAGCACTCCCTCCTAGCTACAAAGGTTTTGTAGTTACTCATAATCAGATTGGTTCCACTGATACGATCACTGAGCTCTTCGCTAAGCTGAAAGCTGCGGAGGTAGACATCAAGAAAGATAATCATGTGTTGATGGTCAACAAGCCCCCCAGCTTTAAGAAAGGTAAGGGTGCAAAGAAGCCCTTCAAGAAAGGCAGTGGCAAGCGTGTTGCCCCTGCTGAGAAGAAGCTCAAGTCCGACCTAAGCCGACATCGAGTGCTTCTATTGCAAGGACAAGGGTCACTTTGAATCGTCCGAAGTACTTAGCGGACAAGAAGGCTGGCACCATCAAAGGTATATTTGATATACATGTTATTGATGTTTTCCTTACTAGCCCTCGTTGTAGTGCCTGGGTATTTGATACTGGTTCGGTTTCTAATATTTGTAACTCGAAACAGGAACTGAGGAATAGACGGCGGCTAGCGAGGGATGAGGTGACGATGCGCGTTGGCAACGGATCAAGAGTTGGTGTGATGGCCGTCGGCACGCTCTCCTTAGTTTTACCTTCGGGATTAGTTTTAAACCTCAATAAATGTTATTATGTGCCTGCATTGAGCATGAACATCATATCTGGATCGTGTTTATTGCAAGACGGTTATTCATTTAAATCTGAGAATAATGGTTGTTCTATTTATATGAGTAACATCTTTTATGGTCATGCACCTGCTGTGAATGGTTTATTTCTTCTGAATCTCGAAAGGGATGAAACACACATCCATAACATTGAGGCTAAGAGATGCAAGGTAGATAGTAATAATACTACTTATTTGTGGTAATCGCTGCTCAGGTCATATTGGTGTAAAACGCATGAAGAAACTCCATTCTGATGGACTTTTGGAGTCTCTTGATTTTGAATCATTTAACACATGCGAACCATGCCTCATGGGCAAGATGATCAAACCCCCATTCTCCGGTATGATGGAGCGGGCAACGGACTTGTTGGAAATCATACATACTGATGTATGCGGACCGATGAGTGTTTCGACACGCGGTGGATATCGCTACTTTCTCACTTTTACTGATGACTTAAGTAGATATGGGTATATCTATTTAATGAAACATAAATCTGAAACATTTGAAAAGTTCAAAGAATTTCAGAATGAAGTGGAAAACCATCGTAACAGAAAAATTAAGTTTCTACGATCTGATCGTGGAGGTGAATATTTGAGTTATGATTTTCTCACGCATCTTAAAGCAAGCGGAATCGTTTCTCAACTCACACCATCCGGAACACCACAGCGCAATGGTGTGTCTGAACACCGGAATCGAACTTTATTGGATATGGTGCGATCGATGATGTCTCTTACTGATTTGTCGTTATCATTTTGGGGTTATGCATTAGAAACCGCTGCATTCACTTTAAATAGGGAACCATCTAAATCCGTTGAGACGACACCGTATGAACTGTGGTTTGGTGCTAAACCTAAGTTGTCGTTTCTTAAAGTTTGGGGATGCGAAGGTTACGTCAAGAAGTTGATGCCGGACAAGCTCGAACCCAAAGCGGAGAAATGCGTCTTCATAGGATAACCTAAGGAAACTATAGGGTATACCTTCTATCACAGATCCGAAGGCAAAGTGTTTGTCGCAAAGAACGGATCCTTTCTTGAGAAGGAGTTTCTCTCGAAAGAAGTGAGTGGGAGGAAAGTAGAGCTAGACGAGGTTATTGAACCTTCTCTTGAGTTGGAGAGTAGCGCAGCACCTGAAATTGTTCCAGTATCGTCTGCACCAACAATAGAGGAAGCTAATGACAAGGATCATGAAGCTTCGAACGATGCTACTACTGAACGTCGCAGGTCGACAAGGTCACGTGCCCCTCCTGAGTGGTACGGCAACCCTGTCTTAACTGTCTTGTTAGTAGACGATAGTGACCTGCGAACTATGAGGAAGCAATGATGAGCCCAGACTCTGAGAAATGGCTAGAGGCCATGAAATCCGAATTGGGATCCATGAGCGAAAACCAAGTATGGACTTTGGTGGATCCTCCTAGCGACCGAAAGGCCGTTGAGTGCAAATGGATTTTCAAGAAGAAAACGGACGTGGATGGTAATGTTACTGTCTATAAAGCACGACTTGTTGCAAAAGGTTTTCGATAAGTTCAAGGTGTTGACTACGATGAGACTTTCTCTCCGTAGCGATGTTTAAGTCCATTCGGATTTTATTAGCAATTGCTGCGTTTCATGATTATGAAATATGGCAGATGGATGTCAAGATTGCGTTCCTCAATGGAAACATTGATGAAGAGTTGTATATGATGCAACCCGAAGGTTTTGTCGATCCTAAGGATGCTGATAAAGTGTGCAAACTTCAGCGTTCCATTTATGGACTGAAGCAAGCATCTCGGAGTTGGAACCTTCGTTTTGATCAAGTGATCAAGAGTTTTGGATTTGTTCCAAATTGCTACGAAGCTTGTATCTACAAGAAAGTGAGTGGGAGCTCAGTGACATTTCTGGTACTATATGTGGATGACATATTGATTATTGGAAATGACATTGACATGCTTAATGATGTGAAGAGTTATTTGAACAAATGTTTTTCAATGAAAGACCTAGGGGAAGCTTCTTATATATTAGGCATCAATATCTATAGAGATATACAAAGACGCCTAATAGCTTTAAGCCAGAGTACATACCTAGACAAAGTTATGAAAAGGTTCAGAATGGATAAGGCAAAGAAAGGTTCAGTGCCTATGTTGTCAGGTAAGATATTGAGCAGGGCTCAGTGTCCAGCTACGGTAAATGATAGAGAAGCTATGAGCAAAGTGCCTTATGCCTCGGCCATAGGTTCTATCATGTATGTCATGCTGTGTACTAGACCGGATGTGTCCAATGCTCTTAGTTTGACGAGCAGATACCAAAGTGATCCAGGAGTAGAACACTGGACAACCGTGAAGAACATCCTAAAGTATTTAAATAGGACTAAAGAAATGTTCTTAGTCTATGGAGGTGATGAACAGCTCGTCGTAAGGGTTACGTCGACGCTAGTTTCGACACCGGCAAGGATGATTCTAAATCTCAGACATGATATGTTTATATTTTGAATGGAGGAGCTGTGAGCTGGAGAAGCTGCAAGCAAAGCGTGATCGTGGGATCTACAGTGGAAGAGGAATACATGGCTGCTGCAGAAGCGTCAAGTGAAGGAGTTTGGATCAGGAACTTCATCACT
This sequence comes from Avena insularis, assembly GCA_023614405.1. Classification (NCBI taxonomy): domain Eukaryota; kingdom Viridiplantae; phylum Streptophyta; class Magnoliopsida; order Poales; family Poaceae; genus Avena; species Avena insularis. The sequence continues at coordinate 12,935,878 of CM042685.1, forward strand.
GAGCTTGGTGTGGTTCCAAGTGCCTTGGACCCATTGGAGATATTGTGTGACAACACTGGCGCCATAGCACTGGCTAAGGAACCAAGATATCATTCAAAGACCAAGCACATCAACCGCAAGTTTCATATAATCCGGGATTATATAACAGATGGAGATCTGAAGATTAGCAAAGTACATACAGATCTGAATGTCACAGATCCATTGACTAAACCTCTTCCACGAGCAAAACATGATCAGCACCTTAGTGCCATAGGTGTTAGATTGTTGCTAGATGTAAACTAGATTATTGACTCTAGTGCAAGTGGGAGACTGTTGGAATTATGCCCTAGAGGCAATAATAAAGATGTTATTATTATAATTCTTGTTCATGATAAAGTTTATATTCCATGCTAGAATTGTATTAAGCGGAAACTTTAATACTTGTGTGGTTTGTGAACAACACCATGTCCCTAGTACGCCTCTATGGACTAGCTCATTGATTAATGATGGTTAAGGTTTCCTAACCATAGACATGAGTTGTCGATTAATAATGAGATCATATCATTGGGAGAATGATATGAAGGACAGACCCAAATTAAGCGGAGCAATTAGATCGTGTCATCGTGTTCATCTTTGCGAAGCTTTTCTTATGTCAAATATTGTATTCCTTAGACCATGAGATAATGCAACTCCCTGGTATCGGAAGAAAGCTTTGAGGTCATCAAACGTCATCCTATGAGAGGGTGATCATAAAGGTGTCTCTCAGGTGATCGGAAAGTACCTGTTGGGTTGTATGTATCGAGATGGGATTTGTCCCTCCCAAGTCGGAGAGATATACTTTGGGCCCACTCGGTAATCGATATCAACACCGCTTGCAAGCACGTGGTTAAGGAGTTAATCACAAACTGATATCGGATTACGGAACGAGTAAAGTACTTGCTGTGAACGAGATCGAACTAGGTATCCGGTACCGACGATCGAATCTCAGGCAAGTAAAATATCGCGAGACGAAGGGAATATATATGGGATTGATTGAATCCTGGCATCGTGGTTCATCCGATATGATCATCGATGAATGTGTGGGAGTCAATATGGGTTTCCAGACCCCGCTGTTGATTATTGATAGAAGATCATGTCTGCATATTCTCGAACCCGAAGGGTCACACACTTAACGTGTCTCGACGCTAGGATAGATTGGATAATTGGTTTATGAGTTTTTGTTCGGAGTCTCGGATGAGATCCAAGACATCATCAGAGGTTCCGGAATGGTCCGGAGAATAAGATTCATATAAGGCAAAGCAGATTCTGGAGTTCGGAATTGTTTCACGTTATTCGGTATTGTACCAGAAGTTTCTAGAACCTTCGGGAGTGGGACCAACGTGGCCCCACTTGTCGGGAGGGGGCGTGGGCCTACGAGGGAGTGCCCTGGAAGCATTGGGCCAGGGGCACAAGGCCCCATAGGCCCAACCGGCCAAGCACCTAGGGAAACCATAGGGGAGCTTCTAGAAGGGGGGAACTTGCCCCCCACTCCTCCCTCCTTGGCCGCCGGCCTAGGGCTTTGGGGAGGGGCAAGGTCCAGCCGCCCACCCCTCTATATAAAGAGGGCTGGGGGCGCACCCTCCTCACACCTCCTCCTAAACCCTAGCCGCCCTGTTGCCCCTCCTCTCTCTCTCCCTCCCGACTGCGCGTAGGCGAAGCCCTGCCGCAGAAACTCTCCACCGCTTGCACCGCGCCGTCGTGTTGTAGATACAATCCATATCTCCACCCCAGTTGCTGGATCAAGGAAGGAGGAGACGTCGAGGTGCCGCACGTGTGCATCTCTCGGAGGCATCGCCACTTGCGGTGTTAGATCGAATCGGATCGCGAGGAGGAGAAGCGAGTACGACTACATCAACCATGTTCCGTCGAACGTTCCGCTGTGCGAATCTTCAAGGGTATGAAGATCTCATCTATCCCCCCTCGTTGTTTGCATCTCCTAGATTAGATCTTGGATTTTTCCCGTTCGCATTCGTAGAAAATTTTGATTTACTATGCTGCGAAACCCTTCAGCATCTTAGTTTTCGTTTTTGGTTTTCGTTTGCTTAGTTTGCTTGAGTAAGTTGATTGGTTACACCACACTTCTTTTGGAGAGAGACACACTCTGTTTCCATTGCCTTGAACACTCTAGTTTTCACTCTTATTCTTTTGTGAGTGTTCACTTTTGCTAGCACTACGTTCAGCCTTAGTTTTCTTGTGCTTTCATCTTAGAACTTTTTAGTTCTTCTTTTTGGATTTGTGAGACATGCTTACTGATCTTTATTGATTATTATCTTTGTGAGTTGTTTCAAATAAGTTGCTTGGTGTTGGAAAGGAGTAAAAAGTTCTTACTTGATAAGTGCAAGAGGAGCTTGCATTGATTGTGACTTAGAATTTAGCATGACATGCTAGGTGTTGTTTTGACCTTATGCTTAGTGATTATTTCTGTAGCATGTCTTGTTCCAAACAATTGGGATTGCTTAGTGTGCCTTGAAGAAATTATGCATTGTTTTAGCATACAAAAGCATAGTATTGTGGTATTCTCCTTTGATGCTTTGTTTGGGTTGACTTGGCACATGCTCACACCATGTTATGACTATGAACAAGTCACCATAGCCTATATGATCATTTAGTCCTTGACTTGTAGTACCACTCTATGCTTTTATTAGTAATGTTTTGTTGCTCTGTATGATTATGGCCAGTATTGCTCTCTTAGTTGGTTGCTCCCAGTGTTTTGCTAGCCTCCACTTGTATGAGTGAGCTCTACTCATGCTTCCAACTCCCAAGAAACCAAGTTATTCCAAAGTGTCCACTATAAATTCCTATGCATGGTGTGTTACACCATTCCAAGTATATTCTTGTTTTCAGCTATCTTCTAGTTAAAAAGTCTCTTTGTATGTGAAAACTTAGTGATTAAAGCCCTCACGAACTTGATGGCACACTTTATATTCCTTGCCCCTAATAAACTTGAACCATTGTGTCATCTATGTTGTATATGCTTGCATTTATACGTTGGAATTAGCAGAACCGTGCTGTCATGGGGAACATTTTCAACATTGCACTTGTACTTTATACTCAGTTGATATCATGCTCTTTTGTCTATGGATGTGACCGGTGTGAAATAAAGAGGGAACTTGTAAGTCCATGGAGTTTGTATCCTATGTTAGAGAAATGCCTGGGCTGCTAGCCTAATCCATGCCTAATCATGGTGGAAACTTGCAGCATCACCATAGTGACATCTATGAAGCATTCTTCTTATAAAAAATGAGACACACTGAGAAAAGAGGAAAGTGAGAAAAAAGCACCATATTCCCATGGTAAATAAGAAGATTGCTAAGATGATCATTGTCTGCTTACCTTGTCATTTTGGTTATGGGATAGCTCCTGTACCATGTGCAAGGGGTACCCCGTTGGTGGTTCTCAATGATATGCAAATACTTACAATGACAAGAACTTACAGGTGACTAAAGTTGAGTAGCATGAGGTGTGGCCCTCGTATTTAAGGGACTTGAGATTGCCAACTTATACTTCGTCAAGCATATACTCTATCTTTGCCACTTTAACCTTAACCACTTCAAGATGCTTATGATAGGGGCAATGAGGGCTGAAAGCTAACAAGTACCATAATTTTTGGAAGCTCTTTTTGAAACTTGTAATCCCTGCTTCCTTTACAAAAAAGGCTTTTATTTCACCATTATTGAGTCTCCACCTTCTACTTTTAGGCACCATTAAGAGAGCATAGTTGTCATTTTGTGTGCAGTGTTCCAAAGCTTATTAAATTGATGCAAATTGTGATAATACTTGTTCATGTGCTATTTGTTTCTAGTCACCCTTGTGAACTTTACAAGTGTCCTATGCATCTATTTGCTACTCTATGAGGGACAAGCTGAATGCCACTATGCTATGTTTTCTGTATGTGAAACAAACAAACGTTTTTCAATGCATGTTATTCATGATCTTTGTTTGTAGCCTTCCATGTTGCATGCATAGTTACTATTGTTAGAACTCCATCTTTCATGCACATGTTTAGAGTTCTTTGATCCCATCTTTCAATGCTTGCAAATGGTTTGATCTTGGTTTTGATGGTGCATGTCACCTCAAAAATTATTCTTTTTATCACTTACCTACTCGAGGACTAGCAGGAGTTAAGCTTGGGGATGCTTGATACGTCAGAAACGTATCTATAATTTTTTATGCTCCATGCTTGTTTTGTATCTACTTTTCTTTGCTTTTAATATACTTTGAGGTGTTTTTATATATTTCCTGGAACTAACCTATTGTAACATCCTTAAAATCATGATTTCAAAGATTGCATATCATTCATGCATGCATAAAAATGTTGAGATCATTTTCAAACCATTTTCAAGAAAACAGAAGCACATAGTGCTATTATTTTATGAGAGCAAACTTAAATCAAATGACCATCCTCATTTGAGAACATAAGTGTTTTTAAACCAAGTTTGTTTGCTTCTTTGTTGATTGGTTTTAGTGTGGAGTTTGGACAAAATATACAAAATAAATATGGTTTCAAAACCATTTTCAAAACATTTGCAAATCAAGTGCCATAGCACTGTTTATTTTGTTTATTCAAAAGAACCAAGCTTGAACAGAGAGACCACATGTTTCTATGCCCAGAAATATGAATGTTGCACCCTACAAAATTCCTGAAAATATTTGATTTCAATTTGAGTTTGAAATCATTTGAAATTCATTCCAGAAAATCAAATCAGAAATAGAAAAGGAATAAAGAAAATGAAAAGGGTCGGCGCCAGACTTTGAGCCCATCAGCAGATCCAGCCCAGCTAGGCCACCCGGGTTCTCCCTCTCTCTCTCACGCGCAGACGCACCCACAGAGCCGCTGACGCCCAGACCCCACACCTTCTCTATTCTATTCGCTGACAAGTGGACCCTGTCCATGTCACCGTCGTCTTCCCCAAATTTCGCGAGGAGCACGTCGCCGCTGGCTGTTGCTGCGTTGATTCCGTGGCGTAATTGACATTGATTCGCCAGGCGTTTCTTGTCGAGCTCCTACCTATTTAAACCCCTCCCTCTCGCGGCCATTTCCCCTCACTCACCAACCACAGAGCGCCCCCAGGCTGCGAGTATTCCTCGCCGAAACTCCGCTGTTCCGATGACCTCGCCGACGAATTCCGGTGAGCACCGCGTTCCCCTCTGTCCATGGTTCACGCTATCATGCTCTGCAACTCCGTGCGCACCTACTGACACCTTCCATTTGCTCGCGCATGGCCTGTAGCCCTGGCAACGTCAACAACTGAGCGCCGCCGCTCTCTGCTCGAACTCCGGCGACCCCTCCCCGTAAGTACCAGCCGCCCCTTGCCCTCTGCCTGATACGCCTAAGAACCCCAACGTCTTGCACATCTAACGGTGCCCTCCTCTTTTCTTAGCGCGGCTCAGAACATCGCCAACGTCGACAAGCAGCCGTACCTGACGCGTTCGCGAACTCCGACGAGCAATCCGTGATGACTCCGAGCGCCCCTTCGCCAACCAGAGACACGTTGAGCTTCACCTCGTCACGGCGGTTCTGGTGAGCATCCTCTCCCCTTCCCGGGCGACCTAGAACGCCGCACGCCATCGACAGACACGCGCCGCCGCTATCGCCGCCGCTGCTGGACTATGGTCAAAGCAACAGCAGCCGTTAGATGTAGATCTTGCGGTTTAAATAAGATCTGGAGCGAAGCGTTTTCTTTTGATCTGGCGCGTTGGATCTAACTTGATCTGACGGCGCGGAAGCGTGATCCTGAGTGAAACGGTATCGACCAATAGGAAAGAGACGCGTGGCTAGGGTTTGGTTTTAAAAACAGAATTTGAATCTGATTTATATCCAAATTTGAATTAGCTATAACCTTTGATCCCCACGTTAGAATTTGACAAATTTTATACCATTGGAATCAGGAGAGCAAGCCCTTTCTATTTATGCAATGTGTTTAAAGTTTTGCTTTTGTTAAAATAGTTTTATTTGCAGAAACATGTGTAGGGCTTACTTGAGCATGTGAATTGTTTAAAGAATTAATTTAGGGTTTAATTAATTGTTGTGTGGCAAGTTTTTTTGACTTGTTTAGGATTCAGTACTATGCACTTGCTTGGTTGAGTTTTTAAAAATCATCACTTAGCATTTTGCATGCATACATATATTTTTGTTTTTTTGTATATGTTTTGTGTGTAATTTGTTGCTACCATTATTTGTGTAGACTTTGGTGCTAGTGATTGTGATTGTGAAGAGTGCTACTCTCCCAACTACCAAGGCAAGTGGTACTTCATGAATATTTCTATCCCTATATTTTGTACTAAGCATTAGAAATATTTTGCTAAGTCTTGCATGTTACTATTTTGCCTATATGCCTTGATGGGAAATCCTAAGTAGTTGTAGAATTGCTAGGAAATTTCTAAGTTAAGTTACTATCTATGCCATGCTTAGCCTAGCTAGTAGCAAACAAGGGTTGGTGAAATATACATACTATGATGAAAATATTTTCTAAGTCTTTGGACTTTTGTTTTGCTTAATAAAACAACTAAGTCAATGAATCACCTGGGTGGAAAGGGACTTGATTGGTGGTTTTTGGTTGAGTGGTTACACAAGGCCCATGGCTATGGTTACCTTGTGTATCTCACTTGTGGAAAGCCACCCAGGAACAAAGGGATTTTAGAGGCCAAGTGTTGAGAAGCTTCTAGTGCAGCCACTTGGCAATATGGGCTCTGCCTGGATCACATAGGTTGCTAGAACTTAGCCATTTGGACAGTTGGTGGTAGTGGGATGATAGGTTGGAACGCGTCCATTTGGTCTAAGCGAAGGCTTCTGAAAGGTCCTGTCTTGGTGAAACCAAGTCTGGTGGGGAAAGTGCACAACCTCTGCAGATGGAAAATCTAAGTACTTAGCCAAGTCCATGGAAATGGAAAACTTGAGCATCAAGACATGGAAGCTATCAAGAATCTCATCGTTCCAACTTCTAAGTAAAAACTTGTGGGTGAACAAGGGTGAAGGACCTCAATGTCTATTGGTGGTTCCTTGGGTAAAGTTTTTGACAAAGAAAATCTTAGTGATTTCAACTAATAGGCAAAACCTATTTTGAGCAAAGCAAGCCAAGCTACACTTAGCCAAATTTGCATATAGTATCTAGTCCACTTAAAATATACTAAGGTATCACTTGCCAATACTATTCCAAAGTATTGACCCACTGTGGCTGTAACTTGTGATGTTGCAGGTTACTCTGATGAGGATTAGGTGTCATGAGTCTACACTCAACATGTTTGCCTGTGGCACATGAAGATGAAGACTTATATTTATTTACTTATACAAACTCTTGTAATAGGCCTGTGGCCTTTGAGTTGTAAAGACTATGTTTATCTCTGGAATGGATGTAATAATGACCTTTGTATCTGTGTACTTCATCTTAAACTGTGGATGCTAGCAATGATCCAGGGACTAGCATTGCAATCACAGGGATCCTTTTCCTTTACAAAGGAGGGATCTTACACCTATTAACAAGTTGCCACAGTGCCAGTTGCCTGTTTTCTTCTATATTTTGGTTCCAGAAAGACAAAAAATCAATATTCTCTGAATTGGACGGGACAAAAGACAAAGTTATTATTTTTCCCGGAGCAACACGGCTGAGAGGCGGAGGGGCCACTTCTAGGCGCGGGCAAGCCCTGGAGGCGCCTGGAGGGGGTGTGGGCCCCCTGTACCCCCACCGATCTTCATTCTTGTGCCTATAAGAAGCCTCCGATAGGAAAACCCTAAACAATCTAGAAGAAATCCACGAAAACCTCCGTAGTGCCGCCGCCACCGAAAAGGATATTTGGGGGACAGAAAGTCTCTGTTCCAGCACCCTGCCAGGACGGGGAAGTGCCCCCGGAGCCATATCCATCGATCTCCTCACCACCTTCATCACCATTGTTGATTCCCATGATGAGGAGGGAGTAGTTATTCCTCGAGGCTAAGGGCTATTACCGGTAGCTATGTGTTCATCTCTCTCTCTATGCATGGTCATGTTGTGGTCATGAGCTTTGTAATCAAACAGATCTACTGAAAGGATCGTATGGGCACCTAGAGGGGGGGGTGAATAGGTGCTACTTCAAAATTTCTTCTTTTTCAAATTAAGGTTTGACAATAAGGTAAATTCTCTAGATAATGCAACTACGGTGAATTTACCTATATGACAATTATGCAAGAGCTACCACAACACAAAGTAGTAACAAGTAAGTAAGGTGCGGAAAGGATAGAAGTAACCAAAATGGTGGACGCGGAGACACAAGGATTTGTTTCCCGTAGTTCCTTCCTTTTGAGGGGAAGTACGTCTATGTTTGGAGAGGGGGCGGTTTCAAACCACCAACGCCACAAAAGGCCTCCCTTATTCTCCGATGAATCTCACCCCAACGGGGTCGATTCACCTTCCACTATATCGGCAACCTTCAAGGTGGAAGCCGGCACCGTTACAAGTTTGGGGCACACATCCACAACTTAATCGGAGGCTCCCAAATACAAGCAAGCTGTCAAAGCAATCAAAGACAATCTTGTAAGAACCAAAACAAGAACTAGGGTTTCCAAGAAAACACTAGAGCAAAGGGGCCCTCAATGAAATGAGGGGGAAATGAAGATCTCTTTTGGTGAAGTAGTAGATCGGGGCCTCCTCCTTCGATTCCCCAAAGATCAAGGACTTTGGGTGGTGGAATGAGGAGATCTTGAAGATTGAGTGGCTCCAATGGTGGTCTTGACTTTAATGTGGCTGAGCTTCTTGTCCCAAGGTAGGTGGAGGGGTATTTATACCCCTCCACGAAATCTGGCCGTTGGAGCCTTTACTGCAGCGGTAGTACCAGAAGTTCAAGCGGTACTACCGGAGAACTCCGGTACTACCGGACCTGGTACCGGACGACCCTCTTCAAACTTCATAAAGCCCTGCCCACAGTGGTACTACTATTGATGCTACCGTAAAGCGGTAGTACCGCAAATGGCAACCGGTACTACCGGACGTGCAGTGGAATCAGCAGCTTTAGACGAAAAAACTCTCTGTCACGCCAGGTAGTAAAATCCGGTACTACCGCATTTTACTACCTAGGCAGACAGAAGCTTTTTTCCAACATACAAAAAGTCTCTGCCATGTGTGGTACTAAAATGCGGTACTACCGCATTTTAGTATCGGAGCAGGCAGAAGCTTTTGACAAGTGGTCAAAAAGCTACTGTCGCGCTAGGTACTAAAATGCGGTACTAACGCATTTTAGTACCTAGCCCGGCAGAGGCTTTTTGACAGTTAGTCTAAGCCTTCTGTCGCATCCGGTAGCAAAAAGCGGTACCGCTTTTTGGTACCGCGCCAGGCAGACAGTTTTTTGAACATTGCAAATCATTTTCAGTTCACCTGCGATACACTTGGCAAATAATTAGTCTGATATGTGTGTTGTTATAAAACACCAAAATCACTAGGGATAAGAAATGCTCTTTCAATCTCCCCCTTTTTGGTGTTTGATGACAACACACATTTTGCAGGGAAATCTAGTGATGACAAGATATAGATGGGGCTCCCCCTAGATATGTAGAAACAAGCCCCATACACTCAAACAAGTTACCTGGGAGTAGAAGTCGCACATGGAGCACATACCTTTGCTAAATAACATGTGATGACCAATATTGATTAGGAATGGGGAAGGTCATCACATAGGATGGATCCAAATGAGAATAGCCATATTACACACAAGATGGATCCATACGATAACCACATAGTCTCGCCATACATAGCACAAATAGTTAGTTCACACATAGTAAGTCACACATAATAAGAGGCAAGCAAATAAAGTTCACAAGCGAATAAAATCAATGGCAAGAACGAGCTTGTGACTTTTCCCTCGCAAATCCCGCATACCTAATGTGCAACTTCTCCCCCTTTGGCATCAAGACGCCAAAAAGGGACAAGAGCAACACTAACGTCCCGGAGATCACTCGTCATCATCATCAACCCAGTCTTCCCATGCATCATCATGAGGTGGCGGGGCATGGAAGGAGGAGGTGGCATCATCTTCCCAGTTGTTGTGCTTGGAGATCCATTGGTCTTCTGGGGTAATGTTGTTCTCGGAGCCCTTGGAAACGGTCAAGCCTTGAGCTTCCATCATTTCCTTCTGACGAGCACATGACTTCTTGGCATAGACATGGGCCTCGTACATGCGTTTCTGATTGTCCACTTGGAAGCAGAATATCTTCTTGAGTTTGGCCTCAAACCTCTTGGCCCAAGATGGCTGAGCCGACTGGCGACGTGAGACCACAAAGGCAGCATCCTGCTACGCATCAGCAGCACCACTGGATTCCTCCACAACAGGGTTCCCATCCTCATCAACAATCTGACCATCGGCATTGCGTGGTTTGAGATGGGTCTTGATCAACAAATTCTTGTGGTGGTGGGTGGCAAGACGAAGAGAAGGCAAGTCACGGGCAATCACAGGGCACTTGCGAATAATGAGAGCCATGATGTATGGAGCAAAAGGAGGCACCCTCCTTTGAAAAGTGGCACAGACCATTTCATTCCAAATGACATCCATCACATCCATAGGTAGGCCAGAGTCACGGTGGTGATGGGTGGCCATCATAATATCTACCATGAAGGCATGTACCTCATCAACATTTCCAGCACGAGGGGCGACGGTCTCACGAAAGATGCGATGCAAGATGTCATATGTAGGGAGAAGCCCTTTGGTCTTTCCAGGGATGCCGCGCCCCCAGATGTACAGTGGTGCAAGAACATCCTTCTTCATGGGACGATCATTGTCGTGGCACCGAAAGCCAACGGGAGTGTCTTTGCCACGGTCTTCGTAACCGAGAATAGCCCCAAACTCAGCCAACGTTGCTTGCTTGACAACACCCTCGGTCATCCAGGTGAGAGTCCGAGTATCATTCTTGGCAAAGTGAACGGTTGCATAGAACTGAGCAATGAGCATTGGATCATAGTTGCACCGGAACTCCATAATGGTAAGCAAGCCAATGTTGGTGCAAATGTCAAGGGCCTCACCAAAGTAGTTCAGGTTCTTCCTCACATGATTCATCTCGATCCATTTTTGAGGAACCACAATTTTGTCATCTTTCATGAGGATCTCATGGAACACCCGCTCCTGGAAATCCGTAAAGAAGAGGCTACCTTCCCGAAGATGAGAGCGAGATGTCCCATATGGACTAACAACCCGCAGGTCATGAAATTCTGTCTCAGACAAATCAGACAGCAGCTTTGGCCTAGATGGCCCGGAACTGTGGCTCTTGCGAGGACCGAAGGGAGGAGGAGGTGGGTGAGCTCTACTACGACCAGCACTTTGCTTGACCCCCCCCCCCCCACCCCGACGACCACGTGTTGTTTGCAATTTTAGACGGGCACTAGGTTGAGGCATGACCTCCTCTTCTGACTCAGTCTCTGATTCTGACTCATAGTCCTCGATCTCATAGTGAGCTTTGGAGCGTTTGCACGATCCCCGGGAACCTCCTACACCTGTGAAAGAACGAGGGAGATAGCATAGGGGTAAGGGCACAAGAACCTGAGACAAACAGAGGATGCAACTCTTGGTGTTTTAAAAAAATTTGCTGCCAGTACAGGGCGGTAGTACAGGATCTGCACTGGCGGTAGTACCGGAAAAAGATTCCCGGTACTACCGGCCCGCGACCACAGTGCAGATCTGAACTAGAAATCCATGTACGGGCAGTAAATTTGTTGTAAAACAAGATTTCCATCAGACAAAGTGGTAGATCTGGTAAATAGCACACGATACAACCTCAAGAATACGTGTTTTAACCAAGAATCAAAGTTACCCTAGATTCAATGGAGAAAACAAGTGAGAAGATGAGGAGGGCGGTAGTATCGGTGTCCATGGCGGTGGAGAAGGAGGAGCCCGTGGGGAGGCCGGATCCGGTGTGGATCCGGGAGAAGGAGAGAAGGGCGGGGCTCCTGCGGTGGCGCTGGTGAGGAGTGGAGATGAGGGATGAATGAGGCACTGAGGGGTGCCTCTCCCATGTCTCCAATCTTAACCGACACGCACAAGCGGTAGTACCGGAGACAAGGGCGGTAGTACCGCTATGCGGTAGTACCGGAAATACCAACCGATAGTACCGCACCTGGGAAGTTTCCAGGCAGGACCCTGAAAACTGAACCAGACGCGGTAGTACCGCTAGTAATTGCCGGTAGTACCATTTGGCGGTAGTACCGCTTATGAGATCCGGTAGTACCATAACCATCAGGAAAGAGTGCCAAGATACATAAGATGGAAGGTTCTTGTGCAGAGTAGATAAGTTTTGTTGGGGAATAAGAAGGGTATGGGTTTAGAGAGTCACACTCATATGGGCCAATGCACTCAAAAATTACTAAAAACATATGGAGAGCCAAATGTGAGTGCACGACCGAAAGAACAAAACCAACAAGAGGGTGACAAATATGAGTAAGAACCAATTAAAAAGTGGCAAACACGAGTAAGCACATCAACCTCTCTATTGAGAGGGGGCGGTGGCCTAGGCCACCATGTTTGAGTATACTCGGCTTGGCACCACGAACATATATCTTGAGTCCATTACCGAAACTCATCATTAAGCTCACATATCACAAAATGATATTAAGAGGAATGATTTTGTTTTACTTTGCGCATAATGGGGGGAGGGATGGTCCAATCAATTAGGACCGCACTCCCCCTATGTCCATTCCTACACCTAAACCAATTATGGGTCGAGAATTAGGTGAGAGTGCAAGATAATCAAGTCAAGCTCCTTGAATCTACGATATTTAGTTCATTCCTCAAGTAGCAAAATCTTGCTTCATCAAGTGGCTTCGTGAAGATGTCGGCAAGTTGATCTTTGGTTGATACATATGATAGATCAATATCACCTCGAGCAACATGATCTCTAATGAAGTGATGTCGAATCTCAATATGCTTTGTCCTTGTGTGATCCACCGGGTTGTAAGCAATCTTGATGGCACTTTCATTGTCACATAGAAGAGGCACTTTGTCACAATGGACACCGTATTCCTTTAAAGTTTGCCTCATCCATAGAAATTGAGTGCAAGCACTAGCGGCAGCAACATACTCGGCATTGACGGTGGAGAGAGATATACAATTTTGCTTCTTAGAAGACCAACATACCAAGGACCTACCAAGGAATTGGCAAGCCCCGGATGTTGACTTTCTATCATCCTTGTCCCCCGCCCAATCCGAATCCGTGTATCCACAAAGAGCAAATGTTGAGCCTCGAGGATACCAAAGACCATAAAATGGGGTATGAACTAAATATCGAAAGATTCTCTTGACCGCCATTAAATGGCTTTCCTTAGGAGCCGCTTGATATCTTGCACACACACCTACACTCAACACAATATCGGGTCTAGATGCACAAAGTTAAAGCAAAGAACCAATCATATACCAGTATACCTTTTGATCCACATCTTTACCATTTGGATTTTGTTCTAGATGAGTCTTTGTAGCCATGGGAGTAGGAGCTCCATTTAAATCTTGCATATTGAATCTCTTGAGCATATCTTGAGTATACTTGGCTTGATTGAAGAATGTCCCTCCTCTAACTTGCTTGATCTCAAAGCCAAGAAATACTCTCAACTCTCCCATCAAAGACATCCAGAACCTACTAGTCATAAGCTTTGAGAATTCATCATTAAAAGCTTTGTTAGATGAGCCAAAGATAATATCATCAACATATATTTGGCATACAAAAAGCTCCCCGTTGACCCTCTTAGTAAAAAGAGTGGGATCAATTTTCCCAACCTCAAAGCCACGGTCAAACAATAACTCTCTAAGGTGCTCATACCACGTGTGTGGGGCTTGCTTGAGCCCATAGAGCGCCTTATCAAGTTTGTAGACATGGTTTGGGAAGTTGGGGTCCTCAAATCCCAGGGGTTGCTTAACATATACCAATTCATTTAATGGACCATAAAGAAATGCACTTTCTACATCCATTTGTTGCAACTTAAAGTTATGATGTGTCGCATAAGCAAGAAGGATACGAATGGACTCAAGACGAGCCACGGGTGCATATGTCTCTCCATAGTCAATGCCTTCAATTTGAGAGAACCCTTGTGCAACCAATCTAGCCTTGTTCCTTACTATGATTCCATGCTCATCTTGATTGTTCTTGAATATCCACTTTGTTCCAATAACATTGCGGCAATCCTTTGGCTTCTCTACTAACTTCCACACTTTGTTTCTCTCAAAGTTGTTGAGTTCTTTGTGCATAGCTTCTAACCAATCCGAATCTTCAAGAGCTTCCCACACTTTCTTTGGTTCAATCATGGAGATGTGTGCTTGGTGTTCACTGAACCTCTTCAATTGTGCTCTTGTGGAAATACCTTTCCTTAGATCACCAACCACATTTTGTAGAGAGTGATCTCTTAATTCCAACATTCTTTCCTTTCTAGCTTCGCGACGAGCGTGTATCTCCGTATTGTTTCTTGGAGGACCCTCTTCATCATTTTGATCCTTGTCTTGACCATCATCTTGACCTTGATCATCATTGGAATCATCCTCTATAATTGGAGGCAAAGATTGACCTTGGTCTTGATCAAGTGCTCTTCTAGCGTCAATTTGAGCTTGTCTCAAAACAGTTTGTATGGATCTTCCTTGACAAATTGACTTGGCACCACTTTACAACCCGTCGAATGGACCAAGCTCCCCTTGTCTAGAGTTGACACTTTGATCATCATGTTGAGGGTCCACATCTTGTCTTTGGCTTGGGTCAATATCCTCTTCGGTGGATGGAGCATGTTGAGGTTGTGAAGATGAGGGCTCCACTTGAGTGGGGCATAGTTCTTCTTGATCCGCCATAAGGGGTTCCTCAATGGGGCGGATATATCCCACACCCATTCTTCCTATGGCATCCTGAGGCATTTCATCATCTGCATCACAAGCATCAACACGCCCCCCTTGGGGACCATCATATTCTTCGAAGGTCACACTACAAGATTCTATGACGGCTCCGGAGAGCTTATCATAGATTCTATAAGTGTGAGATTCGAGACCATAGCCAACAAAAATACCCTCTAATGCTTTAGACTCGAATTTACACAAACGAACACCTTTGATGATATAGAAACACTTACAACCGAACACCCGGAAATAAGATATGTTGGGCTTGTTACCGGTAAGTATCTCATATGGAGTCTTGTTGATTTTCTTGTAGAGGTAGAGTCGGTTTGAAGCATGGCAAGCGGTGGAGATGGCTTCGGCCCAAAAGTTGTATGGATATTTAAACTCCGCCAACATGGTCCTAGCCATCTCAATAAGAGTCCGGTTCTTCCTTTCAGCCACACCATTTTGTTGAGGGGTGTATGCAACGGAATATTGATGTTTAATCCCCTCTTCACTAAGGAAATCATTCAAGGTGTAGTTCTTGAACTCGGTGCCGTTGTCACTTCTTATAATCAACACGGGAAAATTGTATTACCGTTGAACCAAGTTGATGAAGTCGATAAAAGTCTTTTGAGTCTCACTCTTCAACTTGAAGAAATAAACCCAAGAGTATCTTGAAAAGTCGTCAACAATCACCAAACAATATTTCTTCCCACCAAGACTTGCATGAGATGGAGGACCAAATAGGTCCACATGGAGGAGTTCCAAGATCTTGTTAGACTTGATTTGGTTCTTAGGCTTGTGAGGAGAGTCATGCATCTTCCCTAGAACACATGCCCTGCAAACACGATATTTGGCAAAGGAAACATTTTCTTTTAGTCCAACTATATGGCCCTCTTTATGGAGACTTTGTAAAGTTCTCATATTGACATGGGCTAGTCGGCGATGCCATAGCCATCGGTCTTTCCGAATAAGCACATCGGACCTGTAGTGGTTTGCTCCGAAAAGTCCACCACATACAAGTCATGTTCGACGTACCCAACGAAGGCGACCTTGAGAGACTTGCTCCACAAGAGGACCACGATATCTACATCAATGAAGACGGCAAAGCCCATCTTACCAAGATCAAGGATAGAAAGTAAATTGTATCCAAGGGTCTCAACAAGCATGACGTTCACGAGTGTAATGTCATGAGCAACCACAACCTTGCCGAAACCCATTACCTTAGACTTTGATTTATCGGCATATGTCACGGTAATTTGATCATCATTAGGCTTTAACTCCTTGACAATAGACGATCTTCTGGTCATATGACTTGTGCAACCACTATTAAGCACCCACTTTGACCCTCCGGAAGCATAAGTCTACAAGAGATCAAGCTAATTTTTTAGGTACCCATTTTTCAATGGGTCCTCTTTTGTTAGCAACAAGGGTCTTGGGAACCCAAATAGACCAAGCAATATAACCATCATAAGGGCCAACATATTGTGCATACACATCACCATAGTAATCACGCATTAGAACATAGTGAGGGTTAGCACTTCCTGCAAAGTCATATGAGACATAGTTTTACCACTTGTGGTCTTACTCTCCACAATGGTCTTGTTGGTATCTTGTGCGGGCTTGGCCTTCTTCTTCTTATTGTTCTTCTTCTTGGTTTTGGAAAAAAAACCAATGCCCCCTTTGTCACCACTATGCCTTTGCTTTCACAAAAGATCATCAATGTACTTGTTGCCTTGTGGAAATGTGGCCTTAGAAAGCTCCCCCTTCAACCTAGCATTCTCTTCAAGAATAGTTGTGCTACTATATGGTATGAAGTTACTAGGTGAAGGAATATTGGCCAATTGAGTTTGAAGTGTTTCATGGGACTTTGTGAGTGACAAGAGTTCACTCTCCAAGGCCTTGTGAGCCTTGTTAAGCAAACTAAAATCCTCGGCAAGTTTTTCATGAACCACACCAAACTCAATCTTGTCCTTTTTAGCCCTTTTGTATTTAGCAATAGCATGATCACGCTCTTTGATGAGTTTGTTAACAATAGTGTCATTGGCCTCATCAAGCCCTTCAAGTTTTAGTTCAAGTGACAACCTAGTTTCTTGTTCTTCCTCTAGAGCATTATTTAAAGCCTCTAGCTCAATCATATGTTCATGCCCAAGTTTACATCTTACATCTAGAAGCTCTTGAGTATGTGAGAGTTGATCTAAGATGTTCCCAAAATGTAACTTAGCATCTCCTTCTAGGTTAGTCATGAACTCATCAAAGGCAATTAATTCCTTTTTAACATCAAGAGACATTTCATCATTAATTTCATCATTATCTAAGTGAGTAGAGAGGGATGATGAGGATACCTCCGTTCCTCTTGCCATAAGGCAAGTGACGTTCTTGGTGGAAGAGTTCTCATTTGGAGAATCGAAGAGTGAGAATGTCGGAGTAGAGGTGGTGGCTAGAGCAGCCACACCATGAGAAGTTTCTTCTTCCTCATCTTCATCATCTTCATTGTCGGAGGAGTATTCTTCATGAGTGATCAAGACAATTTCTCCCGACTTCTTGTTGATGGGATTCTTATTGATGAAAGGTTTCTTGTAAGGTGCCTTGAGAGTCTTCTTCAACACAATATTACCACCATGATCTTCTCTCTTCTCATAGGGGTAGCTTGCCACAAAGTGATAGCGGTCACCACAATTGAAGTAAGTTATAAACCTAGTGGTATTCTCTCTTTTCCCATTTGGATTGCTTCTTCGTTGCATTTCCATCTTGGCCTTGGCGAGGTTCTTCCAAAAGTTCTTTGCATAGAAAGCCATATATTGACCATGAGCAATCTTGACTTCATCGGGATGGTCCATGGAGAGTCCTTCATCACTATCATCTTCATCCCCAAGGTCCACAACTTTGGCCTTCAAAGCAACATTGACCACATTTCTCATACCAAGGGCACGAGCACGGGCATCTTTGGCATTCTTGGCGGCAACCTTGAAAGAGGCCATCTCTTGCATAACTTCATTTGAGGTCATGAGATGGTAGTTGTGTCTTCCTTATAGGCTCTTCAAGTCGGTGGGCTCAAAAGGCATGAGTGCACTCACATATTTCCTTTTTATCCATGCATCATCCACATGTGAGGCACCCACATTTCTAAAAGCGGTGGCAGTGGTCTTGAGCCTTCGATACATGTTTTCGTGATCTTCACCTTCTTTCATGTAGAATCCTTCGGCTTCATTGCTTAGAACATCATATCGGTTCCTCCTCATACTCTCATTTCCAACAAACAACACAGTGAGAGCATCCCAAGCTTCCTTGGCAATGCTAAAGTGCTCAATGTGTGGATAGTCCTTTGTCCCCAAACCTTGTTGAATCATATGCAAAGCAGTGGCATTGAGTTGACTATTGACAACCTCTCTTCTTGTCAAGTTGTTTGGATCCCCAATAAAGAGTCCATGCTCGATGATGTTCCATAGTTCAATGCAAGAGTTGCGCACATGAGTTCTCATTAGTGATTACCATTGAGCAAAAGTAGCCGACTCTTCAAGCTTAGGTGGGTCACCCCTATTATACACATGAGGGTGTGGGATGGGAGGATCGGGAGAGTACCAAGAATCACGGTGCTCACCCTTTCCCCCATCAAGTTGTGTGAAGGAATTAGCGTTGTCTAGTTTACCCCCCACCATCATACCCTCGGGGGATACTGACGTATTCCCCTTAGGTAAAATGGATGGTTGATCCTCTTGAGGAGATGGGGGTGATGAGCCTTCTTTGTCTTTAAAAAGTTGCTCTAGCATCTTCTTGAATTCGTTGACCAAGGAAGAGCTCAATCTTGTTTCCAAGTTTTTGAGATCTTCCATGGTCACCGTGGTGGGCTCACCATCACCATCCCCTTCGCGGCTACCCATATTCTCTTAGGCAGTAAAGCCCAAATAAAGAGCCGAGGCTCTGATACTAATTGAAAGGATCGTATGGGCACCTAGAGGGGGGGTGAATAGGTGCTACTTCAAAATTTATTCTTTTTCAAATTAAGGTTTGACAATAAGGTAAATTCTCTAGATAATGCAACTACGGTGAATTTACCTATATGACAATTATGCAAGAGCTACCACAACACAAAGTAGTAACAAGTAAGTAAGGTGCGGAAAGTATAGAAGTAACCAAATGGTGGACGCGGAGACACAAGGATTTGTTTCCCGTAGTTCCTTCCTTTTGAGGGGAAGTACGTCTACGTTTGGAGAGGGGGTGGTTTCAAACCACCAACGCCACGAAAGGCTTCCCTTGTTCTCCGATAATCTCACCCCAACAGGATCGATTCACCTTCCACTATATCGGCAACCTTCAAGGTGGAAGCCGGCACCGTTACAGGTTTGGGGCACACATCCACAACTTAATCGGAGGCTCCCAAATACAAGCAAGCTGTCAAAGCAATCAAAGACAAGCTTGTAAGAACCAAAACAAGAACTAGGGTTTCCAATAAAACTCTAGAGCAAAGGGCCCCTCAATGAAATGAGGGGGAAATGAAGATCTCTTTTGGTGAAGTAGTAGATCGGGGCCTCCTCCTTCGATTCCCCAAAGATCAAGGACTTCGGGTGGTGGAATGAGGAGATCTTGAAGATTGAGTGGCTCCAATGGTGGTCTTGACTTTAATGTGGCTGAGCTTCTTGTCCCAAGGTAGGTGGAGGGGTATTTATACCCCTCCACAAAATCTGGCCGTTGGAGCCTTTACTGCAGCGGTAGAACCAGAAGTTCAAGCGGTACTACCGGAGAACTCCGGTACTACCGGACCTGGTACCGGACGACCCTCTTCAAACTTCATAAAGCCCTGCCCACAGCGGTACTACTATTGATGCTACCGTAAAGCGGTAGTACCGCAAATGGCAACCGGTACTATCGGACGTGCAGTGGAATCAGCAGCTTTAGACAAAAAAACTCTCTGTCACGCCAGGTAGTAAAATGCGGTACTACCGCATTTTACTACCTAGGTAGACAGAAGCTTTTTTCCAACATACAAAAAGTCTCTGCCACGTGTGGTACTAAAATGTGGTACTACCGCATTTTAGTACCGGAGCAGGCAGAAGCTTTTGACAAGTGGTCAAAAAGCTACTGTCACGCTAGGTGCTAAAATGCGGTACAGAGGCTTTTTGACAGTTAGTCTTTTTGGTACCGCGCCAGGCAGATAGTTTTTTGAACATTGCAAATCATTTTCAGTTCACCTGCGATACACTTGGCAAATAATTAGTCTGATATGTGTGTTGTTATAAAACACCAAAATCACTAGGGATAAGAAATGCTCTTTCATCCACCTTGCTACTCAAGTGCTTCATTAGATCTCTGCTCTCCCCATGTGTGTGAAAGTGACAGCGTGCATGCCATGGTGCACTTAGGCTTGAGTCTACATAAATACTCTTTGTGCTTTAATAGATCTATGCTTTTCTCCACGTGTGTGAAAGTGACAGCATGCATATCGTGTGTGGCACTTTGGCTAGATTGAATATTTGTTATGAGTTATATTTGGAGTTGGATGTCTCTATGAAATTGTGGTGTTTGTTGGAACCATCTAGTGCTCAAGGTGATATTGTGGGGTTATCTAGATTGGGGAAGACCCTACCATGGATTAGAGTGTCCAACCGGAGAGTAGTTAAGAGTAGTATCATGAAGAGAGGATATTTATATGAGAGAGTGTTCACTAGTGAAAGTATGATCCCTAGCCTTGTTTCTAAACATTGAAACACCGTTTGCTACTAGATCTGTTGCATGTTGCTTACTTCCTTCAGTTTGACTTTAGTCTGTTCCTCCACGCCATCAGCTCTTTTCTGGCACCGTTACCCCACATCAACAACAAGTCAGAAGCTATTTTCTGGCACCGTTACCACTTGTATTTCACTATCTCTTCGCCGAACTAGTGCACCTATACACCTGACAAGTGTATTGGGTGTGTTGGGGACACAAGAGACTTCTTGTATCTTGATTGCGGGATTGCTTGAGAGGGAATACCTTTGACCACTTCCTCCCTGAGTTCGATAAACCTTAGGTGATCCACTTAAGAGAAACTTGTTGCTGTTCTACAAACCTCTGCACTTAGAGACCCAACAACTATCTACAATAATATAAGTGCGTAGACATCACGTGCCCCCTGCAATGAAACTCAGTCGAGATAATTTTCTCAAATACAACATAACGAGAAACATAAACACAGCGAGTGGACACATCAAGACATCTTACTCCTTTATGTTTAGAACTATAGCTAAGAAAAATACATCTTTTGGAGTGGAAAGAAAGTTTTTGTTTGTTATAGGGGTAGAGATTAGGCCAACATGCACATCCACCTGGTTTTGAGTCTTCCGCTACTCCAAATTACGTTTGTAAACTTGACAAGGCAATATATGGTCTAAAGCAGGCCCCTTGATCTTGGTACTCTCGTCTTAGCTCCAAGTTACAAACACTTTGTTTCCTTCCATCCAAGACTGACACCTCTCTGTTTATTTTCAACAAGTCAGGTATTACTATATTTTTGTTGATTTATGTTGATGATATCATAGTGACGAGCTCCTCTAATTCAGCCATCTCAGCTCTTCTTCATAACTTGAGTAATGAGTTTGCTCTTAAGGATCTCCGAGATCTTCATTACTTTCTGGGACTTGAAGTTCATAAAAAGTCCAATGGTTTGCTATTAACTCGAAAAACATATGCTACAGAATTGTTGACTCATGTTGGCATGAAGGATTGTACATCTTGTCCAACACCACTCTCCATGACTGATACACTAGCCTTGACAGATGGTTCTCATCTTGGCCCTGAGGATATGACTCGCTACAGGAGTATTATAGGTGCACTTCAATATTTAACACCGACTAGATTTGATATTTGTTTTTCGCTTAATAAGGTATATCAGTATATTCATGCTTCCACTACTGCACACTGGACTACTGTCAAGCGGATTTTGAGGTACATTCATGGTACAAGCAAGGTTGGTCTTACTTTCCATAGGTCCAGTTCCACCTTGCTTAGTGCCTATTCAGATGCTGAATGGACATGTGATTTAGATGACATACACTCAACTGGTGGTTTTGCTATACATTTTGGTCTCAATCTTATTTCTTGGAGTGCCAGGAAACAACCTACTGTGTCCAGGTCAAGTACAGAGGCTGAATATAAGGCCCTTGCAAATGCCACTTTATTTGGGTCGAAGCACTGGTTTGTGAACTTGGTGTTTGACTCAAGGAGAAACCATCTTATGGTGTGACAATCTTGGTGCCACCTACCTGTCTGCTAATCCAGTATTTCATGCACGCGCAAAACATATTAAGATTGACTTCTATTTTGTCCGAGAACTGGTTGCTAGCAAGCAACTTGATGTCAGGTTCATCTCCAGCAAGAATCAGATTGCTGATGGTTTTACCAAAACTTTATGTTCTAAAAAACTAGCGAATTTATGCATAATCTAAACATCTCCCAGGTCTAGATGAAGGGGGTATTAGACATGTAATATCGGTAGTATACGGTATGGTGTAGTATACCAACTGTATACGTACCAAATTCTATAGAAGCCACGCAAGGGGCTATTCCTTGCCATATAACACGTACCCGGGTCCTCGAAAGAGAGACAATGTTCCATCCAAGAATCCAACAATTCACACATAAAAGCATGTCCTTGTATGGTAATAAAAATGAGGATGTGATGACTATTTTGTGTTTTGGTTGTTTCTACATCCCCTTTTTGGCGTCTAGTTCTTCGGATTTTGTTGTTGTTCAGACCAACTCCAAGAGCTTTTATTTCAATGGTGTTTGTCTAATCTTGTGTTTGCATGTGTACTTCCCAACTATTACGGGCTGTTTTAGGCGTTACTAGTTTAACGTCGAGCTATGTTCTGCTGTCTAAAAAAAGATTTATAGGAACTGCCTGTGCATACATCTCAGATTAATCAACTAGAGATGTGTTTTGTAAAATAGGAGGAGGTTGCACATGGGAAATGGATTTGGAAGGGTTTTTTTTTAAGTACAGCAATCTATCTTGTTGCAAAATGGATGACTTGGAACCTTAGATAGTAAGTGGTTTTTTTCTTCCAAGTTGCATGATTGATTCACATAAAAATGTGTATTCTTGCAATCCTTTTGAAGCTTTACTTAATGTCCAAAATAAATCCTTTTAACACAAAACATTACTTCGAAATCAAGCAAGATAAAGCGTTAAATCGTTTGCAGGGACAATTGCATCAGGCACTTTGTATTCTTTTTTGTTCTTCTCAAGCAGTGGGTGTACACCTTTGCAAGCTAGATAGTGGCTTTAAAAGTGAAACGTTGTAGTTGGAGGTCTTCCTATTAAAAGGACACGATTAGGCCTGGGCAAAAACGTTTTGCCGGTTTAACCAGTTTGGATTAGTTCATTTATTTAACTAGATTGGAGTTCTTGATTGAGTTTGTTAAGGACTTTTGACGGTTTGGGTTGTTTGAACGGTGTCAGTTTTTGCCCACCCCTAAACACAATTGTGGAGATTCACTTTTTTACCTAGACAGATACAGTTAAACCTAAATGTGACACAGGCTGAGATCCATGGAGACAACACCATTGCGTGAAATTCTGTAACAGTGACGTAGCCAGCCCATTCAAATAGCCTGGGCAAAGCAGAAAGGCCCGTGGGAGACGGCATTAGTCCATGGTGTTTCGCTTAATCCCCAAGATATTTAGTTTTTGTTTTTTGAGTTGGCCCCAAGATATTTGGTGTTTTTAGATTCTCGGGGTGGTCTCGGCCTCACCAGTTCAACAAGCAGCCCAGAATCCGGTCCAAAAATTATTGCAAGTTAAAGTGAAAGCAACTCTAGTTTCGCTGGATGATTTGCAAAACCTAGACAGAAGCTGCTACAGGTTTTGCAGGACGGGAAGATCATGCAGTCGATCATCGACAGAGCATCTATTTTGTACTCCCTTCGTTTCAAAATATAAGATGTTTTAGGTTATAAAGTAAATATATCTAGACTTCTTTTAGTGTATAGGTTCACTCCAAACCTGAATAAACCTACACAAAAAAGAAGTTTAGATACATTTTTTTTTTACAAATCTAAAACATCTTATATTTTAAAACAAAGAGAGTATATACCCTTTAAATGAATAAAAAGCAGCGCCGCTTGCCTTCGTAAAAAAAACAGAGAATGCCTAAGGCTCTGTTGGCGTTGTGAATCACTAGAATATTGATGAAACAACATAGACTAGTTTCCGGCAGTCAAAAATATAGGTCCAATTCATGAGCCATCCAAATCTGGCCCAGTATGACAAGGCCGACAAGTCCGTTTACTTTATATTGACGTTATTTATTTTTTATGCTTGATATCGAGCCCATGACATGATTAGTGATTGCCGGATGACCATTTTGGGAGCTGCGATATATATTCCTATACGACGCCTTTACAGAAAGTTTTTTTTGTGAATGGCCTTTACAACAAGTTTAATACTCCCTCAAATCCATATTAATTGCAGTATCTATCATTAAAATATGTCTAAATATCTCTATTTTTACGACAAATACTTTTTTTCTTTCGAAATGTGGTGCATCAAAATGATTCACACAACCTTTTTATTCGTTATTCAATAAAACCATACAAATGTATACCATAGATCAGCCCCAAGTCATTCACTAATGACAACAGTCGCAGCATCTACAACTCCGATGAATGAGGTGGCTACAAAGCCAGTGCTCTGACCTTACACCTATGCACATCATCACAAAAACCGAAGGCCGCCAGCAGAGCAGTTTGCTGGCCAGTACTACGAGTCATTTTCATGTTATTTATAGTTAACCATATGGTTATCATGTATAACTTTGAATTTTCCATTGCACATCAACGTCTTTTCCCGGATCGACATCCATTTGCGTCCACCAAAGCTATCATCTTTGCGCCATGGGTCTTCCTTGGCACCAGTATACTGAGATCGTGTACATTGGTATAACCATTTCTCAGTCATCGGTCGAATCCTCATAGTTCAGAGGTTCGCTGTCTTCTATCAAGACAAGACATTGCTGCATCTTTCAAGAGTGTGGGGATTGTTGACGTGTCGACTGCAACGCTCCGGATCGGGGATCGCATGCTTCAGTCAAGGCATTAGCTTCTCTATTGTTGGTGCGGCATCGAACAATTTCCGGAAAATACGCTTACTCTCCAATTCAAGAGAAGGTTCAATAACCTCGCCTAGCTCTACTTTTCCTCCCACTTTTTCGAGAGAAACTCCCTTCAAGAAAAGGAACCGCTCTTTCATGGCATAACACTTTGCTCTTCGCCAGGATACTGTATATGAGTTACCCCTTTAGGGTATCCTATGAAGACGACATTTCGTCGCGGGTTCGGCATCTTGTCTCGCATCAACTTGTGTAAGAGAAGCTTCGTGATCCCCAAACTTTAAGAAACGATAACTTAGGTTTAGCACCAAACCACAGCGGTAAGGTGTCGCCTCAACGGATTTAGATGGAGCCCTATTTAAAGTGAATGCAGCGTTTCTAATGCATAACCCCAAAATGATAACTAAAATCAGTAAGAGACATCATCGATCGGACCATATCTAATAGGGTTCGATTCCCTAAGGAGTAGCACACCAATTATCCCGTGTGGTGTCTGGTATGGAGTTGTGAAACGATTCCATTTGCCTTTGAGATGCGAGAAAATCATAACTCAAATATTCGCCCCCAATGACGGATCATAGAAACTTAATCTTCACGATGGTTCTCCACTTCATTCTAAATTTTGAACTTTTCAAACGTTTCAGTTGTTGTTTCATTTCATTAAATAGATATACCCATATCTACTTAAGTCATAAAAGTGAGAAAATAGCGATATCCACCGCCGACCTTCAAACACTCATCATTCAAGATACATCGACATGTATGATTTCCAACAAGTCCGATTTTCGCTTCCATCATCGTGAGAACGGGTTTTTGATCATCTTGCCCATGAGGCATGGTTCGATGTGTCAAATGATTCAAAATCAAGAGACTCCAAAAGTCCATCTAATGGAGTTTCTTCATGCGCTTTTACACCATTATGACCTAGACGACATTGACACAAATAAGTAGTATCACTATCTACTTTGCATCTCTTTAGCCTCAATGTTATGGATGTGTGTTTCATCCCTTTCGAGATTTAGAAGAAATAAACCATTCACAAGAGGTGCATGACATAAAAGATGTTACTCATATAAATAGAACAACCATTATTCTCCTCATTTAAATGAATAACCGCATTCTTGCAATAAACACGCATCCGTGAAATAATGTTCATGCTCAACGCAGACATAATCTATTAAGGTTTAAAACTAACTCAAGGTAAAACTAAGGAGAAGCGGCCGACGGCCATCACATCAACTCTTGATCCGCTCCCAACGCCCATCGTCACCTCATCCTCAGTCTTGAGCTTCCTTCCAGTAGAGCTCCTGCTTCGAAGTTACAAATATTAGCAACCGAACCAGATCAAATACCCGTGCACTACAACGAGGGCTAGTAAGGAAAACATCAATAACATGTATATCAAATATACCTTTGATGGTGTGCCACTTTGGCCTCTTCGGAAACTCTATTCCGTGGCTTTCCAAAGTGACTTTGTCCTGCAATAGAAGCACTCATCTCCCTTTAGACCAGACTTCTGAGCTTTTTCTCAGGGGCAACGCGCTTAAGCCGCCGCTTGAAGGGCTTTTTGCACCTTTACCTTCTTAAAGGTGGCTTGTCAAGACACATGATTATCCTTTGATGTCCACCTCCCAGCCTTCAGCGAAGTCCTGAAGGATCTTGGATCGAGTCGGAATAAGACTTGTATCAGAGGCGATGATAAGGAGGTGATCGTGGATATCTCCTGAGCCCTCAATCGTCCGGTGCAATCTGCGCTCAAGGCGCACATGCTGAGTGTAGCCCGACATCTTAATGGCGTGTTTCACTAACTAACTCCTTCCTCCATCTTGCAGCTTAAAGAACTTCTCTGAGATCTCATATCCTTAACGTTCTTTGAAACATGGTTTTCAGCTCCTCGAGAATCTCAAAGGGCCCGTTGACTTCTCAAAACGATTTTGAAGTCCTGTTCCATAGCAAACAACATGGTGCTCTTAATCACACCATAATCATGCATTTATCTCGACAGATTTTCTTCTTTTCATCATCAGGTGCGATAGGTGCTACCTAACGCTTTCTCAAGGACATAGTCCTTTGTCCGCTGTCGTAATGATTCTAGATCTCGGAACCATTGGTATAGACCCATTGTTTCTAAGCTTTTCTTTCAGCAAAGAAAACGCTAGTTGAAGTTGACTTGGCCATGTGATCTACAAAGATTGGTAAGTACAATTTAGACTATGTTCATGATAAATAGTTCAACTTAATCAAATTACTAGATGAACTCCCACTAAATTCAACATCCTCAAGTTGCTTTAGTGAACATCCCAAATTCACCACACCTAATCCGATCATCACGAGAAGAGATGTGGTTTCAATGGTGGACAAACGGCGTCGATCATATCATCTATATGACTCCATGCTTAACCTTT
Source organism: Avena insularis (assembly GCA_023614405.1). Classification (NCBI taxonomy): domain Eukaryota; kingdom Viridiplantae; phylum Streptophyta; class Magnoliopsida; order Poales; family Poaceae; genus Avena; species Avena insularis. The sequence goes on from CM042685.1 coordinate 12,963,185, forward strand.
TCGTTCTTTGTGTTCCGAGGTTCCGAGGCCATGCATGCTAGGCCTGCGCTGTTAGACCCAAGTATTTCCGCTGCAGTAAAACCGGGTTTGCACCTTGCTTATGTGAGCATAGAGTCTATAAAGACCCATCATCAATGCGATGCTTGGACACGACATTTAACTTTCGAGAACGGTGCATACTTGGGGAGAACACGCTTTTTATCTTGATCTTATGAGGAATCATCTATAATGCTACCGTCATGATCTAAGCATAATAAGATACATAAAAGGATAAACATCACATGCATATAACTTTATGTGACATGGTATAGCCAATCTTCGCAAGAATGATTCCATCTTGTGCGCTCCGCATGATCTCCATCACTCCACCATGACCTCCACCACTCAATATAACTTAACTACTTGTAGCGATATAAGTAAAGCCATTACATGGCGATAAGAAGTTGACTCGCAGGTCATACACAATTATAAAGACCATATGAAATGTATCTGACTGCCGTTGTGATACACATGCAAACATTACAAAACATGATCATAGATACAATATACACATCACATCTTGGGCCATACCATATCACGAAAACACTCAGAAAAACAAGTTAGACGCCTACTTTGTTGTTGCATGTTTATGGCTCATGGGAGTAGATGCTAAGAACCATTCTTACCTAAAGGAAAGCCACAACGGTGATATTATGGTCACTAAACTCCGTGTTAATCCCATGACAACTATAGTGAGAGAACCGACATCCACATCAGCATGTGTGGATGTGGTACAAGCCACACGCCAGCGTGAGGTCTCGCAACGACGCCGCAAGGTTTGGTTCGACCGCTTCAATCTCACTATCCCGGCCATAAGAAGAACACGAACAAGAGGCTTGCATAAAAAATATCAACGCCCGCAACAACCATGTTATGCGCTTTCTACTCGTGAATCACATCTACAGATCTAGCTCGACACTGAATCAAGGGTTTCAAGATAGTAAATCAAAATTTTCTACGAAGCGAAACGGAGGAAAGCCAAGATCTAATCTAGGAGATGCAAACAACGAGAGAGATTGGATTAGATCTTCATACCCTTGAAGATTCGCACATGCAATGAGCGTTAAATCCGGGCGTGGGTGATGTAGTCGTATCGCTTCTCCTCCTCGCGATCCGATCCGATCTAGCACCACAAGTGGCGGTGCCTCCGTGAGATGCACACGCAGCACCTCGGCGTCTCCTCCTTCCTTGGACCAGCAAGTATGGTGGAGAGATGGATTGGATCTACAACACGACGGCGTGGTGTATTTGGTGGAGAATTTCTGCAAGACGGCTGCAAGCGGTCGGGAGGGAGAGAGGAAGGCATAGGGCTACTAGGGCTTGGAGGAAGGTGTAGGTTGGGAGAGGCGCACCAGCCCTCTATATATAGAGGGGGTGCGCCAGCCCTTGCCCATCCTCCAAGCCAATCTCTAGTTTAAGCGATTTAAACTCTCCTTCTAGAAACCCTATCTTATCTCTAGTTTAAACGATTTAAACTTATCTAGGATCGGCTGGGCCCTATGGGGCCTTGTGCCCTGGCCCAATGCGCCAGGACACTCCCTCATAGGCCCATTCCCCTCCCGGAAGGTGGGACCATGTTGGCCCCTTCCGAAGGTTCTAGAAGCTTCGACAATACCGATTAATCCGAACAATTCAACTCCAAAACTGCCTTTATATGAATCTTATTCTCCGGACCACTCCGAAACCTCTCGTGATGTCCCGGATCCCATCCGAGACTCAACAAAAATTCATAAACCAATTATCCAATCTATCCTAGCCGAGACACGTTAAGTGTGTGACCCTGCGGGTTCGAGAATATGCGGACATGATCTTCTATCAATAATCAACAGCGGGGTCTGAAAACCCATATTGACTCCCACACATTCATCGATGATCATATCGGATGAACCACGATGCCAGGATTCAATCAATCCCATATATATATTCCCTTCGTCTCGCGATATTTTACTTGCCGAGATTCGATCGTGGTATCGGATACCTAGTTCGATCTCGTTCACAGAAGTACTTTACTCGCCCGTAATCCGATATCAGTTTGTGATTAACTCCTTAACCACGTGCTTGCAAGCGGTGTTGATATCGATTACCGAGTGGGCCCAAGTATATCTCTCCGACTTGGGAGGACAAATCCCATCTCGATACATACAACCCAAGGTACTTTCCGATCACCGAGAGACACCTTTATGATCACCTCTCATAGGATGGCGTTTGATGACCTCAAAGCTTTCTTCCGATACAAGGGAGTTGCATTATCTCATGGTCTAAGGAATACAATATTTGACATAAGAAAAGCTTCGCAAAGATGAACACGATGACACGATCTAATTGCTCCGCTTAATTTGGGTCTGTCCTTCATATCATTCTCCCAATGATAATATCTCATTATGTCGACAACTCATGTCTATGGTTAGGAAACCTTAACCATCATTAATCAATGAGCTAGTCCATAGAGGCGTACTAGGGACACGGTGTTGTTCACAAACCACACAAGTATTAAAGTTTCCGCAATATAATTCTAGCATGGAATATAAACTTTATCATGAACAAGAATTATAATAATAACATCTTTATTATTGCCTCTAGGGCATAATTCCAACAGTCTCCCACTTGCACTAGAGTCAATAATCTAGTTTACATCCGCAACAATCTCACACCCATGGCATCGAGGTGCTGATCATGTTTTACACGTGGAAGAGGTTTAGTCAATGGATCTGCGACATTCAGATCTGTATGTACTTTGCTAATCTTCGATCTCCATCTGCTATATAATCTCGGATTATATGAAACTTAGTTGATATGCTTGGTCTTTGGATGATATCTTGGTTCCTTAGCAAGTGCTATGGCGCCGATGTTGTCACACAATATCTCCAATGGGTCCAATGCACTTGGAACCACGCCAAGATCGATGATGAAGTTCTGATCCAAACTCCTTCACTTGACGCTCGGCAGCCATGTATTCCGCTTCTCAGTAGATCCTGCGATCACGCTTTGCTTGCAGCTTCTCCACTCACAGCTCCTCCATTCAAAATATACACGTATCCCATGCGAGATTTACAATCATCCTTGTCGGTGTCGAAACTAGCATCGACGTAACCTTTTCTGACGAGTTGTTCATCACCCCATAGACTAAGAACATTTCTTTAGTCCTATTTAGGTACCTTAGGATGTTCTTCACGGCTGTCGATGTTCCACTCTGGATCACTTTGATATCTGCGTCAAACTAAGAGCATTGGACACATCCGGTCTAGTACACAAAGATGGCATACATGATGGAACCTATGGCCGAGGCATAAGGCACTTTGCTCATAGCTTCCTATCATTTCTCAGTATGGACACCAGCCTTGCTCAATATCTTACTCGACAACATAGGCACTGAACCTTTCAATGCCTTATCCATTCTGAACCTTTTCAACTTTGTCTAGGTATGTACTTTGGCTTAAAGCTATCGAGCGTCTTTGTCTATCTCTATAGATTTTGATGCCCAATATATAAGCGACTTCACCTAGGTCTTTCATTGAAAACACTTGTTCAAATAACTCTTCACATCGTTAAGCATGTTGATGTCATTTCCAATAATCAATATGTCATCCACATATAGTACCAGAAACGTCACCGAGCTCCCACTCACTTTCTTGTAGATGCAAGCTTCGTAGCAATTTGGAACAAATCCAAAGCTCTTGATCACTTGATCAAAACGAAGGTTCCAACTCCGAGATGCTTGCTTCATCCATAAATGGAACGCTGAAGTTTGCATACTTTATCAGCATCCTTAGGATCGACAAACCTTCGGTTGCATCATATACAACTCTTCATCAATGTTGCCATTGAGGAAAGCGATCTTGACATCCATTTTCCATATTTCATAATCATGAAACGCAGCAATTGCTAATAAAATCCGAATGGACTTAAACATCGCTACGGGAGAGAAAGTCTCATCGTAGTCAACACCTTGAACTTGTCGAAAACCTTTCACAACAAGTCGTGCTTTATAGACGCTAACATTACCATCCGTGTCCGTTTTCTTCTTGAAGATCCATTTGCACTCAACGGCCTTTCGGTCGCTAGGAGGGTCCACCAAAGTCCATACTTGGTTTTCGCTCATGGATCCCAATTCGGATTTCATGGCTTCTAGCCATTTCTCGAGTCTAGGCTCATCATCGCTTCCTCATAGTTCGTAGGTTCACCGTCTTCTACTAACAAGACGATAAGGCAGGTTGCCGTACCACTCAGAGGGGCACGCGACCTTGTCGACTGACGTTCAAGAGCGAGATCGTCCAAGCTTCATGATCCTTGTCATTAGCTTCCTCTATTGTTGGTGCAAAGCGATGGAACAATTTCAGGTGCCGCGCTACTCTCCAATTCAAGAGAAGGTTCAATAACCTCGTCTAGCTCTACTTTCCTCCCACTCACTTCTTTCGAGAGAAACTCCTTCTCAAGAAAGGAACCGTTTCTTGCACAAACACTTTGCCTTCGGTTCTGTGATAGAAGGTATACCCAATAGTTTCCTTAGGGTATCCTATGAAGACGCATTCTCGCTTTGGGTTCGAGCTTGTCCGACATCAACTTCTTGACGAAGCTTCAGATCCCCAAACTTTAAGAAACGACAACTTAGGTTTAGCACCAAACCATAGTTCATACGGTGTCGTTTCAACGGATTTAGATGGAGCCCTATTTAAAGTGAATGCAGCGGTTTCTAATGCATAACCCCAAAATGATAACGGCAAATCAGTAAGAGACATCATCGATCGGACCATATCTAATAGGGTTCGATTCCGCTCGTATTACACACCATTCTACTGTGGTGTTCCGTGGCGTGAGTTGTGAAACGATTCCACTTGCTTTGAGATGCGTGAGAAAATCATAACTCAAATATTACGCCCCATGATCGGATCGTAGAAACTTAATCTTTACATTACGATGGTTCTCCACTTCATTCTGAAATTCTTTGAACTTTTCAAACGTTTCAGATTTATGTTTCATTAAATAGATATACCCATATCTACTTAAGTCATCGGTAAAAGTGAGAAAATAGCGATATCCACCGTCGAAACACTCATCGGTCCGCATACATCGGTATGTATGATTTCCAACAAGTCCGTTGCTCGCTCCATCATACCGGAAGCGGGTTTTGATCATCTTGCCCATGAGGCATGGTTCGCATGTGTCAAATGATTCAAAATCAAGAGACTCCAAAATTCCATCAGAATGGAGTTTCTTCATGCGCTTTACACCAATATGACCTGAGCAACGGTGCCACAAATAAGTAGTATTATCACTATCTACTTTGCATCTCTTAGCCTCAATGTTATGGATGTGTGTTTCATCCCTTTCGAGATTTAGAAGAAATAAACCACTCACAAGAGGTGCATGACCATAAAAGATGTTACTCATATAAATAGAACAACCATTATTCTCCGATTGAAATGAATAACCGTCTTGCAATAAACACGATCCAGAAATAATGTTCATGCTCAACGTAGGCACATAATAACATTTATTAAGGTTTAAAACTAATCCCAAAGGTAAAACTAAGGAGAGCGTGCCGACGGCCATCACATCAACTCTTGATCTGTTGCCAACGCGCATCGTCACCTCATCCCTCGCAAGCCGCCGTCTATTCTGCAGCTCCTGTTTCGAGTTACAAATATTAGCAACTGAACCGGTATCAAATACCCAGGCACTACAACGAGGGCTAGTAAGGAAAACATCAATAACATGTATATCAAATATACCTTTGATGGTGCCAACCTTCTTGTCTGCTAAGTACTTCGGACAGTTGCGCTTCCAGTGACCCTTGTCCTTGCAATAGAAGCACTCAGTGTCCGGCTTAGGACCAGGCCTGAGCTTCTTCTCAGCAGGGGCAACGCGCTTGCCGCCGCCTTTCTTGAAGGGCTTCTTTGCACCCTTACCTTTCTTGAAGGTGGGGGGCTTGTTGACCATCAACACATGATTATTTTTCTTAGTATCCACCTCCGCAACTTTCAGCTTAGCGAAGAGCTCATTGATCATATCAGTGGAACCAATTTGATTGTGAGCAACTACAAAACTTTTGTAGCTAGGAGGGAGTGATTGCATAACTTTGTCAATCTTGAGCTCTTCTGGAATCTTGCAGTCCAGTTGCTCAAGGCGTTGAGTGTAGCCCGACATCTTAATGGCGTGCTCACTAACGGAACTCCCTTCCTCCATCTTGCAGTTAAAGAATTTCTTAGAGATCTCATATCTCTCAGAACGGGCTTGAGTCTGAAACATGTTTTTCAGCTCCTCGAGAATCTCAAAGGGCCCGGCGAACTCCTCAAAACGATTTTGAAGATCCGATTCCATAGCAAACAACATGGCAATCTTAATCAAATCATAATCATCCTTGCGCGACTGATAAACAGCTTTCTCATCAGCTGGCGCATCTATAGCAGGGGCGTCACCTAGCGCTTTCTCAAGGACATAGTCCTTTTGACCGCCAGAGAGAATGATTCTCAGATTGCAGAACCAATTGGTGAAGTTAGACCCATTGTTTCTAAGCTTTTCCTTCTCAGCAAAAACGTTGAAGTTGAAGTTGGACTTAGCCATGTGATCTACAGTATTTGCAAGTACATATTAGACTATGTTCATGATAACTAGTTCAACTTTTAATCAAATTACTAGATGAACTCCCACTAAATTCAACATCCCTCAAGTTGTTTAGTGAACACGATCCAAATTCACCACACCTAATCCGATCTTCACGAGAAGAGATGTGGTTTCAATGGTGGACAACGAAGTGTCGATCATATCATTCATATGACTCATGCTTAACCTTTCGGTTCTTGTGTTCCGAGGCCATGTCTGTACATGCTAGGCTCGTCAAGCTAGACCCAAGTATTTCCGCGTGTGCAAAACTGGCTTGCACCCGTTGTATGTGAGCGTAGAGTCTATAGCACCCGATCATCACGTGATGCTTGGACACGACGAACTTTCATAGCGGTGCATACTTGGGGAGAACACAGTTTTATCTTGATCTTTAAGTGAGGAATCATCTTATAATGCTACCGTCATGATCTAAGCATAATAAGATACATAAAAGGATAAACATCACATGCATATAACTTTATGTGACATGGTATAGCCAATCTTCGCAATGATCTCCATCTTGTGCGTTCCGCATGATCTCCATCACTCCACCATGATTGCCTCCACCACGAATAGCAACTACAACTATTGCTAACTACTTAGTGATAAAGTAAAGCTATTACATGGCGTATAAGAAGTTGACTCAGGTCATACACAATTATAAAGACAACCATATGGCTCCTTACGTCGTGTACTCATCGACATGCAAGTCGTGAAACATTACAAAACATGATCATCGCATACATTATACACATCACATCTTGGGCCATACCATATCACGAAAACACTCCCAAAAAACAAGTTAGACGCCTCTACTTTGTTGTTGCATGTTTTACGTGGCTTATGGGAGTAGATGCTAAGAACGATTCTTACCTACGGAAAGCCACAACGGTGATATTATGGTTGCCAAACTCGGTGTTAATCCCATGACAACTATAGTGAGAAAGCGGCATCCACCAGCCGCATGTGTGGAACAAGCCACACGTCAAGTGCGGAGCGGTCTCATGAAACGGCGTCGCGTAAGGTTGGCCTGGACGCTTCAATCTCACTATCCCGCGTCATAAGAAGAACACAAACAAGAGGCTTGCAACAGAAAACATCAACGCGCGCAACAACCATGTTGCGTTACTCGTGAATCACATCTACGCATAGATCTAGCTCGATACCCTTTGAAGGGTTTAAACATAGTAAATCAAAATTTTCTACGGCGAGCAGAGGAAAGCCAAGATCTAATCTAGGAGATGCAAACAACGAGAGAGATTGGATTAGATCTTCATACCCTTGAAGATTCGCATAGCGGAACGTTCGTTTAACGTGGGTGATGTAATCGTACTTCTCCTCCTCGCGATCCGATCCGATCTAGCACCACAAGTGGCGGTGCCTCCGTGAGATGCACACGTGCAGCACCTCGACGTCTCCTCCTTCCTTGGACCAGCAAGTATGGTGGAGAGATGGATTGGATCTACAACACGACGGCGTGGTGTATTTGGTGGAGAGAATTTACAGCAGCCGCTGCAAAGTCGAGGAGGGAGAGGAAGGCAGCAGGGCTACTAGGGCTTGGAGGAAGGTGTAGGTTGGGGGGAGAGGGCGCACCAGCCCTCTATATATAGAGGGGGGTGCGGCCAGCCCTTGCCCATCCTCCAAGCCAATCTCTAGTTTAAACGATTTAAACTCTCCCTTCTAGAAACCCTATCTTATCTCTAGTTTAAACGATTTAAACTTATCTAGGATCGGCTGGGCCCTATGGGGCCTTGTACCCCTGGCCCAATGCGGCCAGGACACTCCCTCATAGGCCCATGCCCCCTCCCGGAAGGTGGGACCACGTTTGCCCCCTTCCGGAAGGTTCTAGAAGCTTCTGGTACAATACCGATTAATCCGGAACAATTCCGAACTCCAAAAACTGCACTACCTTATATGAATCTTATTCTCCGGACCACTCCGGGACCTCTCGTGATGTCCTGGATCCCATCCGAGACTCCGAACAAAAATTCATAAACCAATTATCCAATCTATCCTAGCGTCGAGACACGTTAAGTGTGTGACCCTGCGGGTTCGAGAATATGCAGACATGATCTTCTATCAATAATCAAGCGGGTGCAAACCCATATTGACTCCCACACATTCATCGATGATCATATCGGATGAACCATGATGCCAGGATTCAATCAATCCCATATATATATTCCCTTCGTCTCGCGATATTTTACTTGCCCGAGATTCGATCGTCGGTATCGTCATACCTAGTTCAATCTCGTTCACAGCAAGTACTTTACTCGTTCCGTAATCCGATATCAGTTTGTGATTAACTCCTTAACCACGTGCTTGCAAGCGGTGTTGATATCGATTACCGAGTGGGCCCGAAGTATATCTCTCCGACTTGGGAGGGACAAATCCCATCTCGATACATACAACCCAACAGATACTTTCCGATTACCTGAGAGACACCTTTATGATCACCCTCTCATAGGATGACGTTTGATGACCTCAAAGCTTTCTTCCTATACCAGGGAGTTGTATTATCTCATGGTCTAAGGAATACAATATTTGACATAGGAAAAGCTTCGCAAAGACGAACACGATGACACGATCTAATTGCTTCGCTTAGTTTGGGTCTATCCACCATATCATTCTCCAATGATATGATCTCATTATCAATTGACAACTCATGTCTATGGTTAGGAAACCTTAACCATCATTGATCAATGAGCTAGTCCATAGAGTCGTACTAGGGACACGGTGTTGTTCACAAACCACACAAGTATTAAAGTTTCCGCTTAATACAATTCTAGCATGGAATATAAACTTTATCATGAACAAGAATTATAATAATAACATCTTTATTATTGCCTCTAGGGCATAATTCCAACACTCTCACCTCATACTTTCGCATAGACACCTCCACGCCAGATTGCATCTGCGCACCCCTGTAATCTTCTTCCAGTAATCAAGAGCGAGCAAGGTGAGTAGGGTTTTCCTCCGTGGGTCTCGAACACAGGTAAACCTCGTCTCCCGTGTTGCTTGTTTTCTAACCGTTCCGTGATTTCCAGCATGCCCATCTTCTCCAAAACCCAAGTCCATTACAATGGGCATTGACGAGATTAAACCTCGTCACCAGCCTCCTCCACCTCCTTTGTTGCTCACTGGAGCAGCCATCCCCCTCCATCTACGGCGACACAGACACTCGGTAGATGAGCTTAGTGCTCTTCAAGGACGACGTCCATGAGCTGGTTGCTAGAGTTTTAACCCAATCTAGCTCTCTGATTGAATTTTGGCATAGCAGCGGCGAGGAGGGGAATGGATCCGAGGCCACCTGATCTATCGCCCATGGGGTTCCACCGATTTAGGTCTATGGGTTGCAAGCCAGAATCGGCTTAGAGCGGCTGCCTCCAACCTCCATGGTTGATGGTTCGAGGTCACTGGTGGTCGATATTTGCAGATGTTGTGTATGATGTTTTAGCATGCTGCACACACATATGGTTTTTGCTACATGAGTATGTTGATTTTTTTTTCAAATAGCGACACAATCTTACGTCCACACCCAATTTGGAATTTGTTGCATATGTTACTGTTAGGGTTTCGATATGGGAAATAAAAAATTCCACCTTACTATGAACACCAAGAGCATCTATGGAGATTACAAGAACGAGACAAAATCTAGATCATCGTACCAACATTCAAGCAACATAATTTGGCAATGATCGTTGATGAAGAACTCGTCGATTCCCGTGAAAAAATCTTTGTAGGGTTTCGTAGTATGGAAAACAAAAAAATTCTACCGCATACAAACAAACAAGTCAAGATCTATCTACTATATTGTAGCAACGAGTCGATGGAATAACTCACCCTCGAAGATTCCAAAGTGTTTAACGAGAGCGGATTCTCGTGGGTGATATAGTCGTACTCTTCCCGATCTCAAGATCGTGTAGACGATCCTTCCAAGGTGCGTTCGGCGCTCTGCAATCGGTCACATGTTCGGTTTCGACGAAGACCTTCCTCTCCCTTGTTACAGCAGCGGAGGTTGTAGCACTCTCCTCATGATTCCGGTAGCACGACGTGGCAGGAAGTAGAGGGAGATCTCATGAGCTTTGCCTTAAGCCGGAGCGAGTATGGTGGACTATGAGAGAGCTCCTCGGCGATCTAGGGTTTAGACACACCAAGGAGGAGGCTTGGCCGGCGGCTAGGGTTAGCTAGGCGGTGGCGGAGGCTTGCCCTAGGGCGGCGGCGGCTGCAGGAGGGGCCGGCGGCTAGGGCTAGGGTTTGCGGGTGGAGGTGTCGGGTCCTAGGAGGGGCAGCCCTACCCCTCCTTATATAGGTGGAGGGGCGCGCCAGGGGAGGGGATTCCCTCCCCAACTCGGTTTCCCAAGGGGGCGGCGGTGGAGGGGAGGAACTCCTCCCCAACTCGGTTTCCACCTTCCCCTCCACTTCACAAAATAGCCGTTTGAATTTTCAAATTGGCGTTTGACTTTTCAAACTAGGATTTGATTAAACCCTTTATTTTGTTTAGCGATGACACCTAGTACATGATGCAATCATACCAACTTGATATAACACATTCATGTACCCTTCCCCTCCGGAGTGCCGGACATTCCGGAACCTTCTAGAACATTCCCGATGAAAACACCGGAACCATTATCCAACCCCGAAACATGACTTTCCTTATATGAATCTTATTCTCCGGACCATTCCGGATCTCCTCGTGATATCCCGGATCCCATCCGAGACTCCGAACAACATTCGGTCTCTTACTCATCATTACATAACTACTCAAACAACGTCGAATCCTTAAGTGTGTCTCCCTACGGTTCGTGAATTATGCGGACACGAGACACTTCTCCGATCAATAACCAATAGAGGAATCTGGAAATTCATATGGCTCCCACATATTTCAACGATTACTTTGCGATCGAATGAACCACTTACATACGATACCAATTTCCCTTTGTCTCACGATAGTTTACTTATCCGAGGTTATGATCGTCGGTATCTCTGCATACCTAGTTCAACCTTGTTACTGATAAGTACTCTTTTCTTGTTCCCGTGATATGTGATCCCTTGTGAGCCAGTCACATGCTTGCAAGCTAATTGGATGACATTCCACTGAGAGGGCCCAGAGTATATCTATCTGTCATATGGATGGACAAATCCCACTCTTGATCCATGTGTCTCAACCAATACTTTCCGAACACTTAATGCCACCTTTATAGCCACCCTGTTACGGTGTGGTGTTTGATGTCATCAAAGCATCCTTCCGGTGAAGGTGATATGCATGATCTCATGGTCGAAGGAATTAGGTTACTATGTATCAGAAAGCATATAGCAATTGAACTATTAAAATGACTTGATCTTTATGCTACGCTTATCTATAGGAGTATGTCCACCATATCATTCTCCTAACGATATGATCTTGTTGTTAATAACATCTCAATGTTCATGATAGGGAAACCACAATCATTTATTAACCAACAAGCTAGTATTATAAAGAGGCTTTACTAGGGACTATTTTAGTTTACAAATCACACAAGTATTAATGTTTCCTTGTTAATACTATTATAGCATGAATGTAACATTTATCATAAACACAAAGATATAATAATAACTATATTTATTATTGCCTATAGGGCATATCTCCAACAGTCTCCCACTTGCACTAGAGTCATCTAATCTAGATTACATGGTAATATATCGAACACCCATGGCAGTTTGGTGCTGGTCATGTTTTGCCCTCGGGAGAGGTTTAGTCAACGGATCCGCCACATTCAGATCTGTGTGTACTTTGCAAATCTTTATGTCCCCATCTTGGACATGTTCTCGAATAGCGTGAAAAACATAGCTTGATGTGCTTCAGCTTCTTGTGTGACCTTGGTTCTTGCGCATTGGCTATGGCGCCCATGTTATCACAGTAGAAAGACATTGGGTCCAGCGCACTAGGAACCACACCGAGCTCTGTAATGAACTCTTTCATCCATATCGCTTCTTGTGAAGCCTCCGAAGCAGCCATGTATTCCGATTCAGTTGAAGATCTCGCCACAACGCTTTGCTTTGCACTCCTCCAGCTAACTGTTGCGCCATTCAAAGTAAATACGTATCCAGATTGTGATTTAGAATCATCCGGATCGGTGTTCCAACTAGCATCGGTGTAACCATTAACAACGAGCTGTTCATCACCTCCATAAGAAAGAACCATATCCTTAGTTCTTCTCAAGTACTTAAGGATGTTTTTGACCGCTGTCCAATGATCCACTCCTGGATCACTTTAATATCTGCTAGTTAAACTAACAGCATATGCAATGTCGGGTCTAGTACATAGCATGGCATACATTAGAGATCCTATGGCTGAGGCATAGGGAGTCTTACTCATCCTTTCTCTATCTTCTGCCGTTGTCGGACTTTGAGTTTTACTCAACGTCAGATTAGCAACATGGGCAAGAACCCTTTCTTGCTATCTTCCATTCCAAACCTCTTTAGAACTTTGTCCAAATATGTACTTTGTGACAATGATATTAGGCGTCTTGATCTATCTCTATAAATCTTTACTGATAAGTACTCTTTTCTCGTTCCCGTGATATGTGATCCCTTGTGAGCCAGTCACATGCTTGCAAGCTAATTGGATGACATTCCACCGAGAGGGCCCAGAGTATATCTATCCGTCATATGGATGGACAAATCCCACTCTTGATCCATGTGTCTCAACCAATACTTTCCGAACACTTAATGCCACCTTTATAGCCACCCTGTTACGGTGTGGTGTTTGATGTCATCAAAGCATCCTTCCGGTGAAGGTGATATGCATGATCTCATGGTCGAAGGAATTAGGTTACTATGTATCAGAAAGCATATAGCAATTAAACTATTAAAATGACTTGATCTTTATGCTACGCTTATCTATAGGAGTATGTCCACCATATCATTCTCCTAACGATATGATCTTGTTGTTAATAACATCTCAATGTTCATGATAGGGAAACCACAATCATTTATTAACCAACAAGCTAGTATTATAAAGAGGCTTTACTAGGGACTCTATTTTAGTTTACAAATCACACAAGTATTAATGTTTCCTTGTTAATACTATTATAGCATGAATGTAAACATTTATCATAAACACAAAGATATAATAATAACTATATTTATTATTGCCTCTAGGGCATATCTCCAACAATCTTGTGCGCGGATTAAAGGTGCAATCCCTCCACCGTTGTTCATGCATACCACTATCTAATACGCAAGAGATTAGCGTCTAGACGATCAATTCCGTAGTGAGATCTCCATGGCATTACGACTTATGAATGCATATGGAGAATTATCCATGAGAAAGAGGGGTCGCACCTTTGTGGAGAGAATAAACTATTTTATTTAGGCTAACACTTGATGTCTTTATATAGAGGAAGGGAGAGCAACACAAAAGAGGGGTCAAGGGAGCGTAGCCGCCGCCTCCCCTTGGGTGCCTAGCTTAGCCACCCCCACCCCCACACCCAAGCGTCTCTGGCTCCAGCCATTTCCTGGTTGAGTTGGGCTCCCTACCACGACTTCCTTGCCAGATACCCCTCTCTAATGCCCTCTCTACTCGATGTACTAGAATTCACGCACTGATTCTAGGGTTTAATTTTCTGGTGCTAGCACCTAATCATGATTAAGTGATAATCTACATATTTTTAGGTGTTTAAAGTAGTTCTTGATCATCTTAGTGATGGATTTATCCATGTATTCATGATGTGCTAGAGTGTAAATGTAAAATGCAGTGTTGACTGAACTTTAGGTTCAGTTTCATCTGTTAACTAAGAAGTGATTTAGTTACTCTACATGGTATATTAGCTGCTACTATAGATGCTTATATTCTAGTTTTTGTTTAGAATAAGTTGTGACATTTAGTTATGTTTGAGTAACTGCAAATGTTTCTACATTGAAATAGTTCATCACTCATGAACCTTATCTGTCATTTTCTATCTTATCTTCCTAATTGACTTATATGAAATCCACTTAGGTGGGAAAGGTAGGCAATGCCCGATGGTGTTGTTTAAATAATCATTATAGCTTGCTCAATGTGATATAACTTATCTTGCAAATTACGGTATGATAATACATGTGCAGTATGGATATATACTCTTATTCCTTTTGACTGTATATTTGAGCTTACTCTATGTCGGTAAATTGTTATTAGGCTAGAATGTGACCATGTGTTCTGCCAACATGATTTGCATGCATGTGGTGCCTCATTTGAGTTTGCACGGGTGTGTTCATCAAGTTTGGCATGATTCAATGTTGTAGGTGCTATCCTCCGAGTAATAAAATGCATGTATGAGCATGATCTACTGGTAGTGGAGCATTAACTAGGTAGATTGATTCCCTGGTTCAATCTCTTCACTAAATTTCCATTTCCTTATGCTATAGTAGATCCGGGTGATATCTCTTATGCGTTCATTATGAACAGATATTACACATAGTCTGCCATATCAGCATGTTCCTGTAGTGTAGTTCTTCTTCTAGAGAATGAACAACCTGCTTCTTGTGGTTGACCTCCTCCTAGCTGCTTCACTTGTCTCTCTAGATCACTCTCTATCTATCTAATTGATGCTCTCATGTTTGTGTGCAAGCTTGTGATCTATGGTGATCATCACTAAGCTTGGTGAGTTGTGATCCTTCTCCTAGGTGTCTTCCCTATTTATAGTGTCTCGGGTTCTCTAAGTGTGTGAAAAATTTACAATTTTGCATGCCAGTAAGTTGCTTGGGTTTTTTAGAATCTCCTCTGATGCTTGGCTTTATACTCACTTTCATAGGTTCGGTGGTCACATCGGTCGGTTCTTAGTCGATTTATTATTTCCTAATTTCACATGTCAATTTGAAATTGTACTTTTGTTCTCATGCTTTGTTTGGCAATGCCAAGTGTATTATGTGATTTCCTTCTTGTCCTTTAGTTACAGATTTATCTATAATCTAATTTGGCTTAAAGATTGTTGGTTAGGATCTTAGTGAGGAATTAAGTCAATTAAGATCCATTTAAATGGGTTCATCTAAGATTTAGTGACTTGTTACTTGTGGTTGCCTAATGATGTCTTTGTGGATCAGTTTCCTTTGTTGCCTTCTCTTGTTTAATGTTGATTTTTTTGCGTAAACTAGAAAAAGTAGGAAAATGGACTGAAATTGTTAGATAAGTGGACTTTATGATCTAGTTCAATGCACTAATATAGTTGCATGTATGTCTCTTACATGCATTGACTAATATTTCTTAAGTTCCAATTGTTGCATTTTAAAGATCTTCACTCAATATGACCATGTGTTCTAGGAGTTCTTCCTAGAATAATGCATAGTTGAATCCAAACATCAATTGCCTCAACCATGTGCTGAAGGAAAACATTTTAACATAACCAAAATGTTCTTTATGCCTATGTTTGTGTTGCAGATATCTACAAGAAAATAAGAAGATACGAAGAATAGAAGTGTAGATAGGCTCTTAGTAGTTTTGTATAGGATTTTTCTTCTATATTTGTAATTTTATGTTTCCTATATTTCTCCTTGTAAAAAATCTTGTAATAATAAATAAAAATATTCTTGTGATCATTGTGGTATTTTCCTTTTATTTTTCTTGTAGTGATTTATGTGAATTTTGAATATGTCTATTTGAATTCAAGTTAGAGTGTCAGATTCAAACTCTATTTTAAATTCAAATATTTGTGTGTGAATTGTTATGAGTTAAAGACACATATTTTCTTTGAACCCAATTTTTTTAAATGCACAAAGATCATGTTAAAATTTATAGCAATCTTGTGATGATCTATCTCTAATCCATCAACTTGATAGAAATCTCAATCACTTTGCTTTTTGAAAAGAAATATTTTCCACTTTTTTAAATACATGCAATGCAAATGCACATATCCCAATTCTACCCTTTTCGTGTCATAAATTTTAGTGATGTTACAAAATGGCTAGCATTTGCCTTTTTTCCCAGAAAATCCCTTGAGCAAAAAAGAAAAGGCACCCGTGAATAGGCACGATTTTTCTAGCTGATTATGTTTTTTCTATAAGACTGGACCGAGCCCATATGTGCGCCCTATTGAGAAACCGTCCATTGGAATCATCTCCACGGTGACTCCGTCATGGAAATTGCATATGTTTCTCTGCGTTCCAACGCTAAAGAACAAGAGAAAATAACAAAAAAGCAAACACACCTTATCGTTACTTTTGTTCGAAAATGAAGTTGAAAAATGACTTGGTGGTAGAATCTTACACTCATAGCTTGATCCTTGAACTGTAATTCTCCACACACAAAAAAACGGATTATGACGCGGCATGAGGTCGCACGACACCATGTCACCATGCATGCATCTGAAGAGTCAGCTGTAAAACAAGTTGCGATCTCCACCGACGTCCTCTCGGTATAATTTCTTTGTTGTTGAACTTGAAAAAAGGCGTGCGCTTTTTCACTTTCGTGATCCCTATCGCCCACTAAAATGTCTTGAGCAAACGTTTTTCGTCCCTGAAATGACCGGCACATAGAATCCAGATGTTTCGTGCCTGGTGGAGTGAAAATGCCACTTGCGGAATTCTGCAACGTCTAGTTTCCCTTTATCTTGTCTTGTCACAAGGAAAATTTTGTTTCTTGCCGAAAAAAGAAGCGTGGGGATCTCGCAAGTGGTATTTGTTGATTTCAGTCTTTCCATCCACCGTTTTTTATCATTTCTATGAAAATATAATTGACTTCCCCTTTTAAAAAACAACTTTTTTCCTGTTATCTGCTGATTAGGTTGCCACATGTGCAAACCAATCACTAGATTATTCAAAACTGTCAATGGTCCCAGGATCAAATCATTAGAACTGTCATTAGGCTTCAGTTTTATGGAGGCTCGGAAAATCACACTGTCGTGTTCTAGAGGGACCATGCTCCGGGAACCAACATACACTGTCAATGTCAAGTCACCCATCGAACGGCTGAGAAGGGGACCAAATCAAAGTAGCACTGCCGATTGACACCCATCGAACGGCTGAGAAGGGACCAAATCAAAGTAGCACTGCCTTCATCGACAGTGCAGGGCGTGGCTTTCACCTCTCAGCCGGTAAGAGCATCTCCCCTCGTTGTCCGAACTCATGCCGAAACACGGACCGATTTTTGGCTGGACGGAACAAGTTTTTGGTCTGGATATCCCCGTCGCCCACTCGCGTACCTAGGCCGAGTTTCCAAGTTCGGCCAAAATTCGTTAAATATGGACAAATTTCATTAAGCTGGGCGAATATAAGCGGATTACATCGAATTTAAACTAAACTAATACATAATAAACTTAAAAAGGCCGCCGCCGGTGCCTTCGCCGTCCTACATGCCAAAGTTGTCGTAGAACGACGTGTAGTCGGGGTCGGCTCGGCCGTCATCCTCGCCGCCGCCGTGGTTGCCGCCCGCTGTTGTTCGGCGAGCTTCGCTGTGGTCGCCGTACCTCCATGGCTGGTAGGAAGGGCCTGCGTCCTCGCTGTCGTCTGCCGAGATGTAGAGCGGGCGCCGGTAGGCGAAGCCACGCCCGATACGCCCGGACGCCGGCGCTTCGCTCGCCGGCTGCTGCCGAGCGATCCTCTTGGACCATTCCAGGATATCCGGCGAGGAGGGCTCGACCAGTGGCAGCGGCGGCGTCTGCGGCGCCGTTTCGCGGAGCGACTGCTCCAGCGCCATCTTGAAGGCGGCGTCTTCGGCCGGCGCCGAGCCTTCTGTCTTGTGGCGGCGTAGGCGCAGGTGGCCTGTTGGCGGCGTAGGCGCAGGCGGCTCGCCGATGACGATACCGCGCGCGCATGTCCGCGGCGGTGGGCGAAACGGCTCGCACTTCACGGTTGTCGACGTGCGAAGCGGCGTGGTGCCGGAAGAGTGGGAGGCCGCAGCGGAGGAGGACGAGCTCATGCTCGCCATCCTCCTCGGCGCCCAGTTCGCCGGAGCACGCCGACCCGTCCTGGCCGCCGGCGTCGGGTTGCACGGGAAGCCGAGCCGCGGAGTGTTCCCGCGGTTGATGTGTTCCAGCATGGCGGCGAGCGTCCGCCCTGGTGCACTCCACCAACGCCGGCGCCCCGCCGAGTTTTTGCGCTTCGACGAGGACTCGTTCGGCGGCCCCTCGTGGCGGTTGAGCTCTTGTCCGCGCTGCTCCGCGAAGAAGTTCCCCCAGTAGAGGAGGTTATCGGCGCTTTCCGTTTCGGCGGGGTTGTCCATGCCGGCGATGTACTCTTGTACTTCGTACGGCAGCTCGTCCGGCGTGGGCCCCGACGGGATTGGGATGCCGCCGGCGCTCGGCGTCCACCCCCAGAGGCATCCGCGTGTCCGGCGACGCCATGTACCCGGCCTCGTACAGCATGCGCGCCTCCCAGGTCTAGAGGGTGCGCCGGCCGAAGCCGTTCGCCGCAGCGTCATCGCCGGGGTAGCGTTCGCCCATGGTGAGAGGAGGGGAAGAGGTGAGAGAAGGTTCTCTGGCGAGGAGTACGGCTTATAAAGACCGAGGTGAGCGGCGAGGACGGAAGGGGTGTAGCGGCGAGAGCGGAAAAAGTGGAAACGGCGGGAAGTTAGTGACCGCCGGTCCGTCGCAGGAGCCGAGGCGGCGACGTGTGGCCGACGCGACGGGCAGTTATTGCCCGGCGGTCGCCGCGTGGTTTCGAGGATGACGACGACTCGGCTTCCGTCACTGACTCGGCGGGTTCACGCGTCGCTTTGATTTTTTTCGCCGATTTCGCTGAGTCCGGTGTTCCCCCGTCGTACCCGGAAACCTGGGTTCTGTCTGGGTAGTCCGGACAAAAATGGCCCAAATCCGGCCGAAAAAAGATTCTTGGGTACGTGACTGGGCCAGTTTTCGATGTCCGGACCGAAATTCGGTGTCCGAATCGGCCTTGGGTAGGCGAGATGCTCTAACGTGGCTGGATCTCCAGAGCACAAACATCACCTCGGTTATCCTGCCGTGTAATGGGGGTTGATAATGAAATGACAACGTGCGAACATTATCTCCGCGCTTGGTTTGGGATGGGACTGGGACCGGGAGGGAGGAATGGTGGCGCCACACATTTGGCCACGGTCGGATGTACAAGTCACGACGGGCAAAACGCACTCCCGTCGCTTCGCTTCCTGCGGTGCTACGCGTGTTGCCGCTCTACTGGCTACTTCCCGTCTATAAATAAATGTATTTCTAGATTTTATTTTAAGTCAAATTTAATAAAATATGATCAACTTTATAAAAAAAATGAAGCAACATTCGTGATACTTAATTAATATCATTAGATCCGTTTTGCAATGTAGATTCATGATCTACAAATTTGGTTGTATATATGTTGTCAATTTTTTCTACAAAATTGGTTAAATGTTAATTTTTTTTTGACTCAAATGCAAACTTAGAAGTGCACTTATTTACGAGCAGGGCCGGCCCTGAGGGGGGCAGGGTGGGCGGCCGCCCCGTGCCCCCGAAGCCAAGGGGGCCCCAATTAGGTATGGCATATGCGGTGGAGAAGGGGTCATGTGGCATCGCCATTAGAGGCATTTTTTTTTTGAAAAGCCATTAGAGGCAGTTGAGGTTTTCTCTCGTGCGTACCAGGGAGACGAAGAAAAGGCACCGAAACATTACATGCTCGTGAGATGCTACATGGGCTTTTTTTCTTGTGACGTTAGATTGGGCCTTTTTATCTTTTGAAGCAGATGATGTTCCATCAAAGAAAAAGGTAGGAGTGTGATACAGACAGTTAGGTTTTTTTTTGGTTACACACTCGTTTGTTTTAAGATATTTACATCATGCACTCAGGGTAATTATTATTTCTTTTTTCTTTAAAAACATTTGGGTTTATCTAAAGATACACATCTAGGCCTAGGGCGCCGGATCTAAGTAGTCCATGTCACCGCGCAAGCAAGAAGATAAACTGTCGAGCACCATTGGATGGTGACAGCATACTATAGTCTGGCAATTATCACATGATCTATTTCTACTTCCTCCGGTTCATATTAGTTGACGTAGATTCATCTAAATATAAATGTATCTAGTTCAAGTTTTAGCGCCAGATGTATCCTTATTTAGAAAATTTGAGCCAACTAACATGGGTCGGTGAAAGTAGAAAATTTCACATAAACATAAAATATAAGAATTTCAGTTTAAATAGCAGTTGAGAGAAATAAAAAACCCGAAAAGGTCATGCCGAAGTCTTTATATTGGTCATCGATCTAATTATTCCGTGAAAAAGCCTACATGTTAGTACTCTGAGAGGCGAGAGACCATAACACATAGACCCCATTGCCCCAATAAACCAGCGTGACAACACAATTCGAAATTATAGTACTCTGTATATAAAAAAATGATGTCAATATACCATCACCAGCGAGTTCACATTTAACTCTTTTTTAATATTCTAAATATAGTACTTCTTTCGTCCAGAAATAACAGACTTAAGTTTGTCAAGATTCAAATATATTTAGACGCATTTTAGTATATAGATACATTTAAATTTAGACAAACTCACGTCAGTTATCTCCGGAGAAAGGGAGTAATATTTTATCAATATATATTGTAACTATTATAATGTTTGTGATATGGGGGCCGTGGACTTCTTTCGCCGCCCTGGCCCCGGAAATATCAGGACCGGCCCTGTTTACGAGGGAGTATATCCAACTCTTGTGTGCGGTGACTCTCGGCTCCAGCGACCTTGGCTGCTCCAAGTAAAGTCTTTTAGAGAAAAACAGAGTATCACATTTTTATTCCAGAAAGGCTCAAAGAAAGTTTTAGTATGTATATTTTATGGACTAAAAGAATAACAAAGAAATATAAATAAAAGTATATAATTCTTTCGAAGTACTAAAACATGCCCCTATATAAGGCCTCCGTGGAACAAAGAAATTTAGAAGAGGGGTAGAGTTGAAATCCTAGGAATTTTGTTCATCTACGGTATGTGATCATAGAGTTGGATCAATGCAATTTCATAACACATACTCCACCCACTTTGGAGTAACCCAGGTACAAGTTTTGTCCTCGGTCATTCCTTTTTAAGCTTGATCAATTATAAGAAAAGTCGTTTCAACATATGCATCATTGAATTAGTTTCATTAGGTTTATCTTAAAACATATTTCAATACTATATATAAATTAATGTTGCCGATATTTTCACTAAAAAATATATACGTACATTACATCCATTGTTGTGCCTTTTAAGTTTTTTGCATTTCAGTTCCTAAGGCCCTAAAATTTCCACCGTTACTCCGTTAGGATACAAAATGGAACAGGTTACTCACTCTAAGGCTTCGTTTGGTTCGTTGAATTTTAGGGCGTAAGTTTTACGGACCAATTGAGATCCTGCTAAATCATTCGTACCCTCCTTAATATACGGATCTCTCCGTAACCGAAACGCTGAAACAAGCGGGGCCTAATGGACAAAATGATACGGAGTAGTAAACAATGGTTTTGTGAACCTAAAATATAAAATGAAGGCGAATTTTCAACTTAGACAATGTTGTAAAAACCGTCAGCACACTTTTACGTTATCAACCGAACAAAACTGTACTCTAAATGATTCTCCAAAGTAACTTAACGCCTCAACGGTACTGCTACTTGTAGAAAAGCATTGAATGCGGAACCTTGTTCTACACCATGGTCAACAGGCGGTGGTAGTACTCGGTGCTTTTACAGCCCTGGAAAAGGGAGCACGGCGGGGGATCATTATTACTGACTGCCCTGCAACGAAGATTTGGTCCTGGTCAAGTTTAGACTTTGTAAAAAAAAAAAACTGACAACGCAGCCTCAGGCAGACAGGCTGGCTGTACTACACTCCTGGGACTACCTACGTACGTTGTACGATCCGGAGAATACAATCATTATCGGCGAGACTTTTTCCCCTGTCCTTGCGAGAGAGAACAGAAGAGGGACATGTTTCCTTCCAAAATATTCTGCCTCTCTGCAAAAAGATATTACCGGTACAAGAGTATATTTCTCTCTCTCCCTCGTTTATTTTCCAATACTCATTCGTTTCAAAAAAAAACTAAAGGACCCCTCGTTTTACGGTGTTTTTTCTTGACTGGGAATTATTTTAAATATATATAAATTGTTGGTATAAAATTAGAATTATTAAAAAAGTATTTTTTAAAAAAAATAGAATACGGACGCATCCTACTCATTGGGTGAGTAGTGCACCCATATGCACAAAATTAAAATAATAAAATAAAATATAAAATGAATTTAATTATACATAGATTTAACACAATTCAACTCAAGATAAAAGAAATAATGATAACATCCTACATTAGCACGGTGGCCTAGGTGGCGACAGTGGGGTCTTGGTGGCCCTAGTCATCGTCCTTGATGCTGATGAAGATTGGGCCGGTGGCCACGTGTTGGAGGTCGATGGAGCAGGAGAGGCAGTTTGAGCCGCCGCTAGCCGAGCCGACTCATGGAGAGCCTCACCCAACATGTCCCACTTCACGAGCTTCTCCGGCTGGGAGGCATCGAGGCTGCCTTGGAGTTCCTCCTCTATAACCAGATGGGGCTTCACGGTGTCTAGCGCGTCAGCCCAGTCTTTGGGATGGCTGACACTGGGACACAAGTCTGATTGAGGGGCCATATATTCGGCATGTGAACATGTGGCCACTGGCATGGCATGTCGATGGATGTAAAATGCATAAATGAACTTTATATTTTATTAATACATGTCCATACCTATTTGCAACTTATATGGTGTTATATTCATGTTTTACATTGATTGATGGGATTTACCAATGATCTCCTTTATTTGATTTATAACTTTGTAGGATAGGAAAACCTTGTTTTGTGTATTATTAAGTTCCATAGATCTAAACGGAGTCAAATGGACCTAGGATTTTTCGAGAAGTATTTTTTCATGAAGAGAACCATCTAGAGCACAAGAACCACGAGAGGGGAGGCCCGAGATCCAAACAAGCCCAGGTGGCACGGGCCCCACCCCGGGCCATGCTACCATAGGTCGTTCTCTCCTCGAGCCTCCACAATTGTATGTCTTCATCTCGACCTCGAAGTCTTGACCTAAAAACTCCTATAAAAGACCCCCGGGGCGATCTTGAAGGAGGCAACACAGAAAGACAAAATCACCAAAATAGAGATAGAACCACCAAAGATTGGAGGGAGAACCGCCGCCATAACTTCCGCCGGTGGAATCTCTACCTTTCCAACATCTTTGGCTTCATCACCATGATGAAGAGGGAGTAGTCCACCTATGGACTATGGGTTTGTGGGAGTAGCTTGATCTATTTATCTCTTGATCTATCATGGTTCTAGTACCATATGAGTTGTCCAACATGATTATGCTCATCTATATAATTTCTGTTTGGTGGATCTTTATTTATTGAGTTGATATTTGAGATTGGATTTCTATTATGTTTGAAATGGCATGTGTGGGGGGGACGCGTGTATTACTTGGAGTAACATGGTGATGGTGATTGGATAGAGACAACAAATTCAAGATCTATCCTACTATGAATAAAGTGAATGCATGTGTTATTATCATCTAGTGAAAGTCCAAATGATCTTGTTTTTCTCAAGGTAGCACATTTGTTATTCAAACATCATGTCAAAAGTACCTAAAGCTATACTCTGTTTGTTCTTAATTCTATATTGCTTGGAGTTTTCCTTTCTAGAGGAGTATAAGTGAGATATGTTCCATCATCTATATGATAGGACATGATGCCCATATGAATGCTTGTCATACACATAATGAAGTTTTTATCAATATTTTATTGCTTATGAATTGTTTTATGTCCAATACACTTTATGAGAGAATAGATAAGTGAACCTATGAAACCCTGGTACAGCTTTATTATAAGAAACAACTTCCATTTACTCTCATTGCTTTTATACTTGCTGCACTAATTAAATATTAAAACACAAAAACACTTTTACTGTTAGTAAACACAAACAAAAAACTAAAATGAATTTTACTTTATTGTTTTTTACTTTCTTGTCTAGTTATAGTTTGCTTTTACTTTTATTTATTTATACTTCATTTCAGTTTCACTAATACAAAACCTTATACTTGACAACTACATGGTGGAGTTGGGGACACAAGGCAAATACTTTGTTTTGTAGGTTGCTTGAAGAATAAAGAAAGAGAAATCTCTAAGCCAATTCCCCGAGAGTTCGGTATAAACCCCGACACACCCTTGTGGGGAAAAGATGATTGCTACAACACTCTGCACTTGGAGTCCCATCGAGTTGGTACACACAGATTTGTTGCCATTACATGTCCGCCTCCACGAGCGAGCGTGTGACCTCGATGCATGTTCACCATCACTTGAAGGTGGGATGGGGTGGCGCAAGTGGTGGGATGCGGGAGGTAAGGGAACGGGGGGTGGGGGTGGATGTGGTGCACTGGCTGGCCATGAGCTAGGTTGAACTTGAACCACCTAGACTTTGTCATTTTCGGGGACGAGGGAGTGCAGTGGCTAGGGTTTAGGAGAAGGGTTTATTAGAAGTAGACCATATAGGATGAGGATGTTGCGGGTCCCCATTAAAAACGACCTGGAAGGTAGGTGGACACCGACGATTCCTCTCCATTGATCGCTGACCGACAGGACCAGCATGACACATGGTGTACGCGGTGGACGCATTTCCAGCCAAATTAGGACTGGAAATGGGATCCAAACGTACTGACCTGGGGCAACAATCCATTTGCGGATGAGTGTTGGGCCTTATCCTCTATCTGTTTAGACATGATTGAATGCACCCGATTCCTTTGTGGGTCGCTTCTTGAGATGGCCATTCACAAATAAGTATTGGTAGATGTTTAGCCTTAGTAATTTATCTATTTTTTCTTACAACACGAAGAAATCTAGACCAATGACATTTAATCCTTGATTTTTTTCATTTTTTTCAATGCACTTAGGGCAACTCCAACGGTGTCCCTTCCGGACACCAAAAATGTCCGATCTAGTCCGTTTGAGGGACTTCTGTGTCCTTGTTCTATCTGTTTGGGGCTGGTTGTGCATCGAACAGTCTGCAAACAAATGCACAAAAAGTATACAAAAATTAAACTTAATATACATATACTAAATAAAAGGCACAGTTTAGTCTGCCAAAAAAGAAAATCGTAAAAATAAAACACCCTTTTGTAGAAGGGTGTGCCAGTTAGGAGGTGGCGGCCGGCTGTGGAGGCCCTAGTGGTCGATGGGGATGAAGATCTGCGACGGCGGTGGCCAGCGGTGGAAGCAGAAGTGGCGCAGGAGAAGCGGGTAGTGGTGCCGCCACCAGCATCGTCGACTCGTTGATAGCCTCTTCCAGGCCATCCCACTTGGCTAGCTCTTCCTTCATGGAGGCCCTCGATGACGGCTTGGAGCTCCTCCTCATCAGTCATAGTGGCTGCTCCTCCATCGACTTGGAATCCTCTTGTGGCTCCTCCACCATATTCTCCTTAACGATGCCCCATGGCTACGATGGCAACATCGGTGGTGGGTCCACGTATTGTGTCTCCGCATGTCAGTACTGCGACCAATTCGGCCGACCATGCTCTAGGGTGGGAATGCGTACTCCTCCCACTCCTCCATCTTCGGCTTCTGCTCCGTCTCATCGCACTCCTCGTAATCCTTGTCCTCGTCATCGAGGTCCTACAGGTGGGCCTCAATGGACTGCAGGCGAGCGTCGTTTTTGTCCTCGAACCACAATTTCCATAGTGGTGAATAGACGGCGTACACGGGTCCCTTCGCAGATCGGTGGGAGGAAGGCCCGACGTCGGAGGATCTCATGGCGGTGTGACGGGTTGCTCGTCGGAATGGTCGGCACCGACACACGTGCCTTGTTCAGATGTTAGCAGTGGGGTAGGTGAACATCTAGCCACGACATTGGCCCGCCCAAGGCCGCGGACTAGCATGCGACCTTGAGCTTGCGTTGGCCTTGGCGCCACACCGGGAGGCATGCGGAGGACCTTGCCTCGTGGTCTTTGTGGCCAAAGCCGAACCAGCCCGTGCCTTTGCCATTGTGGTCGTGGAAGCTAGGGTTTAGGGTTTCTACACGTAGAGGACTGGGAACCAGGAGTGCCCGTGGATAAAGATGGAGATAACGGGTCCCATTAAATGACTAGGGGAGATAAGTGCACCGCTTCAGTTCCTCTCCTTGACACGCGGGCCCACGAGGACTAGAGAAGGACCCGCGTGGACATACATGTTGTCCAGATCCACTGCAAAGTAAACCTAAATTTAGAGTGAAAATGAGAGTAAGACGGACATTGTTAGATAGGCTCAGTTCGTTTGCGGGAGGCACCATTGGAGTTGCCTTATTAAAGTTAGGGAATTAAAGAGGATAGATGGTGGGTTGTACATTTCCAATGCACTTCCTATCTCACCCCAAAATCTGTCTTAAAATTCTTATACTTTCACTTGTATGTGGTTGTAGAGAGTAGGTTGAAAGCAAATCCCTGTGCAGAGACAGACTGGAAAAGGACTTGCTCCGACAAAATTTGTGAACCAAGGAAAATAGATTAAAAGCAATTCCTTGCTTTCATGTTGTATGTTTTTGTAGCCATGTCTTTTTTCTTTTCTGTATTTCTGCCGTGAATCGCCCAAACGTCTCTTTCAGATTCTTGCTATCTTCTTTTTATGCATGCACTAGATTTCTACTTTCATGGAGGTAAACAATTGCAAGCACTCAAAAAGTTCCTTTTGGGAAAAAGGTCCGGAACATCTTCCCTAGCACTCCACTGTACTTGTAGTACATGTCTCTGTCAAACTTTTTGTCTTCGTTCCCGTGGCAGCAGCCGCAGCCCCGATGCAGGCCACCACACTCACCAAATAATTAATTTACAGTGAACTCAATTTCTTCCCGGGTAGGAGTATTTGCCATCAAGTGAAGGATAACTTTACTTTCGACGTGCACTTCCACGGAGATTATCACACGTGACAAATCCTGGAAGATGCTCTCCCCATCATGTCTTGGTTCGATGTTCTTCCGTCGACACTTGCCACTATAATCACTCGTGAGCAAAGCTAGCCAACCACTGGCACTAGCATCATAGATTTTGCTTCACATCAGGATGCATCTTCCATCTCGTTTTATTATAGTAGTAGTCTCGAGATTTCCTCTTGTTCCTATTTTAATCGGGTCGTGTTTTTCCTGTGGTTAAGGAAGAGATTAAACAAATGCTAACCAACTGAAGCAGATGTGTGCCAAGTGCTGAGCTTTTCTTATCCGCGTATGCATCCCCTCTTATCAAATTACACACATGCTGCATCTCTAGTAAGTCTTGTCAACCTTGGTGCATCTACATCGTGCGTTTTAAATAGTTGCCTAGAACTACATGGCCTTCTCACTCACTGCCCCCACCCGCACGAAACGAGAGGCAAGTTAGAGCTCCTCCTTGAGAGTCCCCTTCCCGGGCCCCTCTCATGCCTTCCTCGCCGGACTAGCCGGTGAGCGGCGGCGAGAGGTTGGCGCCGGCGTAGCTGTAGGTTCTAGTAGTAGTCGTAGTTGTAGGGTTCAGCTCGATGCCGTGTGTGGGCTGTGCCCGAGAGAGGAAGACTCTGAATCCCTTCGGCTGGATCTGGATTTGTCTTCTCCCTCTGCTCCTTGTGGTGGTGCTCCGGCGGTCGGAGCCAGGTACCATCAATCTCTCTAGGACGTACCCTCCTGACCTTTATATAGACTTAGGCAGCTCCCGGGCATAGTCCTAGTCGGTTACAGGTCCTAGGGTTTTACCCTTTTGAATTTCCTATCTGCGCTAGTCTTGTTCTCCAAGGATTCGAAGGCGTCATGGGCCTTGGCCACCCGAAAATCTTCATGGGCCGGCGTACATCTGTCGTGGGCCTTCCTTGGGCTGGACCAGGTATGCTAAAGTCACGTACTCGTAGGGTATAACCATGTCAGTAGCCCCCGAGTGATCAGTCGAATCGTAGATTCGGCTGAGGACTCTTTCAATCCTTCGGGTGCAACTGGGTAGTAACAGTGTACATGTGTAGGGATTGTTGATACATGTGCCTGACTCACCCGACGGATCAGGGTCAGTTAACTGTCTTAGGACGAAACAACATGATCTTCATCAGGTTTGAGTCCCTAAACTTGAACCTGGAACATATGCAGGCGTAATTCAACTCAGGCCGCGGAGGACTTACAGGAGTGGAATTCCAGTGCTTTTAATTGATGTACCCAACGCGTCCGTCGGGATTTTTCATCACGCATGTTGGCATGGATTTATACTAGCAGAGCGCAGTCGGGTGCGTTGCCAGGCCCTCAGATGATATCTGTAGGTCTTATCTTTGCGTCATAGACGCAGCATCCGAACATTTGTCACCTCGGAGATGCTTCGGGCGGCCAAGGAGATTGTTGCTCACTCAGCATTTTGTTGGGGCAGAGTTGCCAAAAAGTTTTTTCGTGCTGATCCGAAAGATCGCAGTCGAAGATTTCATAGGGTGCGCGACCAGCGCTCCCTATGGGAGTAGCCCCCAAGTGTCTGTTCGAGTCGTAGACTTGAGCGGAGACTTTAGTTCAAGCATTGTTCAGTTGTTAAGTCCGTAGGACTCGAAAATTTTCGGATGCTTAAATCCATCCTCCCTATGGGAGTAGCCCCCGAGTCCGTAGTGGAGTCGTAGACTCGACGTAGGACTCAGAGAAGTAATTTGTCTTTATTCGTCTTTCGGGTGCGTGGCCAGCGCTCCTGATAGGAGTATCCCCGAGTATTTAGTCGAATCGAAGATTCGAGTGAGTACTCTTAGCTGTGGAGCCGAAGAATTGTCGGTTGTGCTAGTATAGCCTTTGGTGACGTCAGTGCTGACGATCGATGACCTCAAGCGTCTGCTGCGCCAGAGATGACTTGACTGGACGAACGTGGGTCCCAATTGCTGACTTTGAATTGACCGGTCACGCGCGGCGTGGAGATAATTACGGCGTCTCCTCGATTTCCGCGCGTAGTGGATGGCGTGGTAACAACGGTTCGTTGTGATGTTGACACGTGTACGGTCAGATATGCCGTTGGCGTTAGGTCTTCTGGATGGACGGCTGCCGTGCGTCGTCTTCGCTGTTATAATCATTGGGGAAAGTCGCGGCTTGTTTTCACCGCATCAGTTCTTGTTTCCACTGCTTCCTTGTGCTCTAGCAATTCTTGCTGCGCGCTAGGATTTTCTTCACATTTCCATCATCATCTTCTGTGTTTTCACCGCCGATGCCATCGTAGTTCAATGGGGAAATCCAAGAAGTCCTCGTCCGCCGTTGGGACCAGCGCCGCCGGAGGACAGAAAGGTGCCACCGCTACTCGCGTCACCGATGGTGGATGGCGGCGATCAGAGACGCGGGAGAGCGATCTCCGCAAGCTTCGCGAGCAGGGCCTGATCCCGCAGGATAGGGAGGCCGTCAAACTCCCCGGCAATGAGGTAATCCCCCGTCCCCTATCTGGGTATCGGATTATGTTTCTCGCCTTTGTTATGCGCGGGTTTTCTTTTCCGGTCCACAACTTCCTCCGTGGACTGCTCTTCTTCTATGGATTCAGCTTCATCATCTGTCTCCCAATTCTCTTCTCCACATTGCTTGTTTTATCACTTTTTGCGAGTGCTGGCTTGGCATTGAGCCGCATTTTGGCCTCTTCCGGAAGCTCTATTTCGTGAAGAGGTTATCTAGTTCGGATGGTGTGTATCCCATTGGGGGTTGCATCATCTCTCTTCGTCCCAATCTTCTCTTCTTTTCTTTTTCCATGTCCGAATCTGTCGATCTTGGAGGCGATGGTTTTATATCCGCGACTCCGTAGTGCCCGGGCAAGATTTTGGTCTTGTTCCCTTTGACCCCTCCCAAATGATTGAGCCGAAAAGGTCTTGGAAAAACCAAATCTTGGACGGTGAGAAGGCGGAGATAGAGGCCCTTTACCGTCGGGTGGAGGATCTCCAGCTGATTCCGGAGAAAGAGGTGAACGGCGTAGACATCATCCGGACGTTTCTTGAGCGTCGGGTGCAGCCTCTCCAAGCGAGGGCGCACCCAATGTTTCTTTATTATGGGCGCCGTGATCCGACGCGGGTTTCGGCTGAGAAGATCTCTAAGGGGGATCTTGACAAGGCCCTTCGCGCGCTGCTGAAGTTCAAGGCCGGAGAAGAAATCGCGGGGAAGTCGCTAACGCCTCCATTTTCTTCGACGTTGGCCGTACCGCAGGTGTAGATTTGTGCACGTAGTGCTTTTTGTCAGCTGCATATTTATTTCCTTTGTTTGCTAACAAAGTTCCTTCTGATTTTGCAGAGCTTCAAAGTGCCGGGCATGGTACCTCCATTGCCCGAATTATTTCCGGCTGCCCCGGATAATGAAGTGGTTGAGTCCGTGTCCGAGCTGCCGTCGGCGCGGTCTCCAGCGGAGGATGCCGACGAGTCAAGTGAGGATCATACGCTGGCAAGCGCACGAGCTCAGCGAGTCTTCGGATGCCTCGACTCCTCCAACTCCCAGGAACCCTCTGGGCCTTGAGCGTCATAGTGACGGTCATGGGGATTCTTCCTCTCCCATTCCTGTCATTCCTGTGCGGGCTGTAGCGTCGCACCCGCCAGCGAAGCGGAAGAAGGAAGAAAAGAAAGAAGAGAAGAAGGAAGAGAAAAAGGAGGAGAAGAGAGCCCGGAAGGCTCCTCCTGTCTTCGACCTGAGCTCGCTCGGCTCGTAAGTTTCTTGTTGTGCTATTGTCCTTTTTCCTTTATGATTTTTGCACTTGTGCTGATTGGTTCGTATGCAGGCATTCCTCCCACGACTCCAGTGATGGTGCGCAGGAGATGATGGGGGAGTCAAACATTGCGTCTCCTCCTCCTCAGACGGTGGCGACTTCGGGTGGCGCCGCTCCGGATCCTCCCGTGCGGGAGGTGCAGGTGGTTGCGCCTCAGAATTTCCCAGGCGGGTTTTCAGAGTCGCCATCGGAGCATGTAAGTTTTCTGCTTCATGTCACGGGGGGAGCCCCCGAGTGTCTTCGTGTGCTGATATTGTTTTTACTCCTTTGTGTTGGGCGTAGCCCCCAAGTCCTTTTCTTACTGCTATTTCCTTTTCTTCAGCCTTTTGTGCAGGAGGCCAAGCGGCTGGTGCAGGAGCGCCTGGCGCTGGAGGCGAAACTTCGGCAGCTTCAAGGTATCCATCTGTCTTTTAATACCTCTCTTATTTATCCTGGTCCTGTTCTTTGACACTTCCTTGTCTTAAATGCAGAGGAGCATAACGATTCCCTCCGTGAGGTCCACGCTCTTAAAAAGAGCCTTGGTCAATCGGAGCAGAAGACCGAAGACGCCGTTGGCGCGAAAAAGCACCTCGAGCTAGAGCTGACTAAGGCAGCCGAAGCGAAGGAGCGTCTGCAGCAGGAGGCCGCAGATCGTGAGGAGCAGCTGGCCACCGTTGCGGCTGCTCGTGAAAAAGAGGTGGCGACGAAACTCATGGCTGCTGCCAAGGCTCTTTCGGGTGAGTGCTAGTTTTGTACTTGTTTCTTTTTCTTCGGGTCTTCTGCTATGCTGCTTTGCTTCATGCTTTTCTTCTTTTTGTCTCAGATGCCGCAGGCATCGAGTTTGACCGCGGTGCTCTAGAGCATGGAAGTGCTCTAGATGATGCTGCTGTGGCGGTTGAAGACCGCTGCAGCACCGCCGTCAGCTCCCTAGCCAAGGCGAAGGAAGTCCTTGGCCGCTTCTACAGGGAGCTTTTCCCTAAGGGCGTGGCCCTCGATGATGTGGATGCCCTGGCGGAGGCTTTAACAGCCGAAGCGCCTGCGGAGTACAAGCGCAGCGAAGAAAGGGCATCGGCGCGTCCGTCGGTGGCGATAGCCTTGGCGGTGAGCGAATCGACCTGCCCAGATCACCTCCCGGATGCCGACGACCGCAGATGGATCCGAGGTAGCCTTCGCTGCCTACTCCGCCGCGCAAACGATATGGGCCCAAGCTCATTGATTTGTTGTTCGAGTATGCATCATGGCGTGGCGGGGCCAAAGCTAAGCGATCGCTCGGCGACTCAGGGTGCCGCGTCTTAGGCTTTGTAGACGTAGGATAGTTTGTAGTGTGATTTTGCTGTAAATATTTTGAAGAACACCATCCTTGTGCCACATAGTGGTCTTATATATTAATGAATTCTTCTGAGTTCTGCTCTGCCATTGTCTGAATGTTTGTGTCCCTTTCTTTTTCTGCTGCTCTAGGTTCCTTCGGGTGCTGACCCTGTTGATACCTCGTCCGCAATGCCACCACGACCATCTTTGGATGATTCCTCGCAGCTCGCTTTTCTTCGAGATCGTGTGCGTAGTCTGGAGAGGGAGTTGCTCGGGTTGCACGGTCATGCTGATGTTTGGAAGTCTAAGGCAGAACGTGGTGCAGCCAGAGAGGAGTACTTGATGGCGGAACTGGTTCGGCTGTCCGAGCAGCTGCAATGTAAGTTGTTCTTTGGTTCGAGCTGTAGCTCAGTTTTTCGGATGAGCCTGCTGGCCTTTCGCTTATTTGCAATTGTCACAGGTGCGAACCTTGCTCCGAGGGAAGAGAAGGAGCGCGTCGCTGTTCGAGTCAATTGCTTGACTCAACAGGACATGGAGGCCGACGGCTTCTTCTAGATGGATCGTGATCGTGCCATAGCCCTGGCGACGATGCAGGATCGTGTCCATCAAGTTTCGCGGGTGCTCCGCCAAGTGCAGACATCTCTTGCCTCGGTGCTGCACGTCATGTTCCCTTTGGATGCCGTACCGACAGGCCTTGCGGGTCTTCTGTCGAAATTTTGGAGCGTAAGCAATGTCAAGGAGTTGGTGCGACAGCAACTTGTCGCGGGAGTGAAGGCTGCTTTGTCCCTTGTGAGGTTGCACCGGCCTGACGAGGATTTGGCTGTTGTGGCCGCTGGGCCACCTCTTCGACCGGATGGTGGCGAGTGGGACATGCGTCCGCACTACGCGGCTGTAAGGCAGTATGCCGAACGGATTGTAGATTTGTTTGAGCAGCGTGCCCAGGTTATTCTTCAACATAGGTAGTACCTGTAAAAAGAGATAGATGTAAACTTTGTATATTTCGGCTGGGCGTGTTGTGCCCTTTGTTGTAAAGGTTTGTGAGCACGCAGTGCTTTGATTGAGTACGTGTCCTTTTCGTTTGCCTGACGTTGTCAGCTACTCAGGTGTACACGTTTGGTCCTCAGTCGATGAAATCGTGAGGTGGGGGGAGCCCCCGAGTGCGTTTGTAGCATATAGTAAAATTGCAGAAAATAGTGAACCGAAGTTTTTGGGGCGAGACACTTAGCTTTATTTATATCGTAATGGAGGAGGTACATTGTTTGGCTGAATAGCCTTGGCTGAAAGCCTTATTGAAAGTAAAGGGGTAGGTTGCTATGGATAGAATCGTCGCAGGTGCGACATATTCTATGGGTTGGAGTATGCGACTCCAGACTCCACATGCTTGAGGCGATAGGCGCCACCTGGGATGACTTCGGTGATGACGTAGGGTCCTTTCCATGGCGACTCGAATTTATTCGGTCGCTTTTGCTTGAGTCGCAAGACGAGGTCTCCTTCGACGAAAGACCTTGGGCGCAGCCAGCGGCTGTGGTAGTTGCGGAGACTCTGCTGGTACACCGCTGATCGAGCTGCTGCTATGTCTCTTGCTTCGTCGAGTGTGTCGATAGCTTCTTCGAGTGCAGCCGTGGATTCGGCTTCGCTGTAAGCGACGACCCGCGGGTCCTGGTGGCATATTTCGGCTGGTAGCACGGCTTCGGCTCCGTGTACCATGAAGAACGGTGTGTAGCCGGTGGCGCTGTTTGGCGTAGTCCGTAAGCTCCACAGGGCGGATGGTAGCTCTTTCGTCCAGGCTCCAGCTTTTTGTTCGAGTGAACTCATGAGGCGCTTCTTGATGCCAGCGCCAATTAGGCCGTTGGCCTTTTCCACTTGCCCGTTTGTTTGCGGGTGTGCCACTGAGGCGTATGTGATGTTGATCCCAAGGCCCTCGCAGAAGTCCTGGAATTCCTTGGAAATGAAGTTCGATCCGTTGTCGGTGATGATGTTGTGCGGTACACCGAACCTGTAGACAATGGACTCGAAGAACTTGACGGCAGTTTTGCCTTTCTGGTTGGTGACCGGCATGGCTTCGATCCACTTGGTGAATTTGTCAACTGCAACCAGGAGGAAGACGTGTCCCCCTTTCGAGGATTTTGGCAGTTTGCCGATCATGTCGAGGCCCCATTGAGCAAAAGGCCAAGCTATGGGTATGGGTCTGAGCTCGGACCCAGGTGCGTGCGGTTTGTCGGCGAACCGTTGGCACCCGTTGCATCTTCGGACGATGTCCTTTGCGTTGCTCATGGCCGTTGGCCAGTATAATCCTGCTCGTAGAGCTTTGGCGACAAGGGAACGACTGCCTGCATGGTGGCCGCAGATGCCCTCGTGGATGTCTTGGAGGATGGTTTTGCCGTCGTCAATGGTGACGCACCGTTGTAGTACACCCGTGATACTGCGCTTGTACAGCTCGCCATTGATGATGGTGAAGGCCTTTGACCGACGGGATATGCGTCGGGCATCTGTCGGGTTGTCAGGCAGTTCTCCATTTAACAGGAACTGGAGGTATGGGCGCATCCAGGTTTCTTCAACTGCCATGACCTGCATTAGGTTGACCATGGCGACCTCGGTATCCAATTTTTCGGGTCCTTCATGACCTTCGGGTACCGTAGTCCCCGAGTGTTCTGCTTCTTCGGGTGATCCCTTGGGGAATTTTTGCTTGATGGACGGCACGCAGATCTGTTCGAGGAACACACCTGGTGGCACTTTCGTGCAAGTGGAGCCGATGTTGGTGAGTCTGTCGGCCTCCTCGTTGCTTTCTCTTCCAACGTGTCGAAGCTCGCAGCCGTCGAATTCTCCTTCGAGTGCGTTGTAGAGCGCGCGGTACGCGATCATGTTTTCGGCGTGTGCGTCGCACTCGTTCATTGTCTGCTGGACGACGAGGTTGGAGTCGCCGTAGATGACCAGGCGTGTTGCGCCGCATATCTTTGCCATCCTCATGCCATGGATGAGCGCTTCGTATTCGGCCTCGTTGTTGGAGGCTCGGAATTTCATTCGGAGGACGTACTTCATCTTGTCGCCTTGCGGGGAGGTCAGTATGACCCCTGCCCCTGCTCCGGCTTCTCTCTTGGAGCCGTCGAAGTGCATCGTCCATGATTGCGACATGTCTGGGGTGTCTGGCAGCTGCAGCTCCATCCAATGTACCAGGAAGTTTGGAAGGACTTGAGATTTGATTGCGAGTCGCTTCTCATAGACGATGTCCAGAGGTGACAGTTCGATGCCCCACAGGGCCACACGTCCCGTGGCCTCCGGGTTATTCAGGATGCTGTTTAGGGGTGCCTCATTGACAACCATCACCTGATGTTCTTGGAAGTAGTGGCTCAATCGTCGAGCCGTCATGAACACGCCGTAGGCGAGTTTCTGGTAGTGAGGGTACCGCTGTTTTGTTGGAGTGAGTACCTCGCTGAGGTAGTAAATTGGGCGCTGGACCCCGTGGGTCTTGCCTTCTTCGGGTCATTCGACCACGAGTACGGTGCTGACCACCTGATGTGTGGCTGCTATGTACAATAGTAGGGGCTCGCGCTCCTTTGGCGTGACCAAAACGGGCGAGGTGGAGAGGAGCCGCTTGAGGTTTTCGAATGCGTCGTTGGCTTCTGGTGTCCACTCGAACTTATCTGCTTTGCGCAGCAGTTGGTAGAATGGTAGGGCCTTCTCGCCCATGCGGCTGATGAATCTGCTTAGCGCCGCTACTCGTCCTGCGAGCTGCTGGACGCCCTTGAGGTTTTTCGGCTTCTCCATCGTCATGATGGCTCTGATTTTCTTCGGGTTCGCCTCGATCCCTCGCTGAGAGATGAAGTACCCAAGCAGCTGACCCGATGGGACGCCGAAGGCGCATTTTTCGGGGTTGAGCTTGATCCTGTAGCGATCAAGATTGTCGAACGTCTCGCGGAGGTCGTCGATAAGTGTTCTTGCCTCCTTGGTTTTTATTACTATGTCGTCGACATAGACTTGGACGTTGCGACCGATCTGGTCCTTGAGGCAAGCCTGCATGCATCGCTGGTATGTGGCACCTGCGTTCTTTAGCCCGAAGGGCATTGTATTGTAGCAGAATACTCCGAACGGTGTGATAAATGCCGTTTTCTCTTGATCTTCGACCTTGAGTCGAATCTGGTTATAGCCTGAGTAGGCGTCGAGGAAGGAGAGTTTCTCACAACCTGCAGTCGAATCGATGATCTAATCGATCCGAGGAAGAGGGAAATGGTCCTTTGGGCAATGCTTGTTTAGTGACGTGAAATCCACGCACATCCACAGTATGTCCGTGTCCTTTTTTGGGACCATGACTGTGTTTGCCAGCCACTCGCTTTCTTTGATTTCCCGGATGAAGTCTGCTGCGAGTAATCTATTGATTTCCTTGCCGATGGCTTCGGCTCGTGGTTCGGACAGTCTCCGGATGGACTGTTTGACTGGCTTGGTGTCTGGAAAGACATTGAGGGCGTGCTCGGCGAATTCCCTGGGAACTCCTGGCATGTCCGCAGGCCACCAGGCGAAGATTTCCCAGCGCTCACGGAGGAATTTGACGAGCGCGCCTTCCTATGCGAGACTGAGGTCGTTGGCTATCAGCGCCGTCTTGGAGGCATCCGTCGGATGGACCTGCACTTTCTTGGTGTTGACGGTGGAGTCGAAGGACATGTCAGGTGTGTTCTGCCTTGTGACTGGGGGTGCCCCATTGTCCGTCACTTCGCGGAGCCTTACAAGCTCGTCTTGCATGCCGAAGGACTGGGAGATTTTGTTGAAATCTTCTGTTTTCGCCGTTTCGGTTGGGCGGCGGGTTAGGTGTTTCCTCATCGCCTTGGATGACTGCGGCGCATAGATAGCGCTCGCAGATTGGTCGGCTGCTGCCGCAGCTTTCGGATCCGGAACCGTAGGTCCCCTCATCCGAAGGTGGATCACATAGATCGGAGTTACAACCGCCGTCAGAGAACTCATCTGTTGATGGTGATGTGCGAGTAATACGGTGGAGCCCATGAGGCGGGCCTGATTGATGGCACGGGCACCCGCTCAGGGAGGCGGAGGGTGCCAGTTTGACCCACCTGGAAGCAGAAGCTCCCGAATAGGATCTCGAGTCCGTCGCCTACGGGTTCGAAATCTTTCATGGTGGCCGGCGAGTGGGCGGTAAAGTCGAAAGCGCCGAAGAGGAGGTGATTCTCCGTCGCCGCAGAGTTGTAGATCGATCGGGTCGGAACCGTCATGATCGCACAATTAGCAGCCCTGATTCCCACAGACGGCGCCAATTGACGAGGTTTAATCTCGTCAATGCCCATTGTTATGGACTTGGGTTTTGGAGAAGATGGGGATGCTGGAGATCGTGGCACGGTTAACAGACAAGCAACCAGGGGACACGAGATTTACCTGTGTTCAGCCGGAGGGAAAACCCTACTCCTGCTTGTCTGCTCTTGATTACGGCGGAACCGAAAGTTACAGGGTGCGCAGATTCGATCTGGCGTGGAGGTGTGTGCGAAAGTATGAGTCGATCTCTCTAGGACGTACCCTCCTGGCCTTTATATAGACTTAGGCAGGTCCCGGGCATAGTCCTAGTCGGTTACAGGTCCTAGGGTTTTACCCTTTTGAATTTCCTATCTGCGCTAGTCTTGTTCTCCAAGGATTCGAAGGCGTCATGGGCCTTGGCCACCCGAAAATCTTCATGGGCCGGCGTACATCTGCCGTGGGCCTTCCTTGGGCTGGACCAGATATGCTAAAGTCACGTACCCGTAGGGTATAACCATGTCACCTGTCAGGAGCATCTCGTCGGAGTTACCTCCTAGGTGTTGCCAAGTGGTTCGTCCCCGGCGGCGCTCTGGAGACCGGCCGGAAGATGCTCGTCGTTTGCGGTGGAGAAGATACCCAAGGACCTGCTAGCTTTTTATTTTCTAGTTCTAGGGTGTTCTTTGCTATTGTTTCAGTACTGCTTTTATCTTGCACCTTTTTTAGGTGCCTTTCTATAAAATGTACCCACCACTTTGTTAATTGAGCAGCCTCTAGGGTGTTCGGACCCATTCCTGTTCAAAAAAAACTACATGGCCTTTCATAATACTTCCTCTGTGCGTCTAGATATATACGAATCTAAACAAATCACTAGCATATTTTTTATAGACAGAGGGATTATATAGTTTAGCCTGTTTTTATGAAGGAAGTTAAGATTTAGGACAATTATCCAATGCATTGTTTTTAATCACATGTCTAATTGTACTAGCCAAATTTCTTACCTATGATCATGTGCAAGGAGTTGTATCTTACCTAAGATACAGCACATTCTTTTTTCTAAATGACATGTCACACTATTATGACCATGTGCAAGAAGTTGTATCTTTGCTAAGATACAACATATTCTTTTTTTCTTAAATGGCATGTCAGACCATTAAAATACATATGATACAATGCTAAGAAACCCCATTATAAAAGTCTAAAGTATGTTTTTAAATTTACACGATCTTTCTTATTTATACCGGTCATAATTCATGTATCTTTTCTATTTCTCCCCGATACATGTTGTGTCCCCTTAAAATATCTTGCCTCTTTTCCCTCTCTCCTCCGTCGATGTGAATTTTATTGGTGCATGCATTAAATAATGGTAGTGAGTAATTTACCTCCTTAGTTAAATTGGTACTTTGGTTTTAGAGCATCTCCACCGACGCCCCCAACAGCATCCCAATGGGGCTATTGGGCCCGGACTACGAACTAGGCTCTTAACGGCCACCCTATATACCCTCGGCATCAGGAACGACCCAATAATGTGTCTGGAACTTCCACGCCGGTCCTGATTCAGAGGGACTAGTGTGGGATCGTCATCACATGATGCAATGTAGAAATTTTGTTGGCGGGACAGCCGTGGCAGCAATAGAATCATTTTCCCTGCCCTACCTCTCTTCTCATGTGCTCATATCCCTGATGAATCGCCACCATCGCCCCGCTTTGAGGCAACTGACTCACGCTCGTTTTGTTTTGGAGGCACCGTTTCTCACTATTGCTCGACCACTACTGCTTCAACGATATACTACTGAGTACTGCACCTGCGGCGGCGGCGCTACCGCACTCCCTGTGACCTCATCTTGTGTCTCGCATGTTCCAGTTAGCAACTTATCTTCGACCATGGCTTGTCGACTTTCATGCATGTACATAATAACGGTCGAGAACACCTCACTCCTACCTTGCACATAAGGTGTTCGGTCTTTTCCCTAGGTATATGTTTTGTTCAGTTTTTGGCCTTCATAGATTAGATAGTGTTTGGTTGTTCAATTGCTTTGTTGTCTGATTCATAGACTATAAACAGCGACAATGAGATGATGATCCAACTATTGGTGCAAGAGAAAACCGATGTCGCCGACGAAGATGAAGAGTGCTTGATGATCTCGTATTCTCTTCTTCATTACCAAGAGCATATGAATGCCATTTCTTGGCGTGGAGGTTCGAGGGTTGGGAAAGCGAAGAACAAGGACCGACAATGGATGATGGGTATTATGGTTCTTGAGGCTGACTATTTTGCCAACACGC
Source organism: Avena insularis (assembly GCA_023614405.1). Classification (NCBI taxonomy): domain Eukaryota; kingdom Viridiplantae; phylum Streptophyta; class Magnoliopsida; order Poales; family Poaceae; genus Avena; species Avena insularis. The sequence continues at coordinate 13,003,241 of CM042685.1, forward strand.
AAATACATATGCCCAAGTATTTTCGTCAACGCTTTAGGATGAACAACGAGTTATTCATGCAGATTGTCTATGGTGTGAGGGAGTATGATGACTACTTCATGTGCAAGAAATACTACAATAGATTGTTTAGTTTCTCATCGGTACACAAATGCACGACTATCTTGAGGTGTCTTGCACTAGGAACCCCTCTCGATGCACAAGATGAGTACATGTACATGTAGGACATGGGGTATCCACGACAATGCCCATGGTTAAAGGAATATGCCTGAGAGGCAATAATAAAGTGGTTACTATACTATTTCATGTTTATGATAAATGTTTATTTTTATGCTATAATTGTATTAATAAGGAAATGTTAATACATGTGTGAATTATAACCAAATAAGGTTCCTAGTAAAGCCTCTCTTTATACTAGCATGTTGATTAACGGATGATCAAAGGTTTCCCGATCATAACATTAGATGTTGTTAATAATAGGGTCATATCATTGAAGAATGATATGATGAATAGTCACCCGTACTAGATGTAGCAATACGATCATGTCATCAAGTTTAAATTGCTATCACATTCGTAGTAACTCAATTTCCTTAGACCATGAGATCATGTCAATCACTTTCACCAGAAGAGTACTTCGATTGCATCAAACGTCACATCATAACAAGGTGATTATAAAGGTGTCGTCGGTTATTGGGAAAGTGTTAGTTGGGGCTCATGGATCAAGAGTGGTATTTGTCCATCCGGATGATGGAGAGATATACTTAGGACGCTCTCGGTGATATCACATTGACATAGCCTTGAAAGCAAGTGATTTGATCACTAGAATGTCATATCATAGGAACGAGAAAAAGAGTACTTGTCAGGAACGAGATTAAATGAGGTATGGTTGATACCAAGTGATCGGATATTGGACAAGTGAAATATTGTGAGACAAAAGGAATTTGATTACAACAAAAGAGGTTCGGATGATCATGAGATATTCGAGGAACTAGTGGAAGGCATTATGGATCTCCAGGTCCCGCTAATGATTATTGATCGGAGAAAGTCTTGATCATGTCTAAATAGTTCTCGAACCCATAGGGAGACACACTTAAGGTTAACCGACGCGTTTGAGCGGATAGGGAACACATGGGAAGTCAATGGGCATCACATAAAATTGTTCTGCTGAATCTGCCGAAATAGTTTTGGGGTATTGAAACAAAGCAAGGGATCAAAATGTTAATGTGTTCATTAAATGAAGTACTCATTAAATGAAGTGTTCATTAAATTGAGTTGCATTAAAATGGAATTAAAGTGCTTTAATGGATAGACCTTTAAGGGAATTAAAATGCTTTAATGGAATTAAAGTGCTTTAATGGAAATACCTTTAAGGGAATTAAAATATTTTAATGGACTTTAAGGGAATTAAAGTGCTTTTAATGGAGATTGAATGAGATGATACGAGGGGGCATCCTCATGGCGCCTATAAAAGGAGGTTACCTCCTACTCCTCTCAACACACTCATTCACCATTCTCTCATATGCCCTTTGGTTAGCATTTCCCCCCTCTTGCTAGCTTGTCAATTTCCATGAGCGAGGTGCTTAAGCGAAGCTCTGCTCTAATCCTTCCCCTCTACCATCACTACCATGACATAGCGCTGGTATAGTTCTCGGGGATCCGCTACTTTTTTTGTCCGGCTGGAGCAAGGGTTCGGGAGTCGCTTACAGACCGCCCATATGTGATCGTATGCACGTCCTTGAGGATGTTCATGTACACTCTACATCAACCACATTTATTTGTGGGGATGTTATCCCGCTTGCGGTCTACGAGGGTGAGTCCATCTATAACCGTTTGGCAGTTGCAACCGTAGGATTTTTTGTTTTCTATGCAACGAACCCCATCACATGGATGATGGACTTGATTTTAGGGAAAGAGGTGCGCTAGTAAATTCGTTGGCAAAGAAACAAGGGATAAGGAGAGGTTTGCCCAGGTTTATGCCCCGGATGGTAATATCCTACTCCTGCTTGTATATTATTGATTATTGATGGAGATTACATAGTTGCCGAAATGGCTATGGTGGTGTAGATCGGATCTTGCCCAAGGCAGATTATGCATGAGTTCGAGAGTCCTCCCCGACGGCCCCTCCTAGCCTTTATACAGGAGGCTATGACTCAGGTACCATGACCGAGTCGGTTACATGTTAAGGGTGAACCCTAGGATTTCCTAATCTAGGCTTGTCCTGGTTCACACGCAATGAATACAGGCTTCTGAAGCTCCATAGCTACTATCTTATCTTGGGCTTCGTGGTCCTCAATAAACCATCATGTGGGCCTCCAGTTGGGTTGAAGCAAGTATACTAACAATGGGTACCCGATAGGCCATACCCACGTCAATGTATGAGACCACATGCTTTTATAGAGTGTACAAGTTTTGCTGGACAGTCATGGAAGTGTTTGGACCAATCTATTTGAGAGCATCAAATTAAGAAGAGAAAACTTGAATCCTAGCACAAAAAGTAGCGATAGGTTTTCCTTGGATACTTCGAAGTACCGATTGCATGCATTGGGAATGTAAGAATTGTTCATTCGCTTGGCAATGGTTGAAGATGTGGTACATTATGACATGTGGATTTGGCATGGCGGGATCTAAAATTAATATCAACATGTCGCTACGCTCTTTGGTGTTTGCAAGACTTGATGAGAGACATGCTCAACTGAAACTATGAGATGAATGGCCACCATACACCAAAGGTTACTACCTAGCCGATGACATCTATCCAAAATGGTCCATATTTGTGAAGACAATCCCCAACACTTTTACTGAGAAAAAAAATCTTGGTTTGCTTCATGCCAGGAGAGTTGTAGGAAGGATGTCGAGTAGACATTTGGTGTGCCCCAAACTCAAATTTCTACTGTTTGGTACCCTATTATTACCTGGTTGGCATCTTAGATAGGGGGGGGGGTTATTAGTTGTTGTGTTATCATGCATAATATGGTCATCAAAAGTGATTGATGATCATCTGTAAGATCACTAGGGCCCTCTTACCGAAGTTGATCACAAGGTGTTATCCCAGTTTGCTGCTACTTCCTTGCCAAGCATCAACAAATATGTGACAAATAGGTGCATCGCCAACTACAAGATAATCTATTAGAGCATTTGTAAGCGCTTCAAAAGTCTTGATCTAGTTGAACTTGTGAGTTCTTGAATTGCAATTTATCTAAACTATTGTACATATAATATTATTTATATGTTTGATTAATTTGTGAAACTATTTATATGTTTAAACTATGAAATATGGTTTGAATTATTGTGAAATTACTAGTTTTAACTATGCAATATGTTTCTAGTTGTAAAAAAATGATCTAACATCTATTGGGTCTACTGTATTCAGAGATCCGGTGTGGACAGCCCCTCCGTATACGGTGACAACATGTGCCAACACCCTCGATTGCATCTGGTCAGTGATACTACCAGACATCCTATTGGGGGCATTGATGGAGATTCTATCATAATCCTAATAGATGACTATAACTCGTAAGTTCTACGTGTACTAGAGCATTTCCATGACGTGGCATGTAGGTTCAAATCCCTGATACGTCCAATTTTCATCAGCATTCTATATCATAATTTACCTCTATTTATTGATATATTTCATATTAAGAGGTATTACTTATGTCTTTTCATCTCTTTTTGCATGTTGGATGATTCTTGGAGGATGAACTGCCGGAGTCAGGATTCTGATGGAAAAAAAGGTGTTTCGATGCAATTTTGCGAAGATCAGAAACATACCAGAAAAATTACCGAAAATCATATTTTCCCATAATACGAAGGAATCCAGAAGGGGAGGCAGAGATGGGCCACAGGGGGACCACACCCTCCCAGGCATGGGCCACCCTACCCCGCGCCTACAGGGGGTGTGGCCCACCTAGCCCACCTCTGGCTCCGCCCTCTCGCCTATATCTTCTCCTCTAAATCCTAAAACATGGGTAGCGACCACAGAAAGATTCTGCCGCCTCTACGGGGCGGAAAACACCAAGGGAGAAAGAGCTCTCCGGCAGACAAATTTCTGCCAGGAAATTCCTTCCCAGAGAGGGGAGATCATCGCCATCAACACCGTCATCAAGCTAGACTTCATCGGGATCATCATCATCATCCACACCATCATCTCCACTAGCACCATCATCACCACTCTATCCCGCTGTAACAATTGTGTTGAATACTTGCATAGTTCTTAGGGGAAACTTTCCCGGTGTTCATTACTATTGTAGTTGATGCTTGTAAGTGGAACCATTGGATTATTGTTTATGTTCAGATTGTTATTCATCACCATATCATCTTTTATCTTGATCCATATGATGTCTTATGAGTAGTTCGTTCAGTTCTTGAGGACATGGGAGAAGTCATGCATGTTGTTAGTAGTGGATTTGTGTTGAGATATTATTCAATGGTTTAGTATTTAAGTTGTGGTGCTATTCTTCTAGTGGTGTCATGTGAATGTCGACCACATGATACTTCACCATTTATGGGCCTAGGGGAATGCATTGTATATTTGGCTACTAATTATGGGGTTGCCGGAGTGACAGAAACCTGAACCCCTGTTAGGACACCATTGCACAAGGGAGTGTATGATCTCAGAGTTTAAGGTTGTGGTTAGGTTTATATCTTAATCGATTTCCTGTAGTTGCAGATGCTTGCAGGAGGTTTAATCACAAGTATATATTAGTCCAAGTAAGGTCGGTACATTAGCACAGGTTCACCCACACAACAATTACAACACCAAAGAAGGTGTTACATCCCAAGATTTTCCAAATCTTGTTATGTGAAAAATAAATAAACAAAATAAACAATTGTTGATTTTTCAGGGTGAGAAGAAACTTTTTGATTCCAATTGGAAACCTTCAAACCTATTTTGATCAAATAAATCCTAAAGGGATTTAAAAAGATAAACAATTAATAAAGAAAATTTTAAATAATTGGAATTAATATTTTTTGGATCTTTTAATAAAAAGATTTGGTTTTCAAATGAAAAGGTAGAAATATAAATAAGGATTATTTTATAGAGCCAAATTAAACCTTGACCAAGTTTTTGAAATAAAATATTTTTGTTTTGAGTAAAAGTGTAAAGGTTTATTTAAATAAAATAATGAGGGTTTATTAACACCCAATTTTAAAGTAAAGGCTTTTCCATTTAAATAAACACTAAAACTTGATATTTTATTTTAAAACAAGTTTTCCAAGTGTTTTGTATTTTCAAATAAAACCTACTGAAATGGTTTTGATATTGTTTAGATTTCAAATGGAGATTTTAAATAAAACAAATCCTATTTGAATTAATGACTAAGGTCTATTTATTTAATTATTAATGGATCCTAAAAAGAATAAAAATATTATTTTATTTTGGACTTGGAATTATGTTGTTAAACAGAACTAAACCCAATACAAAGTTTGGTGAAAGTTTGAATTGATTTGGGTGTTTGAATTGTTGTTTGAAAATCAAAACAGGAAAATCAAATAGAAAAAGAAAAGCTTACAGAATAAAAAAAATGAATCAGACCAAACCCAACCCAACAACCCAGCAAGGCCTAGTCGCAACCCAACTTCCCCCCCCTCTCTGCGAATTGTTTTCCACTGAAAAACCAACCTGCAGAGTCACAGACAGCAGGACCCCACCCCCTCTCTCCCCCTCACTGACAGCACGGCCCACGCCAGCGTGTCATCGTCTCCACCGCGACCAAGCCCCCTGCCGTTGCAGCCGAGTAACTCCGGCGTTGAATTCGCGATTGATGGCGGCCTTAATTCTTCCAGTAATCACGCCCCCTTAAGCGCCCCTCACTCCTCTCTCTTTCCCCCCAAACAGCTCCTACCCTCTGCCCCAGGGCTGCCCCAATCGATAGCTCCAACCCCTCTGTCTCCGACAGCTTCCTCGGCCAATTCCGGCGAACCACGACCGCCCCACACTTTTCTCTGCACGCGAGCCTGCTCCTTACCTCCTGGCGCATCTCCCCGTGCCACCCATTCGCCCGCGCTTGCCCCAGAGCGTCGGCAAGGACGACCTCGACTCGCCACCGCCGTCTGCCATCGCTCCGGCGAAGTATCCCCGTAAGCAACGTCCTCCCCTCTCCTTCCTGATGATACTCCTGCACTCGCCACACTCGCCCGCGTCTAACCGTGTCCTTGTTTTGCCTCGGGGTGAACCGCAGCGTCGCCCTCGACGACCTCTAGAGCCGCCTGACGCCACCACCCACTCCAGCGAGGAATCCCAGTCGCGTCTGAGCGCCCCTCGCCAAGACGACCACACGTTGAGCATCGCCAACCCCCTGCGAGCATCCCCGTTACCTCCCTTGTGTCCTGTATCACCAGCTCCATGAAAGCAGCGAAGCTCACGCCCGATCTTTGGCCGCCATCTGGCCTGACATGTTAGATGTAAATCCTGAGGCTAAGATTAGATCTAGGCGAAAGGATATGAGTCCACCTGTGCCGCTCGATCTTACTTAAATCCTACGGTACACAGAGCTTGATCCGTGCGAACCGTTACCGGCCAGTAGAAATATGCCACGTGGACAGGGTTTAGATTAAAACAGGGTTTTGAATCTGATTATTGTGCAAACTTGTAAAATCCATAACTTTCAAACCACATGTCCAAATTTTGCAAATTTTATATCAATGGAATAAGTAGAACGAGTACTTTGCAACCATGCATTTTTTTTAATGTTTTGCTTCTGGAAAATTGGTTGAATTTGCAGAAACTTGTGTAAGCTTATTTTGAATATAAAAATTGTTCTAGATAAATTTTTAATGTGAAATCTTTGCAAAATAGTTTGTTGTGAACCTACTGACCTTAGGAACCAACCCATGGATTTGAAAATGAATTTTGTGAAGTTTAGGAATAAATATTTGAATTAACCCATTTATAGTCAAATAAAAATATTGATTTTGATATGGAAGTGATTTTTGAGTAAAAACCTTTGGGAATTGTTTTGATTCAAACCTTCTGACCCTAAACACCAAGTTTTGAGAATTAAAATATATTTGGTGAACCCTTTAAAAGAATATTGCTTAAGCATTTTCAACCACATAAAATAATGATTTGATTTAAAAATGGTTTATAGATAAAACCTTTTGCAAATGGTTTTACCACTTTAGAAAATGACCACTTTAAACCTTACAATGTTTAGAGCCTAGTAGAAACCACCTTTGCAAATAAAACTATCTTTTGCATGCTTGCATGCATGACCTTGTTTCTATTATTTTATGTGTGATAAATTGTTTGATTGCTGGTTGGAATGCTAGTTGAAATTGTGTTTGCTTGATTGAATTGTAGTGGAATTAGAAAAGTGTGATATTGGCAAGATCAAGAAGTGAACCATCATTCTCTACTAAAAAGGCAAGTGACACTATCATCCAAGTCCTACTATTTTCATTACACTTAGTGGATTTTTGAAACATGCATGATAAGGACTACCATATTTTGCTATGCTAAATCCTATTAGGATACCCTTATATATTTCCTTAGTGAAAACAATGTAGTTGTAGTATGCTTAGCCCTGCTATATATATTGGGATGGGATACATGTTAAGATTATATGAAGTATTGAAAAGACTTATGTTTTATATAATAAAAAAAGTACTCAATGAACCACCTGGGTGGACAAGGATACTCAAGTTTTGGACAAGGTGGCAATAAAAGGAACCATGTTTATATGGCAATCTCTTTTTGTTGTGCACTAGAAGAAAACCACCCAGGGACTTAGAGATTGAACATGTTTCTCGACAAAGGGCTTCCGTATGTACCACATGCTAAATGGGCACTGGCTTAGTCAACTACATAGTGGAAGACCCATGCATTGGCATCTTCAGGTTAACTAGAATGAGGGATCTTGAAACCCTACATTGGTGCCTGGTAGACAAGCTAGCATTGTGTATTCGGAGGACTCCTATGGAAAGACTTTGTCACATTCTCAATCTGCCAGTACTCCATCTTGGTGAGTACTTATCCAGCGACCACTGGTGGCAACAAGATGAGATTGTGTCATGTGGGTAAAGTGTACAACTTCTGCAGAAGATCAAATTCTAAGTACTTAGCCGTGTCCCCGGTTATGGACAATACTGAGCAACTAAGGCCTAAAGCTATGGAAGATCTCGACATTCCAATTTCTAAAAGTAAAACTTGAAAGTGACAACAAGGGATTAGAAGCACTTGGAGTTTTCCAAGGAGTTCAGAAAGATTTGACAAAAGATCAAAACTATTTTGAAAAGATAGGATAAATTATATTGCTTTCTGCAAATGAGCCTAAACCCTACTTAGCCAAATATGCATGTAATGATAGGATCCACTTATTTCTACATAGTAGTGAAACTTGCCAATACAATTCAAATGTATTGACCCTTGTGGCTGTAACTTGTAATGTTGCAGGTTTGTTTGATGTTAGTGAAGTTTATTGATTAGGATTACAAGCCTACAACCAACATGTTTGCCTGTGGCACTTTGAAGATGAAGGACCCCATGCTTAAAGATATTCTGCTGCAATGTATTGTAATAGCCAAATGAGCTATGTAAGATGTAATGAAATATTTTACTCCTGGTTATAAGGTTGTATTATGACCTTTGTTTCTTGATATTACATCTTAGTTGTGGATGCTAGCTATTGATCCAGGGACTAGCATTGTAAACACAGGGATCTCTACCTTATTAAAGGTTGGGAACCTTACAGAAGGGTACTCAGCTATTTGAAGCGAAAGGACTTGACAGAATTCTCATGTGTCCTCGAGAAAGTTTGGTCCTTATAAGTATTTCCACTGGCTTGTCCTTTGCTAAGAAAGGATTGGGCCACTTGTGTTTGTTCGTTGTCTTTATTACTTGCACTTGGTTTCCTTGCTTATTTAGAAAACCCCTAAAATCCGTTTGCTAAGTATTTACAAAGATTTCCTGCTCCATACCACTAGCCAACACCTTCTGCTCCTCGTTGGGATCGACACTCCTATTTATCAAAAGTACTACGATACACCCCCTATACTTATGGGTCATCAAGACTATTTTCTGGCGTCGTTGCCGGGGAGTGAAGCGCTATTAAAGAGTGGAACTGGTAAAAGAAACTTCTACTGTGAGTATTGCTTTTTATTTCTGTTTGTTACTTTGTTTCCAATATGGATAGCCCACTTGGTTTTCTGTTTGGAAAAACTACTACCACTGTTAGGGTAGTAGATGAACCACCACATGTTGAGATAGATCCTTTTAAGATACCTACAAGTATTGTTGATTATGTTATGGATAATTATTATTTAGGGGATGGAACTGTCCACCCTGGTGATCATTTTCTTTTTATCCATGAATAATGTGGGTTGTTTAAGTGTGCAGGTATCACAACTGAACAGGTGAAGAAGAATTTACTCTCTATATCCTTGAAAGGGAGAGCTTAAGAATGGTATAAGCTGCTGAAGAATGGGCAATCCATGGAATGGGAGGAAATCATACCTCTTTTTTATTCTAAATTCTATCCTCCCAGTGAAATTCATAAAGATAGAAATATGATATATAACTTTTGGCCTCGTGATGGAGAGAGTACGGCTCAACCTTGGGGTAGATTGAAGTTACTAGTGCTTAAATGTCCTATTCATGAACTCCCTAACAATATTATTATCAATAACTTTTATGCTAGGCTTTCTCTTCATGATAAAGATTTACTAGATGCTTCTTGTGATGGATCATTCACACGTATGAAGGAAGAAGCTAAATGGGATCTCCTAGACCGTATTCAAGAGAACACCGAAGCTTGGGAGAATGACAAAGGAAGAAAGTCAGGTATAAATTATGATTATAAATGCATAATATCTTTTATGGGAACTGATGACTTCCGTGATATTAGTATTGAGTATGGTCTTGACTCTCAAGTTCTTGCAAAATGTTTTAAGGACTTTGCCTCTTATATTAAAATTTCCAAAAAAGAGTGGGACAAGTACCATGCTCCTTATAAAGACATTGTTACCCATGTTCCTGCTAGCATAGAAGTTTGTACTGTTAATCCTATTTTGCCTGAACCTTATGTTGAGAAAATCCCTTTTCCTGCTAAGGTAAAGGAACATTCTATCATAGCTAATGTGGTTAGCAAAAGTACAAAGAAAATTGTGGAACCCGATGAGCAAATAAATATTGAGCCTATGGTAGATATTGTGAAAGACCTTGTCACTAAAAATATAGAGGATGAGCACATTGTCTTCTGTGAAGACGCTTCTAATATTGTCTCCCATCCTAGAAAAGCTAGAAAAACTAGTGTCCATGTGCTTTCTGTTAGAATTGGTGATCATTGCTATTATGGTTTATGTGATATTGGTGCTAGTTATAGTGTTATACCTTATGAGCTTTACAGGTAAATTATGCATGAAATTGGTCCTTGTGAGCTTGAGGACATTGATGTGGTTATTCACCTTGCTAATAGAGAGACGGTCTGTCCCATTGGCATTGTAAGAGATGTGGAGGTTCTTTGTGGTAAGATTAAATATCCTGCAGATTTTCTAGTACTTGGTTCTAAAGCTAGTAAAACCTATCCTATTATCTTTGGTAGACCCTTCTTGAATACTTGTGGTGCTATCATAGATTGTAGGAAGGAACAAATTTTGACTAAGTTTGATGGAGAGTCTTATGAGTTTAACTTTTCCAAATTTGCTAAAAACCCTTATGAATATGAACTGCCTAATGAGGATTTCAGGGTTGAACAACTTTCTACTATTTCTCTTGCTCCTAACAATGCCTTGCAGCAGTTTATGGAAGATCATGAAAGCGATGTCTTCATGAAGGAAATAAATGAGATTGATGAGGTTTTCCTTCATCAGCTTGAGTTACTTAAGCATAATCTGCCTGTGGAAGATTTTGGTACCACACTACCACCTAAAGGGGGCCCTGTTTTTGAATTAAAACATTTACCTGATAATCTTAAATATGCTTATCTTGATGATAGGAAAGTATATCTTTTTATTATTAGTTCTAAACTTTTAGGAAAGGAAGAAGAGAAGTTATTGGAAATACCGAGGAAACACCGATGAGCTATGGGTTATACTCTTGACGATTTAAAAGGGATTTCTCCTACTATATGTCAGCATGCTATTAATATAGAACCTGATGCAAAACCAGTTGTTGAGCACCAACGCCGTCTAAATCCTAAGATGAAGGATGTGGTAAGAAATGAGGTATTAAAACTCCTTGATGCTGGTATTATTTACCCTATTGCTGATAGTCAATGGGTTAGCCTTGTTCATTGTGTCCCAAAGAAAGGGGAATCAATGTAGTGCCTAATGAAAATAATGAGCTTATACCCCAAAGAGTAGTGGTTGGGTATAGGATGGGCATTGATTTTAGAAAGGTTACTAAATTTACTAAGAAAGATCATTATCCTTTGCCCTTTATTGATAAAATGCTTGAGTGGTTGTCTAAAAAGATCCACTTTTGTTTTCTTGATGGTTATTCTGGGTTCTCTCAAATTGATGTGAAAGCACAAGACCAAGAGAAAACCACTTTCACTTGTCCTTATGGCACTTATGCTTATAGGCGTATGCCTTTTGGTTTATGTAATGCTCCTGCTACCTTTCAGAGATGTATGTCTGCTATCTTTCATGGTTTTTGTGAAGAAATTGTGGAGGTTTTCATGGACGATTTCTTCGTCTATGGAACTTCTTTCGATAACTGTTTGCACAAACCTTGATAAAGTTTTGTAGAGATGTGAGGAAACCAAACTTGTTCTTAATTGGGAGAAATGTCATTTCATGGTTAATGAAGGGATTGTTCTTGGACACAGAATTTCTGAAAGAGGCATTGAAGTAGACAGAGCCAAAATTGAAGCAATCAAGAATATGCCTTGCCCTAGGGATATTAAAGGTATTCGTAGTATCCTTGGTCATGCTGGTTTTTATAGGAGGTTTATTAAAGATTTCTCCAAAATTTCAAAGCCCCTTACCAATCTTCTTCAAAAAGATGTACCTTTTGTTTTTGATGATGATTGTAAGGAAGCTTTTGAAACTTTGAAGAAAGCTTTGATTACTTCTCCTATTGTTCAACCACCTAATTGGAGTTTACCTTTTGAAATTATGTTTGATGCTAGTGATTTTGTTGTGGGTGCTGTTCTTAGGCAACATGTTGATAAGAAGTTGAATGTTATTCATTATGCTAGAAAGACTCTAGATGCTGCTCAAAAGAATTATGCTACTACTGGAAAGGAGTTCTTAGTTGTAATCTTTGCCTATGATAAGTTTAGACCTTATATTTTTGATTCAAAGGTTACTATTCATACTGATCATGCTGCTATTAAGTACCTTATGACAAAGAAAGATGCTTAGCCTAGGCTTATTAAATGGGTGTTACTTTTACAAGAGTTTGATCTTCATATTGTAGATAGGAAAGGTGCTAAAAACCCTGTTGCCGACAATTTATCTCGTTTGGAAAATATTTCTTTTGACCCTTTGCTTGTTAATGATAGCTTTCCAAATGTACAGTTGGTTGCAATAAGGGTAAGACCGCATGAGAGTCCTTGGTATGCTGATTACGCTAACTTTATTGTTTCCAAGTATTTGCCTCCATCCTTTACAGCTCAGCAAAGAAGAAAATTCTTTTATGATTTGAGGCATTACTTTGGGGATGACCCACATTTCTATAAAGAAGGAGTAGATGGTATTATGCGAAGATGTGTACCAGAATTTGAACAACAAGAGATATTGAGAAAATGTCATGGCAGTGCTTATGGAGGACATCATGCTGGTGATAGGACTGCACAAAAGGTTTTACAATCTGGCTTTTATTGGCCTACCCTTTTCAAAGATGTAAGGAAGTTTGTCTTATGATGTGATGAATGTCAAAGAGTTGGTAACATTTCTAGACGCAATGAAATGCCTATGAATTATTCTCTTGTTATTGAACCTTTTGATTGTTGGGGATTTGACTTTATGGGACCTTTTCCTCCTTCAAAAGGGTATACTCATATTCTTGTTACTGTTGACTATGTTACAAAGTGGGTAGAGGTCATACCTACAAACAACACTGGTGGTAAGACCTCTTTGAAAATGCTTAAGGATGTTATTTTTCCTAGGTTTGGTGTGCCTAGATATCTCATGACTGATGGAGGCTCTCATTTTATTCATGGTGGTTTTAGGAAAGCTCTCGCTAAATATGATGTTAACCATAGAACTGCTTCAGCTTATCACCCCCAAACCAGTGGGCAAGTAGAACTTTCCAATAGGGAAATTAAATCTATCTTGTAGAAGACTGTTATAGATCTAGGAAAAATTGGGCTAAAAAGTTGAATTACGCTCTTTGAGATTATAGAACTGCTTATAAAAATCCTATGGGGATGTCGCCTTACAAAATGGTCTATGGGAAAGCTTGTCACTTGCCTTCAGAATTAGAACACAAAGCTTATTGGGCAGTGAAAGAATTGAATAGAGATTTTAAACTTGCTGGTGAGAAAAGATTGCTTGACTTGAGTACCTTAGATGAGTGGAGAAGTGAAGCTTATGAAAATGCTAGACTCTTTAAGAAAAAAGTAAAAAAGATGGCATGATAAGAGAATTCTAAAAAGGGAGTCCCATATTGGTGAGAAAGTTCTTTTGTATAGGTCTCATCTCGGATTTTTTGTAGGTAAACTACTCTCAAAGTGGGAAGGACCTTTTGTTATTAAGGAAGTATATCGTTCAGGTGCTATCAAAATATCTTCTTTGAAGGACGACACCACACATGTGGTGAATGGTCAAAGACTAAAACATTATATTTCTGGAGATTCTTATAATGAAGATGTTGACATCATTCAAATGGTGACTCGAGAAGAATTTATTAGAAACCAAACACCAGAATCTGCAGAGTTCGTCTTTGAATAGGTAAAAGTGGTGAAAACAGAAGGTTCGTGAAAACCCTATCTTTTTATATTTTTGATGTTTTTATTACATACAGAAGGTTGTGAAACGAAATAGAGGAGGAAATGGAGGCCAGGGTGGCCACACCCACCCTAGGCGCGGCCCCTAGCTGGCCACACATGGAGGGGGTGTGAGGCCCCTGAGCTCCGTCTCCGCCTCATTTTCGCGCCAGTACCTTCCTTATGCTTTGAAACTTCGTAATATATAACCCCCCGGGTCCCCTGAGGTTCGTGTATTGTGTTCTCGTCTTGTTTCTGTTTTGATTTGTTTCTGTCAGGCAGATTCTCAGTTTTGGAGTCATAATGTCTTCCTCTGGAACACCCATGGAGGATTCCTCTGCGGATATCATCAACCCGTACATGTATGAGTTGATGATTTATCCCAAGGAGTTTATTCTCAAGGATGGGAAGGTGCAGATGAAAGAAGTTCAAGGCCCTAAAGGAGAAGGCAGTCTGGAAGACAAGATGGAAGCATTAGAGCAGGGAGTTTTCAGGTACAAGAAGATGGCAAAACGCGAAGTGGATGTCATCCATAAGATAAGTTCAGAACTCATCACCAAGCACGAGGAGGAGGTTGCTGAGCTCCGAGACGAAATCTTTTTGCTCCGTCAGACCACCAACCAATTACAAGCACAACTCTTGACATACAAAATCAAAATTGTGAGCATGAGGCTAGATTTAATCGCATAAGCACTGCTGCTAGTTTCAGGATTATGGAAACTAGGACGTCCTTTTTGGATGGGGAACCTTTTCCTTGGAAGTTTGATGATGACAAGAGAACACCACCACCACCGAAGGAGTAATTCGTCATCAGGTTTGGCATCCCCTTAGCTTGTTCCAAGCTTGGGGCTGTGCCGCGGTATCACATCATTATATTTTACCTTTTACCTTTTTAGTAGATTCATATCTTTGGTAGAGAAGTTATCTTGTAGGTTGGTTTGCATGTGGAAGTATCTCTCCTTTAGTTGATTATCTATGTATCCCTTGGTGTGAGTGCCTTTATGGAATATTAATGAGAAGTTTCATCTTTTACTTTTTGCACTTCTTATTTTAGTTTGCAATCTCTATTATATGATTGATCTTGTTGATCAGTATTGGTATCACTTTGGGAGCATCAAGTAGATACAAATTGGTTTTGGCAAACCAAGCTCTGGTCAGTAGCAACACTTTTTGAGATTTGAAAGGAAAAGAGAAAAAGCTTACAGGTATTTTGTATCATTTATTTTCTTTCTTGTTTGGCTCATAAGCTTAGTATTCTTTATTTAAGATCTTTTGTGTCTTCAAGGAAGATTGCATGTTTGGATTTATCACTTGTAGGTTTGCTTGTTTCCTTCAACTCTTTTGCTTGCTACCCTGCCTTGCTAGCCAAAAACCTGTTTTGAGAAGGCATACTTCTCATGCATCCAACCCCTTTGAACCAAACCTGTGCCATTTGAGTCCACCATATCTACCTATTAGCATTATTTCTATTCCAAGCAAATTCTCAAGCTTCATCTATCTTTCGAATTAAAAATTATTTTGTTATCTGAAAACTAGTTAGTAAAGCTCTCACGAACTTGATGGCACACCTTATTTTCTTGCCTCTAATAAACTTGAACCATTGTGTCATCGAAGTTGTATATGCTTGCATCTATACGTTGGGATTAGCAGAACCGTGTTGTCACGAGGAACGCTTTCAACACTTATGGATACATATCCAGATGCTATCATGCTATTTTGTTTGCAGATGTCGTTGGTGTGAAATAAAAGGGGAGCTTCTAAGTCCATGGAGTTATGTATGTGTGTTAGAGAAACGCCTGGGCTGCTAGCCTAAGCCATGCCTAATCATGGTGGAAACTTGCAGCATAACCATAGTGAGCAATCTATGAAGCATCCTCAATAAAACCTATGCAAATAGCAAATAAAAAGATCGCTGAGATGCTCATTGTATGCTTGTCTTGTCATTTTGATTATGGGATAGCTCATGTATCATGTGCAAGGGGTACCCCATTGGCGGTTCTTTATGATACACATGTACTTACAATGACAAGAACTTACCGGTAACTAAAGTTGAGTAGCATGAGGAGCGGCCCTCGTACTCAAGGGACATGAGATTGCAACCGTATATTTCATCAAGCATATACTCCATCTTTGTTCACTTTAACCTTAATCATTTCAAGATGCTTACGATAGGGGCAATGAGAGCTCAAAGCTAGTAAGTACCATAATCTTTTGGAAAGCTCTTTATGAACTTGAAATCCCTGCTTCTTTCTATGAAAGGCCTTTCTCCTATTTTCTAAGTTGAGCCAGTAAACCTACTTCTTTTCTATCTCCAGCAAGCATTTGAGTTGTTGTGCTTCAAGCATTCATATGATTATTTATTCAATCATGATTCTTTATCTTCCTTGTTTGCACAAGACTCTTATCTATTGATTATTACTTTGAAAGCCTTCATTGTGAAAAATCTTTTATGTTTGAGCAAAAAGTACTCCTATTGTGAAACTTCTACAAAAGTTTTTGTGAAACTGTTTGCCAGCTGTTCTCTGACCAAGAACAAAAGTTTGCCAATTCCAATTATGATTTATCTTTATGCATCTATATTGTGACTTCAGTACTTGTTGCAAGCTAAGTTATATAATGGTGAGTTTCTTTCTTCTATGAGTTGTATAATGGTAAGTGTGATGCTTCTTGTCCGTATTCTTTTATCGACACTTCACCCCATAAACATGTGGGCATGTTTACCGAGCTCAGTTTTTGCTTGGGGACAAGCGAAGGTCTAAGCTTGGGGGGAGTTGATACGTCCAATTTGCATCACCATTCTATATCATAATTTGCCTCTATTCATTGATATATTTCATATTAAGAGGTGTTACTTATGTCTTTTCATCTGTTTTTGCATGTTGCATGATTCTTGGAGGATGAACTGCCGGAGTCAGGATTCTGATGGAAAAAGAGGTGTTTCGATGCAATTTCGCGAAGATTATAAAAATACCAGAAAAATTACGGAAAATCATATTTTCCCAGAAGACGAAGGAAGCCAGAAGGGGAGGCGGAGATGGGCCACAGGGGGCCCACAACCCCCAGGCGCGGGCCACCCCTACCCCACGCCTACAGGGGTGTGGCCCACCTAGCCCACCTCTAGCTTCGCCCTCTCGCCTATATCTTCTCCTCGAAACCCTAAAACATGGGGAGCAACCACAGAAAGATTCCGCCGCCTCTGCGGGGCAAAAAACACCGGGAGAGAAAGAGCTCTGCCAGGGAAATTCCTTCCCGGAGAGGGGAGATCATCGCCATCAACACCGTCATCAAGCTAGACTTCATCGGGATTATCATCATCATCCACACCATCATCTCCACCAGCACCATCATCACCACTCCATCCCGCTGTAACAATTGTGTTGAATACTTGCATAGTTCTTAGGGGAATCTTTCCCGGTGTTGGTTACTATTGTAGTTGATGCTTGTGAGTGGAACCATTCGATTATTGTTTATGTTCAGATTGTTATCCATCACCATATCATCTTTGATCTTGATCCATATGATGTCTTGTGAGTAGTTCGTTTAGTTCTTGAGGACATGGGAGAAGTCATGTTGTTAGTAGTAGATTTGTGTTGAGATATTATTCAATGGTTTAGTATTTAAGTTGTGGTGCTATGCTTCTAGTGGTGTCATGTAAACGTCGACTACATGATACTTCACCATTTATGGGCCTAGGGGAATACATTGTGTATTTGGCTACTAATTGTGGGGTTGCTGGAGTGACAGAAACCTGAACCCCCGTTAGGACACCATTGCACAAGGGAGTGTAGGATCTCAGAGTTTAAGGCAGTGGTTAGGTTTATATCTTAATTGCTTTCCGATAGTTGCGGATGCTTGCAGGGGGTTTAGTCCAAGTAAGATCGGTATATTAGCACAGGTTCACCCACACAACACTTAAAACACCAAAGAAGGGTACTCAGCTATTTGAAGCGAAAGCACTTGACAGAATTCCGATGTGTCCTCGAGAACGTTTGGTCCTTATAAGTATTTCCATCGGCTTGTCCTTTGCTAAGAAAGGATTGGGACACTTGCTGCGTTTGTTTGTTGTATTTATTACTTGCACTTTGTTTCCTTGCTTATTCAGAAAACCCCTAAAAATCTGTTTGCTAAGTATTTACAGAGATTTCTTACTCCATACCACTAGTCAACACCTTCTTCTCCTTGTTGGGATCGACACTCCTATTTATCAAAAGTACTACGATACACCCCCTATACTTGCGGGTCATCACTTCCCGGTCCCAAATTATAATCCTTACACCAATACAAAGCGATACTATGGAGACGGGTCAAAAACCCCTTGGAAACTAAAAATGCTACGTTGCTGGACCGGTCGCTGATGCGAAGACCTATGTGGCAAAGGAGCCTAAATCAGTCAGCGATAGGGGATTTTTTTAGCAATGGTGTTTGTCATCTACCCGTTTCCTTCAGGTGGAACTCAACAATTATGATTATTCATATTCCACTCATTCGCACTTAGCTATTTTTATTTTTCAATAACAAGAATTTATATTTCACAACATATTAAATTGCAGAGATGCACATATGTCATTGTATCATTACATTGTACCATAACTGGACCTATTACACATTTTAATGCTAATAGCAATAGTATTTCACAAAGACTAATAATACTTACCATAACATCTGTCATGATAATATGTTTCATGTCTTCCGATTCGTGATGCCCAACAGTCTTGCAAAGAGGCCCGCCTAGCTATTTCATGCTTTTCCTAACCACCTATTTATCATACTTGCTGCCGCCTATGTTATTTTGCAAGTTCGTATATGGACAGAACATAGTCCCTAACAAGTGAGAAAAAGAAGGATAAACATACGCTGCTAATAGAAACTAAAAGATGCCGAGGCTAGATGCAAGAAACTACACCAAGCTCACACAAATAAATGGCCACTGCAAAAGGAATGACATAATTGATCCTCCATATTAGCTCACTGCACACAAAACATAAAGGACACAAAAGACAGAAAAACAAACTTACATTTCCATGCCATAATTGCTAACCTTGCAAAATTCTTTGATTGGGTCATTACTCTTTGTGGAAAATGTGCCGAGCGACATCTTTGGCACCAATCCTTTATGTCGATAAGCTTCGGTACACCATCGGCTAGATCATCTTTATGTGGTGCCCCCGAAATAAACTCTAGCTTTGAACATAAACATGGAAATGTTGAGTTTGGATTGGGGTTACTAAAACATGGCATTGATGTGTGATATATAATTTAAACAATACAACAATATATTAATTGACATGGTTCTAAACAAAATACACAAACATTTCTCATCTTAGTTATACAGAAACGACGCATAAGCGAGATAGGTATGGTTCAAAAGATTGCATTGGGTTTTAGCCATGAAATGTTATGGTTTGAAACCAAAATAGAAAAATCATGAACATAGCACCCATATAGACTAATTTTTACCTCCACGGCCCTAACGAATCCTCGACGGCTCACCTCTCGGGCCACCTCCTCAATGGCACCGGCAAATCCTCCACGGCATCCCCTCCGGACCACCTCCTCCGCTGCGCCATCAGATCCTCCATGGTATATCCTCCCGGATCGACTCCTCCATGACGCCAACAAATCCTCCATGACCTATCCTCCGAAGCCACCTCCTCCATGACACCAATAGATCTGCCCAATCATCTTCTAATTCATGTCATCACCGGGATCCTGCACCACTGATGGCCAGATATGCCCAATGGGGGGAGCATCCCATCGATTGCCCTGGTCTTTTGATACTACCTAGAGCACCACCGCCACACAGGGGAGTATGTGGGGAGAATGAGAAGGCTAGGGTTTTCTATGGGTTACACAACCTTTTATATGTGCACTAAGACATCGACAATGCTTAAGTTGTTAGAATGTTTGCATTGAGACAACTTATTTTTGTACATAAACATGAGGGATCAATAGGTACACAATATGAGACAACAATTTAATTGAAAGAAACTCTATTTTTTTGTAAATACAAAGGTTCGATCTCCTAATTGAGAAAACAAACTTCATTGAAAGAGGATATATATGAAAACTATTCAAAATCTTAAACTAAACAACTAGTACACATTACGAGTATGTTCCAGTGCTTTGTAGCATCTCAAAAGCGATGCGAGCATCCATGACTGCATACTTGATTTTATTGTAGCTCAATGAAAGAACGCCACATCTGTCTTCTTTGATTGCTTTTATCCTCGGATTATCCTTCGAAAGATTAGTCCCTAGATAAGCATCAAACAAAGCAACGAGTGATGGATGATTGTTGCAGGTTGGGTTCAGGAGGACCTGCTAGATGTTGATTGCTGAAGGAATGATCATGTCATATTATTTTGGCATACACACATCATTCTAGATAGCGGCTTCGTGGAACCTAATGTTTGCATCCCTCAGTAATGGCATGAGGAGCTCCAACACTCCACCAACATGACAAATCCGGAATACGACACACTTGTGCACCACCGGAAGTTGCAGTATGGCGGCGTGTTGCCTCTTCTCGTACGGAAGATACTTATGGCTTACATTCCTCTTTGCGTCCATGAACTTGCAATCCAAGTCAACAACCTTTATTAGTGCATGGTCAAGGAACTCCTCCTTGACCCAACGGGTCCACCTCTCCACCTATATTGCATGGTGGGCGAACCTACCTTGAAGTCCATGCCTTGAATGTCAAACATGTAGATCCGGGATTTTGGTACTATGAGTTGCATTGGAATGGAACGGAGGCATCTTAGCCTCGTGTTCTTGTTGAGAGTTGTGGAAAAGAGAGGATAATTATGCGGTTATTTGTAGTATAAAGATGATTTTATAGGCATTGTAGTTGCAGTCGATGTGAAAAGCATTATTTGTACCAGTGTGAACACGCTCGGGTTTACATGGGAATCAACCACACAATTTATGAACATGTTTATATGGTAATCAAGCACATAATTTATCATTTCCAATATTTACCCATGAATCTCTAATGCTATTGAGACATGCATACATCACACATGGTATAACATAAATAGACGTTGCCTAAATATAAGAAACAGGCAATAAATATTGCTTGTTGCCGATATCACTCCGGACGCGGGCCATCAAGTCACGAAGGCCTCCTTGGAAATGCACTTTTTTTAAATCGTGGCCTGCCTAGCTAACAGCACGGTGTCCTTAGCATCGCTCTGTACTAGTGTTAGCCTCTGAACCGTTCCTCTCCAGTAGAGATCCTAGATGTTATCATCCCTACATCCCAATCTTTACCTAGCCACTTGTAGAGTCATACATTGATAAACCATGTGGCGCCGATGAAGTGGTTGTGAGGATGTGCTCGTGAAAAGTGCTAGCAACCGGGTGGCGGTCCTAGTGGAGAGATGAGAGCACCTTTTGGCGTCGTAGCTAGAAGCTTGGTGCTAACCTTTTATTATTGTTTGCACTGTATAAAGTCACAAGTTTTTGACATGGTTATGAATGGAATTGTCTTGTATTTCATAATATTATATGTTAATAACAATGACAATTACGTTTGTGATTTATCTATTGGTACAACTATTGTTTCTAATGAAGAAAAATGTGCTTATGGGGATGAAATGCTTTGAATGTGAAAAGTGAGAACAAATGGATAAATAGATTGAAGAACATATATAAGAAGTGGGAGGAATGGATTAGCTACCCATCCTCCTCCTCCTCCTCAATAATGGTAACTCTCAAACTTGAACGTATGTTTTCTCTAATAAATTTGTTAGTAATTCTGATACTTCCTATGATGATGAAGGGTTTCGCAGCATAGTAAATCAAACAATTTCTACAGATGCGAACGGGAAAGCCAAGATCTAATCTAGGAGATGCAAACAACGAGAGGGATTATATGAGATCTTCATACCTTTGAAGATTCGCACAGCGGAACGTTCGTCGGAACGTGGGTGATGTAGTCGTACTCGCTTCTCCTCCTCGTGATCCGCTCCGATCTAACACCACAAGTGGCGATGCCTCCGAGAGATGCACACGTGCGGCACCTCGACGTCTCCTCCTTCCTCGGTCCAGCAAGTATGGTGGAGAGATGGATTGTATCTACAACGCGACAGCGCGGTGCAAGTGGTGGAGAGTTTCTGCAGCAGGGCTTCGCCTACGTGTAGTCGGGAGGGAGAGAGAGGAGGGAAGCAGGGCGGCTAGGGCTTGAGGAGGAGGTGTAGGGGGGGGGTGCGCCCCCAGCCCTCTTTATATAGAGGGGTGGGTGCCAACCCTAGCCCCTCCCCCAAGCCTAGGCTGGCGGCCAAGGAGGGAAGAGTGGGGGGCAAGTTTTCCCCCCTCCTTCTAGAAGCTCCCCTAGGGTTTCCCCTAGGTTTGGCCGGCTGGGCCCTATGGGGCCTTGTGCCCCTGGCCCAATGCGGCCAGGGCACTCCCTCATAGGCCCATGCCCCCTCCCGACAGGTGGGGCCACGTTGGTCCCCCTCCGGAAGGTTCTAGAAGCTTCCGGTACAATACCGATTAACCCGAAACAATTCCGAACTCCAAAAACTGCATTGCCTTATTTGCTCCGGACCATTCCGGAACCTCTCGTGATGTCCCGGATCCCATCCGAGACTCCGAACAAAAACTCATAAACCAATTATCCAATCTATCCTAGCGTCGAGACACGTTAAGTGTGTGACCCTTCGGGTTCGAGAACATGCAGACATGATCTTATATCAATAATCAACAGCGGGGTCTGGAAACCCATATTGAGTCCCACACATTCATCGATGATCATACAGGATGAACCACGATGCCAGGATTCAATCAATCCCATATTTATATTCCCTTCATCTCGCGATATTTTACTTGCCCGAGATTCGATCGTGGTACCGTCATACCTAGTTCAATCTCGTTCACAGCAAGTACTTTACTCGTTCCGTAATCCTATATCACTTTGTGACTAACTCCTTAACCACATGCTTGCAAGCGGTGTTGATATCGATTACCGAGTGGGCCCGAAGTATATCTCTCCGACTTGGGAGGGACAAATCCCATCTTGATACATACAACCCAACAGGTACTTTCCGATCACCTGAGAGACACCTTTATGATCACCCTCTCATAGGATGACGTTTGATGACCTCAAAGCTTTCTTCCGATACCAAGGAGTTGTATTATCTCATGGTCTAAGGAATACAATATTTGAGATAAGAAAAGCTTCGCAAAGATGAACACGATGACACGATCTAATTGCTTCGCTTAGTTTGGGTCTGTCCATCATATCATTCTCCCAATGATATGATCTCATTATTAATCGACAACTCATGTCTATGGTTAGGAAACCTTAACCATCATTAATCAATGAGATAGTCCATAGAGGCATACTAGGGACACGGTGTTGTTCACAAACCACACAAGTATTAATGTTTCCGCTTAATACAATTCTAGCATGGAATATAAACTTTATCATGAACAAGAATTATAATAATAACATCTTTATTATTGCCTCTAGGGCATAATTCCAACAGTCTCCCACTTGCACTAGAGTCAATAATCTAGTTTACATTTGGCAACAATCTGACACCCATGGCACTAAGGTGCTGATCATGTTTTACACGTGGAAGAGGTTTAGTCAATGGATCTGCGACATTCAGATCTGTATGTACTTTGCTAATCTTCAGATCTCCATCTGCTATATAATCTCGGATTATATAAAACTTGCGGTTGATATGCTTGGTCTTTGGATGATATCTTGGTTCCTTAGCGAGTGCTATGGCGCCAGTGTTGTCACACAATATCTCCAGTTGGTCCAATGCAGTTGGAACCACGCCAAGCTCAGTGATGAAGTTCCTGATCCAAACTCCTTCACTTGACGCTTCTGCAGCAGCCATGTATTCCGCTTCCACTGTAGATCCCGCGATCACCTTTTGCTTGCAGCTTCTCCAGCTCATAGCTCCTCCATTCAAAATATAAACATATCCTGTCTGAGATTTAGAATCATCCTTGTCGGTGTCGAAACTAGCGTCGACGTAACCCTTTACGACGAGTTGTTCATCACCTCCATAGACTAAGAACATTTCTTTAGTCCTATTTAGGTACTTTAGGATGTTCTTCACGGCTGTCCAGTGTTCCACTCCTGGATCACTTTGGTATCTGCTCGTCAAACTAAGAGCATTGGACACATCCGGTCTAGTACACACCATGGCATACATGATAGAACCTATGGCCGAGGCATAAGGCACTTTGCTCATAGCTTCTCTATCATTTACCGTAGCTGGACACTGAGCCTTGCTCAATATCTTACCTGACAACATAGGCACTGAACCTTTCTTTGCCTTATCCATTCTGAACCTTTTCAGAACTTTGTCTAGGTATGTACTCTGGCTTAAAGCTATCAGGCGTCTTTGTCTATCTCTATAGATTTTGATGCCCAATATATAAGCCGCTTCACCTAGGTCTTTCATTGAAAAACATTTGTTCAAATAACTCTTCACATCGTTAAGCATGTTAATGTCATTTCCAATAATCAATATGTCATCCACATATAGTACCAGAAATATCACTGAGCTCCCACTCACTTTCTTGTAGATACAAGCTTCGTAGCTATTTGGAACAAATCCAAAGCTCTTGATCACTTGATCAAAACGAAGGTTCCAACTCCGAGATGCTTGCTTCAGTCCATAAATGGAACGCTGAAGTTTGCATACTTTATCAGCATCCTTAGGATTGACAAAACCTTCGGGTTGCATCATATACAACTCTTCATCAATGTTGCCATTGAGGAACGCAATCTTGACATCCATCTGCCATATTTCATAATCATGAAACGCAGCAATTGCTAATAAAATCCGAATGGACTTAAACATCGCTACGGGAGAGAAGGTCTCATCGTAGTCAACACCTTGAACTTGTCGAAAACCTTTCGCGACGAGTCGTGCTTTATAGACGGTAACATTACCATCCGCGTCTTTTTTTCTTCTTGAAAATCCATTTGCACTCAACGGCCTTTCGGTCGCTAGGAGGGTCCACCAAAGTCCATACTTGGTTTTCGCTCATGGATCCCAATTCGGATTTCATGGCCTCCAGCCATTTCTCAGAGTCTGGGCTCATCATCGCTTCCTCATAGTTCGTAGGTTCATTGTCTTCTACCAACAAGACAGTCAAGACAGGGTTGCCGTACTACTCAGGAGGGGCACGCGACCTTGTCGACCTGCGACGTTCAGTAGCAGCATCGTCCGAAGCTTCATGATCCTTGTCATTAGCTTCCTCTATTGTTGGTGCAGGCGGCACTGAAACCATTTCAGGTGCTGCGTTACTCTCCAACTCAAGAGAAGGTTCAACAACCTCGTCTAGCTCTACTTTCCTCCCACTCACTTCTTTCGAGAGAAACTCCTTCTCAAGAAAGGAACTGTTCTTTGCGACAAACACTTTGCCTTCGGTTCTGTGATAGAAGGTATACCCAATAGTTTCCTTAGGGTATCGTATGAAGACGCATTTCTACGCTTTGGGTTCGAGCTTGTCCGGCATCAACTTCTTGACGTAAGCTTCGCATCCCCAAACTTTAAGAAACGACAACTTAGGTTTAGCACCAAACCACAGTTCATACGGTGTCGTCTCAACAGATTTAGATGGTGCCCTATTTAATGTGAATGTAGCGGTTTCTAATGCATAACCCCAAAATGATAACGGCAAATCAGTAAGAGACATCATTGATCGGACCATATCTAATAGGGTTCGATTCGGTCTCGTACACACCATTGCGCTGTGGTGTTCCGGGTGGCGTGAGTTGCGAAACGATTCCGCTTGCTTTAAGATGCGTGAGAAAATCATAACTCAAATATTCACCTCCACGATCAGATCGTAGAAACTTAATTTTTCTGTTACGATGGTTCTCCACTTCATTCTGAAATTCCTTGAACTTTTCAAATGTTCCAGATTTATGTTTCATCAAATAGATATACCCATATCTACTTAAGTCATCGGTAAAAGTGAGAAAGTAGCGATATCCACCGCGCGTCGAAACACTCATCGGTCCGCATACATCGGTATGTATGATTTCCAACAAGTCCGTTGCTCGCTCCATCATTCCGGAGAACGGGGTTTTGATCATCTTGCCCATGAGGCATGGTTCGCATGTGTCAACTGATTCAAAATCAAGAGACTCCAAAAGTCCATCAGAATGGAGTTTCTTCATGCGCTTTACACCAATATGACCTAGACGACAGTGCCACAAATAAGTAGTATTATCACTATCTACTTTGCATCTCTTAGCCCCAATGTTATGGATGTGTGTTTCATCCCTTTCGAGATTCAGAAGAAATAAACCATTTACAGCAGGTGCATGACCATAAAAGATGTTACTCATATAAATAGAACAACCATTATTCTCCGATTTAAATGAATAACCGTCTTGCAACAAACACGATCCAGAAATAATGTTCATGCTCAACGCAGGCACATAATAACACTTATTAAGGTTTAAAACTAATCCCGAAGGTAAAACTAAGGAGAGCGTGCCAACGGCTATCACATCAACTCTTGATCCGTTGCCAACTCGCATCGTCACCTCATCCCTCGCAAGCCGCCGTCTATTCCGTAGCTCATGTTTCGAGTTACAAATATTAGCAACTGAACCAGTATCAAATACCCAGGCACTACAACAAGGGCTAGTAAGGAAAACATCAATAACATGTATATCAAATATACCTTTGATGGTGCCAGCCTTCTTGTCCGCTAGGTACTTCAGACAGTTGCGCTTCCAGTGACCCTTGTCCTTGCAATAGAAGCACTCAGTGTCCGGCTTGGGTCCAGACTTGAGCTTCTTCTCAGCAGGGGCAACGCGCTTGCCGCCGCCTTTCTTGAAGGGCTTCTTTGCACCCTTACCTTTCTTGAAGGTGGGGGGCTTGTTGACCATCAACACATGATTATCCTTTTTGACGTCCACCTCCGCAGCCTTCAGCTTTGCGAAGAGCTCGGTGATCATATCAGTGGAACCAATCTGATTATGAGTCACTACAAAACTTTTGTAGCTGGGAGGGAGTGATTGCAGAACCCTGTCAATCTTGAGCTCCTCAAGAATCTTGCAGTCCAGTTGCTCAAGGCGTTGAGTGTAGCCCAACATCTTAATGGCGTGCTCACTAACGGAACTCCCTTCCTCCATCTTGCAGTTAAAGAATTTCTCAGAGATCTCATATCTCTCAGAACGGGCCTGAGTCTGAAACATAGTTTTCAGCTCCTCAAGAATCTCAAAGGGCCCGGGATAGTCTTCAAAACGATTTTGAAGGTCCGATTCCATAGCAAACAACATGGTGCTCTTAATCACACCATAATCATCTTTGCGTGACTGATAGACAACTTTCTCATCAGCCGGCGCAATTGCAGCAGGGGCATAACGCTTTCTCAAGGACATAGTCCTTTTGACCGCTAGAGAGAATGATTCTCAGATTGCGGAACCAGTTGGTGAAGTTAGACCCATTGTTTCTAAGCTTTTCCTTCTCAGCAAAAATGTTGAAGTTGAAGTTGGACTTAGTCATTTGATCTACAATGTTTGCAAGTACAAATTAGACTATGTTCATGATAACTAGTTCAACTTTTAATCAAATTACTAGATGAACTCCCACTAAATTCAACATCCCTCAAGTTGTTTAGTGAACATGATCCAAATTCACGACACCTAATCCGATCTTCACGAGAAGAGATGTGGCTTCAATGGTGGACAACGCAGTGTCGATCATATCATTCATATGATTCATGCTTAACCTTTCGGTTCATGTGTTCCGAGGCCATGTATGTACATGCTAGGCTCGTCAAGTTAGACCCAAGTATTTCCGCGTGTGCAAAACTGGCTTGCACCCGTTGTATGTGAACGTAGAGTCTATAGCACCCGATCATCACGTGATGCTTGGACACGACGAACTTTCGCAACGGTGTATACATGGGGAGAACACAGTTTTATCTTGATCTTTAAGTGAGGAATCATCTTATAATGCTACCGTCGCGATCTAAGCATAATAAGATACAGAAAAGGATAAACATCACATGCATATAACTTTATGTGACATGGTATAGCCAATCTTCACGCAATGATCTCCATCTTGTGCGTGCCGGCATGATCTCCATCACTCCACCATGATTGCCTCC
The DNA here is from genome assembly GCA_023614405.1 of Avena insularis. Classification (NCBI taxonomy): domain Eukaryota; kingdom Viridiplantae; phylum Streptophyta; class Magnoliopsida; order Poales; family Poaceae; genus Avena; species Avena insularis. The sequence goes on from CM042685.1 coordinate 13,031,209, forward strand.
ACCACGAATAGCAACTACAACTATTGCTAACTACTTAGCGATAAAGTAAAGCTATTACATGGCGTATAAGAAGTTGACACATAGGTCATACACAATTATAAAGACAACCATATGGCTCCTGCCGGTTGTGTACTCATCGACATGCAAGTCGTGAAACATTACAAAACATGATCATCGCATACAATACACATATCACATCTTGGGCCATAGCATATCACAGAAAACACTCCCTGCAAAAACAAGTTAGACGCCTCTACTTTGTTGTTGCATGTTTTACGTGGCTTATGGGAGTAGCAAGCTAAGAACGATTCTTACCTACGGAAAGCCACAACGGTGATATTATGGTTTCCAAACTCCGGTGTAAATCCCATGACAACTATAGTGAGAGAAACAGGCATCCACCAGCCGCATGTGTGGAACAAGCCACACGTCAAGCGCGAAGCCGGTCTCGCGAACGACGTCGCGTAAAGTTGGACTGGACCGCTTCGATCTCACTATCCCGCGTCATAAGAAGAACACAAACAAGAGGCTTGAAACAGAAAACATCAACGCCCGCAACAACCATGTTGCGTTCTACTCGTGAAACACATCTACGCATAGATCTAGCTCTGATACCACTGAAGGGTTTTGCAGCATAGTAAATCAAAAAAATTCTACGGATGCGAACGAGAAAGCCAAGATCTAATCTAGGAGATGCAAACAACGAGAGGGATTAGATGAGATCTTCATACCCTTGAAGATTCGCACAGAGGAACGTTCGTCGGAACGTGGGTGATGTAGTCGTACTAGCTTCTCCTCCTCGCGATCCGCTCCGATCTAACACCGCAAGTGGCGATGCCTCCGAGAGATGCACACGTGCGACACCTCGACGTCTCCTCTTCCTCGGTCCAGCAAGTATGGTGGAGAGACGGATTGGATCTACAACACGATGGCGCGATGCAAGTGGTGGAGAGTTTCTGCAGCAGGGCTTCGCCTACGTGCAGTCGGGAGGGAGAGAGAGAGGAGGGCAACAGGGCGGCTAGGGCTTGAGGAGGAGGTGTAGGGGGTGGTGCGCCCCTAGCCCTCTTTATATAGAGGGGTGGGCGCCAACCCTAGCCCCTCCCCCAAGCCTAGGCCGGCGGCCAAGAAGGGAAGAGTGGGGGGCAAGTTTCCCCCCTCCTTCTAGAAGCTCCACTAGGGTTTCCCCTAGGTTTGGCCGGCTGGGCCCTATGGGGCCTTGTGCCCCTGGCCCAATGCGGCCAGGGCATTCCCTCATAGGCCCATGCCCCCTCCCGACAGGTGGGGCCACGTTGGTCCCCCTCCGGAAGGTTCTAGAAGCTTCTGGTACAATACCGATTAACCCGAAACAATTCCGAACTCCAAAAACTGCATTGCCTTATATGAATCTGTTGGAGATATGCCCTAGAGGCAATAATAAATGTAGTTATTATTATATCTTTGTGTTTATGATAAATGTTTACATTCATGCTATAACAGTGTTAACAAGGAAACATTAATACTTGTGTGATTTGTAAACTAAATTAGAGTCCCTAGTAAAAGCCTCTTCATAATACTAGCTTGTTGGTTAATAGATGATTGTGGTTTCCCTATCATGAACATTGAGATGTTATTAACAACAAGATCATATCATTAGGAGAATGGTATGATGGACATACTCCTATAGATAAGCGTAGCGTAAAGATCAAGTCATTTTAATAGTTCAATTGCTATATGCTTTCTGATACATAGTAACCTAATTCCTTCGACCATGAGATCATGTTTATCACCATCATCGGAAGGATGCTTTGATGACATCAAACACCACACCGTAACTGGGTGGCTATAAAGGTGGCATTGAGTGTTTGGAAAGTATGGGTTGAGACATATGAATCAAGAGTGGGATTTGTCCATCCATATGACGGATAGATATACTCTGGCCCTCTTGGTGGAATGTCATCCAATTAGCTTGCAAGCATGTGACTGGCTCACAAGGGATCACATACCACGGGAACGAGAAAAGAGTACTTATCAGTAACGAGGTTGAACTAGGTATGCAGAGATACCGACGATCAAAACCTCGGATAAGTAAACTATCGTGAGACAAAGGGAAATTGGTATCGTATGTAAGTGGTTCATTCGATCGCAAAGTAATCGTAGAAATATGTGGGAGCCATATGAATTTCCATATTCCTCTATTGGTTATTGTTCGGAGAAGTGTCTCGATCATGTCCGCATAATTCACGAATCGTAGGGAGACACACTTAAGGATTCGATGTTGTTTGAGTAGTTATGGAATGATGAGTAAGAGACCGAATGTTGTTCAGAGTCTCGGATGGGATCCGGGATATCACGAGGAGATCCGGAATGGTCTAGAGAATAAGATTCATATAAGGAAAGTCATGTTTCGGGGTTGGAGAATGGTTCCGGTGTTTTCATCGGGAATGTTCTAAAAGGTTCCGGAATGTTCGGCACTCCGGAGGGGAAGGGTACATGAATGTGTCATTACAAGTTGGAATGGTTGCATCATGTACTAGGTGTCATCGCTGAACAAAATAAAGGGATAAATCAAATCCTAGTTTGAAAAGTCAAACGACTATTTTGTTTGGTGGAGGGAGAGTAGGAAACCTACTTGGGGAGGAAGTCCCTCTCCCTCCACCGCCGGCCTTGGAGACCGAGTTGGGGAGGGACTCCCCTCCCCTTGGCGCGCCCCTCCACCTATATAAGGAGGGGCAGGGCTGCCCCTCCAAACACACAACTCCACCACCTCTAAACCCTAACCCTAGCCGCCGGCGCCACCACCACCAAGTCGCCGCTGCCACCTAGGGTTAGCCCTAGCCGCCGAGTTGGGGGCATCCCCTTGCCCTAGCTGCCAGCCTAGCCCTCTCTCCTTGGTGTGTCTAAACCCTAGATCACCGAGGCCTCTCTCATAGTCCACCATACTCGCTCCGGCTTAAGGCAAAGCCCTGCGAGATCTCCCCTCTACTTCCGGTACCACGCCGTCGTGCTGCCGGAATCGCGAGAAGAGTGCTACAACCTCCGCTGCCTGCTGGAACAAGGGAGAGGAAGGTCTTCATCAATCAGCGATGTGACCGACTCGGGGTGCTGCCGGAGCAGCTGGAAGGATCGTCTACACGATCTTGAGATCGGGAAGAGTACGACTACATCACCCACGAGAATCCGCTCTCGTTAACCGCTTTGGAATCTTCGAGGGTGAGTTCATCTATCAACTCGTTGCTACAATCTAGTAGATAGATCTTGGCTTCTTTGTTTGCATGCGATAGAAATTTTTTGTTTTCCATGCTACGAACCCCTACAGTGGTATCAGAGCCGTGTCTATATGTAGATATATTGCACGAGTAGAACACAATGGTCATTGTGGCGGTGGTGCTTTTATTATCAATTGCTTCTTGTGTACTTTGCATCTTGCGGTATGAAGGGATGAAGCGGCCCGGGCTAACCTTACATGACATCATTCATGAGACTTGCTCCACGCTGAACATGCAACTTGTATTGCATAAGTGGCTTTGCGGGTGTCTGTCTCTCCCATTATAGTAAGATCCAATTTACAACGGGCACTTGATGGTTCTAGCATCAACGTTGTGGTTCTTGTTCATAAGTTAGAGCGACACTTATTGAAAGCTCCAAACCACGTAAAATATGCAAAGAAAATTAGAGGCGTCTAACTTTGTTTTGCAGGGGTGTGCTGTGATGTTATATGGCCATGATTGTGATTATATTTTATGTATGCAATGTTCCTTATTGTAAGTTGGCAACCGGCAGGAGCCATATGGTTGTCTTTAATTTCTGTTAAGACCCGCGTGTCTATTCAAAGTAGTTGTAATAGTTGAAGCTGGTAGACGACAACCATGGAGCGGCGTCATTGACCTTGATGCAATGCCGGTGATGATGGAGATCATGTTCGTGCTTGAAGATGGAGATCGGAAGCACACAGAAGAAAGGCCATATCATATCACATATTATGAATTGCATGTGATGTTAATCCTCTATGCATCTTGTATTGCTTAGTTAACGACGGTAGAATTATAAGATGATCCCTCAAGCACACAAAAGTTCAAGTTTTAAAGTGTTCATCCTTAGTTAGCACCGTTGCTAAAGCTTGTTGTTTCGAAGCACCACGTGATGATCGGGTGTGTTAGATTCTGCAAGTGTATACAACGTGAGCAAGCCAGTTTTGCTCATGCGGAAGCTAAGGTTTGATCTTGACGAGCCTATCATGTACAGACATGGTCTCGGAACACGGATCACCGAAAGGCAAATCATGAATCATATAGTAGATATGATGAACATGTCGATTGTTCGCCATTGAAGCTACATCAACTCTCGTGATGATCGGTTTTGATGTGGTGGATTTGGTTCGTGTGATCACTAAAACAGTGTGAGGGATATTGTTTTGAGTGGGAGTTCACCTAGATTAATTTAACTATTAATTAGAACTCAATTTGTCATAAACTTAGTCTAAACTATTGCAAATATGTTGTAGATCAATGGCAACCCCTACCATCAATTTTAATGCGTTCCTAGAGAAAGAAAAGTTGAAAAACAATGGAAGCAACTTCGCGGATTGGTTCCGCAATTCGAGGATTGTCCTCAATGCTGGTAATTTGACCTATGTGCTGGATGCACTGCTGGGTGACCCTTTGCGGTGATGCTGCTACCGATGAGGTAAAGAATGTTTTCCTCGCTCGGAAGAATCAGTACTCCATAGTTCAGTGTGCTATCTTGTATGGTTTGGAATCGGGGCTTCAGAAAAGGTTTGAGAATTCAGACCCACATGATATTGTCCGTGAACTCAAAATGATATTTGAGGCTCACGCGGCAGTTGAGAGTTATGAGGCTTCTGAAAAGTTCTTTAACTGCAAGATGGAAGAGGGCAGCTCCGTCAGTGAGCATGTGCTTAAGATGTCCAGCACGCATAAACAAACTCCAAAGTTTGGGTATAGTGATTCCTAATTCTTTGGGGATACATCGTGTCCTCAATCACTACCACCAAGTTACAAGAACTTTGTGATGAACTACAATATGCGTAACATGGACAAGGCGTTGCGAACTCTTCTCCATGTTGAAATCTGCAGAAGTGGAGATCAAGAAAGAGCACCAAGTGTTGTTGGTCAATAAGACCACCAAATTCAAGAAAGGCAAGTCTAAGCAAAAGGGACACTTCAAGAAGGGTGGTAAGAAAGTTACCGCACCGACGAAGAAAACCAAAGCTGGACCTAAGCCTGATACTGAGTGCTTTTACTGCAAGCAAGAGGGTCATTGGAAGCGGAATTGCCCAAAGTACTTGGCAGATTTGAAGAACGGCAACATCAATAAGAAAGGTATATCCGATATACATGTTATTGATGTGTATCTCACTAGTACTCGTAGTAGTGCCTGGGTATTTGATACTGGTTCGGTTTCTCATATTTGTAACTCGAAACAGGTGCTGCAGAATAAACGGAAGCTAGCGAAGGACGAGGTGACGATGCGCGTTGGAAACGGATCAAACGTTGATGTAATCGCGGTCGGCACACTACCTCTTTATCTACCATCGGGATTAGTTTTATACTTAAATAATTGTTCATAGAAGAGGCCAAAAGTGGCCGATACAACGCCAAAATACTACATGATACGAACACAACGCCACACGGTTACAACACAACCACACTAACCACACAACAAAGACTCTCTTAAACCATCTCCAACCAAGAATGGCGAGGGAATGACACACCGAACTTAATATTTTGTAGACAATCACAAGTTCTCTTTTAAAACCAATGTTTTGCCGAAAATTGCTGAATAAAGAATTCAAAGTGCCATTTCTTCTGGAAGGTATTAAAAATCAATGTATTTTAAAAATTCCTTCTTTAATTCCATTCGATCTAGATATCGTACTATAATAGTTTAGCCTCATTTTCATGATACGAAGGAGCTGGCAGCCATTTTCCAACTCTAGGCGATCGACGGCGATTCCTGACACCGTCGTTGAGCATGTCTAGTGCCAAACATATCACATCATGAATTCAATGCTGCTCCGATTAAAAACGGAATCTACAAACCACGAAATTTCCATTTCAAAGTTTGGAGTCACGAGCACGAGAAACGGAAGACGGGGAGAGGTGCGAGCCAGGCGGTGCAGGTTTGTGTGTGTGTGGTCAGCTGCTGGCTTTGCTTGCTGCCTGCCTGCGCGTACCCCGTACTCTCGTGGGCGGGCAGCAGCAGCAGCGACAGCGTAGATGCTCTCCCGTTTGCCTTTCCGGGGCCCTGTCGCAGCCCTGGAATCCCTCCCTGCCTTATTCCCCCGTCTCTGCACTGCACTGCACTGCACTGCACAGCGCAGCTACTTCCCCACCCTTTATTACTGCACCTCTAGTAGAGAGAGAGAGCTGCTGCTGAAAAAGGCCGAGGATACTACAAGAGACAGGGCATTTGGAGAGAGAGAGAGATTGTTGAGATCACAGCGAAAGGCTGCAAGAATTTTCAAAAGGTGATCTTTCATGGATGCATGTGAAAAAGATACAGATGGATGGAGTAGACTTCTCTCCTCTCTCTCTCTCTATCCTTCAGCTGAAGCGTAGCCTACAGCCTAGAGAGAGAGATTGGTGAGAGCGAGAGGAGCAATGGAGCATCGGGAGAGAGGAGAGGAGGGGAGCAGCAATCGAGTAGAGAGAGACAGACAGCTAGAGAGTGGAAAGGCGGTAGCCCCCCTCCATTGTCTCTGTCTCTCTCTCCATCTCTACATACACAGACGCTGCCACAAATCCCTCCCTTTTCATGCTCCTCTCAAACCCCTCAACCCTTGTCCCTTCCCCAAGCCTCCCCTTGGCCTTTCCGGTCTCTGCCTGCTTCTCTCTCGGGCGCAGCGCCTCCCCCCGAGCTCGAGCAGCCTTTCCCTCCCCTGTCATCTCACCTATATATGCTCCCCCATTTCCTGCGCTTCAACCCACACACACACACACACGCGCTCTTGTCTTGTGACCTCTGATCTCAGTGAGTGAGCCTGCCGTGCCTCTCAGTGTAGAGACAGACAAAGATGGCTTGGAACAGTTCCGGCGACGAGGAGAGCGGGCTTGAGCTCAGCCTCGGCTTGCCGGGGTACTTCTCCGGATCGCAAGGCCGAGCAGGTGGTGTTTCTTGTCTCTGACCCTCCATGATTGATTCCTGTTCTTGCTCTCCGAAGTTTCAGTTTTTTTGATCGGCCTGTTGTCTGGACTGGTTGTTTCAGGTTGGAAGGAGGACGGGAGCCACGGTGCCGCTGCTGGGGCGAAGGGTAGTAGAAGCAACGGCTCCAAGACGAGGTTCGCCTGGCTTATCCTTTTGCAGTGACAGCTGATTAGCTTAGCTTCCTTGTGCTTGTCGTCCACTTCTGTCTTTCTCTGAATGAAGAAATTCTTGTTGCCAGCCACTAGCATCCAATTATCTTTCTTTTTCTTTTATCGTGGTGCGTCTGTGAGAAGCTGAGTGAGATATGCACCGTTGCTTCGACAAAATCTTTAGTAGTGGAGTGGGGGTGCCAATGTCTGGAACAGAAGAGCCAGCTTTCTGTTAGTACAAGATTGCACTGATTCACTTGCTGTTCGTCTGTGCAACCTGCAGCAGGCCGCCGCCGGCCGCGGCTCCGGTGGTGGGGTGGCCTCCGGTGCGCTCGTTCCGGCGGAACCTGGCCTCCTCGTCCTCGACCAAGCCGCCGCCCGCCGAGCCCGAGCCGCGCCACGGCGCGGGGGACGGCTACAAGGGCCTGTTCGTCAAGGTGAACATGGACGGCGTCCCCATCGGCCGGAAGGTGGACCTCAAGGCGCACGGCAGCTACGGCAACCTCTCCGTCGCCGTAGACCTCCTCTTCCGGGACCTCCTCGCCGGTACGCTCGCGCGCACCTCCCGGCCGGCATGCATGTAACTGACTGGCTTATGTGGAGGGCGAACCTGAACTTGATCTCTCCTCCGTGTGTGCCGCAGCTCAAAGCAGGGATCAGAACTCCTGCGCAGGGGAGAAGCGGCCGCCGATCACGGGGCTCCTGGACGGCACCGGCGAGTACACCCTGGTGTACGAGGACGACGAGGGCGACCAGATGCTGGTCGGCGACGTCCCGTGGCAGTAAGCTCCTCTTCAGTCTTCCAAATTAATGCAACCTGAACCAGTATCACTTTCTCCTGACGCGATTCTAAAACTTCCTCTTTGGTGGCAATTCTTTTCGCAGCATGTTCATCGCCACCGCCAAGAGGCTGCGCGTGCTGCGGAGCTCGGATCTGAACGCGTCCTCGGTCAGTGCAAACCGAAAATTACTGAATCTGCGTTCGGATGTTTTCTCCACGAGATGTAGCCGAGCTGATCCTCCCTCTTATCTTTTGCAGCTACGAGCGGCGGTGAGCCGGAAGAGGGGAGCAGCTGACTGCTGACTGCCGAGTGCCGAGCTAGTATTATATTTTCTTTTCCTTTTTGCACCATTAGAGCCAGGCTTCCTACTACTATCGAACATCGATCTGTATAAAAATTTCATCAAGTAGATCTTTTGCAATATCATCACCATGTCACGTTGCTATCATCAAGTAGTAGACCACCAGACTTGTACTGTTAAGATCATGCATCTGGGTTCCTTCAGCAGTGTCGTAACTCGTAAGGTGTTGATTTTTGGAATGCCAAGTTTGGCTGTATCGATCGACCGCTGTTCCTTCCTGCTCCCAGACCTGTGAGAGGGAATCTTGGTCCAGTGCAGACATCGCCACTCTTTCATCACTGTCCATGCACAGCGTTGTATGTATGTACAGTATGTTGCTTGCTGCACTGGTTTTCATCTTGAATGCCAGAGTGCCATGGATTCTCGTGATGTCTGCACAGTTTGTGGTGGCGTGTTTTGCGCCAGCGAGCAACGGAACACACGGGGATGCTAAATTATTTCCGGTTCAAATTTTTAGTGTAGGAAAAAGGCTACTCTGCTCCGTAGCAGAGATTTTACTGGACAAAGGTATTTTGAACTGACTGAAGTTCAATACAGACTTCTTGGATTGTGAGAATCAACTTTTAGACATCATAGTTCATAGAAAAGTGACAGGGTGGTCGTTTATGCATAGTTTAACCATAATTTTTTATAATCTGCAAAGTCATTTGGTGGACCGGTCTGGGCCTCAATCAAAGTCATTTTTTATACTCTTGCTCTTTATCAAACCTACTCTCGGCCTTGTCTATAGCTTTGTGGATTTTCTTCACAAATATGGTCCATGGAGAATAGATACCATCGGCGATATAGTACCCTTTGTCATAAATGTGTCAAGTGATCTCATCGATGACCTTTGGAGCATGGTTGTCCGCAAGCCGAGAGCGTTGACGCATGTTGATGTCATTGTGATAGTCTTCCATACTAAATAAAGAGTGTCAAATCCATATATCTTGTGATGTAACCGTCTCAAGTATGACCATGCACCCTTCCACATGGTCTTTGTATTGTCCTTGACAAGTAAATGGATCATTTCATTAAAAATAAGAAGCCAATTCTGTTCATAAGAAGAAAGAGAGAAGAAAGAGAAGCAGATCTATTCTATACTTGATAAGTGCCAATATGCAATGGGTAACTTGGCCAATTTCAAAAAATGAAGAATAGATCCCTACCCCTTCCTAGTGCATGCAATATATGCTTCCAAGCATACCAGTAAACCCCCTTCGCTTGTTGACTGACAAAAACTAGGCAATGTCAGCAATATTTGGTTCTCTCAAGTATTCTTCAACAAATACATGAACCACCGCTCTATACAACTTGTATATTGACTTACGACAAGTGGACTTGTTCGTGCGCATGTACTCATCAACTAGGTCACCGGGAGCTCCATATACAGGCATCCTCATAGCCATAATACACCTCTGCTAAGAAGTAAAGCCAAAGTTATATGTGTCATCCTTGTTTAGCTGGAAATAGTCATCATAATTCCTTACTTTGTGAATATGGCGCATGAAATTTTTCCTTGACATTTCAAAAGTGTCACCAAAACGAGGGGCCTTGTACAACGGATTTGTGCGGTTATAGTAGTCCAGCCAGAGTTGCTCATGCTCCGTCTCTGAGCCACTGAATCTAGTCCTTTGGTTCTCCTCGTGGTCATGGACGAGAAGAGCAACGACCACCCGGATCTTGGTGTCATCATCGAAATCGTTGAGAAATGTGTTGGTGACATGGCTGAAGAACTCGTCTGAGCTATCCATGATCTACGAGCGCGGAAAAGAGCGAAACAGGTTCTAGGTGGCGAAGACCACAGGCGCGCACGAGGTGGTTGCGATCGAGACGTAGGCAACCGCTGCGAGGACGATGAAGAGAGGCCTGGTCATGTACAACTACCAAACTGCCCGAATTGGTGGAGAAATCGGCCACAACAGGCTAGACGGGGACGCTAGGACGAGATGCGTTCGGGTAAGGTGGAGAAGGCTGTTGTGGCTGGTGTGTCACTGACTGGCGCGTGACCCGGACGAACAACCTACCCGGGCCACCGCAAAACCGGACCAAATTTGAGCTAGGAATGCTGCAAAACAGACCGATCCACGGGACATAGACGGTTTCTAAAGTCGTTGGGCCTTGCGACATATTCGAACGACCCGATCCGTTTGCGGGGTGACAGTTGAAGTTACCCTAAGAAAAGTGCATACATACATAGTTAGAATGTACAAAAAAGAGTGCCTAGATCGCATGCGATCGAGAATTTCTTATGTCTAAATTGGCTGACAATATTTTACTATTTGTGTTAATTCTCAGTTGCAAGAGATTCTTATGTCCAAATCCCTGTACAACGGATTTGTGCGGCCAGAGTTACTCATGCTCCGTCTCTGAGCCACTGAATCTAGTCCTTTGGTTCTCCTCGTGGTCATGGACGAGAAGAGCCACGACCACCCGGAGCTTGGTGTCATCATCGAAATCGTCGGGCGATGTTTTGGTGACATGGCTAAAGAAATCGTCCGAGCTATCCATGATCTATGGGCGCTGCAAAGAGCGGAACAGGTTCTGGGCGGCAAAGACCACATGCGCGCACAACGTGGTTGCGATCGAGACGTAGGCAACCGCTGCGAGGACAATGAAGAGAGACCTGGTCATGTACAACTACCAAACTGCCCGAATTGGTGGAGAAATCGGCCACAACAGGCTAGACAGGGACGCTAGGACGAGATGCGCTCGGGTAGGGTGGAGAGGGCTGCTGTGGCTAGTGTGTCACTGGCTGGCGCGTGACCCGAACGAACAACATACCCGCGTCACCGCAAAACCGGACCAAATTTGAGTTAGAAATACTACAAAACAGACTGATCCATGGGACATAGACCGTTTCTAAAGTCATTAGGTCTTGCGACATATTCGAACGACCCGATCCGTTTGCGGGGTGACAGTTGAAGTTGCCCTAAGAAAAATACATACATACATACATAGTTAGAATGGACAAAAATGGGAGTGCCTAGATCTCATGCGATCGAGAATTTCTTATGTCTAAATTGGCTGACAATATTCTACTATTTGTGTTAATTCTCAGTTGCAACCTACTACCTCCTTCTCAAAGCTTAAAACTTTTTTTCAAAAGTCAAATTTCATAAACTTTCACCAAGTTTTTAAAAAATATATTAATATTTACAACACGGAATCCATACCCCTTGATACATCATAAAACATATTTTCACATGATATTATATAATATCACAGTTTCTGGTATTTTTTTGTAAAAATTCGGTCAGAATTTACATACCTTGACTTTTCAAAAAAAATTGTAAGCCTTAATCTTTGGGACGGAGATAGATACGGATGTAGTAGTCGCAACTTACAAAATTTATACTAATTTTTACTTGCAACCTAGTTATAACTTATTAAATACTCCATTACAATTTGTTGCAGCTTATGTGTAACTTCAATATTGCATGAATTGTGCGATAAATTCAATAATAAGAGAGATGACTAAGAAATTGTGCGCGCGAAAGCTAGCAAATCCAACAAGAAAAACTCGTAAGGAAAAAAAAGGAGAAGCTGTCTCTGATCTGCAAATAGGCCAAGCCCACAACTTATGGGGTGTGCGTATGCTCCTGAATTTGCCGCTTTACGCGGTAAATAGGAGTCTTCCTCTGCATCTAGCCCAGCCCGATATTGGCACCGGCGTCCGTTCCTTTCTTCTCCCCCAATCCAGCTCGCCAAAACAAAACCAGTTGGAGAACGAAGCAGAGGAACACGAAGCTAGCTCTCCTCCCCATCCTCGTCTCCGACTCACTCACGATCCGGGATCAGGTACAGCCCCGGCTTCTAATCCGCCTACTTCCTGCCGCCACTTATCCCCAAGTGCTTTGCGCGATTTATTTTCCCTTTACTCGCCGAATATAGATCTCCGCGGGGAAGGTTTCTAGGGTTTCCTTCGCAAATTCTCTTCCCTGTATCGAGGAACCGAGGTCAGGGGAGTGTGTGGATCGGGGTGCGTGTTGCGGTGATTCGGGTGGAACTGGTTGGCGCGATCTTGATTCAATTTCTGTTTACAGGATGGCTGGATCGATGGAACTCCCCTCCAAGGGCGGCTTCGACTTCGGACTGTGCCGCAGGAACGCCATGCTGGAGAAGAGTGGCCTCAAGATGCCCGGGTTCTTGAAGACCGGGACTACCATCGTCGGCCTCGTGTTTAAGGTCTGGCGCTGCTCTTTTCCTGTGTTACTACTCCTCGCTGTGTTGTTCTGTGCGGGTTGGTACTCTGCATATTTGATGGGCGGAAATCAGGGGACAGTTAGTCATGTAGTATTAGCTACCGATAATGACGACTGCAACCTAGACTCTGCGTGGAGTTCAGTTTAATTACCAGTTAACCCCCTCCGTATCAGCACATACTACATTTGGCTATCTGTCGACGGCTAGTATGTGTCTTAGGTAGTTCTGATTACATTTTAACCTTCTGTTTTAGCACAAACCTACATTTAATTATCTTTTGATGGCAAGTATGAGCTTTACTTTCGAAATATGGAGTATCCTTGTCTATGATAAAACAATAGTATACAAGTTTGTGTGTCAGTCCCTGTTCTGATTCTTAGTAACTGATAATGGATGAAAGATTGTTCAATATGGTTTCCAACTGGCATTCTTTTTGTGGCTGTCATGAAGAGTTACCTGATAATGAATAATGGAATAGGTTTTTCGATGATTAAACAATTGTCTAGCATGTTGTGCCGATCTCAGTTTTGATCCTCACAGTAGTTCTGAGTAACTGATAAGGGATGGAAGATTGCGCGATATGGTTTCAAACTGGCATCCTTTTTTTTGGTTGTCATGAAAAGTCACTTGATAAAAATGTGTTAATGAACTATGTTTCATATCTAGGATGGAGTGGTTCTTGGGGCAGACACAAGGGCAACCGAGGGTCCTATAGTTGCTGATAAGAACTGCGAGAAAATTCATTTTATGGCACCAAACATCTACTGCTGTGGTGCTGGAACTGCTGCTGACACGGAGGCGGTGACAGGTAAGAAGTTATTGACAGAAAGAAACCAAACTAATCCTCATTTGATTCCTTGTATTTGTTTTTGCATCTATCACACAAACATGATGTGTGCTTTTACTCCAGACATGGTCAGCTCCCAGCTGCAACTTCACCGTTATGCTACTAGTCGCGAGTCAAGAGTTGTGACCGCTCTTACACTACTCAAGACACACTTGTTTAACTACCAAGGTCATGTCAGTGCTGCCCTTGTTCTTGGCGGAGTAGATGTTACTGGACCACATCTACACACTGTGAGTAACTGAGTATGCTTATTTGATGATCTTCTGGAAGAGTCTTGTTAATTTATTAGCTTTTGCATCCCAGGTTTATCCACATGGATCCACAGATACTCTTCCTTTTGCCACAATGGGTTCTGGATCCCTTGCCGCAATGTCTGTGTTTGAATCGAAGTACAAAGAAGGCCTCACTGTAAGTGAAAAAATGCAATAGTTCCTGCACTTGTCTATGGTGATATTATGTGTGTTTTCATGCAAGGTGTCTTGAATAGCATTTGCATGCCAAAGTGCTTGTTTTGATTTTTCCATCAAATCAGCAACATTGTACTAACCGATGCCTTTTTATCCTATAGAGGGAGGAGGGAATACAACTTGTAGCTGAAGCAATCTGTGCTGGTATCTTCAATGACTTGGGTAGTGGCAGCAATGTGGATGTTTGTGTAATAACCAAGGTATGGTAATTCTATTCCCGTAGCTGTCAAAACACCATTTGATAAAATGTTCACTTTTCAGAGAATGACTTTCCAAACTATATTCATGGCATTTTAATTTTCTAGTGCTCTACATTCCTCGTTGCACATGGCTGACTTATATTTCTCTTGAATCAAATGCTTAACTTAATTACATATGCCAGTGCATTCTGCCTTTTGCCATGTGGGGCAAATTATAAGATGAAAAATAGTGTAACATTAAGCAGGTGATACACAGTTGCATTTGATTATCTAAGTACCCCCAGTAAGAAAAATAGGACCTTATTTGTATCTGTGATATTCAGGAGTAGTGCAATGCATGAGGGTGTTTTTATTCCCCTTTCACTAACCCAATTTCCTGTTAATAATACCAGGGGAAAACAGAGTACTTGAGAAACCATCAGGAACCAAATCCAAGGACTTACGCTAGCTCAAAGGGTTTCAGCTTCACCAAGGGGCATACTGGTAAGTGTCTGATGGTGTTATGTACTATATATGTAGTGGTGCTCCATTGATTCCAAGTTAATATATAATACCATCTGTTGTTTGCAGAGGTATTGTCCACAAAGATCACACAGCTGAAGCCTGTGGTGACTGCGGGCGACGCCATGGAAGAGTAATCTTATGTGCTTATACATTCGGATCAGCAGTCATATTCTGAATTTGTGGGATTTCTGTTTTTTCTCATCAGATATGCTAGAACAAAAAGAATGGATGTATTTTGTTGTACTTGTGCTGAACTTAGTGGAAACTTTTATGTTGAAGATGTCTCTACATTCACGTATACTGCTTGATTGTGGTGCTAGTGTTTTTGCCATGCTAGTGCTTCATTAATATGCGCTGTCGATCCTTCATGTGATTGTTGTCTCCGATATGAATGTAGTAAGTCATCATATTCCCTATTGAATTGCCAGTCAAATGGGAAGATAGCTGATCTTGGACTTGTTTTCTAAGTCTATCACATGGAAATTGTGTTTGAGGTTCCTATATTTGGGGTGGAGTGTCTTGCTAGGTTCTTGAATCTGTTGTCAAATTTGGCAATACATGTGAAGTACAGTGTAAAAAATAGTCTGTCAGAGGTTGCATAATGTATAGTGGGCTCTTAGGTGCTAATGTGTCATCTTAGTTTCAGAAACTGACAGACCCCTATCTGCCCTGCTTCACTGTTGGACGCCAATGAGAGCCTGTGCAGTGAGGTTTTATAATGTTATTAAAGATGTCTACATTCATGGATGCTTTTTGATTCAGATTTGAGGATTTACTAGTTTGTGATGCTAGTGTTTGTGTGGTACCCAGTGCTTCGTCTGTAGGTTCTGTAGATGTCTCGTTTGTTTATCGTCTCTAATACGAATGTAGCAAGCCATATCCTCTATTGTATTGTGGCAGTCAAATGATATACTGGAAAACTAGGTCCTGTGGATGTCTGTTTATCGTATCTAATACTACAAATGTGGAGTCATAGTCCGTATTGAATTTCGGCAGTCCTGGGAAATTGCTGATTCTTACTACAGTAGGTTGCTGAATATGTGAACTTGCCAAATGATGCCGTAGGTGCAAGCACCCTGGTTTGCTGAGTGCCCATGGTAGAGATGTCAGTTTGATCCTACCAAAATCCCACTTCTAACTCACTTGACACCTTACTGCATGGAGCGGAGCTAATGCTTGCCGAGCGTGAACATGTAAACCTGTTTGGTGGTCTACGGGTGAAGGTGACTCCATGAACATGCCATGATGCGGTGGTCAAGATATGATCTTCCCAGGAATTAGGAATGAAGCGGGGAACATGGAGAATCAACTAGAGCTCCAGGAGAGATGAGCCGTTTTGATGCAGTTCGCAGGCGACCGCCCGGTTCTTCTCGGACCTGCTAGTGAGGCGATGGCAGATCTTTCATCAGTACTCCCCCTTTTCTCTGCTTGTTTGCAACTGGAGTAATACAAATGCGAAGACCACCAATTGTCTGATCATAATTTCTGTGAGAACAGAATACAAAGAGTGTGGACGTCTTTTCATACCAGGTTATGTTGTACTACATGGCTTGATTGGCGCGTTTTCTGGAGCAAAAAGCACCCTCACATCAAATTACCCATACTTTAGCAGTGAGACATCAAGGAGCCCTAAACAGCTCCACGATGAAAACTCATCCAAAACAGTGATTTCAAGCATACCCCTTTGCCTTCACCGCAACCACTCGTCCACAAATGCGCCTTGGGCTTCATGGTTTCGTCGTCGGTACGGATGGCGGTCAGGATATGGGAGACCACCACTATCTTGACACTCCGGTCTGGAAAGGCATCCTTGCGGGTCTTCCCACCTTCCGGTCTATCACCACTGTGCTGGTCGGCAATGGGGAATCCACGGCCTTCTGGTGGGACTCCTGGGTTAATTCTTCCCCTCTCAAAGACCAATTCCCTGCTCTCTTCTCCCACACTTCCAGACCTAACGCTAGTGTGGCCTCTATCTTCCAGCTTGGGCTTGCTAGCCAACTAGCCCCCCGTCTCACAACTGCTGCTAACTTGGACCTCACCACTCTCAATGATGCTCTTGCCACCTTCACCCTACAGTCAGACACGCCGGATACTCGTCTTTGTCATACCACTAACAAAAGCCTTTCAAACAAAGATTTCTATGTTCATGCTTTTAAGCACCTGCAGGTTGATGCTCAGGCGGACAATATTTGGAGAAGCGCTGCCCTTCTCAAGTGCAAGATCTTTGTTTGGCTGGCCCACAAGCACCGCCTCTACACAAACAAGCGCCGCTTTCGCCACTGTTTGGCTGCTACGGCGACATGCCCTTCTTGCCCTCTGGATGAAGACACCGACCACCTACTCACACGATGCCATCGTGCCCGCGAGGTCTAGAGATTCTTCGTCTCAGGTGGCAACCAGTCTCCTCCTGACAGTATCCATGACATGCTCTCCTCTCCCCGCACGCTGGAGGAACGAACCATCTATACCGCTATTGCTTGGAGCATTTGGAAGAGACGCAACGCGCAGGTCTTCAATGCCAAGCATGAGCCGCTTCAGGTGGTTGTCCGCAACTGTCTTGAGGATGTGCGGCTGTGGACCACTAGATGTTCCTCTACTACTTCCTCTTCTTGGCTTAACTATTGGTGTAACGGATATGATCCACCCTGAGCCTCATTTCTTCTATCCTCGCCACCTCCTTGTAATCTGTTGTAACCACCAGATTTGAGATATAAAATGGTTCAGGCTGGCGTAAACCCGCCGTAGTCATGCTCAAAAAAAGAAAAGAAACAAGCTGAATGCATGTTTTGGAGCAGCAATCGATCTATTTCATAATTTGTCTTACTCTTGCAAAAGGTAAAAAGTTACTACTCCTAGGGACATGAAACATGATTCGCTCTACAGAAACTGGAGGCTGCGATATAACAAATAGAAAGCCCATTTTCATTGACAGTTCGTGTGGTACACAGCACTCCTGATACATTCGTTTCCTAGAGAACTACCGAGGCTTCTTCGAAATGCACGCTACACTTCAACAACAGCTACAAGAGCTAAAACATGATCACTTGGCATACTGGGAGTGCGCGGCCGCGATGAGCGCCGCTCCGAGCCCCGACCCGTCCTTGGTGAGGTTGACAGACACCGACTGGGACGCCTCCTCTCCCAGCAGCTCCGCCAGCGTGCTCTCCAGGCACTCCCTGAACTTGCCGTAATGCTCGAACAGCCCGCCGTCGATCGCGATGCCCGTCTTCCTCTCGTCGCCCGGGGTGGCCCTCCCGATCTTCCTGATGATGCCCACGATCCCTGCCGCGGCCAGCCGGGCGGACCGGCGGGTCACAATGTCGCAGACCTCCACGACCATCTTCCGTGTCTCCAAGGTCGTGTTTGCGATCTTCAGATGTCCAGCCAGCTTTTCGGCCACGATACTAAGATCAGGCGTTTCGTCGTGGTGCATTGCTGATATATCAGGAGTCCTGGATGTCAGAGGTAGAGAGGAGATTCGGTCAGGGCACATCGTACGATGAGTCCTCCGTCGCATCAAAATTAACCACTGTTACCCGTTCTATATCGTTACTGATCATTAGAAGAAACTAGTGATGATTCAGGTGTCAAAAGGCATGTGCTATGCATAATGCAGCTAGCAATGTACTACCTCAGATTGAAGTGAGTTTTGAGCTTGGTGCGGTCGACGTCGCCGAAAATGGAACACTGCGTGGCGATCTTAAGAAGCACCCTCCTCACGATCTCGCCTAGATACAATCCAGAAATCAACTTCTCGAAGATCTGAGAAACAAGGTCACTGTTAGTCAACACATTGCAAGTAAAGTTTTGACATGAATAAGTATTATGCACCGTCTTCTGCAGACACTTGCCTGCTCTCCGGGGTTTAGGCTCTCCTCATCTAGCGCTTCATCATATTCTGTGATCGGAAGGCACGGCGCGGAGAAGTTACCCCATTCTGTGTTTATAACCTGAAATGAAGAAAGCTCAGTGAGGGGAAGATTGCAGAAAACAGATACAAATGTTTTTTGCGCACTGCAAACTAGTAGTTATTCGGAAGTGAAAAGTCTCACCATATTTCCTGATTTTGGCAACTCTCCTTCCAACTTGGGTATGTCGCTTGCCTTCTCCAGATATGCGGCATTTGAGCCGGTACCTAATATCACGCCGACCACAGTATCTGCATCGTTGTAGCTGCCGGCAGCCAATGTCCCGACAGTGTCATTGATCTGAACCAAGAACAAGTAGTGTCATAATTTTGACCCCAATGTAATAAGGATATTACAGAGCAGCGTCGAGGCTAATCAGTAGACCGGATCAGGGAACTGACCAATGCAGCGACACGCATGTCGACGCCTTGCTTCTCCATGGCCGTCTGCAGTTCAGCCACTATATCTTCACCAACCTGCCGAATTTCAGAGTCAATTTCAAGCGAAAATGGCACAACCCTGACAAGACACACTACAAACTGAAAGCTGGATTTTCAGTCGAGCCTATAAATAACCACACATATAATGGGGAGTACTTACCGCGTCATCTACCGCAAACGCCTTGGTCCACTTGATGAGCGTGCCGGATGCGATGGAGGTTTGCCTGACGGGGAAAGAGAAGGTGAACCCCAGCTCCCTCTGCTTGCCGCCCAATGCTGCGTTACGCCCTTCGTCGGCGACGTACTTGGCTACCGCGGAGGCGATGAAGCCGAAAAGCTCCTGGATGGACAGAGGCAGAATTACAAACATCGGCGATGAGATCATCTGATCAGATGGCCGAACAGGGTGTGATGCAGAGTGCGAGAAGTGCGGGCAGGTTTACTCACTGCGGCACTGCCCGACATGAGATGGGGAGGGATGGAGACCTCCCTGGACTCGCGCTTGACGACGCGCTTCTCCTTGCCGGCGAGCTGCACCCGCAGCACGCGGAAGTTGGTTCCTCCGAGGTCCAGCGCGTAGAACAGGCCCTCTTCGCTCCTAAATTCAGTAAGTAGCACATAATGTAAGTCCACGGATTTTGCAATGAAAAATTTGGAGGAACTAACGTGACGAAAACTTCACTCTGCTCCCTCTGTTCTATAATATACTCCCTCCGTCCTAAAAATGATGTCGCAATTTTATTTAAACTTGAATGTATCTACATGCTAAATAATGTCTGTCTAGATACAGCTAAATTTAGTTAAATTTGCGACATCTTTTTAGAACGGAGGGAGTAAGACTTTTTAGCAACATGTTGTAGTTCTTTAAAAGCCACCACAATGCGATTAGGAGCCTAAGAAGAGTTTGGTAGCTAGCAATGTTCAAATTATTGAGCCAAAGTAGTGTTCCGAATTACTGATTTTGAAATTCCAACCAAGATGAAAGTTCATATCCAGGCCAGAAGTTCTAGAAACCACGTTGCAGTTGAGCACCGAGGTCGCGAACACGCGCGCACAGACACACGTGCAGCGGTACCTGTGGGCTGTGGCACGGACGCTTGTAGCTAGACACGGGGCTGAAAGGGACGAAAGAACGTGTACGGGTGATAAAAGCAGACAAAAACTTGTGTCACGTGCACCGCACAACCATGGATCCGTCAAATCCAGCTTCGCTACCAACCAATTCGTTTTTTCCTTAACCAAGCTGAAGGCAACTAGGAATCCTACACCTCACAGAGAAACTCAACTACTACTACAGCTGATCCGTATCAGTGTTCTCGACATTATCCAGATACAAATACATATGTTTAATTAGATATATATACGAATTTATACAAAGTTGAGAATGTTAGTATGAAACGGAGGGAGCAGACTAATACTCCTTCCGTTTGAAAATATAAGATGTTTTAAGTTTGTGAAGAAAATGAATCTAGACATTTAGTATGTAGATTCATTTTAAAGTTAAGTGAAGCTACATATCAAAACAAGTCTAGATTCATTGTCTTCGCAAATCTAAAACATCTTATATTTTGAAACGGAGGGAGGGAGTAAGAAGCTAGGCAAAAACATGAATCCATTGACTCTTAGTTCTGCTAATAACAACCATCACGGTCACGGGAAAGCAAACTGAAGCAAGAAATTTACTGGAAAGTAATACGGAGACGGCGGATGAGGTGAAGGATTATTACCCGTTGGGGAGGTTGTCGACGTAGGAGACGATCATCTTGATCTTGCTGCCGCCCTCCTCGCGCAGCCCCGCCCTCATCTCCTCCTCCAGCGCCGCGGCCACGCGATCCAGCCGCGCCGCCGGCGTCGCGCAGTCCTCCCGGAGCTGCGCTACCACCTGCTCCGCCACCGCCTCGACCGCCGCCACCATGGTCGATCCCGACGAACCCAACAGGGGGAATGCGCGGCTCCGAACAGCAATGGATCGACAGCTAGGGACAGGAAAAGAAGGCCGCTGAGGAACCTTCGGTCGGTGTTGACCTCGGAAAGGTCTACTCTTGTTCGTGAAGAAGAAGAAGAAGACACAAACACAATCCTGGGAGGAGGAGGAAGGACTCGGGGTGCGGGGCTGAATTTATATAGGGGCGGATCCGGTGGAGAAAGCGACCGAGAAAAGGCTGAGGTCGGGTCGGATATGGATGGGTGGAGGCTGCGTCGGATACATCTTCTTCGACTAAATACTACTAGTGCTTATCTTATTATTGTTGTTTCGAGGAGGCTGCTGGATGACGACCACCGGCCGCTGAGAGAGGCCGTCGCCAAGAGTGCTGCCGCTGCTTTCAGCCTTCACGAGGAGCGTATGACTTTGACCCGCCAGGGGTTTCACACTCGACGTGCCAAAAACTAAGGAACAGTACTCCTAGTCAGATGACATGGCACATTACGACTTTTTTCTTTTCTTTTGGGATAAGGACAAAACAGATCCAGAAAATTATCCGATATCCAAAAGTAAAAAAGGAAATAAATTAGTTACCACTAGTTCGGTAAGATAGAAAAGGGGACCCGGGATTTATTTCCTTACCCGACAAAATCCTACCATCTCTTTGCAGTTATAAATTTCTAACTAGATTTGTTGCTAAACAAGCAAAGAGGGAAGATACCAACAAACTAGCAAGATATAGCACGACAAAGAACTTTTGCTCCACTATGTTAATATATCAATCGATCGATATAGCTGTGATACCATCGTTGGAAAACGCCATAAATTCGGACCAAAAGAAACAACAAAGAAAACGAAGAGAAAACAATGCCGATACCAGCGGTTCAACGAAAAAGGAGATGACTTGCCACCACTACAGCACGATCCTAGTACTCCAAAGCGCCGCGTACCAAGTAGCACCTTCAAAAGGGAAACAACAACGACGACATGGGATAGAGAAGAGGTACACCCGACAACCTTCAGGAAGGACGGCGACATCCGCAGGCGTCACCATGTTGGTGCCAAGATGGCAAGGATTTTTCCCGACCCCCCCCCCCCAAAGAGCCCTCGAATGCACCATATCGCTCCACCCAACTTGTCACCCACCAGCACATGCCACCATGTTCTTGCAGTCATCACCAGCATCTCGCCATGGCCCGCATTGCAAGAGAGGAAAACCCAAAACTAGAGACTTTGGCGAGGTCGATGAAGCAGTAGCACGCGGGAGGGAACTATCTCACTGTCGTAAGGCGGACGCCGCCGGATGCACCAGCAGGGGAAAACCATCGTCACTGCCTACCCGGGCCCAAGTTCCTGCTTCCCACCCACCAAGAGAGCCACCACCATGCCTTAGGCAGCCCGCCTAGACCTAGATGGGGCTCGGCGGGCCCATATCTAGGCCCGAAGGTGGGCGCCACTCGGGCTACCGTGGCCCTCTCTCGCTAATCGGCCGCTCCTCCACGTCTTGGAGCCACCTGCGCCATTGCCGGGTTGCCCCGCCACCGCGCCAGGACGCCGTTGCCCGTGTGCACCTCACCATCTCACGTCGTACCCACGATAGCCCGAGACCGTGAGGGGAGAATCCAGATGAAAGGACATTTACTGTCATAATCACTTTTGGTGTTCGTTAACAACAAGTAGATCATTTTATAGTATGCTACTGTCTATAGGTTGATATAATGCAAAGTGAAAAGGACCCTTATCTACGGAAAGTTCCCTGCAAGATTTACATGTTCCTGGAAATTCTAGAGCGGAGTCTCCGGTCTGGCTAGACCGGAGTCTCCCCAGGAATCCCCGGAGGGGGCTCCAGATTTCTGCCTGGGACAGTCTGATAGGTGGTCTGGATCAAGGTCCGGAGACTAGTCCGGAGTCTCCGGTCTAAGCCTCATACCGGAGTCTCCGGTGTGGCTGGACTGGAGTCTCCGGCCCACCTGGCTCGTAGCAAGGCTAGGACAATCTGTATACTTGTCCGGAGGCTGGTCCGGAGTCTCCGGTCTAAGCCTTAGACCGGAGTCTCTGGTGTGGCTGGACCGGAGTCTCCGGCCCACCTGGCTCGTAGCAGGGCTGGGACAATCTGTATGCTGGTGCGGAGGCTGGTCCGGAGATGGGCCGGAATCTCTCGTGTAGACCGAATTCTCTGGTGTGTAGGCTGGAGTCTCCGGTCTGACTTTTCTCCAACGGTCAGAAAACGTTTCAGTGGAGGGGTCTGCTTATAAATAGAGGACCTTATCCCCTTCCTCCAGTTGCTCGACCCACTCAAGAACACTACCCTCATTTCAGCCACCAAATCAACAAGATCTCTTCATCCAACCATCCAAAGTCACTGATCTTTGGAGAATCGAAGGAGGAGGCCTTGATCTACAGCTTCACCAAGAGAGATCTTCATTTCCCCCTCATTCACTTGAGGGCCCCCATGCTCTAGTGTTTCTTTGAAAACCCTAGCTTTTGATTTGGTTCTTACAAGCTTGTCTTTGATTGTTTGACGGCTTGTTTGTATTTGGGAGCCTCCAATTAAGTTGTGGATGTGTGCCTCGAACTTGTTGTAAAGGTGCTGGCTTCCACCTCGAAGGTTGCCGATATAGTGGAAGAGGTGAATCGAACCCTTTGGTGTGAGGTTCATCGGAGAACAAGGGAGGCCTCTCATGGCGTTGGTGGTTTGAAACCACCCCCTCTCCAAACATAGACGTACTTACCCTCAAAAGGAAGGAACTACGGGAAACAAATCCTTGTGTCTCTGCGTCCACCACTTTGGTTACTTCTATTCTTTACCGCACTTTACTTTACTTGTTCTTGATTAGTGTTGTGCTTGTTGGTGCTAGTTTGAAACATAGGTAAATCCACCTTAGTTGCATAATCTAGAGAATTTACCTTTCTTGTAAAACCCTAATGTGAAAAACAAGAAAATTTGAAGTAGCACCTATTCACCCCCCTCTAGGTGCCCATACGATCCTATCACCAGAGACAACCAATGCTGGCGTCATTCAGGGCTAGCCCCGCTCTGCACACCGAAGAGGGCGGGAAGGAGCAGGAGGAGGTGGGAAAGCTCGGCCAGAGACAGGGGATGCGCCGGCGACCGACGATCGGTCGTGAGAGCTATTTTTTGGGAGAACACGCCAACATAGGACAAACATATAATTTTGTAAATAAATAGCTAGACATAAAGATGCCCCAATGCAAGGACACTAAGTATTGAGAGGAAATGATACCTAGCTTCAAAGCGAAAAGTTCTTGCCGTACATGAGCTCCAGTGATTGATATGTCGGAAACGTATCTATATTTTTTGATGTTCCATGCTTGTTTAGTATCTACTTTTCTTTTCTTTGTCCATACTTTGAGGTGCTTTTCATATGTTTTCTCTTACTAACCTATTAACAAGTTGCCACAGTGCCAGATGCCTATTTTCTACTGTTTTTGGTTCTAGAAAAGCTAGTAAGGAAATATTCTCGGAATTGGACGGGACAAAAGCCAAAGTCAATATTTCACCGAAGAGTACGCGGAGTCCAGAGGAGAGACGGAGGGGCGCCACAGGGTGGCCGCACCCCGCACAGGTGCGAGCCCACCCTAGAGCGCGCCTGGGCAGGGTCTGGGCCCCCTGGCCGCCTCCCAGCCTCACCTCTCCGCCTATAAGAATCCCCCGATGCCTAAACCCTAAGGACCTGATCAATATTCCACGAAATAGTCTGTAGCCGCTGCCACCATCGTCCCTAGATCGGGGGGATCTGAAGCTCTTCTCGACACCTTGCCAGAGAGGAGATCATCCCGGAGGCCTTCTTCTTCATCATGCCAGCCTCCGGTATGAAGCGTGAGTAGTTCCACCTTGGACTGGTCCATGTAGTAGCTAGATGGCTGTATCTCCTCCTTTGTGCTTTCATGTCTAGATCTTGTGAGCTCTGTTCATGATCAAGATCTCATCTATTTGTAATCATGCATGTTGTGTTTGCGGGGATCCGATGGATATTGAGATTACTATGTCAGATTGACTAATGGTTTTGTCTTATTGATTCTATCCTGTCTGTGTTGTTTGTGATCTTGCATGCTCTCCGTTGTTAGTGGCTATCTTGGCCAAGTAGTTGCTAGTGACTCCAATAGGGGGTATTTATGCTCGATAGTGGGTTCATGCCTCTATTTAATCAAGGGAAGTGAAAGAAATCTCTAAGGTTGTAGATGTGATGTTGCCACTAGGGAGAAAACAACGGTCTCTTGTTCATGGAACAAGTGGATTGTTTACCTTATACACTTTGCTTAAAGCAGTTGTCTGTTGCTTGCAACTTAATACTGGAGGGGGTTCGGATGATAACCCAAAGGTGGACTTCTAGTCATAGATGCAGTTGGATGGCGGTCTATGTATCTTGTTGTATTGCCCAATCGAATCTCATAGGATCTTTATGTCTAGTATTGCATCATTATGCCTTGCTCAGTCCTGTCAATTGCCCTGCTATAATTTGTTTACCCAGCATGCCATGTTTTTTTATCTAAGGAGAACACCTCTAGTGAACTATGGACCCCGGTCCAATCTTTACCATTGATACATCTTCCACTGTTACTGTTTACTTGCTGCAAACCATCATCACCTTCCACACCATACAGTTAATCCTTTGTTACAGCAACCGGTGAGATTGACAACCTCACTGTTAGTTGGGGCAAAGTCTTGAGTTTGTGTTGTGCAGGTTTCCATGTTGCTTGCAACACCTTTGAGACGTTTTCTTCCTTCTACTGGTTCGATAACCTCGGTTTCTTACTAAGGGAAGACTTGCTGTTGTGCTGCATCATACCTTGCTCTTGGGGTTTCTCGATGAAGTGCTCCACGTTGACACAATGCCATCAAGATTTTTTGGCGCCGTTGTCGGGGAGGCAAAGGACATCTTCACAAGGGGAGTCCTCCTCAACCTTTCTCTTTACTTTGTTTTTGGTTTGCTTAGTTTCTTTTGCTTGGTTTTGTTTGCCTCTTTTTATCAAAAACTCCCAAAAAATTATTTTAATTTGGTTTGCTTTCTCTTAGAAAAAACACACAAAAAATAGTTTCTACTCTAGGTGCTGTTGTTGTTTTTGGCTTGCTCCACTTTTGCCAAAATGAACTCTGCTGAGAACACCAAGTTGTGTGACTTCACTAGCACAAACAACAATGATTTCCTTAGCACTCCTATTGCCCCACCTGCTCCTGATGCTACCTTTTATGAAATTAAGCATGCTTTGTTGAATCTTGTGATGAGATAGCAATTTTCCGGTGCTGGTTCTGATGATGCTGCTGCCCATCTCAATAAATTTGTTGAACTTTGTGAGATGCAAAATTATAAGGATGTAGATGGAGATATTATTAAGCTCAAGTTGTTTCCTTTCTCCTTGAGAGGAAAAGCTAAAGAATGGTTGCTATCCTTGCCTAGATAGTATTGATTCTTGGATTAAGTGCAAATATGCTTTTATTAGAAAGTACTACCCTCCTGCTAAGATTATATCTATGAGAAGTGATATTATGAAATTTAAACAACTTGATAATGAACATGTTGCTCAAGCTTGGGAAAGAATGAAATCTTTGGTTAAGAATTGTCCCACTCATGGACTTACTGCTTGGATGATTATCCAGACTTTTTATGCAGATTTGAACTTCTCTTCAAGAAACCTGTTGAATTCAGCTGCTGGAGGTACCTTTATGACCATCACCTTGGGTGCTGCAACAAAACTCCTTGATAATATGATGGTTAATTATTCTGAATGGCACACTGAGAGAGCTCCACATGGTAAGAAGGTAAATTCTGTTGAAGAAACCTCCTATTTGAGTGATAAGATTGATGTCATTATGGCTATGCTTGTTAATGGTAAAGCTCCTTTAGATCCAAATAATGTTCCCTTAGCCTCTTTGGTTGCTGAAAGAACATGTGGGCCCCCATGTGTGGTTTTGGTAATTAATGACAATCTTTATGGACTAATGTGTGTATTAAGTTATACTTGTAGGAATTGTCCATTGACATCGCTTGGAGCTTGTGTCGGCTTCAAGGTCGATGAAATGAGAAGAATATATGTTGTGCAAAGCTCAAAATGCGCCATCTATAGAAGATCTCATGTTTGATGCTTGCCATCCTCGGTGATCATGGATCGATGATGAGGAATCAAGAAAGGCGTTCCATCTTGAGTAGGGAAAGATCGTCTACATCAATATCAAGTGGAATGCTCAAGGCAAAGGTATAATCTTGATAGGTTTTCCCTTTTGCCGGTCTCATATTGTTAGTGGAAGACCGGGTTTAGGATAGATAGCCGTACTATCAAGAGAGGCTCTCGAATGAGTAACTCGATCACATCGTTCAGAGAGAGCTCAAACCTTTGCATACTTGCATCATCGTATTTGGTTGTTATTTGGTCTTATCCATGTGAGGATAGAGAGCTTGTGGAAATATCCATAACAAGTTTGTGTTCATCAAAATCGGATCTTCCGTTTATATCTTGTTGCGATTTTGATCTTGGCGGTTTTCCGATGTCTCACCAAGTGAGGTATCTAACATTATATTGCTTGATACATTCTCACTTGGTGATAACCAATATTGTTGCGATTTTGATCTTGTCGTCTTCTTTCCAACGTAATTGGAATCGGGTCAATCGGAGTCTCCTAGCCAAAGTTATGAATATTTAAAGGTTGCTTTATTTAATTTGAAAAAGGAAAAAGATTGTTTCTGGGCTGTAGTACCTACTACGAGATCTGAGGACATACGCGACCACTGCTACCTGCTCTATCTCGCCCAGTAGTTTTTTCTAGTAGTACCACCCGGGTGGGCCGGTTCTATCGGCTGGCCCAGATTGGCGCCTAGCTACTTGCGAGCTTGCTCTAGCGCGCAGACCGCCACCACGCCTCGATCCCGCTCGTGATTCCTGGCTCGTTCCCTGCGCGGATACTGCGCTCGCTCGCTCCTTCTTGTTGGGCCAGCGTTGACTCCGCGTGCGTTGCTCGCTTCGCCCGTAGCTACTCTCGCGTCTTGTACTGCCCATTGCTGCTTCGCCTCTGCGGCTTTTGGCCTGCTCTGCTTCTTGGCTCCTGGCTGATTCAGCTGGCGCTTTCACTTTCGCCTCGATCCAGCGCTGCCGTGCCGCCAATCGTCGCTCTGCTGGCCTCTTTGTGGTCCCGCTGCCCTCAGCAGCAAGCCACTCGCTGCCCACTGCCCCACTCCGCTGCGCCCAGCGTCTGCCTATGCACAACTGGCTCGTCCCTGGCTCGTCCCTGCCTGATTTCCTGTACTGGCACGCGCCCGCTCGCTCCAATTTCCACGCTCGCTCGCTATGTGTTTTTCCTGTCCGGTAGTACCGGTCTGATCCGATACTACCAGTCCGTTCTGTTATTTCGCCCGACGGACAGATTTAGCCCGTCCCTTTAAATATGCTTTGCCCTTTTTAGTTTGGGTTACTCCTTCCTCCTCCTTTTGTCTAAGCTTTGTCCACACTTGCTCTAGATTTTGAAGCTTGCTTAATCTCTTCCTCTCTGATGATTCTTGCCCATATTTAAGTGGAAGAGAGAGGAGATCTAGATCCACGTTTTGTGAGTGTATCTTTGGGGATCTAGATTTTGGGGGATTTTGTGTCCCTCTTTGATTCCTCCTCTCTTGTTCCCCCAATAGATTTAGTAGCTTTGTTGTAACTTGAGAGTGAGGGATTGGAGCATCTTTGTGGTGTTCTTGCAATTTGCATTTGGAGCATCGGTTTGAGTTCTCGGAGGATTTGGTTCGTGTTACTCATTGAAGCTTGTCCCTCTTGGGTTCTTGGAACCCTAGACGGTTGTGTGGCCTTGGTGGTATTGTGTCCTTGGTGGTGTTTGTTGGGAGCCTCCAATTAAGTTGTGGAGAAGTGCCCCAACCTTGTGAGAGGTTCCGGTTGCCACCGACAAGTGCATCGATAGTGGAAGCGTGGATCGATCCCATTGGGGTGAGATTCACTGGAGAAGAAGGGAGGCCTTTTGTGGCGTTGGTGGTTTGATACCACTCCCTATCCAAACGATACGTACTCCATGTTGGCAGGAACTCGGTAAAATATCGTCGTCCCCGCGTGCCTCGGTTATCTCTATACCCGAGCTCTTTACTTATGCACTTTACATTGTGATAGCCTTCGTGCTTGAAGTAATCTATATCTTGCTATCACATTGTTGCTTGTATTGCTTAGCATAAGTTGTTGGTGCACATAGGTGAACCCTAGTTGTTCTAGGTTGTGCTTGACAAAGTAAACGCTAGTTTAATTCCGCCTTTGTCGAGCTACCCTCCGAAAAGTTTTAATCGCCTATTCACCCCCCTCTAGGCGACATCTGTATACTTTCAGTTGCTCAAGAAGAGCAAGTTGATGTGAACTTTAATAGAAACAACAATTTTGGCAATAATACTTATGGTAATAACTATAGGCCCTATCCTCCTAATAATGGAAATACTTATCATGGTAGATCTGGAATGCCTAGTTAAGATAGGATTCTAGAAGTTGAAAGATCCACTAAAAACTTTATGCAGATGCAACATGCGCAAAACAAGATATTCACTAAAACTATGGAAGAACAATCTGTTATCTTGAAAAATATTAGTCATGAGCTTGAGAATCTGAATAGAGAAATTCATAGTTTACAGTCAAAAATTTTGAGTGCTGAGAAAAATATTTCCTCTTTGTCTGAAGCACAGTCCTCTTTGATTAATAAAATGGCTGCTAAACTTGAAACCATGGAAAGTACCTTTGCTGCTACTCATGCCATAAAAGTTACTATTGATGAAAATGTTAGACTGTTAGCCCAACTTCATGCTAAGTGGCACCATCACCACTAATATGGATACCAATAAACCACAAGAAGTCCCTATTCCTCCTCCAACAATGCCTAAGCCTAATGAGTCTACTACTAGTGATGCTAAGTTTGATTTTGATCTTGATGGTTGCAATATTTCTGAAGTGATTTTGTTCCTGCAAAAACTTTCTAGAAGTCCTGATGCTAGTGATATGCATGTTGCTTTCACCAAACACAATACATATGCTCTTGTTAAAATTAAGGAATAAAAGTTAAAACACAAAGCTTCTATTCCTAGGAAAGTAGAAGATAGTTGGGAACATATTATTAATATGGAAGTGAATGACTTTGATCTCAAATCTTCATGTGATCTTGGTTCTAGTGTCTCTATTATTCCTAGGAAGATTTATGAAATGCTTGATTTGCCACCTTTGGAAGATTGTTATTTGGATGTCCCACTTAATGATAATGCTAAGAAGAAACTCATGAGGAGTGTTAATGATGTTCTCATTATGGTTAACAATGCTTATGTCCTTGTTGATTTCTATGTTTTGGATGTTGAATACAATGCTTCTTGTCCTATTACTTTGGGAAGACCTTTTCTTAGAATTGTTGGTGCCATCATTGATATGAAAGAAAGCACCATTAAATATCAATTTGCATTCAAGAAAGGTATTGAACACTTCCCTATGAGGAGAGATAAGTTTCTTTTTGCTCCTCCTTTGAAAGCAAGGTTTGATGTTAATGCTTCTTCATTTGAAAATACTTGATTTCTTGCTTCTTGAGCCTAACTTAAAGGCGTTAAAAAAAGTACTTGTTGGGAGATAACCCAAGAGTTTCCTTGAGTCTTGGAAGTTATTACTTCAGTAATAACCTCTCGTTATCCTTTTTGTTTGCTTTTTATGCCAAGAATGACCTCTAATGAGAGGGAAGTAAGATTTGGGGAGTTGCTGTCCCGAAACAGATTTCTGTCCTCCACCATAAAAAATCGTGAGGAGTCTCTGTAAGTCGGATTGAGCTGAAAATTTATGAATAAATCTCCCAGTATGTTAGATAACATTCGTTAGTTCAACAATTTGTGATTTGAGCAACAGAAGGTCTGAGAAAAAATCGGTTTCTACCTGCTGGTCTGTTTTGTCTGCCATTATTTGCATTTGCTTCTTATTGATTCCTTTTTGGGTTCTTTTTTTGGAAATTGAGCTTTTTAAGGAGTTTCTGCGGTAGCTTGTGTTTTTAGTGAATTTTTTGTTGTTCTAAAGCTAAACCCAAGGGTCTATTATATTTTGAATACACTAATGTTGCTAATGAAGATTGTGTGAAGTTTTGTATGAAGGAAAAATTTCAGGTGTAAAGAGAGAATGATGTAATGAGATGAAGAATGGACAAAAGCTCATGCTTGGGGATGCCACCCCGTGTCACCCCAAGAAATATCCAAGAGGTACAAGCGTCAAATCTTGGGGATGTCCAAGGCATCCCCTTCTTCATCAATAAAAAGCTCAGGTCTTTCTAGACACTTCGTTTTTATTATTTCCTGCACTCTTGTGTTGTTCTTGGAGCATCTTAGTTTTTGTTTTATTTGCTTAGTTCGTTTAGTTTGCTTGAATAAAGTAGTTTGGACCCCGTTCTCGTTGTGCTATTTCAAATAAGTTAATTGGTGTTGGAAAGGAGTAGAAAGTTCTTGCTTGAGTGCAAGAGGAGCTTGCATTGACTGTGACTTAGACTTTAGCATATCATGCTAGGTGTTGTTTTGACCTTATGCTTAGTGATTATTGATATAGCATGACTTGTTCCAAACAATTGGGATTGCTTAGTGTGTCTTGAAGGAATCATGCGTTGTTTTAGCAGACAAAAACATAGTATTGTGAACCGGCATGGCGCGCGTTCCTATTTCCCTCCCTCGGGAGAGGCGGCTCCTCTCTCTCCCGGGGGACCTCTCTCCTCCTCCTTCCTCACCGCCGCCGCCTATAGGGCGAGGGAAAATCTCATCGGGCGGGCGGTCCCGCTGATGCCTCGCGGGCAAAGGCTCCCCCTCTGTCTGGGCCATCCGGCATGGTGTGGCGGCTCATGGCAGCGCCAGGGCGCCGCGTCGTGGCCGTGGTGGCCCGTGTGCGTGGTGGTGCTGTGTAATTGTTTTAGCAGACAAAAACATAGTATTGTAGACAGAAAGCCCAGCCCTCGGCGTTCCTCTTCTCTCGCAGAGGCAGGCGCGGGCGCCTCCCCAATCCCGGCGCCCAGGACCTCCTACTCCTCCTCACCTCGCCCGCCGCCGCCATTATGGCGGAATCGGTGGGTCCAGTGGCGGCGTCTACACGGCCGAGGTTGGGGAGGCAGGGCCTCATCTCTGGCCCAGGAGTGCAAGGTGGTGTGGCCTCGCTCATCTCCGGGCAGCACAGTGGCGTGCAGGGGTGTGGCGTGCCCGTGAAGCCCCTTTGGCTGTTGTACTTAGGCGTGGCGTAGTCATGGCGGCGCGGGCCTCTAGGCCCAGATCTAGGCCCGATCTGGTTCATGACTGGGCAGCTGTTCTGGGTCACTACACCCCCCCTGCTTAGGTGGGTCTGCATTGAGGGCATGTGGTGGCTGGGGCATGACGACAAGGTTGGAGATGCTGCTCGGCTTGCCGGCAAGGTTGGTGCAGCGGAGCATGGTTGGAGGGCTCGTCGCGGCGGCACGAGCTCGTTGGAGTCGGTGTTGATGCTGGGCGGAGGATGGCATCATGCGGAGTATGGAGGTAGCTATGGTCTTTGGTCCTGCTCGCGGTGGCGGCTGCTCGGGTTTTGTTCTATCTCTTGGGCAGCGGTGATGATCCGGACGGTGGCTTTCGTCGCGGCGACGGGAATCCTAGGCGTGGCGGCGTGCGGGATGCTGGATCTGGCTGCTCCTTTCTGAGGCTTCGACGATGGACACCGTGACGTGGATTGGTGTGGTGGTTTGGCCGGTCCTTGCGAGGCGGGCGTGTGGTTTGCGACTCATTGCTGGGCGAAAGCCTTGTCCTGGTGGCTGGCTAGGACCAATGACGGCAACGCCTTTGGGCACTGTGTGCTTCTTGAAGTCGTCATCGAAGCGGTGTGTTCGATCCTCTGCCTGGGTTCTCCGGGGGAAACCCTTGATCCCTTGCGGGTTCGGGCGTGTGCGGCGCTCTTGCGTCGTTTTGCCTCTTGAGGCCTCGCTTTGGATGTTCCGTCGGCCGGAGGGACATGTGGAGTGTGTTGGTGGTTGGCGTTGGCGTTTTCGTCTTTGTCTAGAAGGAGCGCGACCCTAGGGTCAGCGTGGATGTCGGAGCGGCGGCTCCGGTCTTTGCCTCCACCTTGTTGCGTTGAGGTGTTTGTGTTTAGGTGCTGATCTTGTTCGCTTGGGCGTCTTGGTCGTCGACCTGTGTGGAGCGCGACCTCAGGGTCGGCGTGTTGTGTCGAGTTGTATCGATTTTTGGCCAGTTTTCCTCATAAACTGTCCTTTTCTCCTCTACTATAACAATGAAAAGGCAACTCTTTTGCCTCGTTTCAAAAAAAAAGCATAGTATTGTGGTATTGTCCTTTGATGTTTTGTTTGGGTTGACTTGGCACATGCTCACAACTCACACCATGTTATGACTATGAACAAGTCACCATAACCTCTATGATCATTTAGTCCTTGACTTGTAGTACCACTCTTTGCTTTGATTAGTAATGTTTTGTCGCTCTGCATGATTATGGCCATTATTGCTCTTTTAGTTGGTTGCTCCCAGTCTTTTGCTAGCCTCCACTTGTATGAGTAAGCTCTACTCATGCTTCCAACTCCGAAGAAACCAAGTTATTCCAAAGTGTCCACTATAAATTCATACGCATGGTGTGTTACACCATTCCAAGTATATTCTTGTTTTTAGCTATCTTCAAATTAAAAAGTATTTTGTTATGTGAAAACTTAGTGATTAAAGCTCTCACGAACTTGATGGCACACTTTATATTCCTTGCCCCTAATAACCTTGAACCATTGTGTCATCTATGTTGTATATGCTTGCACTTATATGTTGGAATTAGCAGAACCATGTTGTCATGGGTAACTCCTTCAACATTGCACTTGTACTTTATACACAGTTGATATCATGCTCTTTTGTCTATGGATGTCGCCGGTGTGAAATAAAAAGGGAGCTTGTAAGTCCATGGAGTTATGTATTTTGTGTTAGAGAAATGCCTAGGACGCTAGCCTAAGCCATGCCTAATCATGGTGGAAACTTGCAGAATCACCATAATGAGCAATCTATGAAGCATCCTCAATAAAAACCTATGCAAATAGCAAATAAAAAAGATCACTGAGATGCTCATTGTCTGCTTGCCTTGTCATTTTGGTTATGGGATAGCTCCTATACCATGTGCAAGGGGTACCCCGTTGGCGGCTCTTTATGATACACATGTACTTACTATGACAAGAACTTACAGGTGAATAAAGTTGAGTAGCATGAGGTTCAGCCCTCATATTCAAGGGACATGAGATTGCCAACTTATACTTTGTCAAGCATATACTCCATAGTTTGTTCACTTTAACCTTAATCACTTCAAGATGCTTATGATAGGGGCAATGAGGGCTGAAAGCTAACAGGTACCATAATTTTTGGAAGCTCTTTTCGAAACTTGAAATCCCTGCTTCCCTTTCTGAAGGGCCTTAATTCCACTATTATATTGAGTCTCCGCCATCTACCTTTAGGCACTAGTTAAGAGAGCATAGTTGCCATTCATAGCTCTACGTGCAGTGTCCCAAAACTTATTGATTGATGCATATTGTTGATATTGCTTGTTCTTGTGCTATTTGTATCTAGTCACTCTTATGAACTTTGAAGGTGTCCTATGCATCTATTTGCTACTCCATGAGGGACAAGATGAATGCCACTATACCATGTGAAAGGACATTTATTGTCATAATGACTTTTGGTGCTCGTTAACAAAAAGTAGATCATTTTACAGTTTGTCACTGTCAACAGGTTGCTATTATGATAGGTGAAAAGTACCCTCACACTTTGGAAAGATTCCTGCAAGATTGACATTTGTTCTGGAAACTCCAGACCAGAGTCTCCGGTCTGCCAGGACCGGAGTCTCCGGTGTGGAACGGAGTTTCCGGAGGCATCCCCGGAGGAGGCATCAGGAACATGCCTAGGTCAGACTGTATGGGGGTGCGGATCAAGGACCAGAGGCTCCTCCGGAGTCTCCAGTGTGGCCTCAGACCGGAGTCTCCGGTTCTACAAGACTAGAGTCTCCGACCCACATGGGTCATAAAAGGGCCTGGTCGCACTGCATACTGGACCGGAGATGGACCGGAATCTCTGGTGTAGACCGGAGTCTCCGGTGTACAGACCGAAGTATCCATTCTGGTTCTTCTCCAACGGTTAGAAAACGGTTCATGGAGGGGCTGCTTATAAATAGGGACCCTTATCCCCTTCCTCTAGTTGTTCGAGCTGCTCAAGAACACAAACCCCATTAGAGCCACCAAATCTACAAGGTCTCTTCATCCAACCGTCCAAAGTCATTGATCTTTGGAGAAATCAAAGGAGGAGGCCTTGATCTACAGCTTCACCAAGAGAGATCTTCATTTCCCCCTCATTCACTTGAGGGCCCCCATGCTCTAGTGTTTCTTTGAAAACCCTAGCTTTTGATTTGGTTCTTACAAGCTTGTCTTTGATTGTTTGACAACTTGCTTGTATTCGGGAGCCTCCAATTAAGTTGTGGATGTGTGCCTCGAACTTGTTGTAAAGGTGCCGGCTTCCACCTCGAAGGTCGTCGATATAGTGGAAGGTGAATCGATCCCCTTGGGGTGAGGTTCATCAGAGAACAAGGGAGGCCTTTCGTGGCGTTGGTGGTTTGAAACCACCCCCTCTCCAAACGTCCCCTCAAAAGGAAGGAACTACGGAAACAAATCCTTGTGTCCCCGCGTCCACCACTTTGGTTACTTCTATCCTTTACTGCACTTGATTTACTTATTCTTGCTTAATGTTAGGCTAGTTGTTGCTTGTTTGTCATATATGTAAATTCACCTTAGTTGCATAATCTATAGAATTTACCTTTCTTGTCAAACCCTAAATTGAAAAAGAAGAAAATTTGAAGTAGCACCTATTCACCCCCCTCTAGGTGCCCATACAATCCCTTTCAATTGGTATGAGAGCCTCGGCTCTTTATTCGGACTTTGCCGCCTAAGAGAATATGGGTAGCCACGAAGGGGAAGGTGGTGGTGAGCACACCACAGTGACCATGGAAGATCTCAAAAACTTGGAAACAAGATTGAGCTCTTCCTTGGTCAACAAAGTCAAGAAAATGCTTGAGAAACTTCTTAAAGACAAAGACGGCTCATCATCCCCTTCTCCTAAAGAGGAGCCTCCATCAGTTTTACCTAAAGGGAATGCTCCAATATCTCCCGAGGGTATGATGGTTGGGGTAATCAAGACAATACTAACTCCTCCACACAAAAGGATGGTGGGAAGGGTGAGCACCGTGATTCATGGTACTCTCCCGACCCCCCAATTCCTCACCCTCATATAAACAATAGAGGTGACCCACCTAAGCTTTAGGCAACTACTACTTTTGCTCAATGACAATATCTAATGAAAACTCATGTGCGCAGCTCTTGCATTGAACTATGGAACATCATTGAACAAGGACTCTATATTGGGGATCCAGACAACTTGACAAGAAGAGAAGTTTTCAATAGTAAACTCAATGCCACTGCCTTGCACATGATTCAACAAGGATTGGGTATAAAGGATTACCCACACATTGAGCACCTCAGCACCTCCAAGGAAGCTTGGGATGCTCTCATAGTGTTGTTTGTTGGGAATGAGAGCATGAGGAGGAACCGGTATGATGTGCTAAGCAATGAAGCCGAAGGCTTCTACATGAAGGAAGGTGAAAATCATGAAGACATGTACCATAGGATCAAGAGCACTGCCACCGCTTTTAGAAATGTGGGTGCCTCACATGTGGATGATGCTTGGATAAAAAGGAAATATGTGAGTGCACTCATGCCCTTTGATCCCACCGACTTGAAGATCCTACAAGAAAGACACAACTACCATCTCATGACCTCCAATGAAGTTATGCAAGAGATGGCCTCGTTCAAGGTTGCCGCCAAGAATGCCAAATATGCCCGTGCTCGTGCCCTTGGTATGAGCAATGTTGTCAACGTTGCTTTGAAGGACAAAGTTGTGGAACATGGGGATGAAGATGATAGTGATGAAGGCCTGTACATGGACCACCCTGATGATGTCAAGATTGCTCAGTCAATATATGGCCATATATGCAAAGAACTTTTGGAAGAACCCCGCCAAGGCCAAGATGGAAATGCAACGAAGAAGCAACCCAAATGGGAAAAGAGAAAATACCACTAGATTGAGAACTTGCTTCAATTATGGTGACCGCTATCACTTTGTGGCAAGTTGCCCCTATGAGAAGAGAGAAGATCATGGTGGTAAGGTTGTGTTGAAGAAAACTCCTAAAGCTCCTTACAAGAAACCCTTCGTCAAGAAGAATCCCACCAAAAAGAAGTCGGGTGAAATTGTTTGATCACTCATGAAGAATTCTCCTCTGACAATGAAGATGAGGAAGAAGAATCATCAAGAGGTGTGGCTGCTCTAGCCACTACCTCTACTCCAACATTCTCACTCTTCGATTCTCCAAATGAGAATGCTCCCAACAAGAACGTCACTTGCCTTATGGCAAGAGGAACGGAGGTATCCTCATCATCTCACTCCACTCCCTTAGCTAATGATGAAATTGATGATGAGATGTCTCTTGAAGTAAAAAAGGAATTAATTGCTTTTGATGAGTTTGTGACTAACTTACAAGGGGAGGCCAAGACACATTTTGGGAGCATCTTAGATCAAATTTCTCACACACAAGAGCTTCTAGATGTAAGATGTAAACTTGTGCATGAACACATGATTGAACTAGAAGCCCTAAATAATGCTCTAGAAGAAGAACAAGAGACTAGAATGTCTCTTGAACAAACACTCGAAGGGATTGATGAGGCTAATGATGTAATTGTCAATAGACTCATCAAGGAACGTGATCATGCTATTGCTAAATATAAAAAGGCTAAAAAGGACAAGATTGATTTTGGTGTGGTTCATAAAAAACTTGCCGAGGACTTTAGTTCACTTGAAAAGGCTCAAAAGGCATTGGAAAGTGAACTCTTGTCTCTCACAAAGTCCTATGAAATGCTTAAAACTCAATTGACCAATATTCCTTCACCTAGTAATTTCATTCCTTCTAGTAGTACAACTATTCTCAAAGAAAATGCTAGGTTGAAGGGGGAGCTAGCCAAGGCCACATTTCCACGAGGAAACAAGTCCATTGATGACCTTTTGAGTAAGCAAAGGCCTAGTGGTGAGAAAGGGGGCATTGGCTATGTCTCCAAAGCCAATAAGAAGGACAACAAGAAGAAGAAGGCCAAGCCCGCACAAGAGAGAAACAAGACCATTGTGGATAGTAAGACCACAAGTGGTAAAACTATGTCTCATAATGACTTTGCGGGAAGTGCTAACCCTCACTATGTTCTTATGCGTGATTATTATGGTGATGTGTATGCACAATATGTTGGCCCATATGATGGCTATATTGCTTGGTCTATTTGGGTCCCCAAGACCCTTGTTGCTAACAAAAGAGGACCCATTGGAAAATGGGTACCTAAAAATTAGCTTGATCTTTTGTAGACATATGCTTCCGGAGGGTCAAAGTGGGTGCTTGATAGTGGTTGCACAAGTCATATGACCGGAAGCTCGTCTATTGTCAAGGACTTAAAGCCAAATGATAATTAAATAACCGTGACATATGCCGACAAGTCAAAGTCTAAGGTAATGGGTTTCGGCAAGGTAGTGGTTGCTCACGACATCACACTCGTGAACGTCATGCTTGTTGATACCCTTGGATACAATTTACTTTCAGTATGTGCTCTTGGAAAGATGGGCTTTGCCGTCTTTATTGATGATGATATTGTGGTCCTCATGTGGAGCAAGTCTCTCAAGGTCGCTTTCGTTGGGTATGTCGAACATGACCTGTATGTGGTGGACTTTTCAGGGCAAAACACTACAAGTGCGATGTGCTTATTTAGAAAGGCCGATGTGGGTTGGTTATAGCATCGCCGACTAGCCCATATCAATATGATAACTTTGCAAAGTCTCCACAAGGAGGGTAATATTGTTGGACTAAAAGAAAATGTTTCCTTTGCCAAAGATCGTGTTTGCAGGGCTTGTGCTCTAGGAAAAATGCATG
The DNA here is from genome assembly GCA_023614405.1 of Avena insularis. Taxonomy (NCBI): domain Eukaryota; kingdom Viridiplantae; phylum Streptophyta; class Magnoliopsida; order Poales; family Poaceae; genus Avena; species Avena insularis. The sequence continues at coordinate 13,070,119 of CM042685.1, forward strand.
ATGCTCCCCACAAGCTAAAGAACCGCATCAAGTCCACCAAGATCTTGGATCTCCTTCATGTGGACCTCTTTGGTCATCCTTCTCATGCAAGTCTTGGTGGGAAGAAATATTGTTTGGTGATTATTGATGAATTTTGAAGATACTCATGGATATATTTCTTCAAGTTAACGAGTGAGACCCAAAAGACCTTCATCGACATAACATGATTCAACGTCAATACAATCTTCTTGTGTTGCTTATAAGAAGTGACAACGACACCGAGTTCAAGAACTACACCTTGAATGATTTCCTTAGTGATGAGGGGATAAAACACCAATATTCTGCTGCATATACCCCTCAACTAAATGGTGTGGCCGAGAGGAAGAACCGGACTCTTATTGAGATGGCTAGGACCATGTTGGCGGAGTTTAAATCTCCATACAACTTTTGGGCCGAAGCCATCTCCACCGCTTGCCATGCATCAAACCGGCTCTACCTCCGCAAAGAAATCAACAAGACTCCATATGAAATACTTACCGGTAACAAGCCCAACATATCTTACTTCCGGGTGTTCGGTTGTAAGTGTTTCTATCTCATAAAAGGTGTTCGTTTGTCCAAATTCGAGTCTAAAGAATTAGAGGGTATTTTTGTTGGCTATGGTCTCGAATCTCACACTTATAGAATCTATGATAAGCTCTCTGGAGCCGTCATAGAATCTTGTAGTGTGACCTTCAAAGAATATGATGGTCCCCAAGGGGGCGTGTTGATGCTTGTGATGCAGATGATGAAATGCCTCAGGATGCCATAGGAAGAATGGGTGTGGGATATATCCGCCCCATTGAGGAACCACTTATGGCAGATCGGGAAGAACTATGCTCTACTCAAGTGAAGCCCTCATCTTCACAACATCAACAAGCTCCATCCACCGAGGAGGACAATGACTCAAGCCAAAGACAAGATGTGGACCCTCAACATGTTGATCAAAGTGACAACTATAGTCAAGAGGAGCTTGATTCATTCTCCAGGATGTCAAGTGGTGCCAAGTCAATCGTTCAAGGAAGATCCGTACAAACTTCCTTGAGGCAAGCTCAAATCAATGCTAGAAGAGTGCTTGATCAAGACCAAGGTCAATCTTTGCCTCTTAATGAAGAGAATGATTCCCATGATGATCAAGTTCAAGTTGATGGTCAAGACGAGGACCAAAATGATGAAGAGGGTCCCCCAAGAAACAACATGGAGATCCACGCTCGTCGTGAAGCTAGAAAGGAGAGAAATGTTGGAATTAAGAGACCACTCTCTACAAAATGTGGTTGGTGACCTAAGGAAAGGCATTTCCACAAGAGCACAATTGAAGAGGTTCAGTGAACACCAATCACACATCTCCATGATTGAACCAAAGAAAGTGTGGGAAGCTCTTGAATATTCGGATTGGTTGGAAGCTATGCACAAAGAGCTCAACAACTTTGAGAGAAACAAAGTATGGAAGTTAGTTGAGAAGCCAAAGGATTGCCGCAATGTTATAGGCACGAAGTGGATATTCAAGAACAAGCAAGATGAACATGGAATTATAGTAAGGAACAAGGCTATATTGGTTGCACAAGGATTCTCTCAAATTGAAGGCATTGACTATGGAGAGACATATGCACCCGTGGCTCGCCTTGAGTCCATCCGTATCCTTCTTGCTTATGCGGCACATCATAACTTTAAGTTGCAACAAATGGATGTAGAAAGTGCATTTCTTTATGGTCCATTAAATGAGTTGGTATATGTAAAGCAACCCCCGGGATTTGAGGATCCCAACTTCCCAAACCATGTCTACAAAACTTGATAAGGCGCTCCATGGGCTCAAGCAAGACCCACGTACGTGGTATGAGCACCTTAGAGAGTTGTTGTTTGACCATGGATTTGAGGTTGGGAAAATCGATCCCACTCTTTTTACTAAGAAGGTCAATGGGGAGCTTTTTGTATGCCAAATATATGTTGATGATATTATCTTTGGCTCATCTAACAAAGCTTTTAATGATGAATTCTCAAAGCTTATGACTAGTAGGTTCCGTATGTCTTTGATGGGGGAGTTGAGAGTATTTATTGGTTTTGAGATCATGCAAGTTAGAGGAGGGACATTCTTCAACCAAGCCAAGTATACTCAAGATATGCTCAAGAGATTCAAAATGCAAGATTTAAATGGAGCTCCTACTCCCATGGCTACAAAGACTCATCTAGAACAAAATTGTAACATCCCAACATTAAGGAACCTAACGAAGGGTAGATTTAGGATTATGTATTGTTGCATGCATCTATTTGTGAAAAAGTGGGTAAAATTTTCGCCAAATAAAATCTTAAGTGATCAATGTTTCTTTATTACTTTAAGATTATGTTTAGGCTTAAAGTAGGATTGTTATAAACTTTGATGTGATCTTAAAAGAATTATGTGTGTTTTGAAAGGGGTTTGAATTTAAAAACTTAAGTGTTTGAATAATAATTTTAAATGATTTAGATATAATATTTGAATCTTAAATTAATTAAGATATAGGTAGTATAACTTAAATCTCAAAACAATAGAAATTATGAAATTAATTTTCATATTATAAAGACATAAACAAGTTACAACAGAATAAAGAATAAGAATCTTCTTTATTAATAATAACATAATCTTTATTACAATTGAATAAAATAAAGATTACAAGAATTATAAAAGACAAATTACAAAAGATTAAGAAAATTACATTTAAATCTCTACTAACTATCCTATATCTAAAACAATACCAAATCTTCATCTTTATCTTTGTACCTGCAAAAAAGGATCAAACAGAAAATAAAATAGGATTAGTGTTAGTATATTTCTCTGAGATATGTTAGTGAGATGCACTTGACAATCTCATCATTGAGAAATGTTAAAAAGGGGCAAGTTTCACCAATCTGAAAGATCTCATCTTTTATAAATTCAAGCCAAAATGCAAATGACAGCCAAAAAGGGACCAGTTCACCAGCCAGAGTAAAAAGTAGATTGGTAATTGTAAGTTCAAATTATCTGAACTTATCCATATGTGCATAGCAGGCACATAGACTGCACACACACAAGCATGCAGATGGTGTGCTGTCGACCACACAAGCACAGCCATGATCACAAAACCACAGCACAACCGAGGCAAAGCAACTCAGTGCACCACTCGACTACACAACACACCAGCATAGCCAGGGTGAACAATAGTTCAACCAAGAACAACAACCAAACCAACTACCCAGATCAACCCAAACATCACCAGGATGGTGACATAAGGAGGGGGATGGATCTGGTGGATAGCAAGGTCAAGACCAGGAGCTAGGAGGAGCAGGCAAGCTCAAGAGCAAGCTCATGAGCACAATTAAAGTAGATCAAGATCCTGACCAAGCTCAAGATCAACAACCTACTACACCAACATCAAATCTTGTGGTGAGTCTCATAAAACCATCACATGCTTTCAATAGAATATCTAAATAAAAGCATGTGTTGCTTTATGTAATGATCTCTCAATATGCACCCAAGAGGGGTGAATCTATCCTAGAGAACTCAAGTATAAGGATAAGAAATCAAGCTCAACCACAAACACTAAACCCTCATACCAGCATCACTGGGTTCAGTGTTATTTTTTACAACTTAGATCATTTTCATTTGATCCTATCAGATCAGGGCACATCTCTCAAAGAGAGAGTAGCACCCCTGATCCTATAAGATTCAAACAAATTATTGCCCAACTAACTAGGAATTAAATCCTAGAGCCTCAGACCCACATCATAGGCAGGAATAATAATAAAAGCTTCCATATCATCTTATCAATTCTAATACCAAGCATAATCAAACTAAGCCCAGAAATAAAAACCTAATCACTTGTGTGCCAAAATACAATGGCATCACAAGGACAAGTTCTTAATGAGCTAAAATCATCTTTGCTTAGTTCCCACAGGAAAAGGGACAAATCATTATATATCATTTTCCTGAAGCTAAGTACCAGTAATCAACATTTAAAAGGAGTCTATACATCCACAAAAAATCATTACATATAATGATTTGATTCAGAGTGTTTCATCTAAAAAAAACCATATTATGATTGTAGTAATCAACCACTTAGAGAAAACTACTATCAGTATGAGTAATCTGACAGTAGAGTAAACCTCAGATCAACAACCTAATCCAATTAAGGATTTGATTGAAACAACTAGCATGGATCATGGTGAATTACCACTAGGACCAATCTGACAGGCAACTAGTAACATCAAAGCTACTATCAATCCTTAACCACATCAAGCAATCATTTCACAGGATCAAATCTGATCAACACTTGATCTAAAACATCATAGGTATGATCAACGGGGGATTATGAACCCTAATTTCGAGATGAACCCAATCAGCACATAATCACTTAACATCAGAAGCCACTAGCTACACACCAAAAAGGATCAAGGCAGTAGCATGGACAAACACCACAAAGACCACTTACCCGAGGTCCTCGCTGATGCATCGAAGAGGAAGGTATGGGACGAACCATGCAAGACAGGAGCACCCAGAGGGCGCTGCAACCTACACTGCCACGCGGCGGAAGAAAGAAGACAAGACCAGCACACCACCGCAGGCGGGATCGCGGCGTCGGCGACATCATCTTTTTCGAACCCTAGGGTTTGGGAATGGGGTGGAACTGACCACAGGGAAGCCCAAAGTCAAATCCAAGTGGATAGAATGAAAAAGCATCGTCGACAACCCCAACTCGCACCACGGTGGCGGCCAGAACAGCCGACGACGGCGAGAATAGATGGTGGCGGCATCGCCGGCCATAGGGGTGAGTCAGAGGAGGAGGAGATAAGGTCGAGGGAGAGAGAGGAGGCAGTGTGGGCTGGGTGGGCCAAAACCCTTCAGGGTAGTCATTTGACCCTGCCCTATTGGGCCACCTCGGCCCAATAAGCCCAAGGGGCTAGCCCAAGTTGTTTAATAATTTTTTTGATCAATTAGAAAAGACCAAAATACCCCTGACCTAAATAAAATTATAGAAAATAAAATAAAAGTTTAATAATTATAAATAAATTATTTTTGGATTCACAATAATCCATTCTGTCCAAATAAAATAAGATATCAAAGTTTGGACATTAAAATTTTTATAAGAATTTTGTAATTTAAATATTACTTATGGAATTTTACAAAATTATTGAAAGGTGATAAAAATAAATAAAAATCACTTTCATTATTTACTAATATTATATTATTTTTGAAAAATACTAAATAAATATTTAGTAATAAAATTAATGTATAAACTAATAATTCCTAAAAGAATTATTAAATTAATAAAGGTCAAATAAAGAGAAATAAAATAAAATAACTCAATATATGTTATAAATATTAAAAATAAACATTTATAAATCCTTTAATTAAAAAAGGAACTTTTGGGGGTAAATGCATATAAATTTAAATAATGCATTACATTACTTGCATAATCATTTTGCTTCTTTAAATATTGTCCTTACCGGAAAATAATGATGTTTTTTTAGAACTAAAAGCTCAAGGTCCAGTGCAAGCATCAGACTTCACTACCTTGCCATCACAAGGCAAGTTCATCACTTGCTCATATACTTTGAAGAGTCTTTATCAAAGTATTTGCAAATTGTGTGTTATCATATATGTTATAAAAGAAAGAAAATATTATTTTCCCAAATAAAGAAATTATGGATATCATCCTAAGTGGTGATATGATGGGGCAATAGAACTTAGAGTTCTAATTGCAACAATGATAATCAAGTAGGGACTTAATAACCCCTGACTTCAGTGATTCTAGCATCGTATATTACGCGTTAGCCATGAGATTTGGAATGGGATAGAGAAGTCAGCCGTATCTTCTTCCTCTCGCATGAAGCCGGATGTGCGTGTCGGTCATTATCCTCGTGGCGTGCATATTAATTGGTAATTCGTAGAGGATATGCAGCATATGGGTGGGAACCCTCAACGTCCCACGATAGTTCTGGCATCTAACGGTTTGTACAAACCATTGCCGTAATTCATTATGTGGGCATGGTGTACACCAAGGAGGCATGCGGGGTCGCGAAGGAGGCAGTGACTAGCTTGGACCAACTACTGGGCCCCACATCATGGAATTATTGACAGGAAAGTACGCCCGGTTGTGCAACAAGGAGTTGATCTCTCATGGGTAAAGTAACGCACCTCTGCAGAGTGTAAGAACTGTAACTTGTTACTCCCTGTTCCTGGAAGGAGCTACGAACGCGGCAGGAAAAGAAGTCGATGAAAGTTCTAGTCAACCTGTGAAGGCTGATTGTCATAGTTTTTTTAGAATAAAATCAATCTTTGAAGAAAGATTTACAAAAACTGCATAGTGCCAAGGATTTATAATCTGAGGTGGTAAATAGAGCATCAAACTTCCCACCTTGCATATAATGAACTTGTTGGGTAACGCTGTTACTCATTCTTTCCTTTGATCCCTTGCTTAGACTCTGAGGATTCCGAAGACGTGCCAATGTATGCAGCTGAATGCCAAGAAGATGTGTTCTACGAGGTCTATCCGGAGGAGTTGAAGGCCTATATTACGAGATTCGCTACGGTGTCGATGAGAATGAGACCAACTAAGTATCTAGTTAGTAGTAACCATCGGAGCCGAGCAGCATGAACTCTATAGAATAAGCTGTTGACCCCCACTCCTAGTCGGAGTTGTTACTTTTAAATTTCCGCTGAACATCTTATATTTTGGTTTGTAAGTTGGATCTTTTGGAAGTTTTGAACTTCCGGTATTGTAATAATAATAATGTGTGTACTTTTGTAATATGGACCCGCAATGTTTCTATTGTACCACTCTGAGGGATGTGATATTTACGGAACGGTGTTCTGTGGATGTCATGTCAACGACTATAGTGTACTACACATGAAGTGGTATGCTGGGTCACCGCAAAAATCCAAATGGTAAACATGTGGATTAAAAGGTATACCGGTCTATGATTGGTTCTTTGCTTTACCTTTGTGCATCTAGACCCGATATTGTGTTGAGTGTAGGTGTATGTGCAAGATATCAAGCGGATCCTAAAGAAAGCCATTTAATGGCGGTCAAGAGAATCTTTCGATATTTAGTTCATACCCCATTTTATGGTCTTTGGTATCCACGAGGGTCAACATTTGCTCTTTGTGGATACACGGATTCGGATTGGGCGGGTGATAAGGATGATAGAAAATAAACATCCGGGGCTTGCCAATTCCTTGGTAGATCCTTGGTATGTTGGTCTTCTAAGAAGCGAAATTGTATATCTCTCTCCACCGTCGAAGCCGAGTATGTGGCAGCTGCTAGTGCTTGCACCCAATTGCTATGGATGGGGAAAACTTTAAAGGTATACGGTGTCCATTGTGACAAAGTTCCTCTTCTATGTGACAATGAAAGTGCTATCAAGATTGCCTACAACCCGGTGGATCACACAAGGACAAAGCATATTGAGATTCGCTATCACTTTATTAGAGATCATGTTGCTCGAGGTGACATTGATCTATCATATGTATCAACCAAAGACCAACTTGCCGACATCTTGACGAAGCCACTTGATGAAGCAAGTTTTTGCTATTTGAGGAATGAACTAAATATCATAGATTCAAGGAGATTGACTTGATTATCTTGCATTCTCATCTATGACTTGACCCGTATTTGGTTTACGTGTAGCCATGGATATAGGGGGAGTGCAGTTCTAATTGGTTGGATTATCCCTCCCCCCATTATGCCCAAAGAAATCAAAATCATTCCTCGTAATATCATTTTGTGATATGTGAGCTTAAATGATGAGTTTTTGGTAATGGACCCAAGATATATCTTCGTGGTGCCAAGCCGAGTATACTCAAATATGGTGGCCAAGGCCACCACCCTCTCACATTAGAGAGGTTGGTACTTACTCATGTTTGTCAATTGCTTGATTCTAGTCTTTTTGGAGCTTTCCTGAATATTTTTGTTAATTTCTATGACTCTTATTGGTTCTTCACAGTTTGTTATCTCAACCCAAGCCTATTCTCCGTCTTAAACCTATCTATCTCTTATATATGTCCCCAAACACATATCCTAGAAATTTTGGTCGAGGAGGACCGGAGTCTCCGGTGTAGACCAGAGTCTCCGGTCCAGACGGTTTCTGCCACATATAGGAAGGGAACGGGGTGAACTGAAACAGCAGTTCCTCATTCTCTACCCCGTCCCCCTCCTCCTAACCCATCGCCTCCTCTTCCAAAACTCCTCCCCGGAGGTCAAGAAGTCCCCAGGATCCGCCGTGCCACCGGCTAACCTTCTCCTCTCCTCCATTGGGCATTCCCATCGGAGGAATCAATCCCATGGACAGATCTGGTACCTCTTCTCCTCTTTTTCTCCTAGAGTTCATCTCTAGATGTGTTTTTGAGGATTGGTGTTGATTTGTCCAATGGAATCACTTGTTTGCATGCACTCTAGTACTTTAGCCTTGTTGCATTGCCCGATCTACTAGATTCACCCCCACCAGCATCTCCCCATCTCATGCCCGAGCCTCCCGACCGGAGATTCTGGACCCAGGTCCGGAGACTCCGGTGTAGGGTGAATCAAAACAGACTAGGAATGCATTAAAGCTCTTGTACTGCATCTTTGGGACATATATACTCATCTCCATGCTATCTCCCTCACTGTTGTTCATAGGTGATGGTTCTAGCCGTCCTTGTCGTACCAAGGCCAAGTCACAAAGGAGCACTCCTCGCTATGATGAAGCTCAGGGTCAGTTTATCGTGCCTCCTTCCAACCGGAGACTGCATGCACGTGATGTAGCCTATTTGAGGAGGGAACGGGAAAGGAATCAATGAGAGGACCGTGCCAAGAGGGCCAAATATGACAATCTTCAGTCTTTGGCCAAAATGTCAAAAGTGGAGTTCCGTGAGCTGAGAAAGACTGATTTTTATGAGCTTCCTCGCACCAGCGATGACCCTCATTTCTGGAGGAAGGAGCAGGCGGTGTTTATGAAGGATGTGTATGGTGTGCTCACCAAATCACCTTTCTGCCCTCAGAAGTACATGAGTGTTGAGCAGATGCGCCTCAACCCCTACTTCAATGATGCTTTATGGATCTGTGAGAAGCTGGGACTGTTTAACTTGATGGAGCTTCATGAAGACTACAATATCTACCTGGTGCAGCAGTTCTACGCCACTGTAGTGTTTGGGTCTGATCAAGACAGGACCATGACTTGGATGTCCGGCACCACCCGCTGCATAGCTACATTCCATGACTTTGTCAACGTCATCTTTGAGACCTTTCATGGCATATCCACTTCAGTTGGGCTGCGCATGCACTCTGCGGCTCTTGGAGAGAACAAGATGAAGCTTGCACCTCTGTATGGCAGCGAGGGTGTTGTAGGGGGGGTCCAAGGGATTCAAGCCTCTCTACAACCTAATGTTGAGGATATTCCGTCATAGCATCGCACCAAGTGCTGGGAATGACGATGCTATTAGGGGTGGGCTAGTCAACCTTCTTTATCATACCCACCGGACCTACAACGCTAGCCCCGAGGCAGATGCTGAACCTATTGATGTGATGGATTTTATTTTTGAGGAGATGTTCCATGCTATTATTTTCAAGAAGTCTCCTCCATATGCACCTTTGGTTATGAGGCTCATCAACTCCAAGGAGCATAATTCCCCACTTGGCGTGGCTCCGCATCTCACTGAGCATGCATTGGTCTCACTACGGCAGAAGGGGCGTATGGGGCCTGCCCCTAGGCGTCACTATGGCGATGATGATGAGAAGATTGAGACTGAGAGGCCCCCCTATCCACCTAGAGTTTGGAGGAAGAATGCCTCCAATGCACCTATTCCTTCCATGACTCGGTACTATGAGCGGGTCAAGAAGGCCACCTTCTGGGAGAGGACCCTTTGTTGCATGAATGTAGACATCCGTAAGAAGCAACATGCATCCTACCAAAGCAACCGTCGCATTGAGAAGCTCCTCAAGGAGATCGAGGAACAAGGTGAAGGGGATGATGATGAAGGTGAGGATGAATACAATGATGAGCATGGTGCTCAGCAGTCCACAGAGTCTGACCACACACTCTCGTTTGGGGCATGGAATGCCCAACATGATAGCCTGGTGGATTGGAAGACCTTTGCTGATGTCACCTCTGGATATGGGTACCAGGGTACCTCCTCCTCTCGCCCCCACGGTAAGGGGCCTGCTGTCCCTGATGATGCTGATGATGATGACTTTGATGAGGACGGTGAGGATGAGGATGAGGATGAGGATGAGGAGGACGAGGATGTCGAGGACTACTGAGTTGCTGGGGCGCTAGCTTAGGTCTTTTCCCTTTTTCGGCGTTTTGATGCCAAAGGGGGAGAAGGCATTATCAGCAATTTGCATGGGTCGGGGCTTGGATTAGCTCTTATTCGCTCTTATTTGCCTTCACTTTGCCATATTTGAACTTTGTACTTTATGTGTGTGACTATGTGCGTGTGCACCTTCTCATGCGAGATTTCTGTGTGTTATCGTTGATACTATCTACCTTGCATGACTTACTTGTTTATCTTTTTGCACATAGTCAGGGGAGTCTTATTCAACCTATTCCATGCAAAATCACTTGTTGTCATCGAACACCAAAAAGGGGGAGATTGAAAGGACATTTATTGTCATAATGACTTTTGGTGTTCGTTAACAACAAGTAGATCATTTTACAGTTTGTCATTGTCAACAGGTTGCTATTATGATAAGTGAAAAGTACCCTCACACTTTGGAAAGATTCCAGCAAGATTGACATTTGTTCTGGAAACTCCAGACCGGAGTCTCCGGTCTGCCTGGACCGGAGTTTTCGGAGGCGTCCCCGGAGGAGGCATCAGGAACATGCCTAGGTCAGACTATATCGGGGTGCGGAGCAAGGACCGAAGGCTCCTCCGGAGTCTCCGGTGTGGCCTCAGACCGGAGTCTCCGGTTCTACAAGACCGGAGTCTCCGGCCCACATGGGTCATAAAAGGGCCTGGTCGCACTGCATACTGGTCCAGAGACTGGACCGGAATCTCTGGTGTAGATCGGAGTCTCCGGTGTACAGACCGGAGTCTCCGGTCTGGTTCTTCTCCAACGGTCAGAACACGGTTCATGGAGGGGGTTGCTTATAAATAGGGACCCTTATCCCCTTCCTCCAGTTGCTAGAGCTGCTCAAGAACACAAACCCCATTAGAGCCACCAAATCTACAAGATCTCTTCATCCAACCATCCAAATTCATTGATCTTTGGAGAATCGAAGGAGGAGGCCTTGATCTACAGCTTCACCAAGAGAGATCTTAATTTCCCCCTCATTCACTTGAGGGCCCCCATGCTCTAGTGTTTCTTTGGAAACCCTAGCTTTGATTTGGTTCTTACAAGCTTGTCTTTGATTGTTTGACAGCTTGCTTGTATTCGGGAGCCTCCAATTAAGTTGTGGATGTGTGCCTCGAATTTGTTGTAAAGGTGCCGGCTTCCACCTCGAAGGTCACCGATATAGTGGAAGGTGAATCGATCCCCTTGGGGTGAGGTTCATCAGAGAACAAGGGAGGCCTTTTGTGGCGTTGGTGGTTTGAAACGATCCCCTCTCCAAACATAGACGTACTTCCCCTCAAAAGGAAGGAACTATGGGAAACAAATCCTCGTGTCTCCGCGTCCACCACTTTGGTTACTTATATCCTTTACCGCACTTGATTTACTTATTCTTGCTTAATGTTAGGTTAGTTGTTGCTTGTTTGTCATATAGGTAAATTCACCTTAGTTGCATAATCTAGAGAATTTACCTTTCTTTTCAAACCCTAAATTGAAAAAGAAGAAAATTTGAAGTAGCACCTATTCACCCCCCTCTAGGTGCCCATACAATCCCTTTCACCATGTTTTCTGTATGTGAAACAAACAAACATTTTTCAATGCATGTTATTCATGATTTTTGTTTGCAGCCTTCATGTTGCATGCATAGTTACTTTGTCCTATTGTTAGAACTCCATCTTTCATGCACATGTTTAGATTTCTTTGATCCCAGCTTTCAATGCTTACATATGATTTGATCTTGGTTTTGATGGTGCATGTCACCTAAAAAATTATCCTTTTATCACTTACCTACTCGAGGAGGACGAGTATGAGTTAAGCTTGGGGATGCTTGATACGTCGGAAACGTATCTATAATTTTTTATGTTCCATGCTTGTTTAGTATCTACTTTGCTTTGCTTTGTCCACACTTTGAGGTGATTTTCATATGTTTTCTGGTACTAACCTATTAACAAATAGCCACAGTGCCAGTTGCCTGTTTTCTGCTGTTTTTGGTTCCAGAAAAGCTAGTAATGAAATATTCTCGGAATTGGACGGGACAAAAGCCAAAGTCAATATTTCACCGAGGAGAACATAGAGTCTAGAGGAGAGACTTTGTGCGGTGCACCTCGGCCGTGCACAGGGAGGTGTGGTGCCACTGGCTGCCTCCCAGCCTCGCCTCTCTGCCTATAAGAAGCCCCCGATGCCTAAACCCTAAGGACCCGATCAATATTCCACGAAACCGCCTGTAGCCGCCGCCACCATCGTCCCTAGATCGGGGGGATCTGAAGCTCTTCACGTCACCCTGCCGGAGGGGAGATCATCCCGGAGGCCTTCTTCTTCATCATGTCAGCCTCCGGTATGAAGCGTGAGTAGTTCCACCTTGGACTACGGGTCCATGTAGTAGCTAGATGGTTGTATCTCCTCCTTTGTGCTTTCATGTCTAGATCTTGTGATCTCCGTTCATGATCAAGATCTTATCTATTTGTAATCCTGCATGTTGTGTTTGCGGAGATCCGATGGATATTGAGATTACTATGTCAGATTGATTAATGATTTTGTCTTATTGATTCTATCATGTCTGTGTTGTTTGTGATCTTGTATGCTCTCCGTTGTTAGTGGCTATCTTGGCCAAGTAGTTGCTAGTGACTCCAAGAGGGGGTATTTATGCTCGATAGTGGGTTCATGCCTCTATTTAATCAAGGGAAGTGACAGAAATCTCTAAGGTTGTAGATGTGTTGTTGCCACTAGGGATAAAACAATGGTCTCTTGTTCATGGAACAAGTGGATTGTTTACCTTGCACACTTTGCTTAAAGCAGTTGTCTGTTGCTTGTAACTTAATACCGGAGGGGCTTCGGATGATAATCCAAAGGTGGACTTCTAGTCATAGATGCAGTTGGATGGCGGTCTATGTATCTTGTTGTATTGCTCAATCGAATCTCATAGGATCTTTATCTAGTATTGCTGTTATGCCTTGCTCAGTCCTGTCAATTGCCCTGCTGTAATTTGTTTACCCAGCATGCCATGTTTGTTTATCTAAGGAGAACCCCTCTAGTGAACTATGGACCCCGGTCAAATCTTTACCATTGATACATCTTCCACTGTTACTGTTTACTTGTTATAAACCATCATCACCTTCCACACCATATAGTTAATCCTTTGTTACAGCAACCGGTGAAATTGACAACCTCACTATTAGTTGGGGCAAAGTCTTAAGTTTGTGTTGTGCAGGTTTCCACGTTGCTTGCAACACCTTTGAGACGTTTTCTTCCTTCTACTGGTTCGATAACCTCGTTTTCTTACTAAGGGAAGACTTGCTGTTGTGCTGCATTATACCTTACTCTTGGGGTTTCCCGACGAAGCGCTCCACGTTGACGCAGCGCCATCAGTGATCTCCCTACATAAAAAAAATCATATTCATGAGTTTCAAAAAATTGAATATAATTATGAACTTTGTCAATGACATGTGCTACAAGCATGCAAAATCGGAATCCAGGATTCTTTTTAATATGCAAAAATGACAAAATTAGATATCAGAGACCTTACCAAGAGCGGCATGGTCCTCGAACTATGAGCTTACAACTCCAAAAGATATGGGACTTTCACCGTTGTGCCAAATGAAAAATGCAAAAAAAAATGTTGACAGTTTTGCCAAAACCCAAAGTTGGTCTATGGTCAAATTTTTGAATATCACATTTGGTCAAATAGAAAGATGAACTTTCAGCAGGGCATGCAAAGTGGATGGGCTCTGTTTCCCGCCCGTTGTCTGTACACATAATGTGAAAATTTATTAGGTATTTCCAATATAATAATTTAGATAAAATAGCTATTGAAATGTTGGGAGTTATAGGGAATAAACTACTCCCTCCATCTCAAAATAAGTGATGTGACTTTGTCTAGATAACCACGCCTCTTATTTTGGGACAAAGAGAGTATATAGGAATCATGGATTTTTTTCCTAAGGAGATATCAAATATTTTGCACATATAGGCTATATATGGCCTAGGGATGACTCCCCGACTTATGGAGAATTTTATAAACAACGAAAATAAAGTTTCTTAGAAAGGCTAGAATAGGATTTTTTTTGAAATGCATAAATAGAAATATTTTCCAAGAGTTCTGCTTTGAGAAAATATGTAATGACTCATCTACTAGATCATACCAGGTGTAAAATATTGAAAACCCATCAAGTCTCAAGCTAGGGCAACGTTTGAGAGCAAACCTGTGTCGGGAGGCAGCCATTGCTCATGAACCCGCATAGAGCCCTGCGGTTCTTTTGCATGTGCCGCCCACCACGGCCACCGATCGCCTTGCCACCGCCTTCGGGTCTTCGAAGATCAGTGAGTCCCTCGCCTCATTTCTTACTTGCCAAAGATTATACAACAGCGTAAGCATCCACACCGTCTGGTCGCTCGAACCCTTCCCTATCTAGTCCAACAACCATCCTTTGAGGTCTGAATGGGAAGCCAATTTTTTCGGTGGTACTTCAAAGCATTTCCCAGTTTGTTCTGCAAGATGAGTCCAAGCCGACGCCGAGTGAGGGCATGTCCAAAAACGGTGGATCAAACTTTCAGTTCTGCCGCATGCTAGACAGATAATGCCATCTTTAATCTTTCGATGACTAAGTTCATTCCCCACCGCTAGACCGTTCTCCACAAGGCGCCAGACATGGACTTTTGTTTTGCCTGGAACATCAGCACCCCACAGCGCGAGCCACCCCCTATGTTCAGCACAAGATCCCGACGACTCCTCCATACCCCTTGCAGCGGGCTTCCGCTGCATTGCAAGATGATAGGCAGACTTGACCGAGAACACGCCGTTCTTGGTGAAATTCCATGCAAGGAAATCTGTCGAGCCAGGTCGGCCCATAGGGGTGCGAAGGATATCAGCCACGTCCAAATCAACAAAATGGTCTCAAATCTTTTGGTGAATCCATGTCCCGGAACAAACAAAATACGGCATATAATTTGAAAAGTAGGTAGCACGAGACGGTTTTAAAATAATACTCCCTCCGATCCATATTAATTGATTTGGATTTGTCAAAATTTAGATAAATCTATATACTAAATAGTGTCTAGATTCATCTAAATTTAGACAAAACCAAGTCATCTAATATGGGTCGGAAGGAGTATTAGAAAACTAATTTCTGGTCTGACTTTTGAGCAACCCGTACGTGTAAAAATCTGTAACTAGTGAATGCTGTGCGCTAGGGGTTGTTCATGTTTATTATGCACTTGGCTGGCGGCTGCGGAAGAACACCGTTTCGCCTCGGGTAGGGCCGGGTGGTTTGACCTCAACGTGGTGGTTGGCGAGATGGGCTCGACAACTCACTCTGACGTGGCAACATGACTGCTCTGACCTCTGATCCAGTGATCGCATCAGCTGGTGGTGGGCCCGCCAAAGGGCACCCTCGAAGTCAATCAGCTCGATGTGAGACTGTTTTTTTTTTTTGAACAGTCAACGGGTGGAACCCACCCGACAGGAAGCTGCTATTAAAAATCTGGAGTACAAGGGAACCCAAAAGAACAGAAAAATTACACAGGGGTTCAAAAATAAGCACAAAGAACCTTGGGGAAAAACTTGAAAAGCAATCAAGTCCCCGGTCCTCTTCCTCCTCCAGAACCATGAGCTCCGGTGTCGGCTGCAAACGGCGGCTCCAATGCCACTTGGAGACGGGAGCAGAAGAATTCCGACGGACGGAGCAGAGCAGCGGCGGAGCGGCAGCCCTACTGCCATTCGGTCCGGCGCAAAGACGGGAAGATGCCGCCACGATACACTGGAGAGGAGCTCCAAAGAAACCGCCACCGTAGACTCCCCGACTGCACACTCGAAGCGACCACCACAGGCAGACAGGAGAGAAGCCCATCGCGACATGGACAGCACCAGCGCCTGGACGAAAAGAAAAGGGCGACGCAGCCACTCGACCCCCCTCGCCACCACGACCGGCCGGGAATCAAGCAAAACCACGTAGCCACCTCCACGCCCACCTCCCTCGCCACCAAGGCCGGCCAAGGAGAGCTAAGAGGCCACATATCACACGCCAAGCACCAGCTCCTAGGCGCTTTATGAAGGGCTTGCCACCAGTAGGTCTCCGGCTTGGATCCACCATCGATCTAAGTGGAGGTCGAATCCTTGGCGCCGCGCCAACGCACCAAGAGGAGCCCCTGCCACCACCAGATCAAGCTGAGGAGGGCACTCTCTTCCAATCCCCCTCACCACCACGGCCGGCCGGGAACGGGAGAGCAGAGCCACCACAAGCTTGACGCGGGGCGGCGGGTCTTATTACGGAGATCCCGGATCCAGAGACGAGGCACACCAACTCCGGCCACCGGAGCACGCCGCGCCCAATCTCCACCACCGGATGTGCCAAGCTCGACCCACCCTACTCCACAACTCTAGGCTGTGGCGCAACCCTAGAACTACTCCGGCGCCTCCCCTCCGCCACCTCCGGCCACCATGGCCGCCGGAGGGGCTCGGGATCGGCCCGGCCTCGCGAGATCTGGAAGGGTTACTGTAGCAGGCTCTTAGGGGGAGAGGAAAGGGGTGTTGCACAGGATGCCATCTCTCTGTCGTGTCCCTGTGCCGCTGAACTCGATGTGAGACTGTGAGCGACGGTGAGTAATTTGCTGTGTGTTGATTGGAATTTGGAAGACAGGACAAGGCTGGACTGGTTAAGTGTTGTACTGTATGTTTGTTCATCTAGGTTACCGCCAAAGTAAATTGGAGGGTTAGCACTGGAACTTCATGTCGTTTTAAGTCGACAGTACACGCATCCATCCACTGGTAATAAACGTATTCCCTCCGTTTCGGACTATAGGACTAATCATAATTTTGAAGAGATTCTAAAAAATTAGACTAACTTATTGTTCCAACTTACTCTCCTCTAATTACTCCAATCGATTCCTCTTCTCCTTCCGTGGCGTTTCCTTTAGATGATGGTGTGGTGCTTCCTTCAGATGCCACCGTCCGATTTTGTCCTCCTTCCTCCCCACGGTGAAATCGTGCTTCTTACAGATGGTGGATGTGCTTCTTGCAAATGGTGGCAGTGCTTCCTTCATATGATGGTGTGGTGCTTCCTTCAGATGCCACACCCTGATTCTGGCCTACATCCATCCGATGGTGATCGTGTGCTTCATTCAGATGGAGACCGTGCTTCTGGCAGATGTTGGTTGTGCTTCCTTCTGCTCCTCGGCAACGCCGGGGATTGGAGCGGCATGGACAAAATGATGCTGCAGCATGAAGGCTTGGTTAACAGTGAAGTAGGCACATGTTCATGAGATGAATTATAGAAAGAGACTGCACAGATTTAAACTTCAAAAGTAGAGAAGATATGAGCAGATTAGGACCCAAGACGCTTTCAATTACCTTCCTCTCATTCATGTCATTGTTGATGGACCGGTGAAATTAACCTCTGACTCGTTGCATCGGCCAGAGTGTAGACTCGCTGGTCGGACGCATCAGGGATGCCTTCAAAAACGATCCCCACGGCGAAACGTCGTGTGCTGGCGCAGGAGTCGATCCAGATGAAGGCGCATCTCTCCACGCAGTGAGAAGAGCAGGCACGGCAGGGCGGGTATGCAAGGCCGTGATGAGAACAAAAACGGAGAAGAAGATTCATTTGGGGGAGGCTAGCGGAAGGTATCATAACTAGCCAGAAATTTTGGGATAGCAATTAATGTGCGCAGTTAACAGAAGAAAAAACTGGAGAAGAAATGTCAGGCCATTCGATGGAGACTAGTAAATGGATGGTATTGAAAGGTTCTGATGGCTTGTTTCCCATCGGACCACGATATGTAGTGTTTACCAAATTTCTATGTCTCTCCCGTTTTTCATGGCCAATGAGTAACCATCTTGGTTCCAGTAGTATTTTTCTAATTGGGCTACCGATGGGGAGGAATGGACGGCGCCTCACCCTGGCGCCGGGGGGCATGCCGTTGCCGGCAACGTCGCCGGGTGGTTCGTCTGGTTCTAGGTTTCAGTGTCTCGGGTCGGACTCAGACTCCGACGGGAATGCTGGGGCGGAGGTTCGGGTGGCATTGGATGCCCTCGAGGACGTCGATGGTGGCCTGGGGTGGACGTCGGTGTCGCGCCGGCGTCAGAAGACATGGGAGGAGCTCAAGAAGGCTTTCTGGGAAGAGGTCGGCTTCCCCACCAAGGCGTCAAGGTTCTAGGAGCGGAAGTCGGAGTCCCCTCCGGGAGAGCTGGTTTCGCCGGCAGTGGGCGCAGGGCACTGCAGATCGTCATCGCCGGCGAGTCATGGCGGTGCTGTAAGAGGCGATGATGCTTCATCTATTCCTGGGTGGCGTCTCAGCAGCGGCCCTTGAGTGAAGCCTTGGAGAGGCCCTCTGCCCCACGTCGGAGGTCGTCGCCGCCGATTCTCGGGGATCTGATCGCCGCGAAGATGTCGATCATGCGTGATCCGTTTGTTCCGCTGATTGCTGAGGTGGCAAAGTCGGTTGGGCCCACATTTGTTTTTTCCTGGGAGGCGGTATGAGACGGCTTTGGAAAGCCAGGTCTTCTGTTTAATAGATACCAGATCGCTCAGAGTCCTCGGCTCGTACCTCTCTGCCCTCGTCGTCGCCTCCTTCAATGTCTGGCTGCTTCCCTCCTTCGCCCGCATCGCCTGGCCAGGGATCCTTCACCCAGGTTGTCCTCGCTGCCATGTCACACCAACCGGGAGCGGCTCCTGCCACTACCAGCGTACCCAGAGGGCCTGCAGCTCCGCTGGGCCACGTCGCCCGTGCTGCTGGGGCGCCTGGGACGGTCGCTGGTCCTATCACTGGTCCACCGCGGGCACCTAGGGCTGCTGCCGATACTGCCGTTGTTCCGCCGAGGCCTCCTACAGCTGGGTCATACGACGCTCCTCCACTTCCAGGGACGGCCGGGAACGGTGCTGGTTTGAGTGGGCAGCACGTCTATAGACATGGTCCGCCTCCGTTTTCGGGTCCGCCGGGGATGCCTCCGCCTAGAGTGGCGCAGATGCGGGGACCATACTCTTATGCTCCTCATGCAAATGTTAACTATTTGCCACCACCGGTTCAGCATCGTCCATTACAGCTACCATATCAAGGTTCGCCAGCTGGTGGAGTTGGAGGGATGATGCCGTTTCAGCATGTGGCTGGAGGGCAGTCGCGGGATAATCACTTTGTGGTCGGAGTGGGTGCACCTGCTTCTCAGACGGCACCCAAGAGGAAGAAGATGAAGCAGCCACATGTTCCTGACTAGGGGATGGTCGCGCCTCAGGTCCATGCTAGTGGACACTTGCAGCAGCCGTCTGTGCACTATGCTCAGCCACAGATGCAATCTGTGGGGGATTTTGGTGAATCCTTTCCGGCTCAGGGTCAGCAGTTACAATATCAGTATGATGTGCAGGGTAAGCAGGTTCATGGTCTGAGTCTCCGACGCCGGTTGCCGCTACTCCTCAGCCACATGTTGTTGCGCCACAGGTATCTTCTGTTGTTGGGGGTAAGAAGACTAGCAAGTTTGTTCGGTGCTGGAAGTGTGCGGTTAATACTTATGCAACCAAGGATTGTAAGGCGGTCCACTATTGCTACATTTGTGATTGCGCTGCACATCCCATCTTGAGGTGTCCGGTGCTGAAGCAACCACTCTTGACTCCGTATATGGCTGGTATTGGCGGCGACCAAACTCTGTTCACTCAGATTCCGGATGCGGTGACTTGGGGTCATCTGGCGCGCAGTCAGAGCCCTATTGCTTTAGTAAGAGTTTCTGGGCCGATGGTTTCAGCGGAGGTTGTTCAGAGGCAGATTTCCAGATGGTGCCAGGTGCATGTTTAGTGGAAGTGGGAGGCATTGCCTTATGGAGATTCTGCTTTCTTATTGAGCTTCCCGTCGTTTGAGGATGTGGACAGGGTTGATGGAATCCTGATGACTGTACCGCTTAGTACCGCTCAGCTTACCTTCTCAGTTTACCGGTTGGAGGAGGTGCCACATAAGTTTGAGATGCAGCAGGTTTGGCTACATGTTGAGGGGGTTCCCCATATTTTGCGTTCTTTTCAGGGTCTATGGACTGTTGGAGGACTCATGAGGAACACTCTTGATGTGGATTTATTCAGTCTGCGGAAGCGGGAAGTGGTTCGTATTCTTGTGGAGATGTTCGATACGAAGGTTTTTCTCAAGCTGAAGGATTCCCTTGGCCACTATATTGTATCTGATGCTGTGGTTAAGCATAAGGTCTTTGAGTTTCGTTTCCGGATTGAACTCGAGGGTTATATTCCAGAACTAGAGTTTGTACCTTTCTTGTGGAGAAAGGGAGATGATGATGCGGATGATGATGCCAATGGGAAGTCGTTGGAGGATCCTATGGATACTTCTGATGCTGCTGCTGCCACTCAGGGGTGGGTTCTGGTTCTTCCTCGGCTCTACAGGGTACCTCCACGTCTACATCTTCCAGTCAGGGTGTGCAGAGGGTGTTTGCAGTCACCCCTTTTAATGCTAATCCGGTTACTCCGCGAGGACAACAACTTCTGGACGCACTTCCTTTGGATTCCCCTCTTCGCGGAAAGGGTTCTTCATCGGCGACTCGTGTTTCTCCGGCTCAGCTACAAGAGGCTCTTCATTCTGCTTCTGCCCCTGTGCTGCGGTCATGCTCTGCTTCTCCTGCGAGGTCCAGAACGCATATTATGGGTGTTGGTTCTTGGCCGGTGCTTGAGGTGGTGGTTCCTTCAGAGGGCCCGTGGAAGCTGACCCAAGAGGGGTTGGCTGACCGCGACGTTCGTGAACAGCTTGAGGATGATGTTGTGCTCAGTCCGAACCAGGAGGGGTTGGCTGACCGTGACGTGGTGGATGACCGCGTCTCCCTGGTTAGGGAGGACCTGGAGACGCATCTGGACGGGTGGCCTCCCTTGGTGGGTCATGTGACCTCTTTGGTCGATGGGGGCGACCGGACCCAGGAGGGGTCTAGTTTGCCTCAGTCTCCGGCACAGGCTTCTTCTCCTGATGTTGCTTCGCCAGTTGCTGCACAGGGGAGTGGTACTCCCTTCAGGAGGAGCGCGCGCCATGGAGTCGATGCCTCTGGGGCGTCCACGACTGATGAGGACTCCATGGTCAAGGCCATGCGGCGTAAGGCGAAGAAGAACTTAGATTCGACGGGTATAATAAGTTCGTCGAAATCCTTTTTGTCCTTTTCTACTCCTGTTATTTCTTCTAAACTAGCCAATGCTAGCATTAGCTTGGGTAGATTTGTACATGAGGTTTCTTTTTCTTCTAATGTTTTGCGACATATGGAGGTTGACCGTCTAAGGGTTACTCCTAAGGTCGGTGTTGTTCCTAATGCTTCACTAACCGAGGAGGAGGAGTTGCATGCCATAGTAGATGGTCAACTTCTTACTCACTTAGTTGGTGAAGTGTCGGAGGTGGACTTTGATGAGACTGGGCTTGCTTCTATGCATGAGTTGAAAGCTTCTGGTCAGAAATCAAAGAGCCTGTGGTCACGCAAGAGATCCTGTGTATCCAAATCTCATATAGTTTCTCAATAAATGGAATGTTTTAAAATATCAGAGGTCTTCGGGACTTGGCTAAACATTTATTCTTTGCTGATTGTGTGAGAGATCATAATTTGGATTTTCTGGGTATTTCTGAGACCGGTAGACGTGATTTTTTACAAGCTCTACTCAATCGCCTTTCTAGTGGAGTGGACTTTACGTGGATATCACGTCCACCGCGTGGTAGATCTGGGGGTATCCTGTTAGGCGTTCGAGATGAGACTATAGAAGTTTTAGCAAGTTCGATGGGAGATTTTTTTTATCAAACTCCATATCTGTAACAAGGCTGATAATTTCACATGGTCTTTAGTCGCCGTATACGGGGCTGCTCAGGATGTTTACAAGGCCGACTTTTTACGCGAGCTTGTGAATTTAGCAAAGAATAATCCATATCCTATTCTTATAGGAGGTGATTTTAATTTGCTTAGATTCCCTCACGAGAAAAGTCGGGGTCGGTTCGATGAACATTGGCCTTTTCTGTTCAATGCTGTTATAGACAGTCTGGACTTAAGAGAGGTTACAATGTTAGGAAGGTAATTTACATGGGCTAATAGTCTTCTGAAGCTAACATACGAAAAACTAGATATAGTGCTTATGGATACTGACTGAGAACATAAGTTTCCTATGGTAACTGTTCGCGCTCTAGAACGTATTGAGACTTTGTCGGATCATGCTCCTTTGCTTCTATCTTTTGGATCACCGTCACGGAAGTCTATGAATGAGTTTAAATTTGAACTTGGATGGATGATCCGTGATAGTTTTTACGAGATGGTTAAGGCTATTTGGGAGAAACTGGTCGGTGGCCAAACGCCTATCCTACGATGGAATAACAAAATGCGAGATTTACACAAGTTATTTCGTGGATGGGCTAGGCACACAGCTAGGATCCTAAAAAAAAGAAAAAATACGCCTAACATCTATAATCGATGACTTAGAGGCTTCCGTGGAGGTCAGACCGTTAACTGCACAAGAAACTGATCTTAAAAGCCAATCGAATGCAGAGATAGCCCGACTTCTGCGCGAGGAGGAACTCAAATGGTACCAACGCTCTAAAGCAAAATTCATTCTGGAAGAAGATGCGAATACAAGATACTTCCATGCTGTTGCTAATGGCAAGCATAAGAAGAAACTTATTCACTCTCTGATTCAGGATGAAGGTATGATTGAGGGACAAGAGCAACCGAAGTCATATATTACAGCTTATTATAAAACTTTGTTTGGGTCTCCAGCGGAAAATTCATTCTCTCTGGATGAGTCCCAAACGACAGACATCCCCCAGGTTTCTGCTGAAGAAAACATCTTTCTAACTGCCTCATATACCGAGGAAGAGGTCAAGGAAGCGGTTTTTCAAATGAAACATAACAAAGCGCCAGGACCTTATGGCTTCCCAGCGGAGTTTTATCAAAAATTCTGGGACGTTTTCAAAGAGGACCTGATGAATTTGTTAGGGTTTTTACAGGTCGGTCAATTGAATCTCTTTATACTAAACTTTGGCAATATAATCTTACTGTCTAAGATTAACAATGCAGAACGTATAGAACAGTACCGTCCAATCTGCTTGCTTAACGCTAGCTTTAAGTTTTTTACTAAAGTTGTCACGATTAGACTAAATTCAGTTGCCGACCATGTTGTTAGTCCGTCTCAAACTGCGTTCATGCAAGGAAGAAATATCCTAGATGGTGTTGTAATTCTGCATGAAACAATTCATGAACTACACTCAAAAAAATTAAATAGTGTATTGTTCAAGATTGACTTTGATAAGGCTTACGATAAAGTTAATTGGTCTTTCCTCCAGCAAACACTCCGCATGAAAGGTTTTTCTGAGAGTGGCGCGCTCTTATTCAGTCATTTGTGTCTGGAGGTAGTGTTGCCACTAAAGTAAATAAAGATACTGACAAATACTTCCAGACCAATAAAGGACTGAGACAAGGGGATCCATTATCGCCTTTACTATTTAATATAGTGGCTGATATGTCGGCTATCCTTATTGAGAGAGCAAAGGCTGATGGTCAAATTGAAGGTTTAGTTCCACATCTTATTGATGGTGGACTCTCTATTCTTCAATACGCTGATGACACAATCCTTTTTATGGAACATGATCTAGAGAAGGCTAAGAATTTGAAATTAATTTTATCAGCATTCGAGTAGTTATCTGGGCTTAAAATAAACTTCCATAAGAGCGATTTGTATTGTTTTGGCGAGGCTCAAAACGAGGCCCACCTATATGCTGAACTTTTCGGTTGTGGTCAGGGGAAATTTCCAATCAATTATTTGGGTATACCAATTCATTATCGGTGTCTCACAATTGCTGAATGGAAACTTGTTGAGGAAAGACTACAAAAACGTCTTAATAGTTGGAAAGGAAAATTATTATCCCTTGGTGGAAGACTAGTACTCATAAATTCAGTACTTACTAACATGGTACTGTATATGATCTCGTTTTTTCAATTACCCAAAGGGGTCTTGAACAAAGTGGATTATTTCCGTTCAAGATTCTTTTGGCAAGGGAATAGTGAGAAAAAAATATCGACTGGCCAGATGGAATGTGGTTTGCCGTCCGAAGGAGTTTGGTGGACTAGGCATACACGATTTGCAAGTCAAAAACACCGTGTTTTGGGGCAAATGGCTTTTTAAACTACTTACTAAAGATGGTGTTTGGCAAACCATGTTATGGAGGAAATATGTGGGGTCCAAAGTTGTGTCTCAAGTGGTTTGAAAACCCGGTGATTCATATTTTTGGGCGGGTCTTATGGCCACCAAAAAAAACTTCTTTCGTTTTTGTGCTTTCGAGATTAAGGATGTACCACAAGTTAGGTTTTGGAAAGATAAATGGCTCGGCCAAATTACTCTTCGCGAACAATATCCAGCTCTATATTCGATTGTTAGACACAAAGGAGATACAATTTCCACAGTGATGGAAGAAAATCCTCCTAATGTGTCTTTCAGAAGAAGTCTCATTGGGCCTCGACTGGTATCTTGGAACAATCTACTATTACGATTATCCACGATACAGTTGTCAGACGGTGTTGACGTATTCAAATAGAAATTACTAGCAAGTGGTAAATTTTATGTTGGATCACTATATAGAACTTTCATCCAACCTGATATCACGGTCGATGATAATAGTAAAATTTGGAAAATGAAAATACCCCTTAAGACGAAGATATTTGCTTGGTATCTACGGAAAGGAGTAATTCTAACAAAAGATAATCTTGCAAAGAGGAATTGGCATGGAAGTACTCAATGCGTTTTTTGTCAGACAATTTGACATTCATTCTTTCATTATAAATTTGCTCACTCTATATGGTCATTCATCCAAATAGCTTCTGGTTTATCTCCCCCATGTTTCGTAACCAATGGATTTGGTAATTGGTTGTATGGAATTGTTGATAAGTACACAAATTTGTTTAGGGTGGGAGCGCTTGCCATCATATGGTCGCTATGGCTTTATAGAAATGATAAGATTTTTAATAATATTGTGTCTTCTCCTCTACATGTTATTTATCGAGCCACAGCTATTCTCCGATCATGAATTATTCGACTTATTTCTGGCGCGATTGGAGGACAAGACGAGGGATATTTTCTTTCGACATAGATGACCGCATGATTTGAGGATTGATCTACCTTAGTTTGTAGACTTTTTTTCGATAGTGCCTTCTTGTAAGGCTTGTCTACTTTTTTCACTAGTTTTGTCGTTCGTTTGGCTTTGTGCATCTTGGTTATGCAGAGGCCGGGTGTAAACATTAAACAGTTATGTTAATAAATGCGCGCATTTTAAAAAAAAGTATTTTAAATGGAGGGAGTACTAGTGAAAATAAGGGTGTGTTTGGTAGCTTGGGTTGGTAGAGAATAGCTCTCTGTCTTCATACAAGCTGATCCTAGCTAAGCTGGGCTTAGATTTTTGCCGTGTTTGGTAGCTCGGGTTGGTTGAGATATTTCTGAGTGTGTCACTTGTTTGGTAGCTGGTATGTCTCGAGAGATGTTGAATGTGTCCAAAATTTACATAAAGATCTTTGAATACAAAATGAAAAGCAATCAAGTCCTTTTATACAAAATAAAAAGTAATCAGATCCATGTATGCAAAATAAAAAGCAATTGGGTCCCTGAAAACGCAATCGGGTCCTTGGCGAGATGAGCTCCGGCGAGGGAGCTCCGGGGCGAGACGAGGCCGGGCGTTGAGGTGGCGGCGCGATGCCCTGGCGGTTAGATTTGGGCCTAGCTGGCCATGGCTGCAGGAGGCGGCCGCGGAACTCGTCGAGAAGGCTGCGGCGGCGGAATTCGTGGAGGAGGCGAGGATGTCCTGCTGCTCCCCGACAGGTGAGGATCTTGTGGAGGCGGAGGCGGCTCGATTGGGGGCCGTGGTTGGCCATGGCGGCAGAAGGCAGCGGCCGTCGACCTCGTCCAGGAGCCGGCGGGGGCGGACCTCGTCCGGGAGACGGCAGCGGGCCTCGTCCAGGGGTGGACCTCGTCGAGGAGGAGGCGGCGAACCTCGTCCAGGGACGGCGGCGGTGGATTTCGTCCAAGAGAGCGGCGTGATAGAGAGTGGGCTGGGAGGGGGAAATGAGGGTTTGCGTCGGCCTGTTGGATCGGCGGATCTGATGCGGGTGCGAGGATTTTTCCGGCGAGGTCACTGCCACCGCTAAGCTCGATTTGAGCTTCTCTACCAGGCAGGGCTGAGAGGCCTTTTTCGGGTGAGTTCGGCAGTGCCCACTTTGGAAAGCCGGGCTACCAAACAATAATTTTTCTAGAAATCTCTGTTGAGATAGGAATTGTTGGGTTGGACTGGGCTACCAAACACACCCTAAGTGTAGTGGCACAGATTTGTGCGGTCATCGATTTTTTTTTCATGAAAATGGACGTCTTAATGCTTTATTCTAGAGTTCTAATCGACTTTTATTACTAGCTCCTTTAGCTTAGCCGCCTGTTGGTCAGCTTTAACCAAGCAAATGAATAATAAAGAGATTAAATGAGGCTCGCCAATAAGCCGCCTCAGACGTCAGCTTGATCTTCGTGCCAACTATTCCGTCGGTAGAAACAAACAAAGCCGCACTGAAGATTCTTTTATGAACATCGTACTACCAAAGTCATTACTCTCTGTCTTCAGAATTTCTATGTTGCTTCATGGTCTAAGTGGGTTGCACCACCATAGAGCTTTTTTATGGAATCCTTTCGAAAGTTTTCCTTTTATTAGGCTATAGGTGGTACTCTCTTCCCGGAAATGTACCTTGTTTTGGCCGTCACATCTCTGGCCACCAACCGGGATCATCACCAATCCCCATCTATATCGTGATCGAACTTTCCATGAGGCGAGGATAGGATATACTCAGCTCACTAGAAATCCAAGCCGCCTTTTGCACCATAGGCCGGCAAATAAAAGAAACCATCAAAGGATGGTCTGTGGCATTGCATCACAATTATTTGGGTTACAATTTCTAACTTGCCTCGAGCAACATTGGCTCCAGGGTGTCACGCTCCATTGAGCTGCTGTACAGCTCTCCTGATTCTTGCAAATGCCAATCCAGTGTCCACGACAGGATCCTCACAAAATTGAGGTCCCAGGACCACTAGTTCTACTGCCCGTGAGACAAGCAGGGGCCATGAGGCGACCTACCTGATACATCTCTCTTCTAAAACCATGCCAAACATTATCCCTATTCATTAAAAAACAAGGTAGGACATACAGGTTTAACCCCATGAAGAACTGCCCTAGCAAAACCGACACCGCAAAGGCAATGCAGAAGGATGTGAACCAGAGCTCCTAAAATCAGACTAGGCGCACATCACACTGGCCGCTGCATACACCGAGGAAAACGGCCTCGATACAAATCCTACAGCCTGTGTTCGGCCTCTTTGTGGTTGTTCTTCTCAGCTAAAATCAGTTTTGTCTTCTCCAGCACAACAAAAAATATGGATCCGCCGATGCCAATCCACAACACCCTTGGCTCAATGCCCTGCAAGAAGAACAGTATCGATCAAGTGCACACCAGCAGAGGGAACTCATAGAGAAGTGGAAGTTCTAGGTTGTGTCTCAATTAGTCTGCAGTATATCACAAGACATTTGAAGTGGAAATGTTTCAGGTTAAGGTATTTGAAATGCAAGAGACGGTAAAGTTTACACCATTCTCGGGTTAACTATCCATGTGTCCTGCATATTGTTGTTGTAACTAGCATAAATCAAAGGATCCAGTTGACTGATGTTTACCTTCAAGAAAGCACCTGCGCCTTCTTCCCGTAGAATTGTTTTAGCGCAGCTTATGATTCCGTTGTACTGATTTGCTTGTCCCTGTAAATTGGAGTAAATGTTGAATTAGCCAAAAATAAAAGTGTTTCATCGGAAATGTTGCATAAGCTAACCACTTTCTCATATCTATATTTAGGCTCAATTAATTTGCAAATATCTAATCACAGGGGATGACCAAGGAAACAACTAAAATAATGAAACTATATCATCGAAAGTCAGGTTTAGGTAACCATGCTAATCTTAGACATGAAGATAACTTTCTTGTGTATTTTGCCTGTTAGCCCATCAATACATGTACATAACTGCGTATACCACATTTCACTGGAATGCAACTATCGCTAAGTTAACCATGTTATTAGAGTTCAAGGTAAAACCATATATGGGCTGCTCCCAGTCATGTGTTGGTGTGCCTCCTCCAGAAGCACCACAACCATCTCCATAGGCCCTCGCCCTTTTTTCATTACCCTGCCGCCGCTCCCTTAGAAATTTGGAGTTCAGCTTATGCAAGATATGATTCTCCACTGCTGTAGCTTGGGCAGCTATATGCCTATATCGGACTTGCTTTTCTCCAAGGGATAGGGTATTCAGGTGGCTTCTCACACTACCGCCATCCTTTGTGCTTGCGTGCTGCTCCTACTTGCTCTTTATTCACTCACGGACTGTCGCTTTGTTCTAGCCAGATATGAACGAAGAGGAGCCTGCCACCATCAAAGTTGTACAAGCTCCCTCTTGTGCTTTGTACTCGTCAATCATGAGCTGCATTGGTATACCTTAAGTTCGCTCCAGTTCACTTGTTTTTTGCAACCTCTATAGATCAAACAGGCAACCAAACTTGCATAGTTTTAATTACTTCTGTTGGAAAATACAAATACAAAATTTATGTAAATAAGAACATAGATGGACAACTACATACACCGAAATCCAAACATATGCAATCAAAGATAAAACATAACAGAATGGCATCAATGTAATATTCAAAGTAGATTGTGCTAAATTCTGTTCCTATGTTGGTCTAAATCATATAACACAAGCAAATTGATGATAGCTCACGGCTTGTCGTGTCATGCTTCAATCTCCGGTAGGTGGCGTGGGGCCACTCTTTTGCAAGGATAGTAGTGTTTTTCGCCACCACTTTGCGAAACAAAGGGGTACATGCCACACCGGTACATCAACTATGGCAGTTGGAGAATGAGAACTGAGAACCACACACAGGAAAGTTTTAATCATTTGCATTAATTCATGTTCAGTTTAGGCCAATATAGTGATAAATTCAGCACAAGTTACTTCAATCAACTGCAAAGATGGCATCCGATTGCACATTCTTGTTTATCTCTTTTGTAGAGCATCGTGCTACTTTTATACCTCTACTACTCTGTCCTCTTCAATGATTCTTCCGTCATAGATATGACTTATGACACCTCCCTGCATTGGGTCTTGTTTTCAATCCTCTTCATCATCAAATGTACTCACTACCAGTCTACAACCATCAGATGTGTCCCGGTTCCTTTTGCACCACTTGCATAGCTCAAGTGTGTCTCATAATCATAAGTCTGCTACTTTACCTTTGTCTAATGGTATGGCCAGTCACAATGGTGATCAATCTGCAGATCCACCATGAAGCCTCATACACAAAGGGTGGAGGATGCTTGAAACTTTATAGACTATTATCTACAGGTCGCACTTAGGTAGAAACAATTACAAGTCGTGACTTAGCAAAGCACATAACATTTCGTCCCAAGATAATTAGGATAAGTAAGGTAAATACCACCAGTTTATAGCCGATCCGAAGTTGCTCATATATGCAGAACTGAATAGCGTCAAATGGAAGATCTCGAAGCAGAAAGGATCCATAGCCCTGAAAACAAAAGGAACAGATGAGCCATTGAACTTAGAAATGGCATAGGAAATTAACTCCAATGCCCTGATAAAATAATAGAATTTTTTTTCATGGAATATATTTAAAATCAAATACGTACAGCATAAAGACCTTTAATTCCTTCTTTGCGAAGAATAAGGCGGACAGCATCAGGTGCAGACTTGAATTCACTCAGCTGCATTCTTTGCTTAACCACCTGAATGGAGTCAAATGTGATTCAAACTTGAGAAAAGTAGGTATCTTATACAAAAAAGACAATACCTCTGTAGGAACACGAATAAGAGAAGAAGCAGCCCCTCCAATTGCCCCTGCAGTCTGTAGCATACTTCTTCAGAAAACAATGTCATATTATTCTTATTTCATAGGATAAAAAAATTCAAAGGTGACAAAAAAATACTCGCTCCGTCCTGAATTGGATGTCGCAGATTTGCCTAGATTCACATGTATTTATACACTAAAACACGTTTAGATAAATGTGTATCTAGACAAATCTGTGACAAGTAATACAGAGGGAGTAACACGAATCTACCACAAGGAAAACTTCTTAATCTTAGCAGTAAAATATCAACTAATAAGCTAGAAAAAGATGAAGATTGACAAATTCATGATGGGTTAGCTTCATGCTAACATACCAGATGAGCAACAGCACTCAAATATTCAGGACACATTTCCAGCAGTTTTCTTTTAGTTGGTTCATATACTCCCACAAATATTGCAGAAGCGCTGAAAAAATGGATTTGGTTATAGAATGGACATAAAAAAGGATATATTGCAAGACAATTATAACAACGGTATAATCATGCTCTCAAACATGGATATATAGCAATACTTATCCAGGAAACGGTGCGGCCAACATTCGAAATCAGATCCTGAGTTTCTATATACAGTATAGTACAACATGGAACTGCAAGAGAATAGAAGTATAGAACTAGTGTTTGAAGCATGTGTCGTAGTAAGTTGAAAGAACTGGTATTTGAAGTATTTCAAGCGAATAGAACTAATCTATATATCTTACTCAAGTGATACACAATAACTCCCACAGAGATTTCAAATCTATGCTCATGTTTGCTCCACATTGTCCCAAATAATTATAGCCGTTGGATTAAGATTTTTAAACCATACTTATCTTAATACTTCCTCCAAAATACAGCCCACTTTCTTCAAATAGCCTAGCCCACTTCACCTATAGTTAACTTTGAACAATATGTCATTTTAACTATCATTTCTTTGATTAATTATTATATTTCCATTTGTTAAATTACACTCGTAGTTTAGTTGTCTTGTTGTTCGCTGATCTTACCTATTATTGGTTGCATATGAGATTTTACACAGACACCATGCCTGCTTTGTTCATTTCTTGAGTGCTACTGCACCACATTCTTTTCAATTTTATCAATGCTCTTGATCTGATGTAGTACTATGTTTCCATCTTCCATCTGACTATGTGCAATGTAAATTTTAATGCTCAAAATTCCTCCTGTTTGTGCCAATTGTCCACTAGTACTCAAAGCATGCTTGAAACAGCTGATCACAGAAAATACTGCACCAGACAACACGAAACATATTATGTACTATTAAAAGAAACATGTTATTTTTTGTTATATACTCACGGAAGAACACCGGCAATGTTTCCAGCTAACCCAGCATACAAGCCTTTCCATTCAATCTTACTTATGCCTTTTGCAGCCTGTAGAAACCAGACAATACGGCCTTTTACAACTTATGCTAGTTTTCCGACCAATCTTTGAAATGGTAAACCTGTGTTTTACTTACCTGGAGCCTCGTCTTTATCGTATCGATCGGATATAAGGCTGTTTCCACAACACCGCCTGCAGCTGCTCCAGCTATGGCACCGTCTGGAACAGGCAAAACCACATCAAATACCTCCCCGAACTGTACCATATAGGATAAGAAGGTACCCTTCTACTAGTCCACATTCAGAAAAGCAGTTCCCATAAAAGATAAATTGCATATTTTGATAAAAGAAAGGTCTACATGCCACTGTATTTTGTGTGTAGATTCACAAACTGCATTGTGGTCTCACAGGTAGGAGCGTCCACAGAATGTGTAGAAAATACATATATGGTACTGTACAATGATTAGGTGTTGTAAGCGGCTATATGATTCCAATTATTAAGATTCACAAACCGCATTAAGATCCACAAAATGCATAAGATTCACAAACTGCATTGTGGTCTCACAGGTAGGAGCGTCCACAAAATGTATAGGCACTACCATTTTGAAAAATCTATGGTACTACTGTACAACGATTAGGTGTTGTAAACGGCTCTACGGTTCCATTGATTAATAAGATACAGCGAAAGCCGTACCAAGAAGAAGTCGACGGAAATCGAAGGTCCCTCCGTCTCCACCCTCGGCCATGGGTCACCGTCCCCAAACCGCCGCCTTTCTCTGCGCAGTTCAGAGCCGCCGAGAACAGACGGCGAAGGAAGTAAGAGAGGAGATCGAAATGGTGGGTAGGGGTTTGGATCCAGATTAGCCGTTTCGCTCAGCTTCTCCGCTGGGACCTTTTTTTTCTGTTTTTTGATTGAGGGATTCTCCGCTGGGAGGTGGACAGAAGGGGAAGGGGGGCTCATTTCATTTTTCAGAGAAAAGCCTAGTGCTTGTGGCAGGCCAGATTTGACCGAGCCCAACATACACGAAGCATTTTAGTGCAGCTGCATTAAATTGGGCCTACTGGACCTGAACAGCATGGTCTGAATCAGGGCCTGCGGGCTGTAATCTCCGTAGCCGGATTAGGCCCAAACACAACTTTGTTTTTGACATGCCACACAGACAGAGCACGTCATTATCGGCCACAAGTCACCGACACGCGTGCTAGTAGTACTTCATGAAGCACGTCGGCACGCACGCGCCCTCGAGCCACAACCCTTCTTCAAGTACCGTACGTACGTACAGCAGCACTCGTTGCAACTCTCAGCTCGTGTCTCGCGTCGGCTGCCCGGCCGCTCGGACGCACGGGCCATGATCACATCAACCACGCTACGCCGTGCCGCCGGATGAGCGTGCCTTCCGCCGCCGCCGCCTCCTCGTGGTCCGGACGTGCTCGTACGAGGTCGGCGCGCGCGTGCAGCGTGGCAAGGCACGAGCCATGATTGGGCCGGACGCGACGCGGGCGCTGGAACCGGACGGCGGTCCACTCGATCGAAGGCACCAGTGGTTCACCTCCCGCGCGCACGGCACCCGAGGACCACGTGGCCGTGCGGCGCGCGCCGGAGGAGCCGGCATGCCGCCGCGGCACGCAGGTACGTTCTACCCGCGACTGTGGCGAAGCGCAGAGTACGTCACCGGCATTCACCAGCGTCGAATCAAGAAGAGCGTGTTAATGCAGCAGGGCAGAGAAAGTTAAACGCGCCCCGTCCGTCCCCGCACGCATCGACTACTACACATGTGAGGAGAGGGCCAGCTGAAAAGACGGCGTTGCCCCTGACAGTAGTACGTACAGTTTTGAACGAACGAGCTAGGCCCGAGGAGGGGCGCGTAGTAGTACGACCAGGCCAGGCTGCTGAGTGCTGCTGGGTGCTGGGTCAGGGGAATAAACGCCGACCATGCCGTCACCTGACGTAGGCCCGAAGATTCCTTATCTCTTTCTATCTCTCATCCATCATCGTCTGCGGAGCGTAGTACTAGGAGTAGTGTGTGTGGTCTGGCGCCGCTGTCTGAAAGTTTCAAAAAGATTCGGGGCGATCTCATGGTCCTCCTCGTCGTCTACTTCCCCTACAAAGCCGCGGGAGCGGCCGTACGGAGTACTCTGTATTTTACTGCTGGGATTCAAACGTAGGCACGTATGGGGGCCGTGCAGGTGCAGCACCGACCCGACCCACAAAAGCCGTCGCTTCGCCGTGCTGCTTATAATAGTCGGTCGGCGGCGATCGCACCCGTCAGTTAAACAACCACACGCTCCCCGTAGCAGACCGATGGTGGACGGGTTTTTATTACAGCTTAATAATAAGATTATTAGTTAACGATGAAACCCCGGGCGGAGCGGAGATGTGACCACTGAAAACCAGAAAGCGCCCACGTCCTCGCCGATGCCACTGGGATATTTGCCCTCGTCACGTGCCCTCACGCTTCCAGGCCCGGCTCGTCTAGCCGCGAAACGTGGCGGCGGCGAAGGATGTGCGCTTACGGCTACCGGCACTCGTTTGAACGATGAACGGGGTACGTATTTCGCCTAACCCGTAACAGTCACTACGGTGGGGTCGTGCGTTTTGAATACTGATGATCTGGTCCCAGATGAAAAAATTACGGGAGAGCAACAGCAACAACAGCAGACCATAGCAGACGCCCCATTCCTGTTGGGCTACTCCTGTTCCGCCGCGAATCCCGGGTAGTAGTATTTCCTGTCCGATCCAGACACAGACCGTAACAAAGCAAAAAAGAAAAAAAGAAAACCGAGATCGCCATTGGCTAGCTGGCCACATCAAGGCAACGTGTCCGAAACGCCCCTCTGGTTTGACGACTGCAGCGGCTGGGTTTCCCTGTGACTGGGTCGGTCACGCAGGGGCATCTTCGGCAGCCAGCGGTGGCACGTGCCTGCCCTGGGGTAGTAGAGAGAAGTACAGTAGTAGCCTATCTGGAAAGGCATGAACGGGAGCGATGGAAAAAATCTACGGGAGAGTGGTGGGATGTTTGTTTAGCGTGATGCATGATTCGCCTTTGTGGGCTTGCTTTCCTGTCTCGCCTCGAGGGATCAGATCGGACCAAGTGCATGCATGTTCGTTCTTGACC
Source organism: Avena insularis (assembly GCA_023614405.1). Classification (NCBI taxonomy): domain Eukaryota; kingdom Viridiplantae; phylum Streptophyta; class Magnoliopsida; order Poales; family Poaceae; genus Avena; species Avena insularis. The sequence continues at coordinate 13,104,739 of CM042685.1, forward strand.
GGCTCAGAACTGGCCCGGCCAGGTGGTGTAGGAATCGATTCATCCGTGGGTTCAAATCTGCATGATTAACTGCCGCCTTTGCTTGCTTGCTTGCTTGTAGGCATTAAGTTTGGCGTGCATAACTTCTGCAGCAAGGTTCGAACCATTACGCTAGTACTCCGTTGGTGAGACAGTACCTGTGCCGTGCTAATTTGTATAGCTTCATCTGTTTGTCAGTACTGCTACTCCCTACTACTACTACTACTACTACTACTACTACTGATGGCTGATGAATACGGGGTGGCATCCACAATCAATGTACTGTACCGGGTGCCCCGTCACTAGCAGTACTACGTGCTGGTGGTGGTGTACTACTAAAATTAATTAATTTGCCGCTGCAGGAGTTTTCCCTCCGAAACCTAAGCAAAGGTTCGAATTCAAAACCTACTCGATAGATCGACTAGGAGTACCTTCCAAGGGGAGCAAAACAAACGAAGCGGGCTGGATCGCTCGACGATGTCCCGATCGAACCCACGCATGCATGCATGCACGGCCGGTGGCTTTGATTGCATGCCCTCCACGACGATGATCAGCATGCATGCAAGCAAAGCAGCATCTTGATGGCAAAAGGCATCATCATGCTTGCTTGCTTACGGCGACACGCTCATTCGTACTGCTCGTACTACCAGCCAGCCAGCCGTGTCGTAGTAAGCCTGGTGGTAAGTGTTAAATATATATATATATATATGTAGAAGCACAGAGACGCATGTGTAGCCTGTTTACCGGCGTGCTAACACCACACATGCCATGCGGCAGCATCGCACCAGCAGCAGCATCGATCGATCTGCATTCTTTTCTTTTCTTTTCTTTTCTTTTTTTGGCGAAATGATCGACACCTGCATTCTGCAAGCAAGCAAGCGCAAACACGATGATTAACCATGCAAGTGGCCCAACAAACAGACCATAGTGTCACTTTCACCGTACGTTTTAATTATGTACTAGTATGTGACTAGCCTCGCACTTGCATCCTGCATGCTTTTTTTCTGCCTCTTCCTACATAAGCAACTTTTGCGGTCATCACCTTTTCTGCAGCGCCATCCAACCAGCTTTGCGAGGCTAGCCGGCCGGACGGACGGACGGACGGACGGAGAGAATCCGTACGCGCCCGGGTCGACCTTGTGATCTCGTCCTTGGTGCCGGTGACGTCGCGGCGAGATCCGGAGGATATCGTCGATCGTCCGTTGCATGCCTTCTTGGCGATCGAGGGTCCTATCCTATAGTAGTACGCCCCGTGCAGCTGCTAGCAGGTACGGTCTCGATCTCGATCGATATGGCTTCTCTGTAGCTAGCCTTTTGTGCCTCCTTCCCTAGCTTAGAGCTAGCAATGAATCGTGGTACATGCATGCACTCGTCGTGCTCTCGTGCGTGCAGCATGTCATGTGTAGTGTAGACGCCGTGCCTGTGAAGGAGGGACGGAGGGGAACAGTGGCTGGGAGTCAAGGTTCTGTTCACGAGAGGAGAGTTGTCATGCACCTCAAAGATTGGGGATCGTCCAATCTCGATCGGATCGTCGTCTCGATCGATGGATGGGTGTATATTCTCTCCCATCATCTCGTGCTCCTGGCGTTGCTGATGGGTTCTGTAGGGCTCACTTGCACTGCACGTACTGTTTGGACTCTTGCATGCGCGCATTGTCTTGTTCCGTGGACGCATCTCCCTCCCTCCCTCGTGTGAGTGAGTGTGCGCGCATGTGTTGGCCTGGCCGCCTGGGTGTAGGCTTTTTCTTGCTTGCTGGGGGGCAGCGGCAGATGGCTCGCACTGTACGTGGAGCACTGGAGGGGCCGCGCGCCCGGGGTACAAAGGGACACTAGAATCGAATAAATCATCAATCCTCCAGAGTCTCCATGTTTTGGTTCGTGTTCCCTAAAAAAAATGTGTAACTATCGTACTAATAATCTGCAATAAAATGAATTTATAATTCTGTAAAATGCAGTACTGTTACTAGATTCGATCGTTCTCCAACTGGTTTGGTTGCTTTTCCTTTACCTTCTTCCCCTTTCTCGCTCGAGTCTTTTTGGGCGTACGCTGTCCCTTTTTGAAACTTGGGTCACCCAAAATCTCATGCATGGCATATGCCGCCTCCTTCCTTCCTTTCTTCCTTCCTTGGACGTCGCTAATCAATTTCATTCTTTAATGAGAGAGAGTACTGGTACTACTACTACTACGGAGTGCTAGTATGCTTTGTCCGCTAACTAATGGCGACGTAGATAGCTAGCTCCTCCTTTTTATTTCCCATCACGGCGCCATCCACGCGCCCCGTTTCCCTCTCTTATTCAAACCTCGCCCTTCTTTTTCTACAACCTCGCTCACGCTTCCCACTGCTCTCTCTCTTTCTTGGTTCGCTAGCTAGTAACCCGACCGCCGCCACTCGCCGGCCGGAGTCGTCAGGTCCGGCGATGGGCAAGGCGGCGCGCTGGTTTCGTGGCTTCTTGGGCGGTGGCGGTGGCGGCAAGAAGGAGCAGAGCAAGGAAAATCAGAAGCCGATAGCGCCGCCCACCAATGCCAAGCGCTGGAGCTTCGGCAAGTCGTCCCGGGACTCGGCGGAGGCCGCCGCCGCCGCGGCTGCCGCCACGTCGGCCGCCGGGACCGGGGGCAACGCGGCGATCGCGAGGGCGGCGGAGGCGGCCTGGCTCAGGTCGGTCTACGACGAGACGGAGCGGGAGCAGAGCAAGCACGCCATCGCCGTCGCCGCGGCCACCGCGGCGGCGGCCGACGCGGCCGTGGCTGCGGCCCAGGCCGCCGTCGCCGTCGTGCGGCTCACCAACAAGGGTCGATCCGCGGCCGTCCACGCCGGCGAGCACCCGCGTGGCCCAGGCGCTGCGGCCGTCCGGATCCAGACGGCATTCCGAGGCTTCCTGGTAATAGGCAAATCAATTTATCTACTACGTACTACAAATCGAACAGTGTTCTTGCTCTGTTCCTATTACCGTAACAGAATCTCGCGTCATAATCTAAAGATGATCAATTAAATCTGTTTTTGCAGGCTAAGAAGGCTTTGCGAGCGCTCAAGGCGCTGGTGAAGCTGCAAGCGCTGGTGCGCGGGTACCTGGTGCGCAAGCAGGCGGCCGCCACGCTGCAGAGCATGCAGGCCCTCGTCCGCGCGCAGGCCAGCATGCGCGCCCACCGCGCCGGCGCCAGCGCGGCTCTCCCGCAGCTCCACCGTCCCCGCCGCTCGCTGGTACGCCGTCATCAGCAATCTAACAGTGTTTGTTCCCTCGCTCTGGTCATCGTACATCTGTAATTAATGCTGACGATTCTATCATGTGCAATGGTGGCTGGTGCAGCAGGAGCGGTACGCGGACGACACGCGGAGCGAGCACGGGGTGGCGGCGTACAGCCGGAGGCTGTCGGCGAGCATCGAGTCGTCGTCGTACGGGTACGACCGGAGCCCCAAGATCGTGGAGATGGACACCGGCCGGCCCAAGTCGCGCTCGTCGTCGCGCCGGGCCAGCTCCCCGATGCTCGACCCCTGCGACGAGTGGTGCGCCGCCAACAACCCCATGTCCTCGCCGCTGCTGCCGTGCCACATGCCAGGCGGCGCGCCGCCTCGCATCGCCGTCGCGACCCCGCGCCACTTCCCCGAGTACGACTGGTGCGCGATGGAGAAGGCCCGGCCGGCGACGGCGCAGAGCACGCCGCGGTACATGCTGAACGCGCCGGCCACCCCGACCAAGAGCGTGTGCGGCGCCGGCGGCTACTCCTCGTCGTCGCTGCTCAACTGCCCCAGCTACATGTCCAGCACGCAGTCGTTCGAGGCCAAGGTGCGGTCGCACAGCGCGCCGAAGCAGCGGCCGGAGCCCCCCGCCGCCACGGCGACCACGAACCGGAAGCGGGTGCCGCTGAGCGAGGTCGTGGTGACGGAGTCCAGGGCGAGCCTGAGCGGCGTGGGCATGCAGCGGTCGTGCAACCGGGTGCAGGAGGCGTTCAACTTCAAGACGGCAGTCGTCGGCCGCCTCGACCGCTTGTCGACGGGGGCCACCGAGAACGACCACCACAGGAGGTGGTGATCTGCTCTCCTCTGTTCTACCCCCACACGGCTGATGGCAGTGAGACGACGAGAGCCTTGCGTAATTAGCAATAAGAATGCGTTTTTATGTGTTCTTGGGAGTTCTCGTCCATGCTTTTTGTTTTGGTATTGTTTTAATTTGTGATAAATCATGTGATTTGTGTCCTTTTTCTTTTATTTGTGTTCGAGGGTCGGAAACAGGTGTACTAGGAAAATTTGATCCACGGTACACTTGGATGTAAATTCTTGCTCTATCCATGAGTTCTTCCATCTGGACTCGCCCTGCTCAACTCTGCACTAGGTTTCTTCATGATGCTGCTCTTCAGAAGAGCACTCATAATAACTTTAAAAAAGTTTTCAGACATTCAGTAAACTTTCATAGCTGCGAGCACATGCAGATCATGATCAAGAGCAGGATGGCTCCTTGAGGGACCTTTTTTCTTCAGCTAATATGGGAATGTTTCTCAAAATATAGAAGACGTTTTGTCCACGAGAATATTCATTGTCCATTGCTCCCCTAATAGTGAAGAGACGAATTGAGCCCCACCATGTTGTCGTCCAATCTTTCTAGTTCGTGATAACCCTACTGATTATCGCGAACTAGAAACAATGGAAGCATTGTGGCTTGGTCCGTTGGATGCTATTCCATACCACCGTTTTGCTTGCCATTATTTATGATTTTTAGCCTCAAGGTAGGCCAACTGCATTATAAAAGCAAAAGTATATATAGAGTAAATCCCGAAGAGGCAATATTATGGTTTTTAGGAAATTTTGATCCACGGTACACTTGGATGTAAATCCTTGCTCTATCCATGAGTTCTTTCTTCCTGCTCAACTCTGCACTAGGTTTCTTCATAATGCTGCACTTCAGAAGAGCACTCATAATAACTTTACAAAAGTTTTCAGACATTCAGTAAACTTTCATAGCTGCGAGCACATGCAAATCATGATCAAGAGCAGGATGGATCCTTGAGGGACCTTTTTTCTTCGGCTAATTTGGAAATGTTTCTCGAAATATAGAAGCCATTTTGTCGACAAGAATATTCATCGGTTTATGGGTTTATGGTTCTCGTAATCCTCACTCATTAGAGAGACATGCCCTGATATTATTAGTTTTTTTGAGTCCGAGAAGATGGATATTACTCCTTACCAACTGAGGCAGCTGGATCCTTTTAGGAAATATGCCTGGAACTGGCTTCCTGCAAAGGAGACTGCTGGGGTATCCTTGTGGGGGTGAGTGAGGATATGTTTGATATATTGTCATGTAACATCCATATTTACACTGTTTCTACATTGCTTAGGAATAAAAAGATGGTGTAGTGTGGAGATTTATATCTGTTTATGGTTTAGCTTATTTGGAATTTAAACTTGAGTTCATTAATGAGCTACATAATGTTTTTCATATGTGGGATGGTCCCATAGGGGGAGACTTTAATCTTATTAGAGAAAGCTGTGAGAAAAACACTGGCAATATTAATCAGCATTGGGTAGATCTGTTCAATGATTGGATTAATAAGTTAAGTCTTATGGAAATAAAAAATGTGGGGAAGAGGTTTACCTGGGATAATAATCATGAGAATTTGGTCATGCCTTTACTAGATAGGGTTTTTGTAATTACTTGCTGGGATGCTCTATTCCCATGCAACAATGTTATAGCAAAACCAAGAGTAGGTAGTGACCACACTCCCCTGATTATTGACACTGGGGAAATTATGCCCCCTCCAAATAAACAATTTAGATTTAAGAAGTGGAGGTTAGAGGTGGAAGGCTTTGATCAGTTAGTTGCTAAAAGCTGGTCTGGCCCCTGTCACCTTAGTAGAGCTCTAGATAGGTGGCAATTTAAAATTAGGAAGCTTAGGAAAAACCTTAAAGATTGGGAAACTAATCAACGTAAGAGTAAGCAGGCTCTTGTAGCAGAGTATGACTTATTAGATATCATGGCTGAGACTCAGCCTTTATCTCCCACCTCTAGAACTAGGATAAAAATATTTCATATGAGTTGACTGAGATTTGAAGAAAAGAGGAGATTAAAGCAAGACAGAGGTCTAGAGAGAGGTATATTTTATAAGGTGATCGTAATATTGCTTATTTTCACTCTGTACCAACAGGAGGAGGAGGAAAAATCATATTGTTGCCTTGGAAGGCCCTGGAGGTGTTGTGGTAGACACTAAAGGTATGTTAGATATTGTTGTTGCTTATTATAAAAAGTTGTTTGGTTTTGAATCTTAGCCAAATATTGAGTTGACTGAAGATTTTTGGGATATAGATGATAAAGTCACTTTACAGCAAAATTCTTTCCTTGAGAGTGACTTTACAGAGGAGGAGGTCAAAGTGGATGTTTTCGGCTCTTATGCTGAAGGGGCTCCTAGACCTGATGGTTTCTCTTTTCTTTTTTATCAGCATTTTCTGGGAGTTGATCAAATATGATCTAATTTCCATGGTTAATGACTGGAATAATGGTCAATTAGATCCTTTTAGGCTGAATTTCTCTCTTTTGACCTTGATTCCTAAGGAGCCTGATGTTGTGTCTATACAGAAGTTTAGACCAATTGCTCTTACTAATTGCAGTTTTAATGTTTTTTCCAAATGTGCTACCAACAGACTGGGTGTGGTGAGTGAAGAGTTGATGTCGCCACATCAAACTGCTTTTCTTAAAGGTAGATACATTTTACAAAGTGTGGTTTCTGCTCATGAGATTATTCATGATATAGTTCAGAAGAAGAAGTCTAGTTTTATTTTTAAATTAGACTATGAGAAAGCGTATGACATGGTTAATAGGGAGTTCCTCTTGGGAATGCTAAGTCAGAGGGGTTTTAGCCCCAAATGCATTAGGATTTTCAAGACTTTGCTAGACTATGGTTCGGTTGGTGTTCGTATTAATGATGTTAATGATGAGCCTAGTCAACTGCAGAGGTTCATTAGGAAACCCCAAGAGGAAGGTATGATGAGCATAGTAGTAAGTTTTCCCTCAGTTATGAAACCAAGGTTATAGAACCAGTAGGAGGAAGGAAACAACTCCAAGGTGTTGCTAACAACTTGGAATCCTGCACAACACAAACTCAAGACTTTGCGCCAACTTACAGTGAGGTTGTCAATCTCATTGGTTTGCTGAAAATAAAGGATTAAACGTATAATGTGGAAGATAATAGTTGCTTGTAGAAAGTAAACGGTAACAGTAGATGATGTATCAATGATAAAGATTGGACCGGGGTCCACAGTTCACTAGAGGTGTTCTCCTTAAGATAGGTAACATGCTGGGTGAACAAATTACAGTGGAGCAATTGACAGGTTGAGAAAGCATAATAATGCAAATACTAGACATCATGAATCCTATGAGATTTGATTGGACATTACAACAATATACATAGACCGTAATCCAACTGCATCTATGAGTAATAATCCACCTTCAGGTTATCATCCGAACCCCTTCCAGTATTAAGTTGCAAGCAACGGATAATTACATTAAGCAATGTGTGTAAAGTAAACAATACAATTATTCCATGAACAAAAGATTGTTGTTTTCTCCCTAGTAGCAACAACACATCTACAACCTTAGAGATTTCAGTCACTTCCCCAGATTACTAGAGGCATAAACCTACTATCGAGCATAACTACTCCCTCTTGGAGTCACAAGCATCTACTTGGCCAAGATAGCTACTAGCAATGGAGAGCATGCAAGATCACAAATAACACATACATGATAGAATCAATAATCAATCTGACATAGTATCTCAATATCCATCGGATCCCCGCAAACATAACATATATGATTACAAATAGATGATCTTGATCATGAATGAAGCTCACAAGATCTAAACATGATAGCACAAAGGAGGAGAAACAACCATCTAGCTACTGTATGGACCATAGTCCAAGGGTGAACTACTCACGCATCATACCTGAGGCTGGCATGGTGATGAAGAAGGCCTCCGGGATGATCTCTCCCCTCCGGCAGGGTGCCTAGAAGATCTTCAGATCCCCCCGATCTAGGGACGATGGTGGCGGTGCCTACTGACTGTTTCATAGATATCTGATCGGGTTCTTAGGGTTTCTGCATCAGGGTGACTTTATAGGCGAAGAGGTGAGGCAGGGGCCGCCCGAGGGGCCCACACTAGGTGGCGACGTGCCCTAGGGGGTGCCCTCGTGGCCCTAGGGTGTGGCCACCTCGTGGCCCCCCTTCGGCTTCCCTTCGGTCTCTGTGTTCTCTCCGGTAAAATATTGACTTTGGCTTTTGTCCCGTCCAATTTCGAGAATATTCCCTTACTAGCTTTTCTGAAACCAAAAACAACAGAAAACAGGCAACTGACACTACGACATCTTGTTAATAGGTTAGTCCCAGAAAATGTATAAGAATACCTCAAAGTGTAGACAAAGCATAGCAAAGTTGGTACTAAACAAGCATGAAACATCAACAATTATAGACACGTTTACAACGTATAAGGTAACAGTGAAATTTTTGTGTCTGGGCGTGGGGTGAGACAGGGTGACCCCATATCTCCCCTTTTCTTCAATTATATGGCTGATGTCTTCAAAAAATGCTTATTAAAGCAGTTGGTCAAGGATATATAAATGGTCTCATGTAGAACCTTAATCGAACTAGAGTGATTAGTATGCAGTATGCAGATGATACATTTTTTTAGATGACAATCCTACAACTGCTATTAATTTAAAGTGGTTGCCATATTGTTTTGAGAAGAAGTTTGGGATGCGCATCAATTTCCATAAATGTGATCTTATTTCCATTAATGTGGATGATGATGTGGCCCAGTCTATTGCTCAAACTCTGAGTTGTAGGTTGGGTAAATTTCCTCTGAAATATTTAGGGGTCCCCTTACACTATACCAAGCTCACGAAAGAGGACCTGCAGCCCCTGGTAGATAAAACACTTAAGAAAGCTGCAGGTTGGAGAGGTAGGTTGTCAAATCATTCTGCAAGGTTAGAGTTAGTTAGGAGTGTTCTGGCAAGTATCCCTATTTTACTTGCTTAGTGTGATTAAGTTCCCCAAGTGGGCTATTACCATTATTAATTCTCATATGGCACATTGCTTATGGGATGATTATGAGGGTCATCATAAATATCATTTAGCCAATTGGGGTTTGGTTTCTCAAAAAAAGAGGTTGGGGGCTAGGCATTCCAGATTTTCTGTGATGAACAGGTATCTACTAGCATCTTGGATTAAAAGATATAATTTAGATGAGAAGAAGTTGTGGAGGCAAATTATTGACCAGAAGTATGAGGTGAATAGTCATAATATCTTTGCCTGCTCTGATGTGGGGGCATCCCCTTTTTGGAAAGGTGTCATCTGGGCTGCTAAGGCAGCACACATGGGTTACAAATGGAATGTTGGTAATTGGAGGAGGATTAAGTTCTAGGAAGACCATTGGTTTGGATCTTTCAGCCTTGCCATTCAATACTGAGACATCTATATCCTGGTGAATGAGCAGAATGATTGCATAGTTGATGTGTGGGATGGGTCTTCCTTAAAATTTACCTTTAGGAGGTGTTTTGATCATAGGAGGATGGTACAGTGGTATGAACTTGTGGAGATTGCTCAAACTCTGCATATTAGTGTGGAAGAGGACACCCTTGTTTGGAAACTGGAACCAAGTGGAATTTTTAGTGTAAAATCCAGCTATTAGCTTTAGAGGGGTTGTGCTATATGTTCAGAATGTTTGGGAGCTGAATATCCCTCCCAAAATCATTTCTTCTTGTGGATTTTGGCCCATAATAGGATTCTCATTAGAGATAACCTGGTAAAAAGGCAGAATGTAGATGATCTTACTTGTTTATTCTGTAATGAAGTTGAAACTTGTGATCATCTGTTCTTTAAATGTGTGGTTGCTACTACTGTTTGGAAAGAGATTGTTAGATTCACTGGAATTGCCAATGAACCTAAATCATTGGTTGATGTGTGTTCTAAATGGGGAAGTAATAAACTCTACAGAGTGGAAAATATGATATGTGCTGCTGCGCTTTGGGTGATATGGATAGTACGGAATGACTTATGTTTCAATCGATCCGTGTGGCCTGGAATGCAGGAAATCTGGAGGAGGTGTGCCTTCAACATTGCTCAATGGGCCATTCTTCTGGGAGGGGCAGAAAATAAAAGCTAAACATCTTGGTGTCTAGACTGGAGGTGTTGGCACGAGCTCCTCCGCTGCTGTTGTGGCCGGAGCCTGCTTGACGGTGGAAAAGAGAAGGCTGTCACAAGCGGTGGTGGATTTCAAAAACTTCAACACCATGACGGGCGAGATGTGGATCACAGCTTAAGACTTGTCGAAAACTCTGGAGGTTAAGGATCTTGCGCTGGTTGGTAACGGCGAGTGCTTCAGGGTGTTTCGCCATTAGTGTTCCCCTAGTGTTTCATGAGTTTTGTGATAAAAAGCTTTAGCATAAGAATCCTTTGTGGGAGTATGTGGTATTCTAATAAATGCATGTGGCATTTGATCCGAGAACCGAATTGCCTGTAAAACTCATGTGGTTTCAGTAATGGAAACAGGGGTGAGGCCTTTTTAATCTAAAAAAAGAATATTCATCGGACATTGCTCCCCTAATAGTGAAGAGATGAATTGAGCCCGACCATGTTGTCGTCCAATTTTTCTAGTTCACGATGAACTGATTGATTATCGCAAACTAGAAACAGTGAAAGCATCATGGTCCGGCCTCCACTGGTTCGCTTGTCATTATTTATACTTTTTAGCCTCAAGGTAGACCAACTGGTATTATAAAAGTAAAAAAATATATAGAGTAAATCCTGAAGAGGCAATATTATGATCATTCAGGATTATGACGTGGTAAATTCTTCTGTACTATACATACCAAGTATTATCCCTCCAAAATTATTGAAGTTCTGGTTTAGTAAGAAAAAATATTTTAAATTTGTCCAAGTTTAAATAAAAACATATCAACATATAATATATTTTGTATTGACATATTTTGCAATGATTTCGATCAAAGTTAGATAAGTTCGACTCAAAAAAACCTAGAAATAAATTATTAAACATCCATATACCCACATGGGATCCATTCCTTTTATCAACGAAAACGTCACCTCTTCCTAAAAATATGATTCCAAACTTATTGGGACATACGAGATATTAACCGTCAGATCTAAGTTTATAACCCAACCAACGTATATATCTAATAGTGTGAAATTGATTTGCACATGAACATTTCTTCATACGATGCGTGTACAACTAGACACAAGGCGTTTTACTTGGTAGGGCCCAAGTATGGCCTATTTACTGATTTGTGTCTTATTGTACACAAATTGCCGTACCAAATGATCGTGTGTATATCAGCTCTCTATTTAATATCCTTGTTATTCATTTAGCATAATTTTTTTAAAATACGTAAATGAATCTATGTTTACAGAGAAAATATAAATATTAGTTACACTTGGCCACTAGAAAAATACTAGTATGTCAATAGCTATTTGGAAATGTATGTGAATAACGAATCTCAACTTTTAGATACTCTAAATGTGTATCCGGATAAATGTTATCTATTAACTTTGTAGGTTACGAGGGCAGAAAGTGTTGAAGTGTATAAGTGCATTGCAGTAGTCCTTTCCATCAGTTCGGACTTTTGGTTGCGTTGGCTAGTGCATGAAGCTTGACATGATATCAGAGCTTAAGGTCTCGAGTTCGAGTCTTAGCTTTTGCAATTTATCCTAAAATTGTTGTTGACCTCTATGTGTCCACGTATCTTGAGTCATACGTGAGTTTTGCGCGCCGTCGCTCTCTTCCGATTGCACGTGCTGACTTCTCCCCGTCACACGTGAGAGGGGATGTTGAAGTGTATAAGTGGATTGCACTAGCCCTTTTCATCAGTTCGGACTTTTGGTTGCATTGGCTAGTGCATGAAGCTTGACAGAAAGAACCTTCTAAATCCAACAGTAGACATATTTGTATTGTTGGCATGGTCAAAAATATATCTGAGCCTCTAACTAGTATATATACTTGTACTCTTATTCATGTTTCTTGTTTGCAGTAAATTGATTTACTGTTTATTTTATTATTTGTTCATTAGGAGTTTGCCGTAGACTTGACTGAAAGCCAAGGTAATCAGCACTTCGTCGCAACACTTCTTACCCTGAATGAAATGAGTTACGTGTTGGTCCATGATTGAGTTAACCTGTGTGTGTGGTCGATTACACTTAAAATTGTCTTGAAAACTTATGTGAAGATTGTGTCAAACTAATTATGATGACTTTAGTGGTGTTGATGTATGTATTTGATACTATGTAATGCTGTATATTCGAGTTTGTGTTATGATTTTTTGGAAACATCATGTGTGTTTATATTACAAATTTCTATGGTTTCTGGCAAATTAGGAGAATCGTAAATTAAAAAACTGCAGGCTAAATCGCTGCGCCGAAAAAGGTCATTGGCAGCACTAAAAATCCTGTCGTACATGGGTACATAGGACGTCACCATATTATGACAGCAACGTACAACTGCTACGGCACCTCGGCTGTGCCTAACGAGGGGTAATGATATGAGTATACCCTACAGGTGCCTAATGTTAGCTTATCCGGTCCGGTCCAACAGAAGCTCATGCAATTATCTACTCCTGGTGACGAAGCCCAGGAGGGACTCAGGTGGCCCAAAGCCCATAAAGTATATGACTCTTTAGATAGAAATTCAAAAAGAAAAACCCTAATCTGTAACCGACTCGATCTACTCCGAGATTTGGCCTCCCCATATAAAGGCCAGGAGGGCACGAGGAGGAGGACAATCCATAACCTTAGCATACACACCGCGAGATATCATGTGCGCACCCATTGTAATCTTCGGCTTCGCCATCAATTAAGAGAAGACAAGCAGGGGTAAGGTTTATCACCGCGGAGGTGTTTCGGGTGGCCAAGGAGGATGTTTGCTCACTTAGCGTTGGCTGGGGCAAAGTTGCCGAAAAGTTTTTGCATGCTGATTCGAAGGATCGCAGTTGAAAAATTCATAGGGTGCGCGACCAGCGCTCCCTATGGGAGTAACCCAGTGTGCATTCGAGTGAACTCGGCGAAGACTTTAATTCAGCCATTGTTTGTGTCAGGTCCATAGGACAATGAATCGATCCTCCCTATGGGAGTAGCCCCCGAGTCCGTAGTGGAGTCACAGACTCGACGTAGGACTCGAAGTATAGTTCATTGGCGTAGTACGCTATTCATGCTTCGGGTGCGCGGCCAGCGCTCCTGATAGGAGTAGCCCCCGAGTAGTTGTTTGAATCATAGATTCGAGTGAGTACTTTAGCTGTTGAGCCGAAAATTTGTAACCGTTGCTAGTATAGCTTTGATGACGTCAGTGTTGACGATCGGTGATCTCAAGCGTCTGCAGCGCCAGAGGTGACGTGACTGGGCGAACGTGGGTCCCACTTTCTGACTTGGAGTTGACTGGTCACGCGCGATGTGGCTATAATTACGGCATCTCCTCGGTTTCCGTGCGTAGTGGACGGTGTGCGAGCGATGGTTCACTGCTGTGCTGACACATGGATGGCTTGGATTTGATGCTGGCTCTAGGGCTGCCCGATGAACGGTCCCTGTTCATCGTCTTCGTCCTTATAATCTGTGGGGAAAATTTTTGTTTGCTTTCACCACAGCCATTCGCTTTTCACTGCTTCCACTTTCTTGAGCTTTTCTCGCCGCGCGCTGGAAGTTCTTCGATCCTTCCCGTCCTCTTTTCCGCGCTCACCCCGCCGCCATCATCGTACTGCAATGGGGAAACCGAAAGGCCTCCACCGCAGTGGGCGCCAGCGCTGCTGCCGGCGGCAAAAAGGGCACCGCCGCCACTCGCGTCACCGATGGTGGGTGGCGATGGACGGAGACGCGCGAGGGCGACCTGCGCAAGCTTTGTGAGCGGGGTCTGATCCCGCAGGACAAGGAGGCCGTCAAGGTTCCCGGCGACGAGGTAATTCCCCGTACATCCGCAGGGTTTCGGGTCATGTTTGTTGCTTTTGTCCTTCGGGGCCTCTCTCTCTCCCAGTCCACGATTTTCTCCGTGGGCTGCTTTTTTTCTATGGCATCCAACTCCATCATCTCTCCCCAAATTCTCTTCTCCACATCGTCTGTTTCATCACCTTCTTCGAGTGCTGGCTCGGTATCGAGCCGCACTTTGGCCTCTTCCGGAAGCTCTATTCTGTGAAGAGGCAATCCGGCTCGGACGGAGTTTATTCGATCGGTGGCTGCATTATTTCCCTTCGATCCAATTTTCTCTTCTTTTCCTTTTCAATGTCTGAGTCCGTCCAATATTGGTGGAGGAGGTGGTTTTATATCCGCGACTCCATAGTGGACGGGCAGAACTTTGGCCATGCCCCTTTCGACTCCACCTAGACAATCCAGCCGAAGAGGTCCTGGAAGAACTACATCTTGGAGGGTGAGGTGGAGGAGATTGAGGGGCTCTACCATCGGGTGGAGGACCTCCAGGTGATTCCAGAGTAGGAGGTGAACGGTGTGGATATTATCTGCACCTTCCTCAAACGTCAGGTGCAGCCGCTCCAGGCTAGGGCGCACCTGATGTTCCTTTATTATGGCCGCCATGACCCGACGAGAGTTGCGGCTGAGGAGCTCTCCAAGGGGGACCTTGAGAGGGTCCTTCGGCCGCTGCTGAAGTTCAAAGCTGACGAGGACCTTCCGTTGAGATCGCTGAAGGAAATATGCCCTAGAGGCAATCATAGAGATGATTATATTTCATATGTATCCATGAGTTATTGTAATGTTCCTTGAATATCCATATCAGGCAACTTGTATTGATTGGCAATTATGTGAATTGTTTGTGAAACTCTTTACTTGTATGGTTATTTAATATTTGTCCCTAGTCGGAGTTCATGTAAGGACACACGTGAAATTAGACTAGCACATCGATTGGTTGATGACTATGTTTCGCAAGTCATAGACATGGAGATGTCAAACCAATGATGTGGACACATGTTATGAACATGGGGTTAGACTGACCCAACTTGAGACTGGCAATTAGTTGCAGCTCTCTCTACACATCGTGTCGTTTGTCCTTAGACCTGAGATTGTCGCATGTACTTGAGATGTGGATCGACCTACTTTGGGGCTATCAAACGCTGCACTGCTGAATCGGTAGTTATAAAGGTAGCTTTCAGGTTTGTCCTGAAACATGCTGCAAGGCATGGTCAATCAAGATGGGATTTGCCCCTCTCTACTCGAGAGAGATATCTCTGGGCCCCTCGAGTGATCGGATCCAAAAATGCATGGCCGTGCTACATAAGGTTAAGAGTTAACCTAGTAAAGGGATTCTGAGTTACGGTATCAAGAAAGAGAGGTCAGCTTGGAGCTAGACCAAATATCGTGAGGCAAAGGGAAAGACATGTACTAAACCTTGTGATGGTTCGACCGATATGATCTTTGTATGCGTTTAGGAGTTGGCACGTCTTGCTAGAGGCCGCTACCAACTATTGACAGAATAAGTGTATTCGTGTCATGTCTACACGTATATGAACATATAGGGTCGCACACTTAAGGGACTGGAAGCCTAATGAGGATTAGATCCAAATTAAACCAGGCTTAGGCTACTAATGTGCTGCTAATGTAGAAGCCCACTAGGGACGCCTATATAAGAGAGGGTGGGGCGAGCTGACCAGGGTTAGACCTCAGACCATTCCACCCAGCCGCCACACCTCTCGCTTGTGTTGCACGCGCGGACCTAGCAGTCCAGCGTCTGACGGTTCCACCCTATACGTGTGGATACCTCGGAGGCGCTGCGTCTGTAGCGTTTGGACGAGCCACGCAAGGGGAGCTTCTTGTGGGACGAGTACAAGGAGGAGACGTGGAACGTCTGCACTGCCTCGACGCGCTTCATCAATTCCGCAACTGCGCATCTAGTGGTAATCACATGATATATGACAACAGTATTCCTGGTTTACGCGGTAGAAAATTTTGATTTGTGCTAGTGTATCCTACCCGTATCCCTTCAATCGCTGACCCCTCCATTCAGCGCCTCTCGACCAGTGCCGCGGGTGTAGATCTGGGACGTGCGCGTAGCGCTTTTTCCTACTGTGTTTTCTTGTACTTCTTTTGTTCTGAAAGTTTGTTTCTTTTGTGCTGGATTTCAAGGTACCTGGCATGGTGCCTCCACTACCCGAACATTTTCCGGATGCGCCGGAGAATGAGGTAGTGGACTCCATGTTTGAGCTTCCCTCGGCGCGATCACCGGTTGAAGAAACCTTTGAGTCGAGCGAGGAGCAGACCCGAAAGCGGGCACGGAGCTCGAGCGAATTGTCGGATGTTTCGACTCCGCCGACGCCTAGGAACCCGCCATGCCTTGTGCGTCACGGTGGAGGTGACGGTGGTTCTTCCTCCCCTATTCCGGTCGTGCATGTGCGGGCTGTAGCGCCACAGCCACCGGCGAAGCGGAAGAAGGAAGAGAAGAAGGAAGAGAAGAAGGGCAAGAGGACCTTGCCTGTCTTCAACTTAAGAGATCTGGACTCGTAAGTACCTTCGGTTTCCTTTTGTTATCTTTCATTGTTGCTTGTTTGTCCTTGATTGGTGTTTTCTGTTGCAGCCACTCCTCTGATGGCTCATTTAGCAATGGCACTCAGGAGATGGTGGGGGAGTCGAAGATTACGCCTCCTCCTTCTCAGACGGTGGCCACCTCTGGGGGCATTGCTCCGAACCCCTCTCCGCAGGAGGCTCGGGTGATCATCTCCCAGAAGACTACAGCCGGACCTTGGGAGTCTCCGTCTGACATGTAAGTGTTTCCGTTCTTGCCGTGGGGGGAGCCCCCGAGAGTTTTTCGTATGATCTGCTGATCAGTGCTTCTGTTTTGTGCGTGTCTCGGGAGGAGCCCCCGGGCGCTTTTTGTGTGCTTGATTTTGTTTTGCTCGCTTCTTGGGCATAGCCCCGAGCCCTTTTTCTGATTAGTTGCTTCTTCTTGCAGCCTTTTGTGCAAAGCGCCAACCAGCTGGTGAAGCAGCATCTGCCATTGGAGGCCAGCCTGCAGCGGCTTCAAGGTACATCCTTAACTAGGTCTTCTAATTCTTCGTCTGCTTGCTAGCTTACAAAGCTTACACATGCTCTTGTTGCTTTTTGTATATGAAAATAACACCGCCCTCCGCGAGCTTGATGCTCTCAAAAAGAGCCTCGGGCGAGCGGAGAAGAAGGCCGAGGACGCTGTTGGCGCTAAGGAGCGCCTCGAGCAGGAGCTAGCCGACACAGCTGTGTCCAAGGAGCGCCTACAGCAAGAGGCTACGGACCGCGAGGAGCAGCTCGCCACCGCCGCAGCTTCACGCGAGAAGGAGGTAACCGACAAGCGGATGGTTGCTGCCAAGGCTATTTCGGGTGAGTAATTTCTTCTGTACTTGTTCCATTTCGGCTGCCTTGTCTCTCTGGTTTTGATTCTCACTTTGCTTTTGCCGTTTATCTAGATGTCTCTGGCATTGAGTTTGACCGTAGTGCTCTGGAGCATGGAAGTGCTCTGGATGATGCTACTGCGGTGGTCGAAGACCGCTGCAGCACTATGGTTGGCTCTCTTGCCAAAGCCAAGGAGGTTCTCGGCGCTTCTACAAGGAGCTCGTCCCCAAGGGTGTTTCCCTCGAGGATGTCGACTTGTTGGCGGATGCGCTGTCAGCCAAGGCGCCCGTGGCGTACAAGCGCAAGCAGAAGGGCATCGGTCCGTCCATGGGGATGGCGATGGCCATGGCGTCTGGAGCGGAGATGGATCTTCATCAGGTCACCTCCCAGATGCCAACGGCTCCCGATGGATCCGAGGTAGCTTTCGCCCTCTATGCTGCCCGCTGTAAACGCTATGGGCCGAAGCTGATTGACCTGCTAATGGAGTACATGGTGAGGCAACAGGGAGAGGCCAAGAGTAGGCAATCTGGCTCCGAGGCCACTCAGGATGCAGCTGCTTAGGCCTTGTAGTTGTAGGATAGTTTTCGTCTGCTTTTGTTGTAATATATTTACAAACGCTGCTTGTGCCACGCAATGGCTTTTGTTGTATATAATGAATCTTCGAGTTGTTGCCCATTCGTGTGTTTGTTCATATCCTTGTCTCTTTTCCTCTAGGGATCTTCGGGTGATGATGTCGTCGATACTTCGTCTGCTCCGCAGCTACGACCATGCTTGGATGATGCGTCGCAGCTTGTATATCTTCGTGACCGCGTCCGTAGTCTTGAGAAGGAGTTGCTTGGAATCCGAGGCCACGCGGATGTTTGGAAGTCGAAGGCGGAGCGAGGCGCCGCTAGATAGGAGTATCTGATGGGGGACTTGCGGCGTTTGGCCGAACAGCTTTAGTGTGAGTTTCTTCGAGCTACTGCTCATTTTCGGATGCGCCTGTTGGCTTGTCATCTTACTTTGTAGGTGTTGCAGGTGCTAACCTTGTTCCTAGGGAGGAAAAGAAGCGCGTTGTTGTTTGGATCAATTGCTTGACACAGCAAGATATGGAAGCCGGTGGCTTTTTCTGGATGGACCACAATCGTGCCATGGTCCTTGCGACTGTGCAGGATCATGTTCACTAGGTGTCACGGGTGCTGCGGTAAGTGAAGACTTCCTTGGCATCAATTCTGCACGTAATGGTTCCCCTGGATGAGGCGCCATCGACTCTTTGGGGCTTGCTGGCGAAGTTTCGAGATGTGCATCATGTCAGGGAGCTGGTGCGGCATCAGTTGGTTGCGGGGGTGAAGGCCACGCTTTCCCTCATGCGGCTGCATCGCCCTGATGTAGATCTTGCTGCTGTTGCGGCTGGGCCGCCTCCTCGGCCAGATGGTGGCATGTGGGACATGCGTCCGCACTATGCAGCTGTATGGCAGTATGCCGAACAAGTTGTAGATCTCTTTGGGCATCGTGGGCAGATGATTCTTTAGAATAGGTAGGACCTATAAAAAGATAGATGTAAAATTTGTATATATTTGACTGGGCGTGTTATGCCCTTTGATGTAAAGGTTGATTGTTTTTAGCACGTGGTGCTTTGTTTGTATGCATGCCCTTTTCATTAGCCTAGCGTGATCAACTACTCAGGTGTACATGCGTTATCCTCAATTGACGAAGTCGTGAGGTGAGGGAGAGCCCCCGAGTGTGTTGTAGCATAAAGAAGTGCGAGTGATAGATGAATTTTGGGGCGAGACACTTAGCTTTTATTCATATCACAATGAGGAGGTATATTGTTTGGCTGAGTAGCTTTGGCTGAATAGCCTTATTGAAAGTAAAGGGGAGATAGCTAGGGGTAGAAGCGTCGCAGTTGTGCGACGTCCCATGGGTTGGAGTATGCAACTCCAGACTCCACGTGCTTGAGGCGATAGGCTCCACCTGGAATGACTTTGGTGACGACGTAGAGTCCTTCCTAGGGTGACTCGAGCTTCTTCGTTCGCTCTTGCTTGAGTCGTAAGACTAGGTCTCCTTCCACGAAGGACCTTGGGCACAGCCGACGGCTGTGATAGTTGCGTAGGCTTTGCTGGTAGACCGCCAAGCGGGCTGCGGCGATGTCGCGTGCCTCGTCTAGTGTGTCGACGACGTCTTTGAGTACGACCGTTGATTCGGCTTCGCTGTAGGCGACGACCCATGGGGCCTTGTGGCGTACTTCTGCAGGCAACGCGGCTTCGGCTCTGTGCACCATGAAGAAAGGCGTGTAGCCAGTTGAGCTATTTGGAGTTGTGCGCAGGCTCCAAAGGACAGAGGGTAGCTCTTCTGGCCAAGCTCTCGCGAGTCGCTAGAGCGGGCTCATCAGGCGTTTCTTGATGCTGCCGTCGACGAGGTCGTTAGCCTTTTCGACCTGCCTGTTCGTTTGCGGGTGCGCCACTGAGGCGTATGTTATGTTGATCCCGAGGCCTTCACAGAAGTCCTGGAATTCTTTGAAGATGAAGTTCAACCCGTTGTCGGTGATGATGTTGTGCGGTACACCGAACCTGTAGACTATGGATTCGAAGAATTTCACGGTCGTTTTACCCTTTTGATTAGTAATGGGCATTGCCTCGATCCACTTGGTGAATTTGTCAACTGCGACCAGGAGGTAGATGTGGCCTCCTTTCGAGGACTTGGGCAGCTTGCCGATCATGTCGAGGCTCAATTGGGCGAAGGGCCAGGCCAGGGGTATGGGCCCGAGCTCCGATCCGGGTGCGTGCGGTTTGTCTGCGAACCTCTGGCACCTATTACACTTTCGGACGATGTCCTTGGCGTCGTTCATGGTTGTTGGCCAGTAAAACCCAGCTCGCCGAGCTTTGGTGACGAGGGCGCGGCTTCCCGCATGATGGCCGCAGATGCCCTCGTGGATGTCTTGGAGAATATTTTTGCCGTCACCGATGGTGACGCACCTTTGGAGTACACCCGAAATGCTGCGCTTGTACAGCTCGTCATTGATGATGGTGAAGGTCTTGGACCGGCAAGATATGCGTCAGGCATCTCTCGAGTCATCAGGCAGTTCCCTGTCTATCAGGTATCGAAGGTATGGTTGTGTCCATGTTTCTTCGACTGCCATGACCTGCATCAGGTTGACCACTGTGACCTCTGTGTCGATTTTTTCTGGTCCTTCCTGTCCTTAGGGTAGTGCAGCCCCCGAGTGCTCTGGGAAACGGTAGAGTGCCACGTTCGTGTCCCTTGCATCCCACTCGTCGGGGACCTGCTGTACCACCAGGTCTGAATCTCCGAAGCATAGTATTCTCTGAATGCCTATCTGCTTGGCCATCTTGAGCCCGTGGATGAGTGCTTCATATTCGGAGACGTTATTGGACGCCTTGAAGTGGATCTGGAGGATGTACTCCAGCCGATCGCCTTTGGGCGAGGTTATCACGATTTCGGCTCTGAGTACCCCTTGCATCTTGGAGCCGTTGAAGTGTGGCTTCCAGTACGTTGAGTCGGGGACTGGTGGCATGTACTGCGTCTCCGCCCAATCGACTATGAAATCGGCCAATGCTTGGGATTTGATTGTCGTCCTTGGCTCGTACTGAATTTTGTGCACAGCGAGCTCTATGGCCCATTTCACCACGCGCCCGGTGGTGTCCTTGTTGCCAATGATCTCCGCGAGCGGGGCCAATGCATCACCCGGATGGAGTGTTCTTGGAAGTAGTGCTTGAACTTCTTGGTGGCCATGTACACGCCATACACTAGCTTCTAGTAGTGGGGGTAGTTCTGTTTGGAGAGGGATAGTACTTCGCTTAGGTAGTACACGGGACGCTGGACCAGCTGGGCCTTCCCCTCTTCTGGCCTCTCCACTACCAGTACCATGCTGACAAATCTGTTTGTGGCGGCGATGTACATCAGCATTGGCTCCTTTGCGGCTGGTGCCGCCAAAATAGGTGGTGAAGTTAGCATGCGCTTGAGGTCCCGGAAGGCTTCGTCCGCTTGAGCTGTCTAGACGAACTTGTCCGTCTTCTTCATGACTTGGTACAGGGGGAGGGCCTTCTCGCCCAGCTGGCTGACGAACCGACTAAGGGAAGCCATGCACCCGGTGAACTTTTGTATGTCGCGCAGGCTTTGTGGCAACTCCATGCGCTCGATAGCTCCGATCTTCTCCGGGTTCGCCTCGATCCCTCGCTCGGAGATGAGAAAACCGAGGAGCTTGTCGTCTGGGACGCTGAAGACGCACTTCTTCAGGTTTAGTTTGATCTTGAAACGACGGAGATTGTCAAACGTTTCCTTCAAGTCATCGAGCAGTGTGTGCCGCTCCTTGGTCTTGATGACGACGTCGTCGACGTAGGCATGCACGTTTTTACCAATCTGCGTCTGTAGGCATTTCTGCATGCAGCGCTGGTAGGTTGCTCCTGCATTCTTAGACCGAAGGGCATGGTGGTGTAGCAGTAATCCCCATACGGGGTTATGAATGATGTCTTTATTTGATCGGTTACATTGAGCTTAATCTGGTGATAGCCCGAGTAAGCGTCTAGGAAAGACAACAAATCACATCCAGCAGTGGAGTCAATGACTTGATCTATCCACGATAGAGCGAAAGGATCCTTGGGGCATGCCTTGTTGAGGCTAGTGTAGTCGACACACATGCCCCATGTCTTGTTCTTCTTTAGTACCAGCACCGGGTTGGCCAGCCATTCCGGGTGGAAAACTTCCATGATGAAGCCGGCTGGAAGAAGTCGTGTGATCTCCTCACCAATGGTTCTTCTTTTTTCTTCTAAGAAGCAGCGTAAAGATTGTTTGACCGGCTTCGCATCCAGTCGAACATGAAGAGAGTGATCGGAGAGTTCCCTCGGGACACCTGGCATGTCTTTGGGGCACCATGCGAAAATGTCCCGACTCTCTCGGAGGAAGTTGACGAGCGCGCTTTCCTATTTGTTGTCCAGGCCGTCTCCGACCAGGATGAACTTGCTCGGGTCCTCCTTGTTTAGCAGGATCTTCCTTATGCCTTACAAAGGCTTGAACTGCGATTCTCCAGCCGACATATCCTTCTGTAGAGCTACCACGCTCTGCATTATGACGCGCTTCTCCTCGGCGATGATCATTGCTTCGGCTAGCTTGGAGCCGTCGGTGGCGCACTCGATCAAATGCTTGTAGAAGCCGTCAACGATGATCACTCCTTTTGGGCCTGGCAGCTTCATTTTGAGGTACGCGTAGTGCGGCACTCCCATGAACTTGGTGAGGGCTGGGTGCCCTAGTATGGCGTGGTAGGCACTGGAGAGGTTCACCACCTCGAACCAAATCGGCTCGCGACAAAAATTGTTCTTGTTGCCGAAGATGACGTCCAGTCGGATCTTTCCGATTGGCGAGTGTGATGGGCCTCGCACTGCCCCGTGGAACAAAGTGCTTGAGGGATGCAGCTGGTACTCGCTGATGCCGAGCCGCTCGAGGCTGCTGTGGTACAGGAGGTTGCTGCCTCCGTCGATGAGTACACGGGAAAAACAACACGAGTGTTTCTTGGAGACGATGATGAGGTCGAGGACCAACCGTAGCTACCAGGGTTTGGTAGCACAGCCGGCTTGTCGTGGTATTGCCGACGAGTGCGCCATGGAGGGGTCCTCATAGTGCGTGTTTAGATACATGGGGGAAGGCGGGCGGTTGACGTGTACGAGGTAACACAGCTTACCCAAGTTCAGATCCCACAATGGTGGCGGAATCCTACTCCTGCTATAAATCACTATAATGGTAATACGCCGAGTTACAGAGATTGGTTCGCTATGCGAGGTTATGTCAAGTTGTGCCCTAAAGGCTCCCATATACCCGACTTATATAGTCGCCAGGTCCTAGGGTTACAGGGAAAAGTCCTAGCCGGACAGGTTACAGAGTCCCACACCGTCTATTACTAGTCTAGCGTGTATTGTCATCCAAGGCTCCGGGTATGCTGGTGACTTCACCGTAGCCTTCCTTTATCCGGCATGAGCCTCCCTTCTGGATCCATCTAACTGGGCTGCCCAGTAGGCCATGGGCCATGCTACCAACTGTGGGCCACTCGGGTTATCCGGATAAGATACATGCTATGAGGATACCCATATAGCATATCCCCAACAGTAGCCCCCGGAGAACTCCGAGATCTTGCGCCGTCTTGCCTCTTCAGGTTGAATGCTCCGTCTAGATGGATGTCGGCAAATCGTCAAGCAACATCTGGTAGTCCTCCCAAAGAACCCTACAAGGTTTTCTCTGTCTTCAATTCGTAAGTCAGAGAATTGCTGAATCTTCTATCATACTCTTCCGTAGCCGGACTAGATCCGTCCATGCCGGAATCTTCTGATGTGATGGTTCATCTGCCTATGACAGCTAGGGCGACGTAGACATAGGTCAGCAACGCCTCGTAACTCACACGTGCAGAGAATGCAAGCATGTCCACTTTTCCCTCGCGAGCGATACAAACCGTTGGCGGCGACGGTTGGTACGTGGCAAAATTTCCGTGCACGTCTCCGCACACGTCGTCTACGCGGCAACCATTCGATCAAGATGCATGAATCTTGATGCCGGAGACCATAAATAGTAACCACGGTGGAAAATTTAATTTTTCACCTCATTCTCCCCTGCATCATCTTCTTCCTCCAGCGAGCGCCTCCTCGAGCTCTCCGCGCAACGTGCGAAAAACCCTAGCTCTCCAATCTTTCCCAGTCACCGTCGAACACACCCAATGGCCAGCAGCAGCTCCTCCCCTTCGATGACGGCGTCGGGCGAAGCCGCGGCGAAGCCGGCGAGCTCCGTCGTCATGCCCCCAGAGGTCCTGGTCATCCCCAAGTCCGCGGTGGTCGAGGCCACCGGCAGCGACCATAATCGAGCGGCGCTGGAGCTGTCGGAGGAGGAGTACGACTCGCACAAGGGCGACTGGCGTGGTTCGGATATCACGGACCGCGACATCAAAGTACTTATCAACGAGGGCTACCTCCCCACGATGGAGGGGCTTGCCTGGAGGGCGGTGCCGACCGACAAGGTCACACCTTCTCCCCAAGACGGAGAAAAGGTGTACCTCAAAGCGCAGATGGTATGTGGTTTCTCCCTACCCATCTCTAACTTTTTCCTTGCTATCCTTAATCATTACCGAGTACAGCCACATAACCTCTCCCCCAATAGCATCTTAGCGCTCAGCAATTACGTGGCGCTCTGCGAGGGTTATTTAGGAATTAGGCCTAGGCTAGATCTCTTCATATACTTATTTACCGTCAAGCGTGAAGCCGGAGCCAGCAAGGACGAGCTTAGAAATTGTGGAACCATTAGTTTTAAGATCCGGCCTAGCCGGCGCTTCCCCGACAACGTCGGCCATGAATCCTCCAAGAATTGGCAGCGGACGTACTTCTACGGCCCATATATCCCTCTAGCTGGCCGAGAAGTCACGTACCCGGACTTTGTCGATGGAGCAGCCGCCGAAGCCTCGACATGGAGATCCTAGGCCTCCCTTCCCTCCGACATCGACGCTTCCCGTGCTATAAGGCGGATAGAATGGTTCGTAGAGACGAGTTTGACCGGATTGGACCTAGCCATGTGCTGGTTCATCAGGCGGATCCAGCCTCTGCAGCACCGCTTGAAGCTGATGCACGAGTATTCCAATGATAGAAGGGATAGCCTCCGCATCTACGAGGACAACTTCTTGAGCGACTCCGTCAAGCTCCGCCTCAAGGACATCGTCAAGGTGAAGGACATGAAGCGTGGCTTCACCATTACCTACGACATGTTCGTAGAGAGCAAGTGCCCAAAGGTAACTATTTTATTTTCCGTGTATGACATATACTCCAGTTCTTCCGTCTAGCCATTACCATCTCATCTAACACGGTGGTTCTTCACGTTAACAGCTCAGCAACATAGGTGAGGATAGCATGGCTCCTCAAATCTATGATCCAAAGATCAAGGAAGTCACCGTCGTGTCCGATGACGATGCTCTGTTGGCGCAAAAGCGGAAGAGCTCTGCCTCTGATGCTGTCGACGGAGGTAAGAAGAAGAAGACAGAGGGTGGAGCCTCCAAGAAGACTACCACCGCCCTGGAGGCAGAGAAAAGAAAGGTTACTGGGATCCCCTTTGCTAAAGCACCCTCTTGTGTAAGCTTCTTTCTCTCCGACATTGTCCATTTGTCTGTCTTGTTCCCATACTTATGCATTTTGCACGTTTCAGGAAGAAAGCCACAACCAGCTTGAAGAAGACCTCCAAAACTTTGGGGGCTTCTAGAACCATAAAGGATATGCTGCATCGTGACGTATCTCCCGCCATCGCCCCCGTCACTCCCATCGTCCAGCCTTCATCCACTCCGACAAGCTCTCAAGCTAAAGAAGCATCTGGCCCTTCCGCCATGGAAGTGGACTCATGCGCCTCCATAGAGCTCGCTGTTGTCGGCAAACAGGCGACGCAGGAGAGTGCCGCACATCAAATGGCTGAAGCTCCGGCTAAGGATGCCATGGGTAGCGGTAAGGCGGTGGTGGAAGGTGGTACATCTGCCGAAGGCGGCGCCCCCGCACCCAAGAAAACCATAGAGTTCCCGAAGATAGTCTATCCGGTACTTACGCCGGGTAGCACTTCTCTGGTTCCTGGTGCGGCGCCGACATCTCCAACATGCGGTCTCGAGGAGGTTCTCCGGCAAGAAGAAATCTTGCAAGGAAACAGTGTATCCTTCGACAAGTTGCTGGCTGACAGTGCTACCAACCTCAAGATCATTGCACTTGTAAGTTATATTTGCCTTTTTGCATTTCATATGAGTATCGCACTGTAGCCCCCGAGGATTTAGACGGAAAAACCATAGGTCTTTGCGTTTAAGTGCTCTAAGAGTGACTAAGCTAGAAAACTTCTCACTGTAGCCCCCAAGCATATAGGTTGAATGAATTATTCCGACTAGATGCTTTAAGAGTAGCATACAGAGTGTTTATAAATTTCGATACTGTAGCCCCCAAGCCTCTAGTTGTAACTGAATTAGTTCTGACTACATGCTTAAAGAGAAGCTAAGCATACATCTGAGTTAAAAAACTTTATACTGTAGCCCCCAAGCTTCTAGTCGAAAACTGAATTAGTTCCGACTAGATGCTTAAAGAAAGACTAAGCATATTGCTAAGTTAAAAAAACTCTCGCTGTACCCCCGAGCGTCTAGGTGGAAATTTTATGGCTAGATGCTCCAAGTAGACCAAACAACGTTTAAATTTCTTCTTTCCATAGAATGAGAATGCTCGGAGGGGCATGGCCAACGACAAGTACCAGAAGATGCACGCGGATTTGGAAGCTGAAAGGGGTAAAACTGCCTTCTTGAAGGAACAGATCATCAAGAGCAAGCGTCTGTTTTTCCTTTCTTTTTCGTATTCCGACTTGATCTTGTGTATTCTCCGAGTACTCACTGTGTACTTTCCTTTCTCTGACTTGCAGAAACCATTTCCAAGGCTAAGGATATTGTCGAGCAATCCAAGCATATTCAGCAGCTAGATAGCGAAAACAAGATCCTTAAGAAGGAGAGGGAGGAGATGCTGAAAATGCATGAAGACTCGATGAAAGCCCTGTAGGACACCGCCAACGAGGAGATGAACCACTTGAAGGAGGAAATCACGATCTTAAAAGATCAGAAGAAAGTTGCCGATGAGCAAAATCAATGCCATCATGAAGCGTATAAAATCCTCCAACAAGAACGGGACTCCATGGCGGAGACTCTCTGGCAGGCTGAGGCCAGCATCTTCAGTAAGTGATTCTCCGTCTTGGATTTCTGTAGTCTAGATACTCTGAATTTTTGAACTCACGCACTCCTTTGTCGGGAATTCGCAGCTCCTATGGGTTTAACCCGGTCGCCTCCTCCACCAAAGGAATGCATGGTCCTTGCCGGCAACTTTATCAACACCACCGTCACGCAGACCAAAGAGATTGCCAAGTCCCTCCAGATTAACATCAAGGCATCGGACTCTGTGGCGAAGTTATCGGAGATCCTGCGCCGAGCCCCCGAGCGTATGTCAAGCTGGAAAGCTTCATGTGCACAGGCCGGTGCCAGGATGGCATTGTCAATGGTGAAGGCACACTACGAGAATGCCGACATCGACACGGTAACCTCCGGTATCCCCGACATAGACGACGAAGGCCAAAAGATAAACCACGAACCTATCTTGGCGTCGCTCGCGGGTTATGACACCAGAGTCGCCGAGTTGGTTGACGTTAACGTCTTTGTGCCCATGAAAACCATTGAAAACAAAGGCCAAAGCTTTCGAGTCCCTCAACACTGCCGACTTCGAGGGAGGTGACTCTCCTGCTGCCGATGATGTTGATTCCAAGTCGCCTGCGCCAGAGGAATAAAAACAACTTGTAATATTTGTTTCCTCTATAATGTGTTATGCGGAAAAAACTATGTGTTAACTTAAGGCGGAAAACAATGGTGTATGTCCTGCTACTTAAGAACTAGTTCCAGCATGTATATAATTTTTAAGCAAGTGCTGGCTTATCCATTACTTTGGTTTTTATGCTTGACTTTTCGTGAGTCGGAAGACTCATTGTCGGAACCATGAGCTCAAGTGATGATGCCCAATGGCACCGTCAATAACCTAAGCACAAAATCGCCGACAATAAGTGCCAAAAGTCACTACTCCAGAATCCACATAAAAACGATAAAGAACGTGTAGACCAGAAAACTTAAGCTAACGCCCGTAGGCAGAATTTTCACAAGTGCAATCGCAAAGCTTGTGCATAAAGGTTTTATACGATCCAAAAATGAACACTAAAGGAGGTAAAAGACTCAGAAATATGAGTGAACCAAAGAGCTTTATTTCATTGATCATATAAGATGTACACATTAGATAAAAAATGCTAAGTGTAGAAAGGACGTAGCTGTGCTATGTTCCATGACTGATCAAGCTCCGGGTAGTCATCATCCAGGTCATGTCGCTTACGCTTATGATCCTCGTTGGGTCTAACCTTCAGTTCACGATTGTCAACGAGGTAGTAAGACCCATTGAGTAGCGCCTTGCTTATGATGAACGGTGCTTCCCATGGCGGGGATAATTTGAGTGACTTCTTCTGCTTAAGTCAGAGCACCAGGTCCCCCTCTTTAAATGGGCGATGCCTAACGCGGCGACTATGGTAGCTGCGTAACTTCTGCTGGTAGATGGCGGATCTTTGGCATGCCAAAACACGCTCCTCCTCGAGAAGGTCTATATCTAGGCGTCTGGATTCTTCAGTGTCATCTTCGTCGTAGGCGGCAACCCTTGGTGCATTGTGAAGTATGTCGGAAGGTAGGATGGCTTCTGCTCCATATACCATGAAGTAAGGGGTGTAGCCGCTGGATCTATTGGGTGTAGTTCATAAACTCCACAACACAGATGGCAATTCTTTCGCCCAGGCTCCAGCTGCTCTATGTAGCGGTGCCTCAAGACATGGCTTTATTCCCTGCAGAATTAATCCATTGGCTCGCTCAACCTGACCATTGGATTGTGGATGTGCCATAGATGCAAGGTCAAGTCAGATGCCCTTCTCCCAACAATAGGCCTCCACTTCTCCGAGTGACAAGTTGCTACTGTTGTCGGTGATAATGCAATGTGGGAGACTAAATCTCACCACTAGATCCCGGACAAACCTGAGGGCAGTTGCCCCATCAAGCTTTCTAATGGGTTTAGATTATATCCATTTAGTGAATTTATCAACTGCTACTAGCAGATGTGTAAACCCACATGGTGCCGTTTGTAACGGTCCCACCATGTCTAGCCCCAGCGCAAGCGGCCAAGTTATTGGTATTGTTCGCAATTCTTCAGCAGAACATGTGGTTGTCGGGCATATCGCATCCCATGCATGTCTCAACCAGCTTGTGGCCTTGGCGCCTTGGTCACCCGGTATAAATCCTTGCCGGAAAGCTTTCGCGACCAACGATCGAGGAGCGGCGTGATGCCCACAATCTCCGAGATGGATTTCGCGTAGGATTTCAATACCTTCCTGGGAAACACACTTAAGGTATACACCAGTAGTGCTCCTTTTGTAGAGTTGTCCATTGATTATGGTATAGCCCTTCGCTCAACGTACTATTTGCCGTCTTTCAACTTTGTTGTCGGGCAAAGTTCCGTGTTCGAGCAATTTCATGAATGGTTTTGTCCAAGCCGGAGAGACCTTTGCCACTATGTGGATGAAAGAGTCTACTTTGTCCGGGTTGTCGATGTCTGCTCCCTTCATGGATGGTGTCCGTAGATTCTCTAGAAAAACTCCTGGCGGAATTTGTTTGCGCCCTGATCCAAGCTTAGACAGCAGATCAGCCGCCTCGTTTTGCTCCCTAGGTACATACTTGACCTTGTATCCCAAGAAGCTCTTGGCTATCTCGTCCACTTCATCTCGATATGACGCCATCATAGGGTTCCGCACATTCTAGGTGGCAGCCACCTACTGGGCAACCAAGTCGGAATCTCCACAACAAACTATGCGCTTGATGCCAATATCCTTGGCTATGCGTAATCCGTGAATGAGTGCTTCATACTCCGCCATGTTGTTCGTAGCCTCGAAGTGGATTTGCAGAACGTAGTGTAGCTTGTCTCCAGTTGGTGACTGTAGCAATATGCCAGCCCTCGAGCCGTTGAGAAGCTTTGATCCGTCAAAGTGCATCACCCAATATTCTGGTTCCGGCAATGGGGTAGCATCTGGCATCTCCGTACAATCTGCAATAAAATCCGCCAAGGCTTGTGATTTGAT
Source organism: Avena insularis (assembly GCA_023614405.1). Lineage (NCBI taxonomy): Eukaryota > Viridiplantae > Streptophyta > Magnoliopsida > Poales > Poaceae > Avena > Avena insularis. The sequence continues at coordinate 13,134,768 of CM042685.1, forward strand.
AGCGTCACGTCTCTTGTAGGTGATCTCGAAGGCGGCAAGTTCAATGCCCCACTTCGCGACCCTTCCTGTAGCGTCGATGTTGTTGATAATGTCGGGCAGTGGAGTCTTGCTCACCACTGTGATTGGGTGCTCCTGAAAGTAATGCCTTAGCTTCCGAGAAGCAAGGAATACTCCATAAGCTATCTTCTGGTAGTGCGGGTAACACTGCTTGGACTCCGTCAAGACCTCGCTTACATAGTAAACTGGTCCTTGAACTCCATGCTCATAGCCTGGTTCCTTCCGCTCTACCACGACGATGATGCTGATTACCCGGTTGTTGGCCGCCATGTAAATTAACATGGGTTCTCCAGGCTCGGGTGCTGCAAGGATAAGTGCTGAGGAAAGAATATCCTTGAGCTGCTTCAATGCTGCATCTGCTTCGTCTGTCCATGTGAATTTGTCCGCCTTCTTCAGCAACTTGTACAGCGACAGAGCCTTCTCTCCAAGTCGGCTGACGAACCGACTAACTTCTGCAACACAACCTGTTAGTCGATGTATGTCCTTTAGGCATGTCGAACGGTTTATGTTTAAGATGACCATGATTTTCTCCGAGTTGACCTCGATTCCATGCTGAGAAACGATGAAGCCCAACAATTTGCTGGCTGGAACCCCGAAGACGCACTTCTTAGGGTTAAGCATCATGTTGTATTTTCGGAGGTTATCAAAGGTTTCTTTTAAGTCAGAGATTAAGTCATTTGACTTTTTAGACATCACCGCTATATCGTCCACATAGGCATGAACGTTCCGACCAATTTGATCGTGTAGGCAATGTTGCATCGTCCGCTGGTACGTAGCACCTGCGTTTTTCAGCCCAAAGGGCATCGTAACATAGCAAAACGTGCCGTAGGGGGTAGTGAACGAAGTGGCCAATTGGTCCAACTTCCTCATCTTGATCTGGTGGTATCCTGAGTATGCATCGAGAAAACACAAAAGTTTCGAGCCAGCCGTCGAGTCAATGACTTGGTCAATGCGAGGTAAAGAAAACGGATCTTTGGGACATGTTTTGTTCAAGTCGGTGTAATCAACGCACATTCTTAATTCTTTGGTTCCCTTTTTGGGGAAAAGTACAGGATTGGCCACCCATTGGGTGTGAAGGACTTCTCAGATAAAACTAGCCTTAAGTAACCTATCTATCTCTTTGCCTATGGCGCGTCTCTTCTCATCTCCAAAGCTTCGTAGAGGTTGCTTCACTGGTTTGCATTTTGGATCAATGTTTAAGCTGTGCTCGACAAGTTCCCTAGGTACACCTTTCATGTCGGCAGGTTGCCAGGCAAAGATGTCCCTATTCTCATGGAGGAACTCAACGAGCACGCTTTCCTATTTGGGATCCAGGTTCGTCCCAATGGCGGTGGTCTTGGAGGCATCGCCTACCACAAGTTCCACCGGTTTGGTCTCAATGGCGGCCTTGAATGCTGGGGCGGAGTCGGAAATCTGTTTCTTCGACGCGGGCATCTCCGAGGCATCGACCTTGCTCTGGATCTCCTTGAAGTCTTCGCTGTATAGGACAGCTTCCGCGTAGGCTGCTTCTCCAATCTCGCAGTCCCTAGCTTTGTCAAAGCTTCCGGATACGGTGATGACACTGTTTGGTCCGGGTATGTTGAGTTTGTTGTAGACGAAGCATGGCTTGTCCATGAAGGTGTGGAATATGTCGCGGCCGAATATGACGTGGTACACGCTCTTGAAGGGGACCACCTCAAAGGTCATGCACTCTTGGCGGTAATTATTAACATCGCCAATGGCTACCTGAAGTGTGATGCACCCAAGGGACCGAGCCTCCCGACCAGGAACTATGTTGTGGAAGATGGTGTTGGTCCGCCTTAGGTTTGCCTCCGTCAAGTTCATCTTCTGCAGTGTATCCAGGTACATGATGTTGATGCTGCTTCCACTATCCACTATACATTTGGTGAACTCATTGCCGTCAATCAAAGGGTTGATGACCATGGCGTATTGGTTCTCCGTAGGGATGAGGTCTGGGTGATCCTTCCTATCCCAAGTAATTGGAATCTCTAACCAGCACAGGAACTGGGGGAAGAGTAGGCATCAGTATCCTCATAGAGGTCTTCTGTTGTCGGACGGTGGGGGTACCAAGGAAAGTGTGGAAAACTGCCTTCTTCTTCTCAAAGGGGTTCTTTCCTTTGCCGTCTCTCTTGGCGGTGTGCTTGGGGTCAACGTCCTCGTCCATGTCACTTGAATCCTTGGACTCCTCCTCCTTCTTATTCCCCTTGCCCTTGCCTCGCGGTCTGTTCTTCCGACTTCGCTTGTAGCCGGACTACGGGTCCTCCTTGAGGTCGTTGACGAACTTGCAGTGTCGATTGGTATGGGTGGCCTTGCCGTTGACATCGAGGTGCACGAGGCACGGAATATCACAGTACTCTTTGTAGGTTTGGGAAACATGGAGCACTGCTGAGGTAGTTTCACTGCCTCGCTTCTGCCCACGACCAGCTCCCCGTCTTCGGCCACGTTGTCTGCCATCACCTCATCCTGCGAAGGTCATAGCGACCATGTCGAGAGTCTACTTTTCTTCTGGAGCGATTTTCGCTTTGTGTTGTTGTTCCTCCGAGCCTGAGTTGGAACGGCTGTTGCCGGAAGAGAGCCGCGAGCATCATTGTCGGTAGCTGCGAACTCACTAGCCAACTGAATCATCTGGTTCAAGTCAAGCTGGTGATTGTCCTGCAAGCGCTTCAGCTTATGTCGGAGCAACGTGCCCCTTTCCAACCCATCGATGAAGGCGGACATGGCGGTATGAGCATGCACTCCTATGCAGGAATTTTTCATATCCAGCCAGCGGGAGAGGTAGGCGCGAGATGTCTCGTCTTTCTCTTGCACGCACCGCTGTAGATCGCCAATAGTGCAGGGACGTTTGTATGTACCCTCGAAGTTCTTGGTGAACGCTTCTTGCATGTCCAACCAATTGCAGATTTATTTCTCCGGCAAGTCATCAATCCATTGACGGACTGTGCCTGCCAACATCAATGGGAGGTACTTGACGGCAAAATTGGGGTTACCCCCAGCGATCTCCACCACGTTGTCGTAGTCCTACAACCATGTAGTTGGCTTAGCGGTTCCGTCATAGGGCTTGATGGTCTTGTCAATCCAGAAACCTTTGGGGTAAGTTGCGGACCGTATCGCAGGTCCAAAGCAACATGGTCCCAGGTATGGTCCTTCCCGGGCCTCGTGGTCCTCTTTGCTCCAGGTGATTGCCTGGTCCGATCAATGTAGGTATTATGGAACGGGGGGAACGATTGTGTTCACCTACGCCTCGCGCCTCCTTTTGGCGTGCTTTGTCTCCAGCTCTGCAAGGAGAATGTCGTAGTTGCCCACTTGTCGTGGGTAACCGGCCTTGTCGTCCTCGCGGCGGTTGCACCGCTCCCTGTTGTCTGGCGGGCCTCCGGCTGGCGGTGGAGGAGGTGGTGGGAGCCCGCCGGCTTCAGCCATTTTCTTTGTCCAGCTGCACTAGCGCGTTGTGTGGTTTGCAGGTTTGCTGCCACCGCTGTGGAACTTGCACGGCCCATCGAGCATGGACTCCATGGTGTACTTGGGCCATGGCGGCCTGTCATCTGGCCTCTGCCTCCAGCTGCCGCCTGTAGCCAGGTCCTCATGCACAACAGCTACTTGCTTGGCGCCGTACTGGCTGTCCGGTTGGTCGTATTTACTCTTGCCATGGCGGTTGTCGTGGTCGTGCCGCCTGGGGTGATGGTCGCCCGGCTGGCGGCGCTCCGCCTGCTCGTCCGTTATGATTTGGCCTTGGTCATCCACCATGATAGGCTTCTTCATAGCCGCGTCGGCAGTGGTGTACTTGTCCGTGAAGACCATGACCTGGGCCATGGTTTGCAGGTCTGCCTGGCTGAGCTTATGCTTCAGCATGGTGCTGTCTCGGCAACCATTGGTGAAGAAGTCGATTGCCTGGTGCTCACACACCCCTTCGCACAAGTTGTGCATGCTGGTCCACCGGGTGAGGTAGGCGCGGTCGGACTCGTCCTTGCCTTGCACGCAGAGGGCAAGATCGCGAGGTTGACCCGACCGCTTGTATGTTCCTGTGAAGTTGCGAATGAACGCTTCCTCGAAGTCTAGCCAGGCGTTGATGCTGTTGTCAGGGAGGCTATTGAGCCCTGTTCTTGCCGAATCGACAAGCATGAGGGGGACATAGCGGACGGCCAGGCGGAGGTTTCCGTTGGCGATTCCCACTTCGGTGGTGTAATCCACCAACCAATCCTTAGGCTTGACCGTGCCATTATATTTTGGCGTGTACCTTGGAAGCGAAAAACCCTTTGGAAACGGCTCGTTCCGGATGCGCGGACCGAAGCACTTCGGGCCAACCGGACTTTCCTCCTCCAGCGTGCATGATTGCACCAATAGGTCGATGTGCTTGCGTGCGTCAGCCGGTTCTCAGGGGCCGAGTCGGCCCTTCAGACATGACGCGGGCGGGTCCTTATTTGCATCTGCTCCTTCATCCGGGGCGCGCGCCTTCTTTCCTTGGGAAGCTCCTGCTGCCGGAGCACGACTCACGCTAGAAGCAGCGGCATCTCGGTTGTGGCGGCCACGATTGCCAGACTCGCCACGTGGCGACTGTTCTGCCCAACTCCTCATGGGGAGGACGCCTGCTGATGCTTGCTTCCCCCGTGCGCCGTCTGGTCCGCGGCTTTGCGAACGACAATGTCTTGGGTGTTACCCATCTGGCTGGGAGTACCCTCGGCATGCTGCTTGTTAGCGGTGGCGACGAAGAGCTGGACGCGCTCCTGCTGGCGACGAAGCTCTTCTTCCTCGAGGTGCTTCAGCTCCGCAGCCGTCGCTTCGGCCGCTCTCATGTTCTTGGCGGGGGTGCTATAAACGGGCTGCGCCACGCCTGCGTGTGAGTCGGCGGCGCGGTCCAGTTCTGATGCGAGGTCATGCCCCGGTGCTGGAATTGCCTGATGAAGCTGTCGGCATCATTGTACTCGTGCACGGTGGCGTTTAGTCGGCGCTGGTTAGCGGCAACTTTGGTGGCTTCCTCCAGGAGCTTCTGGCGCGTGGCTTCGAGCGCGGCCACGGTGGCTGCCTGGTCCGCCTCGACGGTGACAGGAGCGCGCAGGTGCTGGATAGAGGCAGTGAGCGGATCTTGCTCTTGCTCGGGTGTGGAGCTCTGTCCTACCGCTCGGCGCTCCTGAGGTGGGCGGTGGTTTTCACGGGCGTTCACCACCATGACCTCGACGCAACCGTTCACCGCGGTCAGGCCATGGGCGAGGCGACTGAGAGGCACGTCGAGGACAGAGGTGACCACGCTGGGGAAGACCTCGGCGACAGTGGCAACATAGATGCGGATGTCCCCGAAGTGCATGATGGAGCCGTTGGCGGGGAAGGTGTTCCCGGCAAAGCATGCGGCTTTGTCGACGATGCAGCCAAAAGCGCCGAACGTGAGGACGAGGCCGGAGGCCACGCGTTCACCAGCGACAAGCGGAAGTCCCGTGCGGAAGATGATCCTAGCTGAAGCGTTGTGCCCCACGGTGGGCGCCAACTGTCGTGGTGTGGAACACGACAGTGCCATCGGGGACGGCTAAAGAGGGACACTCGGATGCAATTAGTGGAGCATGCAACGGGTTGGGCACGGTGAACTGCAAACAGAGCGACGTACCCAGGTTCGGGGCCCTCTTGGCGAGGTAACACCCCTACTCCTACAAGATGAACTATATGAAGGCGCGAATGTCCAATATAGATGCTCCTGGAGCTGTTTCCTTAACTACTTTCAAGATCTAGAGAAAGATGAAAAGTAGAGGATAACACTTCTCTCCTTCTATCTCTGCTTACCTAGAACCCCAGCTTTGCCCTCCCTTATATACTGGTCTGGGGGCAGATTACAATTTGGGCTCTAGGGTTTACTGTTTGGATACGGGTTTGCTAGGCAGGGCCGGCTGCAGGGCTCAACCAGTGGGCCAGGACCCAGCCCGCCCTTCTTTTAGCGTCACCCTCTTCTTTAGCAGTCACCCGGGCTTCCTTTGGGGCGTCACCCTTGCTTTAACAGTCACCCGGACTGCTTTTGGCGGTTAGTCGACCACTTTGCTTTATCTTCGTCGGGTAGCGCTGGCTGTGGCGGCACGCCAGCTTGCCTGATGACGAAGGGGGGCCAGAGGCGTACCCCGCAAGGAGAATCACCCCATTCATGCTCTCCATTGAATCCGAGGTGAGCCGAGTGGAAGCGGCCACCCGGCCGGTTCTTCTGGCTACCGGGCTAGACGGGCTAGCCGGGAAAGCTTTATTCTCAGTCGGGCGGGATTTAGCCAACCAGCTGGAGTTATCCTTCTTGAGGGCTAGGCGGCCTGTGCCTTCTGGAGCCAGCCTGCTTGGGCCTGGCTTTCCCTACCCGGGGGTTATCCCCCCGACAGGTCACGGCCAGGCTGACTTGGCGGGTGATTTTCTTCTGCACCCTGTTAGTTGGGCGCCCCTTCTAGATCATTAGGGACCCTTTTGGTGGCGGGTACCCTCCCGCACCGTTATATGGTGCTGGTGCAATCGCTGGCTGCGACCGTCCGACAGGTGGCGGTGGAGGAGCTCCGTGGGTGATGTCACCTGGTACGAGTGCGGGCCCAAATCCAGGGATCACGATCTGGCGCCGCATTTGGGTGAGACCCTCGCTGAGCTTCTGGAACTCGCGACAGTCCTTGAGCATGTGGCTGGCATTCTTCTTACCATCATGTTTGTCGATGTAGAAGTGGATGGTGCAGGGACCAGACAGCTTGTCGTATGCCGAAGGCTCGTCGTCGTGGCTGCGACTTTGCCACGTTTGCGTGGGTCGCCCGCTGTCGCAGTAGTTGCCTCCACGGTATCCGCTGCTACGGTTGCCTTCATTGCGTCGATCGGCGTATCCAGCCGCGACCATGTCGAATCCGTCGCGGTCGACGTAGATGCGCGATCTTCTCTTGCTGCGGCATTCACGCGTGTGGCACTAGTCGTCTTCGTCATCCGAATGTGCCCCGGTGATGGAATCCTCACCATCTGCCCATCGATTGGCGATGTCCATGAGGTGATCGAGCATCTTGGGCTTGACGCGCCCAAGCTCCTCCTTGAAATATGGGCGCCTGGCACCGTCCTTGAAGGCATCGATTGTACGTTCTTCGGAGATGTGCATGGTGGAGTTCTTGATGTGGGACCAGCAGAGTATGTACGAGCGGATGGACTCGTTGGACCATTGGGTGCAGGCTTGTAGCTCTTCGATCGAAGTTGGCCTCTTGCTGGTGCCCTTGAAGTTGCGTATGAAGCTGTATGCTATCTCTTGCCAACATTGGATGGAGCCAGAGGATAGGCTGCTGAGCCAAACCCTGGCTGTGCCTATCAGCTGTAGCTGAAGGCATTGTAAGGAGGTGTTCTTGTTTCCGCCGTGGAGCTTGACTGACGACAGGTGATCATCGGGCCATGCCTTTGGTTCCTGCGTGCCGTCGAACTTCGGGTTGTCCAAAGGGAGCTTGAAATTTTTCGGCATTTGCGTTCACCGAACGGATCTGCTGAAGCATCTGGCGCCGCACAGCTCTTCATTGTCTTCCTCGTCAGACTCAGCTGAGCACGCGCGTTTGGCACGTGTCTTGTCGATCTTGCACTGGGTGAGCTCGTTGCGAGCGTCGTAGTTGCTTCTGCGGTGCCGTGGGATCTTGCGGCGCCGGGGCAGGTCGTGCTCTTCGTCTTAGGATGAGGGCATAGGGCTACGGTTGAACTTGACCGCAACTTTTTTCTTCGGCTCTGTAGGAGCCTCATCATGGAGCGCGGCTCCGACGAGTCCGAGGCCTACTAGCGCGGACTTGTGCATGGCGCCCTTTGGGTCGCCCACCAGAGATGGATGGGACGCGAGATATGTAGTGGCTGCCATGATCGCAACCTGCAGTGATTTTGGCATGACGTTGCCATGCGAGTCCATCGTCATGAAGGACGTGTTGAGGGCTCTGGTGACCTCGCGTCGCGCGGAGGGATCCATGTGCTCCGTGCGGGAGCGGTACTTGTTGGCGTTGTTGCCACGAGAACTGGAGCCATCAGCGGCAGGGAGCGCAGCTCGCCGCGCGCTGGATTCCGCAGCTGCCTTCTTACGCTTGTCAAGCTCCTCCGTCAGCTTCACCTGTCGGTTGTGCTTGTCGATGAGGAGGAGGTGGTAGGACATCAGTAGACCCCGTGAAGCATTCACAGGTAGGATGATGTTTCCTACTATGGCTTCGCGTGCTTGGCGCCAGCCTTCCTCATTGAGGTTGATCTTGTTGTAGGCATGATCGTCGTCTTCGTTGGGCCTGTTAGGCGGATCTCCCCGTTTCCTTTGTTCTCAGCTTGCGGGTTGAGAGGGGGTTGGGTGTTTGCTGCACACTCGAACCCGACAGGAGGTCCGTTACGTTGTTGATGACGATGGTGCATAGGTAGCACACGCGGATTGGATCGCTGCTGCCATAGATTTCGGATCCGGAACCATAGGTTCCTTCATCTGAGGGAGGGCCACACAGATCTGAGTTGCGGCTCCCGCTGTCATCTGACTCGTCTGTCAGCACCAATGCATGTAGCACGCCGATAAGTGGGACCCATGAAGAGGGCCTGATGGACGGTGGTGGCACCCGCTCTGAGAGGCGGAGGGTGCCGGTCTGCCCTACTTGGAAGTAGAAGCTCCCGAACAGCATCTCGAGCCCGTCGCCGACGGACTCGAAATTCTTCAGGGTGGCTGGCGAGTGGGCGGTGAAGTCGAAGGCGCCAAATAGGAGGTGACTCTCCGTTTCTGATGAGTTGTAGATTGCTCCGGATGGAATCATCACGACCGCACGATCAGCGTTCCCGTTTCCCACAGACGGCGCCAATTGATGAGGGTTGCGTCAATGCCCATTGTTATGGACTTGGGTTTTGGAGAAGATGGGGATGCTGGAAGACCCACGAAGAGGGCCTGATGGACGGTGGTGGCACCCGCTCTGAGAGGCGGAGGGTGCCGGTCTGCCCTACTTGGAAGTAGAAGCTCCCGAACAGCATCTCGAGCCCGTCGCCGACGGACTCGAAATTCTTCAGGGTGGCCGGCGAGTGGGCGGTGAAGTCGAAGGCGCCAAATAGGAGGTGACTCTCTGTTTCTGATGAGTTGTAGATTGCTCCGGATGGAATCGTCACGACCGCACGATCAGCGTTCCCGTTTCCCACAGACGGCACCAATTGATGAGGGTTGCGTCAATGCCCATTGTTATGGACTTGGGTTTTGGAGAAGATGGGGATGCTGGAAGTCGCGAAACGGTTAACAGACAAGCAACACGGGACACATGATTTACCCAGGTTTAGGCCCCCGGAGGGAAAACCCTACTCCTGCTTGTCTGCTCTTGATTATGGCAGAACCGAAGGTTACAGGGGTGCGCAGATGCAATCTGGCATGAGGTGTGTATGCAATGGTGGAAGAGGATCCTTCTCGCCGTACCCTCCTGGCCTTTATATAGATAGGCAGGTCCTGGGCTTAGGTCAAGTCGGTTACAAATTAGGGTTGGTACCCTTTGAAATTCTATCTAATCTAGACTTGTCCTCCAAGGAGTCGAAAACATCATGGGCTTGGGCCACCCGAAGTATTCATGGGCCGCGTGTCTTGACGTGGGCCTTCCTTGGACTGGACCAGGTATACCAATGTCATGTACCCATGGGGTATATCTATGTCAAAAGGGCTTCAAGCTTTCTTCGCACAACCCGAAGTTTGACGGACTGCAAGAGCCGGAAATTTGTTACCAAAAAAGTGTTGGATATATTCCCAAGAGGCAATAATAAAAGTAATTATTACATCTTTGTACTTATGAATTTTTACATCACATGCTATAATTGCATTAATCGGAAATTGTAATATTTGTGTGATTTGTAAACATAAAAGAGTCCCTAGTAAAGCCTCTTGTTAAACTAGCTTGTTGATTGATAGATGATCATGGTTTCCTAATCATGAACATTGGATGTTATTGATAACAAGGTCATATCATTAGGAGAATTATGTGATGGACATACTCCTATAGTTAAGCGTATCATAAGATTAAATCATTTCAATAGTTTGTTTGTTATAAGCTTTAAGATACATAGTAACCTAAATCCTTCGACCATGAGATCATGTTAATCACCATCATCGAATGGATGCTTTGATGACATCAAACACCACTTCATAACTAGGTGGTTATAAAGGTGGCATTGAGTATTCAGAAAGTATGTGTTGAGGCACATGGATCAAGAGTGGGATTTGTCCACCCATATGACGGATAGATATACTCTGGGCCCTCTCGGTGGAATGTCATCCAATTGGCTTGCAAGCATGTGACTGGCTCACAAGGGATCACATATCACAGGAATGAGTAAAGAGTACTTATCGGTAATGAGGTTGAACTAGGTATGCAGAGATACCGACGATCAAACCTCGGATAAGTAAAGTATCGCGAGACAAAGGGAAATTGGTATCATATGTAAATGGTTCATTCGATCATGAAGTAATCGTGAAAATATGTGGGAGCCATGTGAATTTCTAGATTCCTCTATTGGTTATTGATTGGGGAAGAGTCTCGATCATGTCTGCATAATTCACGAACCGTAGGGAGACACACTTGGATTCGATGTTGTTTAGTAGATATTGAATGTGAGTAAGAGACCGAATGTTGTTCGGAGTCTCGGATTGGATCCAGGACATCACGAGGAGATCCAGAATGGTCCGGAGAATAAGGTTCATATAAGGAAAGTCCAATTCCAGAGTTCGGAAATGTTTTTGGTATTTTCACCGGTATGTTCTAAAAGGGTCTAGAAGGTCCACCGATCTAGAGTAGGAAGGGTATATGAATGTGTCATGCCAATGTGAAATGGTTGCATCATGTCCTAGGTCACTTGGCTGGGGAATGGGAAGAGATAAATCAAACTCTAGTTTGAAAAGTCAAACGTCAATTTAAAAAGTCAAATCCCAACATGGTTGCCTAGTGGAGGGAGGAGAGGAAACCCACTTAGGGAAGGTTTCCCCTCCCTTCCCAAGCCGTCGGCCATGAAGAGGAGTTGGGGGAGGACTCCCCTCCCCCAACCACCTCTCCCCGTTTATATAAGGAGAGGTAGGGTGCCCCCTACCCTCAACCCTAAACCCTAGCTCGGTCGCGCGCCCCCAAGTCGCCGCCGTCCAAGCACCTCCTCAAGTCGCCGCCGCCTAGATCCTCTCTAGCCACCGGCCACCTCCACCTCCTTGGCCTCTAAACCCTAGTTTCCAAGGGCCCTCTCTACTCCACCATACCCGCTCCGGCTTAGGTGAAGCCCTGCGGGATTTCCCCTCTACTTCCACCACCATACCATTGTGCTACTGGAATCGCGAGGAGAGATCTACAACTTCCGTTGCCTGCTGGAACAAGGGAGAGGAAGGTCTTTATTGAGTACTGAATGTGTGACCGGCCGCGGGAGTGCCGCCAGAACGCGACGCCGAAAGGATCATCTACACGATCTGGAGATCGACAAGTGAACGACTACATCACCCACGAGAATCCGATCTCGTTAACCGCTTTGGATCTTCGAGGGTTATTACTCTATCGACTCGTTGCACCGATCTAGTAGATTAGATCTTGGCTTGTGTGTGTTCATGCGATAGAATTTTTTACTTTCTATGCTACAAACCCCTACAAAAATATATTTGAAATACTTAATTTAGTGTGAAACAATAACAATGTCATTCATATTGATGTCATTGGTATTAGTTTAATGCGAATTCGTCCGAGTGGGCGCTGCACATCCGATTTCCAACTCCTCCTCTCACGATTTATCTGCCTTCCTTTGCTTCCTCTATTACTCGACCCCGAGGGAGGTGAAGGATTTCGTGAAGTGGGGGTGTTGTGGCAATGGTAACACATGGCTATCATGTTGTTGGCGCACGTGTTCCACCCAGTCTAGCTATATTTGCGAGAAAATAATTTGCGAGACGAAAAGGCACCCGAAAAATATTTGCGAGAAAATAATTTAAACATCTATATGTACTCCCTCCGACCCAAATTAGTTGACTTGGTTTTATCTCGAAATAGGCTTTCGCCCCGCTTTATAGATAAAGCCAAACGGCCAAACTGATACAAGGTGATGAGGAATTCCCCTTACAGGCAGATCAAAAGATAAGCAACAAAGAACTAGGAAGCATCAAGCTTGCCACTAAAGACGCCGAACGACTAAGGAGACCAGAGCTCCACGACAACGCCCCCAAGGAGGTGACGACACAACAAGCGCCATCGTCGCCGAGACCACAAAAGTCTAGGGTTTTCACCCAGAGCCCTAATGCGGAGAGGTAGCCACAATGACGCCCTCAAGAAGGTCACGACGCCATGAGTCGCCTTCAGCGCCCGGCGCAGAGATTTCTCCCGGAAAAACGTTCACCGCACTTGGTACCTCAGACGACAGCCATCTCCGAACCGAGCTTCCACACGATCTGGGCACTGACCACGCCGAGACGCCGCCAACACCAGGAACCCCCGACGCCCACTCCTCGCCACCCTCATGGCCCCAGGAGACGGCCATCACCACCGCCACGTCGCCTGCCGCCGAGCCACCCGCGCAGTCCACCTTCCGGGGCCGCCGCCCCGGCATCCGAGATCTCGCCCTCCGGTGCAGAACAAGCCACAACAACACTCACCACAAAGCGGGCAAGAAGAACCAAGACAGCTAGGCAACGCTCGGACAACGGGGGTTCAACTAGCATGGTGCACCCGCCGATTAAACTCACAGCACCTGCAGGGCGGGGCTGCTAGGCGGTCACCAGAACCAGGCCTCCTAGCCCGGATCCGGCACCCCAACCACTACGTGGCTGAGGATGGGCTGGATGCCCCTGAAACCTGCATAGGGCGTGAGCCCGCCAACCCAGATCGGGCCGAATGGGCTAGATCTAAAGCCGAGGCAGGCCCAGCGCTACCCAGGCTCCAGCCTGCCCGCGATCAGCGTGGTTGCCCGGCCGACCCAGCCGTCGTCCCGACTCGGTGGAGGTCGCCATGAGCCCTGTCTCTCGGGCGAGGATCTCAAGAAGACGCTCCAGCAGCCGCTGCCTTCGTCCATGGGAGGATCTGCAGCGCCGCGGAGAGCCGCCGCCTCCACCTCGAGAACCCACCGCAGTCGCAGCTCGCCGGCCCGCTGCGTCGGGGACCATAGGTCGTCGCGATAGGTTGCTGCCGCTGTCAGATCCGCCCCGCGCCGCCCTCCATGCTAGCAGACAACCAAGAGAAACCATCGCCGCCGGCACTGCACGGCTAGTGGAAACGAGGCTTTTTGTTGATCCTGGAAAAGGGCTTTAACACCGGTTCTTCTATGAACCGGTGTTAAAGAAACTACCAGCGTGGCCGTCGGCAAAAAAGGCCCCATTTAACACGGTTCGTGCCACGAACCGGTGTTAAGAACCCTATGGCAGTCAGCCCCCTTTAACACCGGTTCGTGGCTTGAACCCGGTGTTAAAGGGGGGCTATATAAGACACCCACCCCACTCTTCCATTTTTTCACTATCTCATTTTGGAGCCTAGCAAGAGGGTGTGAAGAGTGCTAGTTTGTGTTTTTTTCATATGCACAAGAGGTGTTCGGTGAAATGCCCGAGAGCTCAAAATAAGTTTTCTCGTTGCTCTTTCCTTCTCGGTCGAGGTCGACAACTATCCTTTCATGTGTCATTGATGTACTATATATATAAATGGTCATCTCCCTATTAATTTTTGATATATACTACATATTAATGTAGATGAACCGGCAATGGATGTATGGTGACCGCCGCACTTCCGAGTACATTAGGGCCTCCAAAATTTCATCGTTGTGGCTAATGCAAACCGTGGTCACAATGGTTTTATGTGCTGTCCGTGTGTTCACTGTCAGAACAAGAAAGACTACTCAAATACCAGAACCATTCACGCCCACCGCGATCCGGTTTCATGCCCAGCTATAATTGTTGGACCAAGCACGGAGAAAAAGGGGTTGTGATGGAAGACAACGAAGAAGAAGAGGATGATGACAACTATCATAATATATATCCTGAATATGATGATACTGCAACGGGGGTAGATGATGAAGATCAAGAGGCAGCAGATGGGCCCGCTGATGACGATCTTGGTCGGGCCATTACTAATGCAAAGGAAGAATGGGAAACTGAAAAGGAGAAGGAGAAGCTGGAGCAGATGTTAAAGGATTACAAAACATTATTGTATCCAACTTGCGAAGATGGCCATAAAAAGCTAGGTACCACACTGGATTTGCTGCAATGGAAGGCAGAGAACGGTGTGACTGACAGCGCATTTTCAAAGTTGTTGGTAAAAATGAAGAATCTTCTTCCAAGAAATAATGAGTTGCCCGAAGACATACCAAGCAAAGAAGGTTGTCCGCCTCTAGGATTAGACGCAAAGATACATGCATGCATTAATGATCGCATCCTCTACATGTGAGAAGTACGAGAATTTGGATGCATGCCCGTATGCACTGCATCAAGGTATAAGATCAGACGAGACGATCTTGGCGATGTTGAGGGCGAGGCCCCTAGGAAGAAGGTTCCTGCCAAGGTTATGTGGTATGCTCCTATAATACCACGGTTAAAACGTCTCTTCAAAAATAAAGAGCATGCCAAGTTGTTGCGATGGCAAATGGAAGACCGTAAGAAAGACGCAATATTGAGACACCCCGCTGATGGGTCACAGTGGAGAAAAGTCGAGCGAGAGTACCCGGACTTCACACGTGACGCAAGGAACTTAAGGTTTGGTCTAAGTACAGACGGCATGAATCCTTTTGGTGAGCAGAGCTGCAGTCATAGCACCTGGCCTTTGACTCTATGTATCTATAACCTTCCTCCTTGGTTTTGTATGAAGAGGAAGTTCATTATGATGCCAGTGCTCATCCAAGGCCCGAGGCAACCCGGCAACGACATTGATGTGTACCTAAGGCCATTAGTTGAAGAACTTTTACAGCTGTGGGCCAAACCAGGTGTACGTATGTGGGATGAGCACAAAGGGGAGCCATTTGACCTACGAGCATTGCTTTTCGTAACCATCAATGATTGGCCTGCTCTTAGTAACATTTCAGGGCAGACAAACAAGGGATACAATGCATGCACACACTATTTAGATGAGACTGAAAGTGTATATTTGGATAAATGTAAGAAGGTTGTACCTAGGGTATCGCCGATTTCTTCCGAACCTGCATCCAGTAAGAAAGAAAGGCTAGCATTTCAAACGTCTGGCAGAACCCTAGAGGAAGCCTGTCCTCCGTACCGGTGAGGAGGTATTTGGTATGGTCAAGGACCTAGAAGTAATCTTTGGAAAAGGTCCTGGCAGTCTATCTGTTCCGAATGACGATGTCGGACACGCGCCCATGTGGAAGAAGCAATCTATATTTTGGGACCTACCCTATTGGAAAGACTTAGAGGTCCGCTCTTCAATCGACGTGATGCACGTGACGAAGAATGTTTGCGTGAACCTGCTAGGCTTTCTAGGAGTGTATGGGAAGACAAAAGATACTCCAGAAGCACGGCAGGACCAACAACGTCTGAAAGCCCCTGAAGAGCCTATGCATCCTGAGAACGAGAAGGGTAAACGATGCCACTTAACTCCCGCCATTACGCTCTTACCAAAGCGTAGAAGGAAATCTTTTTGAATGTCTAAGCATTATCAAGGTCCCGGCTTCTCGTCGAATATAAAGGAATAATAAATATGGCGTAGAAAAATTCCAAAACCTGAAGTCTCATGACTGCTACGTGATTATGACACAATTGCTTCCGATTGCATTGAGGGGGCTTCTACCTGAAAATGTTCGAGTACGCATTGTGAAGCTATGTGCATTCCTCAATGCAATATCTCAGAAGGTAATCCATCCAGAAAGCCTACCAGGGTTACAAACATATGTGGCCCAATGTCTTGTCAGCTTTGAGTTGGTGTTCCCACCATCCTTCTTCAATATTATGACGCATCTCCTGGTTCACCTAGTAGAAGAGATTGCCATTCTCGGTCCTGTATTTCTACACAATATGTTCCCCTTTGAGAAGTACATGGGAGTCTTAAATAAATATGTTCATAACCGTGCTAGGCCAGAAGGAAGCATCTCCAAGGGCTATGTAATAGAGGAGGTCATTGAGTTCTGTGTTGATTTTATTCCTGACCTTAAGGCGATTGGTGTTCCAGAATCACGACATGAGGGGAGACTGCGTGAAAAAGGCACCCTAGGATGTAAAGCAATGATATGTAGGGACGGGCATTCTCTCAATCAAGCACACTACACGGTTTTACAAAGATCTATCTTGGTTGCCCCGTATATCAATGAACACAAGAATTTAATACGCCTCAAACACCCGGGGCAGTCTGATGAATGGATTATAAGTGAACACATGGCGAGTTTTGGCAGCTGGCTGCAAAGACTTCTCACGAATAACACCATCGTTGGGGATCAGTTGTACTTGTTGGCCAGGACACCATCTTCGATTGTATGTACTTTCCAAGGGTACGAGATAAATGGGAATACATTTTACACGATAGGCCAAGATAAAAAGAGCACCAACCAAAATAGTGGTGTCCGCTTCGATGCAGCAGAAGACAATGGGCAGAAGACCACATATTATGGGTTCATAGAGGAGATATGGGAACTTGACTATGGACCTAATTTTAAGGTCCCCTTGTTTCGATGCAAATGGGTCAAGCTAACAGGAGGAGGGGTTGAGGTAGACAAGAAGTACCGAATGACAACGGTGGATCTCAACAATCTTATGAAGGTAGACAAGAACTTGGACGAACCATTCGTCCTAGCCAATGATGTGGCTCAGGTTTTCTATGTGAAGGACATGTCCTCCAGACCCAAAAAAAAGAAAAAAATATGCAAACGAATACATCATATGATGAGCCAAAGCGTCACATAGTTCTTTCAGGGAAAATAAACATCGTGGGAATCGAGGACAAGACATGTCAGAAGATTATAATAAGTTTGATGAAATTCCGCCCTTCATAGTGAAAACTGACCCAAGCATTCCGTTAAGTAAAGAAGATGCTCCATGGTTACGCCCTGGCGATCATAAGGAAGGACATATGCCAAGAAGTTCATGCTCATATTATGTAACTCTAGTTCATGTCTTTTCGCGGTTTGTGGCTTGACCGAAGGATATCTTTCGCGGTTTGTGGATTGACCGACTATATATAGGGGACGGTTTGTAGTCTCGTTTTTAATATTAATAAATGTCTTGACTGTTAGTCTTGTTTTGTGGATGGACCGGGACTATGAGAAGAAGTTGTCCGATTCGTATTTTACCATTAAGATCTGATCTCCAAACGCGCAGTCACATATTAGGAGTGCCTCTATGACCAGTTTCTTGGAGATGCCGGAGGACTGGGCCCGTCGGCATCTCCTCAACTACCGTAGTGGTGTCCCGCTCTCAAAACCATCTTGCAGCTTGTAACTTCTCTAACTACATCAATACACAGGAGCTAACTAATTTCACATATTAGGGAGTGTCTCTATGACCAGTTTCTGGAGATGCCGGAGGATCGGGGCTCCGGCATCTCCCCAAACTGGCCGTAGTGGTGTCCCTGCTATTGAAAACCATCTTGGAGATGCCTCAAACTGGCTGGAGGACTGGACTCACAAGGATGCCTATTTATAGTAGAAGCAGCTCGGCATAGTGTCGACACTTACAAAATAATGTCGACACTCACCCCTATTATTAGTGCTGACTCGTGTTTTGTCCCGGTTGGTGTCTCCAACCGGGACTAAAGGTTCATCTTTAGTCCCGGTTGGTGACACCATCTGGGACAAGGTACACGCCGCACGACATAATGTCGACACTCACCCCTATCATTAGTGCTGCCTGGCCCAGCCTGAAATCCCTCCAACCGTCCCATTTTTAGAACAATGTCATATTTCTTCTGTTAACAGTATATGTATTAAATGAGCCATTTTTCTTCCTTCTATTTCTTCCCTCCATTTTTCTTCCCGCCATTTTTTCCCGCCATTTTTCTTCCCGCCATTTTTCTTCCCGCCATTTTTCCCTTGATTCTTCCCTTGATTCTTCCCTCCAGTTCTTCCCGCAAGTTCACTATATATATATGTAGGGTTGGCCTTCATTGTCATTGCACATCTCTAGACTCATATCTGCAACCTCATCACTCTTTCCCATGGCTTCCACCGTAGCACTAACCCCCAGGGAGGCGGAGGCGCTTTGCGCCTCGAACTACCCCTGCCCGCCGGGCTACTGTGTCCCTGTCGGCTGGATGTTGAGCGTCGGAGGCGTGCCGGTTCCTCTTGTCCCTCTAGGTGTGGCGCGCCGGATGGCCATCACGAACCACTACTACTTCGAGCTCATGCCGGAGCAGCGGAGGAATCCCAGATGGCATCCCGACTATTTCCCTACTTGGGAAGCCTTCTTCGTGGATCGGCGTGAGAGGGCGCTCGCCAGGCATGAGGAGGACAGCCCACCTCCTCCTAACTTCAATGAGGCCGGCCGTCGGCTAGGGTGGCGCGGTCGGACTCTCTAGAGCGTCATGGCCTATGACACTGCCGCCGACTCTAACCCCCGTCTGCGCTACCCTCAAGTCCAGCCCACGCGTACTCAGCCTTCAAGGTTCAATTACGGCGACCCCGACGACGACAGCGATGACAGCGGCGGCGAGTACGACGACTACAGTGGCGAGTATTACAGGTGTAGGCAGGAGCATGACTGAATCACTCCAACATTCCGAAACAAGTTCAACCGATTGTTACTTAATCAGGCCATGTATCTTAATTTTCAGTTCTTTTATGTATCTTAATTTTCAGTCGTGCTTTATGTAACTTACTATTAGTTGCATTCTTTATTTTAATTCTAGTTCTATCTCCTTCACAAAATGACCTATCTCATTCGAGGTTTCTTGGCTTTCGCGTCAAATGACCAATGTTATGGCTAGAATAAAGGCATAGTTTGTGATAATATGGCCATATTGTGCATACATGTGCATCATGGCATGGCAAACAATGTTGCAAGAGGAAGTTTTCCTTTTTATCGCACCAAAAAGGCATTTTCCATTTTCCGAGCATAAAAAACGAACGGTTTTGTGAAGCAACCACCAAATGGCTAATTCAAAAAACCACCAACACATTTTACAAAAATACTAGACCACCTTATATGGACAATGTACCAACAGGGGGATCTGAAACCTTTCCGTCCACCTCTGGTGAAAAACACAAATTCCTGTCGAATCGGTAGGAAGTGGGTCAGATATGAACTACAGGTACATGATACGATGCTCATGATTTTTTACAAAAATCATTTTTAGGTTCACAATATGCTATTTTATCAAAAATCCAATGCAAGTTGAGCGAGGCTTGGCCTCGAGCTAAGAATCTTCATGTCCGTTGTTCGACAAAGTTTGACGATAGTTTAAAACGGGGATAAAAAATAAAAAAAGATCGAAACAGTTCGAAACCTTTGCATTGTGTTATATTATGTGACATAGTTAGAAGGAAAAATCTCAAACTTGGTATATTGATTATGTCTCAAAAAAACCTTCACAAAATGACCTATCTCATTCGAGGTTTCTTGGCTTTCGGGTCAAATGACCAATGTTATGGCTAGAATCAAGGCATAATTTGTGATAATATGGCCATATTGTGCATACATGTGCATCATGGCATGGCAAACAATGTTGCAAGAGGAAGTTTTCCTTTTAATCGCACCAAAAAGGCATTTTCCATTTTCCGAGCATAAAAAACGGACGGTTTTGTGAAGCAACCACCAAATGGCTAATTCAAAAAACCACAAACACATTTTACAAAAATACTAGACCACCTTATATGTACAATGTACCAACAGGGGGATCTGAAACCTTTCCGTCCACCTCTGGTGAAAAAGACAAATTCCTGCCGAATCGGTAGGAAGTGGGTCAGATATGAACTACAGGTACATGATATGATGCTCATGATTTTTTACAAAAATCATTTTTAGGTTCACAATATGCTATTTTATCAAAAATCCAATGCAAGTTGAGCGAGGCTTGGTCAGATTCAAGTGTATACAAAAGATGCGGCATTTAAATATCCAATCAATTCAAAAATGTTAATACAAAAGATGCGGCATTAAAATATGATTTGCTCTAATAAAATAGGGTTAGATTCCTTTTTAGATGCTTAATATTTCTTATGTTCAAAGTTTTAGGGTTTGACAATTTATTTTTGTTTGAATTGAATAATCAAAATTTATATGTAAGTGTTTTAATCATTTTGAAAATTTTCATCTAAAGTAAATATAAAATGTTTTTACATGAATGGATAGATATTATTTTTCTGAAAATTATGATATATTATTCATATTTTTCTGAGTTGAAATGAAAAATATATGAATTTTCTAAATTCATATCCTATTTTTGAATTAAAATGCCCTTTAATGCATTAAATAATGTTCCCTTTAACACGGTTCAGTCACGAACCGGTGTTAAAAGGGGCGATGATTGTTACGCTAACCCTGCACATGGCTGGAACCGGTGTTAAAAGCTGTGCCATGAATGATTCCTTTAACACCGGTTCGGTCGAACCGTGTTAAAGGGTATTAAAGGCGCGCCTTCCCCTTCCTTCTTCCCCCAGAGCCAGATCGAACCCGCCGCGCAGAGAAACATAGAGCAGCCTTGGCTGCCGCCATTGCCGTCATGCCGCCGCCGCCAGCCTCAACGAGCTCATCCCCCCGAGGTCCGGACGTCGTCGTTGTCTTCAATCGTCATCGTTCTGGAGCTTCTCCGGCCTCGACACCGTCATCACCATGCTCAGGGTGAGCATGCGGTGCTCAGGCACCACCCCGCGAATCGCCTCCTTCTCTTTGTCGTGCCCGCGTTGCGCACCACCGCATACCGCCGCCGCCGACGATCGGTGTCTCCGATGACCTAGGATCAGCGGCGTCGCCTCTATCTCATTCGCGCTGCTCCGCTGATTCAAACGCGCGCAATCCCGCTTCCCAAATCGCGCTCCTCCACCGTCCCTGGCCGCATGCCGACGTGTCTCCGGCGATCCTGCGTGGCGCTTGCGTGGCCACGACGTGGCGCCCTCGTCAGCGCTGGTCCAGCTTGGCCAACGTGGTTGCATACGTGACCCAGTGGCCCACATGTCAGCCATAGTGGCTAGGTTCTGCATGTAAAAAATTAACCCCCACCGACGTCCACCGATGCAATAAAGGCTTTAATAATTCCAGAAATTGATATAAATTTGTAAATTCAATATCTTTTTATTTATAAATCAGAAAAATACAAATAATATATCAAAATGTTCAGAAAAATGAAACCTAGCTATCTAAGCTATAATCATGCATTGTTCAACAACTTAAATGACAAGTTTAATTAGAACACCCTAGTAACCCTAATAGGTGATTCCGGAGTTTTCCCCCGAGTTAGGGTTTTCACCCTAACCCGATTAAGTTGTCGAGCATGCCTTAGGGTTACATTTCAAAGCAAATTAACTTGTCATATCATCATACTTGCTTGAGCATTGCATCGATGCCATGTGTTGATTGTTTCCCCTTTATTTCCGGTGTTTGGTTCTTCCTGGTAGAATACGATATCAAGATTGAGATCGAAGCCCGAGGACAACACCGTCGAAGATTGGAGATCGACGTACAATACTTGACCAACTGTAATCAAGTCAAGTACAAGGCTCCCAAAGATCTGTTTATCTGCTATCAACAGGCAAAGCAAAGCATAGCCTCACCATGATATAATCCTATGTTTTCGAAAGCATTTCAATTCCTGCCATGATGCATACGATTCTACTATGGTATTTTCTCAATAGATAGAGTATCCTATCTATTGCCATAGGTCTCTGGGGCCGCCGATGCTGCTACCTTCTTCGTCACAGGGCTCCGGGTGAAAACACTTTACCATAGGTCTCGTTGGTCGTTACCCTCTTGGGGCGCTGCCAGGAGCTCTGGCTCATCCTGATCTTGGCTCATTGACTTCGGTGGCAAGTTTAGGTTCTCCGCGGTTTTTCTTGCTTATTTTGATCTGCTTTATAAAAGGGATATCCCCTCCACATTGTATCTGTTCTGCCAAGTTGTTTGCCGTCGTTGCCGTCGCTCCGGTGACCATACTGAGGCGGCGCCGCCACTATAATGCTTGCCTCGGCCTCCTCTTTCGAACAACGCCCGTTTTAGGTAGGCCGTATCACGCTACCTCGCGCGCCCTAGGTCGCTCTCCAATGCCGCCAGCCTCCGGTCAGCCACTGTAGCTAGCCCCTCTCATATGCATCCGGGATTTCTCCGAATTAGGGTTTGGACCCCTCGGAACTTGTTTAAAATGATCAAGCATCCTTAGGGTTTTAATTTCATTTGTGTATTTATTTGTGTATTTTTGTATGAATAATATGTATATTTGTGTATGAATCCAAGTCCACTTGAATGTTTACTCTCTTACTCTAGATAATATTATTATTTTAGAAACTATGGATCCACTTAGTAGAAACCTTGAAGAAGAAGAAATAATGGAGAACATTATTGATGAGGACACCTCACAATATCTGAACTTGGAGGGACATGATGACAGCTCAAGTAGTCATGGAGAAGATGAAGACTCCGGTGAACGCAATTTAGTGATTACAAAGTCCGGCGAGGTATATGCATTGATTAAGCCTCTACTGACTTCCACCAACAATCTTCTTCTACATGTATTAATTAACGCTTCTTTCTTCTTTTAGCCCTCTGGATCGACCAGCCAGCAACCATCTTCTTCTACGAAAAAGAGCAAGCGAGGCACGAGCCATCGGTTAAAAGATCGTGCAAAGTTCACGATCGAAGCAGTCCGTGTTGATGGCAGGCCGATGGAGCCCCAGAAGGCCGCAGACAAATTTGTACGTCAAGCTGGAGTTCTTGTTAGGGACCAAATCCCAATCATAATTGAATATTGGAATAAGCCAAAGAAGGGCAACGGTACCTTTGTCGATGAAAGATCCAAAGAAATGCTTTGGAATTCGTTGTTGGTTAATTTCACCCTTCCGCCAGAGGAGGATGAAAACAACCCGGTTATAAAGGAAAAGGTCAAAGAGTGGACTCTAAAGAAGATGGCTGACGCTTTCCGCAACTGGAAGACAAAAATGAACAAATTTGTCAAAGCTCGCGAGACTCCAAATTTCGAACACGCATATTATGCGAAGATAAGACCTAATGGCCCGAATTTATGGCATATAAGGAAGGTGCTATAGCTAAAAAGAGGTCAGAAACCAATACGCTAAATGCCCAAAAGAAGGAATATCACCAGAGGACGGGGTCAGGTGGCTATATATCTCAGAGGCCTAAGTGGGAGGGAGTTGAGAAGGCCCTGCGCGCTAGAGGGATCACACCCCAGACAGATGGGTGGGACCTACGTGCAAAGACTTGGTTCTACGTAATCAGGGCAAGGTTGGACCCATAAACAGGATTGTGTATCTTCCCAACCCTCCTTGCCAAACCCGTCACTGAACTCATCACGGCATACGAGGAAACAACCGCCAGGACCTTCCATCCCGACAGAGAGAATGACCAGCTCACACGTGCCATCGGTAAAAAAGAACACCCTGGACATGCACGAGGCACAGGGGGTATGACGTGGAAGGATGGGTTTGCCGAGTGGAGCGACTCTTACAGATGGCGCGGCAGAAAAGAAAAAGAGTGTAAAGAGCGGATGACACAGATAGAACATGCACTTGTGGCGCTGCAAGCGCAAGTGAATGCACAGCAGAGCCATCAAGCTATCGGCCCATTTCAGCGGCACGAAGAGCCCGCATTGGAAGCTACCGGCGGCCCAGACTCTGCACGGAAAAGCAGCGTGGCTTCCACGGAGAACGTGCAACCCACGCTTGAAATGGCGGGTCCTCGATACCCCGTGGATGAGATCACGGAGAGCGAACACGTTGAGCTGCATGTGAGATTAATGGGCTTATCCATTAAGGTGGCTGTCGGCTATGCCTTACCTCCTGTAGCTGGTGGAACTTACCACTGCCGACCGATTCCAGATGGCTATGCTATTGTCGGGGTGGATGAGGTTGTGAAGGAATATGAGGAAGCACTTGACCATGCTACATGTGAAGGGAAACTCAACTCAAATTTGCAGTGAAAACAACCATTCTTTGGAAGAAGGAACACATCGTGCTTCCAAATTGGAGGCCATGCACCCTGCCGTCTCCGAAGGCGTCAGCCCGAGCCGCTTCAGCTATCTCTCATGGCAGCCATCTCCGGCGCTTCACCATCTCTCACGGCAGCCATCTCCGTCGCGCACCATCTCCTACCGTCGACCATCTCCGGTGCTTTCATCATCTCCTCAAGAAGCGGAAGAGCACCGCCACGAAGAGCATCACTAGCACTGCCACAAAGAAATCCGTGAGGAAACCGTCGCCAAAGAGTTCAAAAACTACGCCCCGCAGCCTTCCGCCAAGCCATTGCCGGTTTTACTGGAATCGCAGCGACGAGGAGACCAATAGGATCTCGGAAGAAGAGGTCAAGAAATTCTTTGCACCTAGACGACCGAGCCAAAGGAGAAAATAGATCCGGTGGTGGAGAAGTTTTACAAAAATCTTTTGAAACCTGAAACCCCACTTGTGCCGGACTACGAGCGCCATATTTTGAAGGGGATGCAAGGCGTCAGAGGGAGACTGAAAGTAGCGATGTCGGCACCCTGTAAAACAGTTCCCATGCTCGGAGAGCAGGAAAACCAATCATGCGCCGCCCAAGTGTTCGACACACGGGACGCTCCTCCGTAAATGATTACGAGGCGAGCTACAAAGAAAGGCCAATGAGATGGGGATGACTTACGTTGCATACTTGAACATCATGGGAGACAACTTGCCCAAATGCGATGCCAACCCCATACAGCCATGGAAGTATGGGAAGAATCTCACAAGAAAGAGGAGCTCAAGAATCTACCAACAAAGATGCGAAGATTGCACAAGTGGTACCTTGATTGCAAGACGAGAAAGGAAGAATGGATCACTACGCATATAAGAGATCAGATTTTCTTGTGCGGAGACGACAGATCGACTTCAACATTCAAGACTTGCATTTTCTATTCAATCAGAAGGAACTCGACAAAGCTGCCATCAGCCTTTATTGTGTGTAAGTACTATTTCTGTAATTTATATCTCATCTCATTCACTTCATTAATTGCATGTATATATATATGCTCACCATATATGTATATACTATTATGCAGGAAAAAGGTTATGGAATGCATGAAAGGAGGCCCTTTTGACATTGGGTTCGTTGACCCAAATAGAGTTCATGAAGAAGTGGTAAGAACCAAACCCGCAAATGTAAGATTACTTGCTAAGGTCTTTACCGAGACAACAAACCAAAAGGAAATACTATTGCCTTACAACTTCTCGTGAGTACTGTTACCCTCTCTTGTACACATTCATTTGGCTTACTCAATGTTAAGTGTAATCGATGATGAGTTATGCGTATGAGGTTCCACTTTATTCTGCTAGTCATTCAACCCGACTCAGGAAAAGTCCTTGTCATGGACTCGTTACGAAAAGAAAAAAAGCTATGGGCAGACTTTAGAGAGATGCTCCAGAGGTAATTTCAATCATATTATCGCACTAGATCGGCAACTTTCATGACAACAAGTAATTAATTATTCCTTTATCCATTTTCTTTGCTGGACAGGGTTTGGAAAAGGTTCACGGGCAGGGCCGTGGGTGAATGGTCAGAAGAACTAAAATTTGTAGACCTAAATGTAAGTAATACTAGCTAGCTAGGTCTGCGTATCTCTTTGATTCTGCTTCCAATTCCATTATATCATGCTTTATTGATTATTATTTTGATTGAACTCTCTATTCTCGTAAAGTGCGCGCATCAAGGACCCGGCAATAACTTATGTGGATACTATGTTTGCGAGTTCATTCGCAACACGATATGTGCGACGGGCCAAGCCGCACTAGAACAACTTAGAGTAAGTAAACAAAGTCCACAACATTATTTTATTATCATCAATTGTGTTGAGTTTTATTCTTATATATATATTCAGATCGAACGGATGCGGGACCAACTCCTACCATTTGACCGCATACGAGCCATTCAAGAGGAATTGGCGGGGTTCATACTTGATGAGATCGTCACGCCTGGCGGAGAACTCTTTAGATATCCACCAAAATGAACGTTGTATATATGCTTGAACGTTTTTGTCTTGTACTTGATGCTTCAACGTTTACGGAGAATACCACACAATGACGATGTTTGTGTATAATAATAGTTGCTTAATTATTCATGTACTCGTATGTACCGATGACGATTTATGTGTATACAGTTCCCGATCGATTCCTCTCCTCCCAAATACTTAACGCAGAGCGGGCGTAACTCGGCCTTGGCGAGATTTATGCCGTTTTCGCCCATGAGATTTATCTCTTTTCGCCGCCAGAGAACCTTCTGAACCGGTGTTAAAGGGGGGTTGAGCCTCAACGGCATTACGTCGTCACCCTTTAACACCGGTTAGATAAGAACCGATGTTAAAGGGGCCCTAACACGAACCCTCAACAGCGGTTCTACAACGTGTTGAAACCCTCAAACCGGTGTTAGAGGGAGGGTCTGCACTAGTGGGACTTTGCCCGTGGCCGACGTGGCGGCGGCGGTGGGGAAGGAGGGCGGGGGTAGGATTGGGGCTCTGGTCCCTCATGGGGACGCAGGAGCGGTCCCCGTCCTTGGAACTGAACCCTTTCGAATCTTGAGACGTGTGTAGTCAGGGATCGACTTGGTTTTATCTAGATTCGAATGTATCTAGCACTAAAACAAGTCTACATATATCCAAATCTAAACAAATTTAGGTCAAAACAAATTTGAGTCAACTAATTTAGGTTAGAGGGACTACTATAATCAGAAGTTAAAAAAAGCAAGGGAGAAAACCTCGTATAGATAATCGACGAGGCAAAGGATCGTGTACTCGAGTAGTAGCCATGATTAAAAAACGCAGGCAGTGCAAAACAAAACAAGAAGCATCATTGGAGATATTTTGAACAACGGATCGACGAGCAGGAGAAGAGATTCGAGAATTTGGGTTCGGGAGGGGACGGAATGCGGTGCGCATGTGGGCTTGCCGGGCCGACCGAGCGGACGACCGTTGGCAGCCCGTGACTGCGCTGGCCCGGCTCCGTCCGTGCGCGGGGGCCAGCCCTGCCGGCCGTGTGCGGGCCCCCACAACCCAATCGATCGATCGATCTATCCACTGCATTTTCTTCTCGGGCGGAGTAAAAAAGTAACCAAACCGCGCCTGCTGCTTTGGGAGCACCGCATTACCTACTGTTTGTGATGTCACGATTCGTCAAGATGCCCCTGACTGACTCCAATGCTAAGACCTGCCAGACTTGTCTGCGAACGGACCTGTGATGTTAGGAGAAACTAGCTCGGCTCCATGGAGAAACTCCAAGGAAACTCGAAAAAGTCTATGCTTTTCTTTGCCAAATTTGAATGCGATCCCAGGCGGCTGGCTTAACCTACCTACCCCCCACTTGCTCGTGGGCATGCATGCATGCATGTGAGAGGCCCTGCGCACGGTCAGGGGTGGCTTGACTGGCCGGTAGTGGCGAGCTCGAGCTGCATGCCATGCATGGCCCGGGTGAATGCTCTGCCCTGCCGCTAGCTGCTCCTCGCAGCGAAACTGAAACCACCACCAATCCACATCTATGATGAATGTACATCTATCTATCATCTATGTATCTATCCGTGCATGTTTGTTGGTGTTGGTGGAGTAGCTTTTCTTTCTTTTCGGCAATGATTAGGTTCTGATTTGATAGATGATCTTAGCTAGCTGACGCGGCCGGCCTGCTCGACCGTGCACGCACCAGTAGCAGGGTAGTACGTCCGTTCCCTTGCCTGGCGGCAGTCACCCTAGCTGTTACGGGCAGTACTTTCTTGTTCTTTTCTGGAGATTCTCGTCCTTTCCGATGCCCCGCCCCGTCCCGGTCTGCACACGTTGCGCGTTGCCGTTTGCACGGTGTCTCGCTGAATCAGCTTAGCTACTTGCCTCTTTGCGTGAGGCGAGATCTGAGCTCGGTGCAAATGAACTCATTTATCGGCTTAACCTATCATCATTAGAGTAGCCATGCATGTAATGGTTTACTTGTTTATTTTTCCTGCTGGCCATGAAAGTTTGACCGGACTGTGCAGCTCAGGTCTCGAGCGCTCAACCACGACCTGGCCGGCCGCCCAGAGAACCGGGCTAGCCAAGCGGAGCTATACATCCATGAATGAAGGATCCATGAAGCATATCCTAGTGATTCAATCATATATAAGCACTCCTACTACTGGACTAGTATATGCGTGCATGGGAAGCCGGGCCGCGAAAGAGCAAATTTCGCCCAACTCGAAGCACGACCGGACCGGACCAGCATCGTCGTGCATGTGGTTTGTTTGAATATGATGAACGTGGTCCAAGTTGACCAGACCCACACCGTGGAACTGCACGGGAGTTTTAACTTGCTTTTTTAACATGTATAGTTTGCTCCATTTTTTTCAAGCATAGAGCATAGCACCAGCTTCAATTTGCCAAAATCACATCTTTTGTTCATTTGACAAAATCCAGTTCAATTTTAGAGCAAAATTTTAAATTAGAATTGGGATTTTGACGGATCCCACTTGACACCTTACTTGCATTCCTGAAAAAGACGCATATCAGCATAGTCTACAGGTATCATTATTACATCAGACCATACATGCAAAAATCACCTCTTAACTATAACAAGCAACCAACTTCCAAACTAAGAAACTTAGAAACTTTTACCCAGTACAAGAGAACATACGAGGGGGAGGTGAGTACCAAGGCCAATACCAGCTTGAACTTAAAAAAAAACACAGACATAGAGACCACAACTTTTAAGAAACTAGAACCAACTTATGTCGCAATGCGTTTCGTCCCCAGGGACCATATATATCCCTAGGTTCTGTGGAAATCCCCATTCACCCCTTTAACAACCTCTCCGCCATTCTTTGTTGTTCACTTTGAAGTTCTATCTTCTGTACACGTGCCAAAAAAGTATAGAGTGTGAAACTCTAGAAATAATGCTAACAGGATCATTAGGTACTATATTACTGAAACAAGCCCCATTTCTAGTCTTCCACAAGATCGAGATAAAACCCAACTACAAACAGTAACCGTACTACAAGAAGTTTTTGCTAATTAAACGAACAAGCTACCACATCCCATACATATCTAGCAATAGCACACTAAAAAATGCTGCATTGTCTTTTTGCGGTAGCTTGTTCTAAAAAATACCACATCCCATACGTACAAGTTTCAACACCCATCCAGCCTCTCCTGACTAAGGTACCCTTATTAGTAAGAATGTTGTTTCTAAAACATAACCAGAGAAGACCTTTAATTCTGAGAGGCACCTTAGCTAACCAAAACTTGTTGTAAGGAACATTAACTCGATGAGTTTTTACAGCTATGTACATAGACTTGAAAGTAAAACACCTTTTTTTTCTCCAGCATCCATCTAGAACTAACTTGTTCATTAGTTAGAACAACATCTCTACAAAGATCCTTCAATTCACTCCAGAGGATGGTAGTGTCCCCAAACAGATTTCTGCGGAAATGAATACACCTCCAACCCTCAGAAAAGTCTTTAGCAACATAAAAGTTCACACTAAAAGTAAGCAAGTACAAGCTAGCAAAATTTTCTCTAAGTGGCTTATCTCCTAACCATACATCCTCCCAAAACAAGGTTCTCCATTACCAACAACCTTTCTACATAAACAAAAAAAATAAAATAGAGACATTCATCAGTCCCGGCCAAAACTGAGAATGAGAAGATTTTCTAGCACACTGAGATAAAGAGCAATTCCTCAGGTACTTGGATCGCACTTGATCTTGCCAAATACCCTTAGAAGTCTGCAACATCCGTAACCATTTACTAAGCAAACATTTATTCATGATACCTAGGTCTACCACCCCACCCTCCATTTTTGACAACCTTCTAGTTGACTAAATCATATTTTTTTAGTCCCATCTTTCTCATGCCATAATAATGTTTTCATAAAGAATTCCATCCTTTTCTTAGGGCCTTTAGGAATTTCATATAAAGAAAGCATATAAATAGGGACATTACTTAAATAACATCTAAGTAAAGTCAATCTACCCTTATAAGAAAGAAAATTTCCTTGCTAGGTATGTAACTTATTTTCCATCTTATCCTTAGAGTTCTTCCAATCACTATTCCTAAGTCTCTTACAATGAACTAGGATCCTAGATATTTAAAAGTTAACTTCCCCTCAACAAAGGTAAAAATAGCAGTATAATATTCCGCCCCGCGTATTGCATCACCAAGACAAATAATCTCACACTTATGAAAAATAACTTTCAAACCAGATAAGTGTTCATACTGTTGGGAATATGCCCTAGAGGCAATCATGTATGATGATATTTCCCAAGGTATTCATAAAGTTATTAATTGTCCTTGTATGAACCTCTGATATATATCATCGAATACGTGATTCGGTTGTGGAACTATATATTTATGTTCTTCATACTAGTTGTGCTTAGTCGTCGAGGTTGTGCTGGACACACAACTTAGACTAATATGAAGTTGGATTGATGACACGGTTCCACTTGTCATGGCCATAGTGATGCTATTCCAACTTGGACGGACTCGGCTAACGAGTTTAGTGAGTCGGACTGACCCACAGTTGAGATGCAACGAGCATGTTATCATTTGCAGTCTCATACAATGGAATCATTTGACCTGAGGTGATTGCATGATCCGGGTTGTGGATCACCAACTTAGGTTCTATCAAACATTGTTCTGTAAATGGGCAGTTATAAAGGTAGAGTTCGGGTTGGTTGTGAATCAAGCTGTGTGACATGGATTATCAAGATGGGATTTGCCCCTCCGTAATGGAGAGATATTCTCTGAGCCCTCTTGTGTAATATGATTCAGAAGCATGTCCATGCGCGACTCGGTTAAGTGTTAACTCAGGAGTCGGACTAAGGGTTAGTCTAGTGAATCACATATCATGGTACGAGAAGAGAGGTTAAGATATTTAAGAGATTGCAACAACTCGCCCATAGCTTGACAAGGTATATCGTGTGGCAAATGTACTTAGACGAAAGTCACATTGAAGGTTTGTCTTCTGTACTTTACGGCACTTTGGAGATGGCACGTCCTGCTAGAGGCCGCTACCATCTATCGAATTGAGACCAGGTGTTCATGGGAGTGAGTGAGACTCAAATCCATGACGGGATACTTGGAGGTGTAGCTCATTTCATGTCCATGTGTGCGTGAACCTACAGGGCACACTTAAGCGTAAGTAGCCCATGTGGATGAGATCCATGTGGTAGTTGGGTTACAGCCTAAATAGGCCTCAAGAGTTGAGCCCAACTAGGTGTGTATATAAGTAGATCGACAAGGGATAGTCCCTAACCTAGCCTTTACTTTCTCCACTCCCAAATCGGGGTAGACAAGATCTAGTAGTCTCCTGCTCGTGCTCCTTCTTGTACGTGTGGATACCGATAGAGGTGTTGCACGTGCGGCACTAGAGACAAAGGGATCTGGCGAAGGAGTTCGTGGGGATCCGGTGGAGCTGTTCGTGAGATCGATCGACACTACAAAACTAGCGCGCTTCATCGATGAACTGCACCTGCGCGTCTAGTGGTAAATCTCGTGGCCTATTACCTGAGCTGGATCTTGGGAGCACCGCGTTAGGTAAAAGTTTTGTTTATCGGCCCGCATCCTACCAGTGGTATCAGAGCGAAAGCTTCTGGTTTTAGGCTCTTGATCTGTGCATATGTGATATGCATGTGGTGGTAGATCGGATCTACTTAGGGTTATGGTGGTCGATCTATGAGATAAATCGGTTTTGTGCAAGATTGATTGGATCAATCCCACTTGGGGGGTTCATGGAAGATCAAGTGGGAGATGATAAACGCGATTGGGTAGATCTGCATAGGGATCAAATTTGGGTAGAAGTGTTTTATCCAAATAAGAAATCCATGGTTCGGAATGTAGACGAGATCTATGATTTCGAAAAAAATATCATGCGCTGCTCGCGCCCGCGAGGGCCCTGCCCCTTCGATCTCCGCTAGCTATCCGACTAACAGGACCGCCGGCTCCGCCCTATCGTAGAGCCTTAGAGGTCGTTGCGGGCTTCACAACGCCAGTAGATATGGTATCTATGCAGAACTCGTTTTTTGCAGGAATTTGTGAATGGTATGGTTCATGTACATGTGATGTATGTGTGTAATCCATACGTGATCTGTGAATCACTGGTTTGTCAGCCGGCTGGAGCCAAAGTGCTGTCAATGTTATTGTATAACGACCCGCGGGGCGGCATGTGATGCTATCTTCTTGTATATTCCTTAGTGCTAGTGTAGCATGTTTGGAGGACTTGAAGGACACGGCAGCCAGAGTCATGATGAACAGGTTCATGGAGATGGAGATAGCCATGAAGAGAGCCATACCATTTCACATTATAATGAGATTATTTATGATATTGTTATATCTCTAATTTTACCTCTATTGGATAGTTGGTAAACTTTAATCCCTCAAAGAAGGTCTAGTCGGTCTCCCCGCCAGTGTTGCACCATCAGAAGTCAGACATTTTTGGTTAGTGGGCTCATAAAATTGAGGTGCTGCCAATTCTTTTCGACTAGGTGGATTCGAGTCGGACTCTTATAGCGGAAGCTGTTGGTAAGCTAGACGGGCCTATCACAATGGTTGTGGGGCTCGGGGATAGGTCGGTCGTAGCCGGGGCATGACATGCCACTCAACCAACAGGAGTCGCATGAGATGCGATTGGCAAGAGTTGCCTACCTAAATCTCTTGACGGCTAGTGGTGATGCTAAAGCTCACTAGTTCGACTTGCTTATTTAGGATCCTGAATCACTATGTCTAAATCGGAGGGGTGTTGGTTCTAGTGGGAGCATAAGTATTAAAGTGTTTAATATGCTTCCTCTTTTACAAATACATGTCTTAAGTGTTATTGCATTTTCTGTTGTACATAATGGCACCTAGTAGCAGTCTCCCAATGTCTACGCACTTCTATTCTTGTAGACAGTTGTTGGGCCTCCAAGTGTAGAGGTTTGTAGAACAGCAGCAAGTTTTCCTTAAGTGGATTGATGGTGCTCGACAGGTGTTAACGTGGAGCACTTTGTTGGTAACCCCAAGAGCAAGGTGTGATGGAGCACAACAGCAAGTTTCCCTCAGTAGAGACCGAGGTTATCGAACCAGAAGGAGGAAGGAAACGTCTCAAAGGTGTTGCTGGCAACGTGGAGACCTGCACAACACAAACTCAAGACTTTGCCCCAACGAATCAGTGAGGTTGTCAAGCTCACCGGTTTGCTGTAACAAAGGATCAACCGTATGGTGTGGAAGGTAATGGTTTGTAGCAAGTAAACAACTAACAGTGGAAGATGTATCAATGGTAAAGATTGGACCGGGGTCCATAGTTCACTAGAGGTGCTCTCCTTAGATAAATACCATGGCATGAAGGGTAAACAAATTACAGCAGGGCAATTTACAGGAACTGAGCAAGGAATAACAATGCAATTACTAGTCAGAAAGATCCTATGAGATTCGATTGGGCAATACATCAAAGACATAGACCGCCATCCAACTGCATCTATGACTAGAAGTCCACCTTCAGGTTATCATCCAAACCCCCTTCAGTATTAAGTTGCAAGCAACAGACAACTGCTTTAAGCAAAGTGTGTAAGCTAAACAGTCCACATGTTCCATGAACAAGAGACCGTTGTTTTCTCCCTAGTATCAACAACACATCTACAACCGAAGAGATTTTTGTCACTTCCCTTAGAAACTAGAGGCATGAACCCACTATCGAGCATAAATACTCCCTCTTGGAGTCACTAGCAACTAATTGGCCAAGATAACCACTAGCAACGGAGAGCATGCAAGATCACAAACAACACAGACATGATAGAATCATAAAGACAAAACCATTAATCAAACCAACATAATAATCTCAATATCCATAGGATCCCCATAAACACAACATGCATGATTACAAATAGATTAGATCTTGATCATGAACGGAGCTCACAAGATCTATACATGAAAGCACAAAGGAGGAGATACAACCATCTAG
Source organism: Avena insularis (assembly GCA_023614405.1). Classification (NCBI taxonomy): domain Eukaryota; kingdom Viridiplantae; phylum Streptophyta; class Magnoliopsida; order Poales; family Poaceae; genus Avena; species Avena insularis. Next base: position 13,168,759 of record CM042685.1, read on the forward strand.
CTACTACATGGACCCATAGTCCAAGGTGGAACTACTCACGAATCATACCGGAGAGAAGGCCTCCGGGATGATCTCCCCCCCGACAGGGTGCCGGGAAGAGCTTCAGATCCTCCCCGATCTAGGGACGATGGTGGCGGCGGCTGCAGACGGTTTTGTGGATTTCTGATTGGGTACCCAGAGTTTCTGCATCGGGGGCTTCTTATAGGTGAAGGGGAGACCGAGGAGACGGCCAGGGCCACCAAACCCTAGCCATGCGCGGGCCCACCTATGGCCGCGCCGGGGGTGGGGGGTTGGCCCCTCTGGCTCGCCTCCCAGGCTCCCCTCTCGACTTCTTGTTCCCCACAAAAAGTAATTGACTTTGATGTTTGTCCCATCCAATTCTGAGAATATTTCTTTACTAACTTTTCTGAAACCAAAAACAGCAGAAAACAGGCATCTGGCACTGTTGCAACTTGTTAGTAGGTTAGTACCATAAAACATGTAAAAATCACCTCAAAGTGTAGACAAGTAAATCAAAGTAGATACTAAACAAACATGGAGCATCAAAAATTATAGATACGTTTCCGACGTATCAACATCCCCAAGATTAACTCCTGCTCGTCCTCGAGTAGGTTAGTGATAAACAGAATAATTTTTGAGGTGAACATGCACCCTCACAATAAAGATCCAACCATTTGCAAGCATTGAAAACTGGGATCAAAGAACTCTAAACATGTGCATGAAATAATGGAGTTCTAACAGTAGGACATAGTAACTATGCATGCAACGTGGCAAGATACAAACAAAGATCATGAATAACATGCATTGAAAAACATTTGGTTGTTTCACATACAGAAAACATATCATAGTGGCAATTAGCTTGTCCCTCATAGAGTAGCAATATAGATGCATATGTCACCTTCAAAGTTCACAAGGGTGACTAGAAACAAGTAGCACAAGAACAAGTAATATCACAATATGCATCAATTAATAAGCTTTGAAACACTGCACACAAAATGACAACTATGCTCTCTTAATGGTGCCTAAAGTAGAAGGTGGAGAATCAAATAATGATGAAAGAAAGGCATTTTTATAAAGGAAGTAGGGATTACAAGTTTCAAAAAGAGCTTCCAAAAATTATGGTACTTGTTAGCTTTCAGCCCTCATTGCCCCTATCATAAGCATCTTGAAGTGGTTAAGGTTAAAGTAGCAAAGGTGGAGTATACGCTTGACAAAGTATAAGTTGGCAATCTCAAGTCCCTTGAATATGAGGGCTACACCTCATAGATACTCAACTTAGGGCCCAGGCAAGTTCTTGTCACTGTAATTATTTGCATATCATTGAGAACCGCCAACGGAGTACCCCTTGCACATGGTACAGGAGCTTTTCCATAACCAAAATGACAAGGCAAGCAGACAATGAGCATCTCAACAATCTTTTTATTTACCATATGCATAGCTTTTTATTGAGGATGCCTCATAGATAGCTCACTATGGTGTTGCTGCAAGTTTCCACCATGATTAGGCATGGCTTAGGCTAGCGGCCCAGGCCTTTCTCTAACACAGAATACAAACTCCATGGACTTACAAGTTCCCACTTCATTTCACACTGGTAACATGCATAGACAAAAGAGCATGATATCAATGGAGTACGAAAGTACAAGTGCAATGTTGAAAACGTTCCCTGTGACAGCACGGTTCTGATAATCCCAACTTATAAGTGCAAGCATATACAACAAATTTGTCTCAATGGTTCAAGTTTATTAGGGGCAAAGAATAAGATGTGCCATCAAGTTCATGAGGGCTTTAATCACTAAGTTTTCACATAACAAAATAGTTTTTAATTGGAAGATAGTTGAAACAAGAATATACTTGGAATGGTGTAACACACCATGCATAGGAGTTTATAGTGGATACTTTGGAATAACTGTGTTTCTTGGGAGTTGTAAGCATGAGTAGAACTTACTCATACAAGTGGAGGCTAGCAAAATACTAGGAGCAACCAACTAAGAGAGCATAATGGCCATAATCATGCAATGCAACAAAGCATACTAATCAAATCAAAGAGTGGTACTACAAGTCAACGACTAAATTATCATATAGGATAATGGTGACTTGTCATAGTCATAACATGGTGTAAGCATGTGCCAAGTCAACCCAAGCAAAGCATCAAAGGAGAATACCACAATACTATGCTTTTGCATGTTAAAAAAACGCATAATTTCTTAGGCACACTAAGCAATCCCAATTGTTTGGAACAAGACATGCTACAACAATAATCACTAAGCATAATGCTAAAACAACATCTAGCATGTCATGTTAAAGTCTAAGTCACAGTCAATGCAAGCTCCTCTTGCACATCAAGCAAGAACTTACTACTCCTTTCCAACACCAAGGAAACTTATTTGCAAAACAACACAGCGAGAACGGAGGTCCAAACTACTTTATTCAAGCAAACTAAACAACTTAAGTAAAGCAAACGAAAACTAAGATGCTCCAAGAACAACACAACTGTGCATGAAACAATAAAAGTGAAGTGTCTAGACAGACCTGAGCTTTTTATTGATGAAGAAGGGGATGCCTTGGGGCATCCCAAGCTTTGACGCTTGTACCTCTTGGATATTTCTTGGGGTGACACCATGGTAGCATACCCAAGCTTGATCTTTTGTCCATTCTTCATCTCGTTACATCATTCTCTCTCTACACCTAAATTTTTTCCTTCATACAAAACTTCACACAATCTTCATTAGCAACATTGGTTTATTCAAAAGATATTAGACCACTTGGCAAAGCTTTGGAACAGAAAAACTTTTCACTAAAAACACAAGATACTGTAGCAACTCCTTCAAAAAGTTCAATTTACTTGAAGATAACTCAAAAAGGAATCAATAAGAAGCAAATGCAAATAATGGCAGAAATCTGTCAAAACAGACATGCAGGTAGAAACCGATTTTTTAGAACATTTTCTGTTACTCAAATCAAAAAGTGTTGAACTAACGAAAGATAGCTAACATATTGGAGGATTTATTCATAACTTTTGAGCTCAATACGAGTTACATAGACTCCTCAAGAATTTTTTTGGTGGAGGCCAGAAATCTGTTTCGGGACAGCAACTCCTCAAATCTTACTCCCCTCTCATTAGAGGTCATTCTTGGCACAAAAATAAAAAAAAAGGATAAGTAGAGGTCATTACTGAAATAATAACTTCCAAGACTCAAGGAAACTCTTGGATTATCTCCCAACAAGTACTTTTCTTTAACGCCTTTAAGTTAGGCACAAGAAGCAAGAAGAATCAAGTATTTTCAAATAAAGAAGCATTAACATCTATACTTGCAAAATCTTCAACTATGAAATGTATCTCATTCAAATGGGTTTTGGAGGATCCCTTCTCATCTCTCTTTGGTCTACTGCTTTCATCAAAAAGATTTTCAGGAGCAATCCAATCAAAATTCTTTTCAAAGGCTTCATGCATTCCAACAAGCTTAAAGGGTATGGGTATCTTAAGTTCTTCTCTAGGCTTAGTTTTATCAAACGTACCCACAACATCTACATCGGATCCTAGCATATTGAAATGGTCAAAGACCTTTTTGACTTCCCTAACAACATCATGGAATTCATCAAAACTCCTCGAAGGATGCCCTAGGCAATCCTTTGGTCATGATATCCGCGAACTGCTATGAGGTAGGTACGTGAAGCACACGTATACGACCAAGAGCCACCTGTTCGTGAACAAAGTGAATGTCGAGGTTGATATGCTTCGTCCGGCGGTGATGGACAGGGTTGGTGGAGAGAAACACGGCGGAGACATTGTCACAATAGACCACGGTAGCCTTGTCGACGGGACAAGAGAGCTCCTGAAGGAGCTATCGAAGCCAAGAGCACTCGGCGACAGCATTAGCAATAGCCGGATACTTTGCCTCGGTGCTGGAGCGAGAGACCTAGGCTGCCGCTTGGACGACCACGAGATGAGCGAGGGTCCAAGGTAGACGCAGTACCCCAAGGTGGAGCTCCATGTGTCGGGGCAGCCGACCCAGTCCACATCAGAGTAGGCGATGATGTTCGTGTCGGCAAAGGCGTGTAGCGAGAGACCAAGGTCCAGAGTGTTGCGGATGTAGCGTAGAATCCGCTTTACCGAAGTCCATCGAGCATTACGGGGGGTATGCATATGAAGGCACAACTGCTGAACAACATACTATAGCTTCGGTCTGGTGAGAGTGAGGTACTGGAGTGCACCAATGATGGACCGGTAGCACAAGGCATCAGGCACCGGAGATTCACCCGTGGCGGAGATCTTGGCCTTCGTGTCGACATGCGTGGAGACGGGGCTGCAGTTAAGCATCCTGGCGTGATCGAGGAGCTCGTGAGCATACTCTTCTAATGAAGGAAGAAGCCATCCGGTCGGCGCACAACCTCAATGCAGAGGAAGTAGTGTAGGGGCCCCAAGTTCTTGAGCGCAAACTCAACACGAAGGCGGTCGGTGAGCTGCTGCAAGAACGCAGGGGTGTTGGCTGTCAGGATGATGTCGTCAACATAGAGCAGTAGGTACGCCGTGGCGTCTCCCATATGGTAGACGAACAGCGAGGCATCAGAGCGTGTGGAGCGGAATCCGAGTTGGTGAAGAAACACTGCGATGCGCTGGTACCACACGCGTGGAGCCTGCTTGAGCCCATATAATGAGCACAAAAGCAGACACACGTGATCTGGATGAGTGGAGTCGACAAAGCCGGTGGGCTGCTGGCAGAACACTTTCTCCTCAATATGACCATGAAGTAATGCGTTTGAGACGTCCATCTGGTGAACGGGCCAGCGGCGAGACACAGCGAGCTGGAGCACGATGCGGATGGTGCCGGGTGCGGTGACACAGCATACCACTGCATGATGTAGTATACTACAGTCGTTGACATAACACCAATGAAACACCTGTTCACTAATATTACATCCCTCAGAGTGGTACAACAGAAACACGGCGAGGCCAAGACATGGCTAAGGGTTACATTTCCACTATTTACATGAGATCCAAAGAACACTCTAGGTTTAAGAGAGAGAAAGAACTTCTTACAAGGAAGAATCAAAGATAAACAACTCTAAAACCATTATACTATTAAGACTAGTACTTTAACTAATGGTCTGGCATTGCTGCTAATGCAATACACTACAGAAGTAGGTTCTTTGGCTAGAGATTATATTCCTATCTAATCAGTAACTTCGTCTTCATTTGAGTTGATGATATGTTGACTTCCTTGTCTTCATTGAAGAGCTTTAGCTTTTGATGATAATTCCTGTAGCATAACTCGGTGTAGATGTCGTCTTAATGGTTTCAGAATCTAGCAAGGGTTAAGAAGATACGTTGAGTACGAGCATACTCAGCAAGTTCACTAGAAAAGTAGTATTTGATGCACTATATCTACAGTCACAGACCATAGGTCGTAGGCAATGCAAGTTTTTGTAAACATTTCTTCAAAGGTTGCTTTTATTCTGAAAAGTTATGTCCGTCAGCCTTCACGGGTTTACCAGAACTTTCATGGAGTTCCTTTCCCGCCGCATTCGCAGCACCTTCCCGGAACAAGGAGTAACAAGTTACAGTTCTTACGCTCTGCATAGGTGCGTTACTTTACCCATGAGAGATCGACTCTTTGTTGCACAACCGGACAGCTTATTCCCGTCCGCAATTCCATGATGTGGGGCCTAGAAGATGATCCAAACCAATCACTGCCCCCTTCGCGACCTCACATGCCTCCTTGGTGTACACCATGCCCACACATTGAATTACGACAATGGTTTGTATAGACCGTTAGATGCCAGAACTATCGTGGGACGATGAGGGTTCCCGCCCATATGTTGCATATCCTCTATGAATTACCAATTAATATGCACGCTACGAGTGATAACAGCCACGACCTGCACATCCGACTACATGCGAGAGGAAGAAGATACAGCTGACTTCTCCGTCCCATTCCAAATCTCATGGTTAACGCGTGATATACGACGCAAGAATCACTGGCGACATTGGTTGTTAAGTCCTAGATAATATGTTCCTTTACCACCGGAACTTTCATAGTAGGTTATTGGTAAATAACCTATAGTCATATTATTATGAAAATAGTTTTTCTGACCTTTTTCAAATGCAGGTGATGACAACACTGGCTTTTCAAAATACTTTATAGAAAATAATCAAAGGACATGAGCAAGTGTGAACTTGCCTTTTGTGATTGCAGGATTATGCACTCACGGTCTTCAAGACAATATAAGATCCAATATTTGAAATCAGCATCATTGGTCTGGTAGGGACTAATGTTTAAAGAAGTAGGATACTTTTATGCATAAGTAATGTAATGCATTTTATAAATGCGGATCCCGGGGATAGCGTTGATCTAGAGTTAGGAAACTGGAATTGTTTTCTTTAGAATATGTTGTCCTTTTAGATAAGTTTAATACTCGTGCTTCTTATTAAGGCTTGTGAATGTGTGTGAAACAACATGTAATTATAAGTTTATATAACAATAAGATATATGAAAGTGGAATGTTACTCAAAGACTACTTATATAAGAATTGCCTTATCTCAAAACCTTTACTTTACAGGTAATGTCACGTATAAAGAACTTAAGTGTTATCAATCCTAAGTATACAAATAAAGTATAAAGTAATGTGATTACGATTATTTTTCATCTGTTTACTGAAGTGGCAAAACGAATAACTTTTGAAGAAAAGATTTCTTTATTAAGGTTTAAACAATCCTGGCAGTTTTTAGAGTATGGTTGATAGGATGTGATTGATGTTGTTTACGCTTGCTTGCGACAGTTTGGATTTGAGATGCTTTATAACTTAATTATAACAGACCAAAGTTAACTATAAAACACTTACAAAATCTTTAGCATAGTATTTGAAAATATTGTAGACTAAAGTTAACTTTAAAGACATAGATGGTTTTAAGGTAGATTGCTTATGTTAATTGTACCTTGTGAATTTTGTAATGTTTTCTTGAAGTTACTTAAGAATGATTATTCTTCTATTTAAGTAGTGGTTTCTTAATTTTATAATGGATCAGGATCATTTATTTCCTTATAAAGGTGGAATTACGGTTTGTTGATAAGTAAACAGTATTAGTGACTAATTATGAATTATCTTTGGATTTAGTCCATTATAAAGTTGTGAGTGAAACAATGGTAAAAGATTTTATTTGATTAAAATATTATTCTTGAAGATTTTATAATTGTTAAAGATCTTTTTAGAAAATAAACTACACATATGGTTGAAGAATAATTCAATAAAATTGTATTTAAGATATATTGGACCAATTGATTTTATATTATCAACATTTAAGACTAATACTATTTATTAGTCTTAATTGGTTAATTTCTAGAATTATTAGTAATTTTTATTTACCCTTATATGAATTATTCATTAAGGAAATAAGTTTAAATTCAAGTTATTAAGTTTTAAATGTTTATTTACTTCAAAAGTGGAATATTATATTTTTTTAACATGTAGGTATTATTTTTGTGTTCATTTTGGTATATTACAATTATTTTTGTGATTTATACATAATAAGATATGATTTTTATAAGGTTTATTACTTAATAAATACTTAACAAATAATAAATATTTAAGTCAAATAATAATGCATGATTATAGTTTTAAATTATAGTTCTTATTTTTCTAAGATTTTTGGGTATTTTATTTATATTTTTAATATTTACTAATATTAGAATATGGATTATCTAAGTTTTATTACTTATAAAACCTTTATTAAATAATATTTATTTAAATAACTATCATAATAATATTTGATAATAGTTTTAAGTTGTAGATTTTATTTTTCTGAAAATTTTCATATATTAAACATGTTTTTCTGAATTATAAAACAAAATATACTAAATTTACAAGATTTAATTACTTTATTTCAATTTCTGGAATGTTTATATTTGAATTAATATTGTTTTATCAATTTGGTAAATAGACACAGAACTTTTAGACTGCACACCTATCTAGCTCTAGTCACTGACCATTGGGCCCTAGGCCACGTCACACTCCACCTCAGCAAAGACTGGTCAACATGTTGAACTAGTCAAGGATGACGCGAGCAGGGCGTCAGGATGACGTCAGTGCGACCACCACCGCCAGTTGATGGTCGCCAGCGATGATCTACGACGCCCCAGCAAGCAAAATAGTCTAGTTTGTATCAGCGCGACGTGCTGAACCATATAGTGGCGGTGCTGCTCGAACATAGTCATCGGAGCTACTGGAACGACAACGTCTGACGGCGGCGCACGGCGGTGCTACGGCGCGAGCATGCTAGGGAGCGGGTTGGGAAGAAAAGAATGATGCTTGAGCATCAGTGACTCACCCTGGTTGTAGTGGTGGTGTCGGCGAAGACTGGTGTGGTCGGAGACGAGCTCTCCGACGAGGATTCCGACGAACTGCCGTAGAAAGGAACGGCAAAATTCACCCTCTCCAGTGCTCCCCTTGATGCAAGACTCCACCCAGAGTATCTATGGAACATGGGGCATCTCCATGGCTACTTGGAAGAGAATGGGGAGGTGCGGCACGACGGCGAGGTTAGCTAGGGTTTCGGCTCTGAGGAAGAAATCGAGAGAGAGAGAGCTTCAGAGGAAGAAAGAGTGGATGAGGACGAGCAGACGGTGTCGTGGCGTTCTTATCCCCTCCTCCAGGAGCGGCGGCACGCATCATAGCGCGGCGATCGATCGACGGCAGTGCTCCGGCCAGCGAGCTGCTTCCAGTAGGCGAGGAAGACGACGATGAAGATTTTGCAGTAAACCCCCTGGAATGTTTCCTTTCTCGACCCGCAGTCCTCTCGCTGGCCCACTTGTCAGACGATGTAGTGCCAAGCTGGGCTTGCTTAGTGGGCCGATGTAGGCTGCGTGTGGGCTGCTCGTGAGCAGTGGATAAAGAGAAGGAAGTTGGGCCATGGGCCAGATTTGATCTTCTTCAGTTTTTTCCTGGTTCTTTTCCTCTTCTATATTTTGTTTTGTTTTCAGATTTGAATTTACATCTTTGATTAAATTTTCTTTATGTGCTTTATTTGCTAAATAATTATAACTGTATTAAAAGGTATTTACTATCATTTTGTGAGCTTTTATTCAATAATGTTATATTTCTTTATTTTCTGTCCAGAATAAACCATGGATTTATATTATGATATTTCTTTCTTTTTAGTATTTGTAAGAGCTTTTGTTATAAATTTTTAATTTATCTTATATTCATAAACTTATTAAGGAATGCATTACTTTTAACTTATGGAATTTGATTCTCATTGACTTATATTATTAAAGAAATTTTTATGTGGTGATCTTTCATTTTTGTACAATCGATAGAGTTCTAGGGAATTAATATGAATAATATTATTCCCATAATTTTAGGAAATAGCCATGTATACATTTTATTATAACTAATATAGGAGTTAAGGTTTGATATTATAAATGTCTATCATGAATTCTGGGAGTTTTAATATTTTTTTATCCTTTTATAATTGTGAATAAAGGTGAATGGTTAAGACATATTGTCTTTATGTTTGTGATCTTTAATGATATCAACTTTTAAAATAGAAAGTTATTATCTGTAATGTCTTATGGAAAATAATTAATAAAAGTATCTCCTAAACACATAGAGTTATGATAACTGGAAATGATAGAGATGTGCTTAAGTGATTTTCTATAGGAAATATTCCTATAAAGCATTATGGAAATGAAATTATTTATCCAACAAGTGAGATGGATGTTAAGCTTGATTATGGATTTAGGGTTTAGTGTTTACGAAGAATTCCTATCTTCGATAATTCAGAATTCTTGACTTCTTAAAGAATTCCTTTCCTAGATATACTACTCCTTCATATCCATCATCATGTGCTAACCTGATGAGCTTTACTTCACAATAATATTCTTATCCACCTTTAATTCTTCTAAATCTAAACTTGGTTATCAAATTGTTCTACTACTAATAAAATCCAATCCAACATATGGTTACAAATGCCTCTATTTATACACTTCCTTTGTTATCCATCATTAACATTGCTCTATAAATTCATTTCTAATTATATATATATTAAGTCCTTCTTCACCTCAAGTGTTTAATATTTACTAAGAGGAAAGTACTAACTCTATACTTCAATGCTGCTCTAACATCATCCTAATCATACTATCTTATCTCTACTTGAATCCAGTATCTTATATTAGAGTTCAATCATGTTTTATCCACCAATGTCACTTATACAGGATATAAGCATTCTATCTTGGTGACTTAAGCATGATCATTATAATCCATTGATCCTTTATGGTTTAGGTTTCCAATTAGCTAATCAAGGCTTCATCAATACAACATTACAGTGGTATTGAAGTTATCTTCTTAATATCTCTAGTGGACCAGGGAATATTATTCATGGACTATACCTACTTAGTCCCATAGGATTACTCTTTGGTCTCTACCTTCAATGTTCATCCTTATATTCCATTTGTTACCATGTAATTAGATCTTCCATATAACTCTTCTATTTATTAAGTAGTGAGTTAACTCCTTCAATTACTATATTGATTAGATTCCCTTAAACCACTCCCATCCTATAGATGATATCCAAAACTAGCATTACCACTTACCTCTCTTTACTATTTTCTTTATAGGCCTTAAGTGAATGCTTTGATATAGACAAGATTTGATAGATTAATAATTATTGGGTTAAGAATTGGTGAATCAATAGTTGATTACTCAACTTTGATGATCACAGATATGATAATAGGGTTTAATGGAGATGATAAGGATTGATATGGAAGGAAAGATATATGGTGAATTGTCTTGGCTTAGTCTCCTTCCTAACTAAAGAGTTTGGGTGAAGTGTTACCATGTTTCTCATAGTAAAAATAGATAAGGATAGAATAGGTCAAAAGTTAGTCATTACATTCTTGGTACTTGGTATTCATGGGTTATTGTAATGAATACTAGGATGTGATCACCTAGATATCTAATTACAATCATAATCAATGTGTAGTGGTTTAGTTTCATTGTATTTGATCTACCCTTAGATCAAATCATGTTTACCCAAATTAATGTTTTAGCAAAGGTCATATTGAAACTTATCGCAATCAACTTGATGATCTATGTCAATTCCATCAAGTTGAGAGAAGCTTCAGTTACTTTGACAAGTTTTGTTCAAAAGCGCGAAAATTATCCGGATTTTCTATGCATGAATGCAATGCACACAATTGGGTTCAGCTTATTTCTAAGCTCTAATGCTGGATGTTACACCGGGCTTGACCACCAGGGTGAAGGTCTCGGCGAAGTCAACACCGGCGCGCTGACGAAAGCCGCGAACGACCCATCGCGCCTTGTGCCGATCAAGGGTTCCATCCGGATGGAACTTGTTCTTGAAGACCCACTTGCCGGTGATGATGTTGGCATGGCGCGGTCAAGGAATGAGCCGTCATGTCTGGTTGCGCTGCAGGGCGTCGAACTCCTCTTGCATGGCCGCGAGCCACAGCGGGTCACGGAGGGCCGCCCGGGCCAAGGCGGGGAGCAGAGACGGCGCCATAGGCGGCAGTGGCGGCGACAGAGCTATCACGACATTGCAGACGTATACGTCCGTAGGGTACCGCGTTGACGGGCGGAAGACGCCTGCATGTGCACGGGTGACCGAACCCGGAGGGGTAGGCGCGGGATCACCCGAGTGTCCACTCGAGGGTGATGTGGTCGACGGAGCGGCGCCCGAGATATGGCTCGAGGGCAGGGTTGGAACGGTCGGTGAGCTCGGGGGTGCGGCGGGCGGTGTCGACAGAGCGACGCCCAAGCTGGTGCTCGAGGGTGATGCAGGTTGCGTCAGCAGATCGGCGCCCGAGCGGGGGATCGAGGGTGACGACAGCGGGTTCGATGAGGCAGCACCCAAGCTCGAGCTCGAGGGCGGGGTTAGGGCAGCCGGTGCGAGGGTGCGATGCCGCGGGGTATCACCCGCAGAAGGAGAAGAAGACGCCACCTATTCTTGTGCAAACTGGAAGCAACACTCATCAAAGTAAACGTGCCTCGAGGTGATGACCTGATGGGACACGAGGTCATGGCAGCGATATCCTTTGGTGTTAGCCGGGTAACCAAGGAAGACACACGGGACGGAACGCAGAGCGAGTTTATGAGGGGCGGTCGCGGCGACTCTGGGGTAACAATGACACCCAAAGATCTGAAGACCGTCGTAAGGAGGACAACCAAAAAGGAGGTGGTGTGGCACATAGTTCCAGCGAGTACGACACGGATGGAGGTTGACGAGTAGTGTGGCGGTGGCTAAGGCCTCGGGCCAGAAGGAGGACGGGACATGACCGTGAAAGAGGAGGGTGCAGACGCAGTCGTTGAGGGTCCGGAGGACACGCTCGGCACGGCCGTTTTGCTGCGAGGTATATGACAGGTTAGACGGAAAATAGTGTTGTGAGAGGATAGGAGAGTGCGGACGGCAACATTGTCAAACTCTTTTCCGTTGTCAGTTTGTAAGGCGTTTATGGGACGACCAAACTGTGTGGACACATAGGCGTAAAAGGAAGTGAGAGTGGTGGCGACATCGGACTTTTTACAAAGAGGAAACATCCATACAAAGTGAGAAAAATCACCAAGAATTACTAGGTAGTAAACAAAACCAGAATTACTCGGAATAGGAGAGGTCCAGACATCACTATAAATTAACTCAAACAGAAAATATGCAACTATGGAAGAATTGATAAAAGAAAGATGAACATGTTTGCCAACACGACAGGCTTTAAAACTATGCTTAGCCTTTTTATTACATGAAAACAAAAATCCCCTCATTATTTGATGAAGCGTGTTGGCACTAGGATATCGAAGACGAGCATGCCAAAGGTTGACGCTAGCGGAGAAATCAATAGGACCGGCGCCGGAGGTGGAAGACGCGTGGACCGGATACAAGTCCTCGGGGCTCTCACATCGGTGGAGTACCATCCGGGTACGGGCGTCCTTAACAGAAAAACCAGAAGCGTCAAATTCCACAGTTACAGAATTGTCACGAGAACGAGTTTTAATAGAGACTAAATTCCGAATGAGATGGGGACAGACAATGACATTATTGAGAGACAATGGTTTGGAAGAGGAAGGAAAACTAGCAGAACCAATATGAGAAATAGGAAGATCGGCACCATTACCGACAATTATGCGAGACTTGGTGGAAGTTGGAAAAGAATGAGAGAGGTTGCCCGGGTAAGCGGCCATGTGGGAGGATGCGCCCGTGTCCATGAACCAATCGCCACCACCGGCGTAGGAGCCAGGCGCAGGCGCCTGCTGGAGTGCGGCGGTGAGAGCCAGGTCCCATGTGGGCTGCTGAGGCGCGTATGACGATGGGCCACCGAAAGCCGGAGCGTAGGTTGGTGGAGCGGTGTTGTAAGCCAGGGTGGTGTTGTAGGCCGGGGCATAGGGTCGTGTCGCACCGAAGAGGGCCTGGCGGGTCGGTGGGCGCGGGCCGAGTAGACCGGGGGCGGACAGGTGTGGCACCGGCATGGTGTAGGCATGGATGACCCCCGTCCATGGGTTGTAGCCGCCACTTCATGGGGGTGCCGGCTGTTGGTTGCCACCGTCGTCGTTGCCGCCACCACCGCCGTTACCGCCGCCATTGCTGCCACCATTGTTGTGGCCACCACTGCCACGACGGCGGACACCGCCATTGCGCTGCTGCGGGCGCCGGGGTGCGCGGCGGCTGCTGGAAGGGCGGGGGCCGGGTGATGTACCCGGCGGAGAAGGCAGTGTGGATGGTGCGTTTGTGAAGGTTCTTCAGGCGGCTATCTTCGAGACGAAGATAGGAGACGACGCGCTCGAAGGTGGGCTCGGCCATGAGGGTGAGGTTGGAGGCGGCGTTGCCGAGATATTCACTGAGACCTGCGATGAGGGTGGAGAGGAGGAGCTCCTCCCCGATCGGTAAGCCAAGGTCCTGGAGCTCGTCGGAGATCGCCTTGAGGCGCAGGCAGTAGGCATCCAAGGTCTGGTCATTCTGCAGTGTGCCAAAAAGTTCCTGCTGCAGGAATACAATCCGCTAGAGCTTGTTGTCGGTGAAGAGCTCGTTGATCTTTTTCCACATCATGCGAGCGTCATCACCCTCGCAGACGACGGTCTTGAAGATGTCCGATGAGATGGTGAGGAAGAGCCAGTGGATGATGGTGGCATCGATGGCGAGCCAGTCGAGGTCGCAGATGTTGAAGATATCGACGGAGCCGTCGACCTGATCGCGCAAGTGGTACTCGCGGAAGAGAAGATAGAAGTAGGTCCTCCAGGCATGGTGGTTTTTCTCAGTGACGGAGAGCTTGATGGGGACGTGGTCGGTGACGTGGACTGCGTAGATGACCGCGGGGGTCGGTGGAGCAGAGCTGTCGGAGGTGTCAGTGGAGCCGAAGGGGTTGGCGGAGGAGATGGACGACATGGTGGGGGCGCGCGAGAGAGGCGGCACAGCGGCGGTAGGTTTTTGTGGATAGGGGATGGGACGGGAGGAGGCGCATGGCAGGAGAGGTGGCGCGGGGATGGGAGAAGGAGGGCGCGGCGGCGCGGCAGATGTAAAAGAGTGTTTATAATTGACACAACTCTTGAACACTTTCAAATTTTAAAAAAAATCATACAACTCTTAATGTAAAAGAGTGTTTATAATTGACACAACTCTTGAACACTTTCAAATTGAAAAAATCATACAACTCTTAATGTAAAAGAGTGTTTATAATTGACACTACTCATGAACACTTTCAAATTGAAAAAATTATACAACTCTTCATGTAAAAGAGTGTTTATAATTGACACTACTCTTAAACACTTTCAAATTAAAAAAATGTACAACTTTTAATGTAAAAGAGTGTTTATAATTGACACTACCCTTGAACACTTTCAAATTTAAAAATTATACAACTCTTAATGTAAAGGAAAAGGGTGTTTACCATTTTGATAGTGTGAAAAATGATCCCTAAACTTGCGTATACGAAAATTATAAACCTTTAAACAATGTGAAATCGCACTTAATACGTGATAATGATGTGCTAAGAAAATCTTGAGAGATTATCATTTTCATAGAATGTAGGGATGTAATGCATAGACTTGCATATGGCAAAAATTATAAACCTGTGAACTCTTTGAAATCGCACTTAGGACATGGAGTGAAATATAATGCAAAAATTATACACCTTTGAACACTTTCCCTTCAAATTATATTCAAAATCATTTGTTTATGGAGTTAAAGCATCGGTGGCAAACTCGTTATTTTGCATGGATAGAGGGTGCCCCCTGACAGATACATGGGTTATCTTGTCCGCTAGATCACAGAGGATCAACTGTTGGTGAGTACGATCCACGTGACAACTGTCTCGACCAATCAGAGCATAGCAGCCAAGATGAGCACAGGTATGAGAGTTTGTCACTAAGAGGAAGGGAAAAACTGAGTAGAACTTAAAAACTAAGGGAAAAACTGACAAGGGAGTTCAAATAGAAAACAAAAAGATATTTAAAAAATGGAAAATGCTTCTTTTATACAATAAAATACATATTGGCATACATCGAACTATTTGCAATTCAAATATACATCAGTTTGACAATTATTGCCTCATTCAGACAAATTATGTTTTGGAGAGGGATGTTTTGGAAAGAGGCTTGAGTAGAAAGCCATGAACCTTCATAGATAGTAGGTGATTTGAGAAGTGGTGATTTAGGTTAAAACACTATTTATATACATTTCTTATGGTGGCAGGTCACATAATAAGACTCCCTAGGTAGATACCACTATGTTTTGATCTTTTTGAATTTGTTGTGCATAAAATGACTCAATTAGCAAGCTAAAACCCATTCTTTGACTCTCTGTTGACCAACCACTGGAGGGTAAAAGTGAGTATATTGCACACGGCAGTGTTAGTACTTGAGGGCAAAACTGGGTACAACCAAACTGCCAGTGCTATACTCGAGGGTATAACTTAGCACATCTAAGTGGCCAAGGTTTTACACGAGGGGGAAAACGTGACACACGGTACGCGTGCTACGGTGCATGGGGTGGTAGCGGACGTGTGTGGCCGTGCACGGTGCAGTAGCGCACGCGGTTACGCTGTGCACGGTGGTGCAACAAAACTTCTCCTCCCTTCACCTTTATAGAGGCCTCCTCACTCTCACTCATCACTCACTCGCTCACTCACTCACTCACTCACTCACGCAACCATCTCCATTGTCCCATCACCTTCTGCAAACCCCCAAGAAAACCCCAGCCACGCCGGCGATGGAGAAGAACGGCGCGGTGGCCATCGTCGCCTCCAAGGCAGCCGACGAGGAGGCCCCTGTCCCAATACAGGCCCCCGTCGAGGCATTGAAGGCAGCCGCCATCCCCGTCCAGACCCCCGTACCCGCTTCTGTTGTAGCCGCTGGCGAGGAGGCCACCGTCCCCGTACAGGCCCCCGCCATTCTCATGCAGATCCCGCACGGCTGGGACCCCTACAGGGACAACGATTACATCAGGCCGGAGAACCCCTTCGACACCAGCTTAGCTGACCCATGGTCGGAGGTAACTAGGGTTTTCTCCCCTTCCTTTGTTCTTCCCCCATTCCCATCATTGGATGCTAGATCATGTGTTATTAGGGCTCGGCGGTTCGTATTCTCAATCGGTGGATGCTAGGTATTTTTACAGTAGCTAATCCTCTTGTGTTAGATCTCGTATTTCGATGAATTCCCCTAGTTGGGATCAGTACTAGAACCGATTTGTAGTTGGGATCAGTACTAGCACCGATCTGTAGTTGGGATCGGTACTATCACCGATCTGTAGTTGGGATCAGTATTCAATTTGGTTTGATATCTAGGGATTGGGGAATAATCAGGGGATCTCAGTCGGTTAATTTATGAAAGCAATCAATCCCGATAATCACGGTATCTCAATCATGTCCTTATTGCACGCTACTTTTTTATAATAGGTGGATAGCAGCGACGTCTGCAGCGACGACGAGTCCATGGACACCAAGACTCGTCAGGTGTTGAGGAATCTGAAGTCCGGCCAGTTCAACGGCTTCTTCGCCGGCGACGTCTATAGGTGCCTCTTCTGCACCAGGAGCCTCGCCACCGACTTCAACTCCCTCGTGATGCATGCCGAGGACATGAAGACCTGCGGCCCTTCAAAGAACGCCAACGCCTTTAGAGCCCAGCACAAGGCGCTCGGTTTTCACCTCCGCAACCTCCAGAAGGTGGCCATCGAGGAAGGTCGCATGCCCCCGATCAAGACCAACGTGCCTAAGGTCAAGGGACTAGGCAGCAGGAAGTGGAGGAAGCGCCACAGGGAGGAGGCAGAGGCCCTCCTAGCGGAGGCCATGAGGGGCCACTAATACTGTGTTGCTGATGCTGCTGTAAAGCAGCTTATTTTGTTTTATTGTCTGTGTTGAACTTGTAAGCTTCTGCTGATGATTTGAGTAGGTATGGATATATCTACTTAATAAAACATAAGTCGGAAGCCTTTGAAAAGTTCAAAGAATTCCATAATTAAGTGCATAATCAACTCGGCAAGAAAATAAGTTTCTTTGTTCGGACCGAGGAGGCGAGTACATGAGCCACAAGTTTAATGACCATCCGAAGAGTTGTGGAATAGTTCCTCGGCTCACTCCGTCGAGAATGCTGCAGAGTAACGGTGTCTCAGAATGGCGGAATCGGACCTTGTTGGACATGGTACGATCAATGATGACTCAGACAGATCTACCTTTATCATTTTGGGGTTGTTGTCTAGAAACTGCAGCTTTCACACTAAACAAAGTACCATCTAAATTGGTAGAGAAGACACCGCATGAGATGTGGACGGGCCAAAAGCCAAGATTGTCTTTTTCTTAAGATTTGGGGTTGTGAAGCATTTGTCAAGCGACTTCAGTCAGACAAGCTTACAGCCAAGTCGGATAAGTGTATTTTCGTGGGGGTATCCGAGGGAAACCTTGGGTTACTACTTCTACAACCGAGAAGAGGGCAAAGTGTTTGTCGCTTGGAACAGTGTCTTCCTTGATAAAGAGTTTCTCAGTCGGGGAGTCAGTGGGAGCACGGTGCAGCTCAAAGAAGTTCAAGAGGAACTGAATAGTAGCGTATCGACAAAAGCCTTGGAGGTTGAGTCGGTCGTGGTAACTAGGTCGGCAATTGCACCTGAGCCACGAAGATCTGCCAGATTGCAAAATGTTCGTGATGTATTGTTGTTAGACAGTGATGAACCGGAAACTTATTCGGAAGCGATGGTGGGTTCTGATTCTAAGTCATGGTTTGGAGCCATGATATCTGAGTTAAAGTCCAGGGATGAAAATAAAGTTTGGAACTTGGTTGATCTGCCAGACGGTGCAAGACCCATCGAGTGCAAATGGGTCTTTAATAGGAAAACTGATATGGATGGAAATGTTTCTGTCTATAAAGCACGGCTTGTCGTGAAGGGGTTCCGGCAGGTTCAAGGAGTTGACTACGATGAGACTTTCTCACCCATAGCGATGCTTAAGTCAGTTCATATCATGTTAGCTATAGCAGCCTATTTCGATTATGAAATATGGTAGATGGATGTTAAAACGGCTTTCCTTAATGGTAAATTAACCAAGGACGTGTATATGATACATCCTGAGGGTTTTGTCGATCCGGCTAATGCTGACAAGGTATGCAAACTTCGGAAATCCATTTATGGGTTGAAGCAAGCATCTCAGAGTTGTAATATTCGCTTTGATGAGGTAGTCAAATCATTTGGCTTCATCAAGGGTGATTATGATTCTTGTTTATACAAGAAGTTTAGTGGGAGCAAAGTAAATTTTCTAATCTTATATGTGGATGACATATTATTGATTAAAAATGATGTACAGATGTTGCAAGAAACCAAGGAGTCATTGGAAAGGTGTTTCTCAATGAAGGACTTGGGTGAGGCAACTTATATTCTAGGAATCAGGATCTATAGATATAGATCTA
This sequence comes from Avena insularis, assembly GCA_023614405.1. Lineage (NCBI taxonomy): Eukaryota > Viridiplantae > Streptophyta > Magnoliopsida > Poales > Poaceae > Avena > Avena insularis. The sequence goes on from CM042685.1 coordinate 13,187,644, forward strand.
GGCGACTCATTGGATTGAGTTAGAGTACATATTTGGAAAAAGTGTTGAAAATTTTAAACATGGAATCTTCTAATAAGGGGTTATTACCTATCCCATGGTATAAAACTTAGCAAGACTCAGTGTCCTTCGACAACTGATGAGCGAAGTCAGATGAGTGAGATTCTGTATGCTTTAGTGATCGGATCCATCATGTATGCCATGATTTGTACTAGGCCAGATGTTTCCTATGCTCTAAGTGTTGTGAGAACATACCAGGCTGACCCTGGAGAAATTCACTAGGCAGCGGTTAAGACCATCCTAAAGTATTTGAGAAGGACTAAGGATGTGTTCCTAGTTTATGGGGATGAGTATGAACTCAGTGTAATGGGTTACACTAATGCGAGTTATCTCACTGACTCAGACGATTCTCGTTCGCAATCTATATACGTGTTTATTATAAACGAAGGGGTTGTGAGCTGGAAGAGTTCCAAGCAAGAGACTGTATCAGCACCTACACCAGAGGCTAAGTATATTGCTGCCTCGGAGGCAGCAAAGGAAGTTGTTTGGATGAGGAATTTTCTCATGGATCTTAGTGTGGTTCAGGGCTTGTCCAATCCGTTATACGTGTATTGTAACAACAATGGTGCTATTGCACAAGATAAGGAACCTAGACAACACCAGAAGAACAAACATATACTCATGCGATACCATCTGATTCGCCAGTTCATGGATCAAGGTGATATCAACTTATGCAAAGTACACACGGATGCAAATGTTGCGGATCCGTTGATAAAGCATTTTCCACAGCCTAAGCATGAGGTGCACATCAGAGCAATGGGCATTAGATGCCTAGACATGTTATGTCAGAATGATTGACTCTAGTGCAAATGGGAGACTGTTGGGAATATACCCTAGAGGCAATCATGTATGATGATATTCCCCAAGGTATTCATAAAGTTATTAAGTTGTCCTTGTATGAACCTCTGATATATATCATCAAATACGTGATTCGGTTGTGGAACTATATATTCATGTTGTTCATACTAGTTGTCCTTAGTCGTTGAATTGTACTGGACAAACAACTTAGACTAATGTTAAGTTGGCTTGATGACACGGTTCCACTTGTCGTGGGCATGGTGATGCTATTCCAACTTGCACAGACTCGGCTAAAGAGTTTAGCGAGTCGGGCTAACCCACATTTAGGATGCAACGAGCATATTGTTATTTGTAGTCTCATACAATGGAATCCATTGACGTGAGGTGACTGCATGATCCGAGTTATGGATCGCCAACTTAGGTTCTATCAAACGATGTTCCGTAAATGGGCAGTTATAAATGGTTGTGAATCAAGCTGCGTGACATGGATTACCAAGATGGGATTTACCCCTCCGTAATGTATAGATATTCTCTGGGCCCTCTCGTGTGATATGATTCAGAAGCATGGACATGCGCGACTCGGTTAAGTGTTAACTGAGGAGTCGGACTAAGGGTTAGTCTAGTGAATCACATATCATGGTACGAGAAGAGAGGTTAAGCTATTTAAGGGATGGCAATAACTCGTCTATAGCTTGACAATGTATATCGTGTGGCAAAGGGACTTGGACGAAAGTCACATTGAAGGTTTTTCTTCTATACTTTACGGCACTTGGGAGATGGCACGCCTTGCTAGAGGCTGTTACCATCTATCGACTTGAGACCAAGTATTCATGGGAGTGAATGAGACTCAAAACAATGATGGGATACTTGAAGGTGTAGCTCATGTCATGTCCATGTGTGCGTGAACCTACAGGGTCACACACTTAAGGGTAAGGAGCCCATATGGATGAGATCCATGTGGTAGTTGGGTTACAGCCTAAATGGGCCTCAAGATTTGATCCCAACTAGGTGTGTATATAAGTGGAGCGACAAGGGATAGTCCCTGACCAAGCCGTCACTTTGTCCACTTCCAAATCGGGTTAGACAGGATCTAGCAGTCCTCTGCCCGTGCTCTTTCCTGTACGTGTGGATACCGGTAGAGGCGTTGCACGTGCGACGATGGAGACAAAGGGATCTGGCGAAGGAGTTTGTGGGGATCCGGTGGAGCTGTTCGTGAGATTGATCTGCACTGCATCAACTGGCGCGCTTCATCGATGATCCACGCCTACACGTCTAGCGATAAATCTCGTGGCCTATTACCTGAGCTGGATCTTGGGAGCACCGTGTTGGATAAAAGTTGTGTTTATCTGCCCGCAACCCAACACATACAAACACAAAATCAATTTAAGGCTTCTAGCACTATCTAGACAGTCCTAAAATATAAATATAGTAGCATCAACATATTGTAGCATAGAAACACCATTGGGAATTAAATCTCTAATCACCACATTGATTAAACCTTGTTCTTGAGCTCTACGAATAAAGATAGCTATGGCATCTACCGTATAATTGAAAAGAATTGGAGACAAGGGCACCCTTGTCTCAACCCCCTCTCATTCCTAAAATAAGGTCATGTTTGATTATTAATCATCACAACAACCTTACCATCATTAATAATAGCCATTGCCTAGCTAATAAAAACATGGGGAAAACCTTTAATTCTTAAAACTTGTTCTAGAAAGGATTTCTCTATTTTATCATAAGCTTTCTCAAAACCTACTTGAAAAACACCGCTGCAATTTTCCTACTCTTCAGTTCACGTAGTTTCATGTAACAGAACCACTCTATCTAAAATATATCTGCCCTTAGTAAAAACTGTTTGAATAGGTGAGATAATATCATCAACCACTAGAATATTTCTATCATTAATTACCTTAATGAAAAAATAAAATTACATTCAACAAACATATTTTGGACCATTACGTTACCCTCCAACGTTCTCGAGTTCCAAATGAACTACTCCTTCCGTTTCAAAATATAAGATGTTTTAGATTTGCGAAGCAACTATATCTAGACTACTTTTAGTATGTATGTCCACTAAGGTTTAGAGTGAATCTAGACACTAAAACAAATCTAGATACATTTTCTTTACAAACCTAAACATCTTATATTTTAAAACAGAGGGAGTAGTTTTTTACTTTTTTATAAGTGGGGTCAGCAACATAAAAAAGGGTATATTTGTGAAAGAAAACTAAGACCCAGTATTTTGTGAATAGCAAATTGGTCGAGTCCGCTCTCACGATCCAAACCATACCTGTTGTTAATTGTTGTGAGGCATTGCATCCAAATCGTGCGAGATTGTCCATCCTAACAATTTGCATTGCGCCACATCTGATGTGTTGAATGTTCCCGTAGGAACACTCAGCGCGTGACTCGGATTGCTAGCAGGCCTCACTTAATAGATAGAGGAAAAACTTTATAAGAGGTAAAAATTAGAAGAAACTTTTCCAAACAGGGAATTTTGGAGGAATGTCAATTAAATTAAATATAGTGTAAAAATTGTACCAACTTGTATCTTAGGGTTAAAAGTGGAATTGGAGGCTAACAAATTTTGGTGTCGTGCCAATTAGGTAAGCAAGCACGCTTATTGTGCGATATGCAAACGAGTGCCCCTCATAGCTCAATGTTATTTTTTTGAAACATAGGCAAAAGTTTTGTCCTATCTATTAATTAAAAAGAAGGTGTTCAATTTTTTTAGGAGAAAACCAGGCGAAAACCTATAACATCAAGCCAAGTTCATCCATACACCACAACACAGGAACAACACCCACATCCTAATAGAAGACTTAGGGAGCCATACGAACGAAACACCAAACACAGCCCTCCTATATTGCACCGATAAGGACATGCTAGGAAAAAGGTGCATCCATCAAGCAACTACAGATGCAGTTCCTGTAGCACCCCTCTTTTGCTTGATTTCTTCTTCCCAAAGGCCTATCTTGGCCTAGCACCACCTCTCATGGACTTAACCTTACATCCAATTCATGGGTGGCTCTAGCTGAATACGGGCCGCCAAGGTTTGGCCGGCCGGCATGCCGCCGCGGCCTCAGGTCGCCATGTCCGCCGGACTTCCCATAGGCAACGCTCTTGGCGAGGCCGTGGCCACAGCTGCTGCATCTCCGAAGCCCGCCGTCATGCTTGCTGTGGCCGCCCTCGCTTGCCGCAGGTCCGACCCGGCCATTGGTGGGAAGATGTGTCGGACTTATCGCTTCCGCAAGTCTGGGATGGTGCATCCTACAGCTTCTCGCCCTTCCGATGAGCTGTTGCGTGACCCTGCAGTGATGGTTGAGGGGCTCGGGTCCTTGTTGTTGCCGCCAGGTGACTTGGGAGGCCCTACCTCTGCCGAGATGCCCCTTCTTGTTGGTGCAACTCTGTCGACTATGAACCCACTTTGGGATGCTTCCTTGAGCTCCGATGAAGACAACAACAACGAAGGGTTGGCTCCAAGGGCACCATCAAGCTCTGTTTCTTGCTCGGTTCACTCCACCGCTAATGTGATGGCGCCAGCGGAGCCTTCTGATGGCCTCTCTGCTGCAACTGCCGCTCTAGGAGACGAGGAAGGTTGGGTGCATGTGGGTCGAGGCGGCCACCCCTATCGCGAGGCATTGCCTTTACTTCGGAAGGAAGGTCTCGAGCGAAGTCTTGCCTTCAAGCGTTGGGCTCGAGGGAGATGCTTTCGGTGCCTCGAGCATGGCCACCAGGTCAACACTTACCGCGAGCCCTTTAGATGCATCCACTGTCGTCGTCCTGGTCATCGGGAGTGTTTCTGGCGTGCTCGCTTTCCAGTTGCTCTTGGAGACGAGGTGGTCACCCGTGCTCCTTCTCTGGTCGCTCGTGCTCCTTGCCAGCAGAGCCGTTCTCCGTCTGCTCAGCATCGTCATCCCTCTTCACCCCGAAGTTGGGCTGAGGTTGTGGGGCACTCGTCGGTGATTGCAGTGGTGCCGCCAAGTCCCTCTCCTAGGTGTTGCGAGCAGTTCAAGATCAACGCCGCTTTGGACTCTCTCTTCCAGTCCCAGGTTGCCTTGATGCGCATGGAGCTCCATTAAATGGTTGACGTTCGCATCGAGGAGGTGTGTCGCCCCCTTCGTGAAGAGGTGGCAGCTCTCAAGTTGTTGGTGCATGGTGCTGGTTCTCTAGAGCTGATAGAGGCATTCCCTTCTGATGGTCTAGTGCACGCTGAAGCGCAGGATTCGACTGTGCTTGATTCCTCCGAGCAGAAGTCGTCTGTGGTCGAGGAAGAGCAACTCTACAGTTGTTTCTCTCCTCGTGGTCCGTTGTCACAGCCTGTTGTGCCGGCTGCCTCTGAGTGTGAGGGCATGGGTTTGATCATGGCTGAGGAGCTTGACTTCAAGGAGAGTGGTGATGTCGATGCTGCATTCCCTCTCTCGCATGAGTCTAGGAGGCTTATGGTTTTCACAGGTGATGGGGCTGCTAAGTCAGGAGTGGTGACTCATGTGCCTGGAGCTATTGTCGCTATAGAGATTTGTGATTTTCTGGCTACTTTGGTCGCTGCCTATCCTGGAACCGACAAATAGCTCAACGTTATTGTTATGTTTGAAAATTATTGGCATGCACTGATCTGAAAGAAATCGTGTTAATTTGATATATACCAACTAAACAAGACAGGACGGAAGTTTTTTTAGAATAACAGGAGTCTCGCCACCGGTTCTATTTCATAGAAACAAAACCCCACAAAACAGGTTCAGTATACGACCAAGTCCAGGAAATAAAAAGAACAATTCCTGAGGGGGGAGACACACATCAGGACGTCCCCAACTCGAAAAGAAGGCAAAGCTAGACCTATTATCCCAGAGCTTCAGGAGAAGAAGCCATGCCGCCGAGGACTATCGTAGGAGTGAGCCAAGTCCCAGCTCCAGCACGCTTTTCGCCATCGGCGAGCACACATCTCTGACATTGTCCTGGACCTCCATGTCTAGTTGTTCGCAAGTTGCATGGCAGCTCGAAGCAGAAGAGAGACATGGGCGCAAAAACTGTCCGCCAGGTCCATCATCTACTCCTTGAATATCAGCTTCCATCTTTTGAGAGAACTGAGAATTAGCCTTCACACCTGTTTAATGCCAATCCAAGGTTGACAGTTAAAGATCAAACCATTCCTAATTTTCTAGATACTCTAAAGGATAGAAGCACAAACAGAATTTAACACAGAGTTTTTCGTATTGGAGACCCAAAATCTGGCAACAGATTCATAAGATTCTCCAATTTTGATTTTGAAAAAAGGGCAATTTGAGGCCAAATCTGCCTGGCAACAATGCACTCAAAAAACAAGTGATGCACAATTTCTAACTCAGTGCAGAAAACAGAGTCCTCAGGTTTATGCAAGTTCCTTTTTTCATATTATCTCTGGTCATTAGTTTATTTTGTGCAAGGAGCCAAAGGGAAATATGGAGCCTTGGAGGCACATGAAGTTTCCACACAGCAGGAATAAAAACGGGAGTAACTCCACCAAAACTAATAATGTTGTAGAGAGAAGAAGTGGAATTCACAGTCATTATTAAAAGATATGCCTCAAGCTATACCAAGAAGGTCATACCAGTTAATTAACAGGGAGGAATTAAAATTTCTCCTATGTCCTTCAAAGTCATTCCACATGCAATTGGCCATCTGAGAATTAATTAAATCCAGGGCCCATTTAGGGAATTTAAAGAAAGAAAAAAGATAAATAGGAATGCTAGCCAGACAAGTTTTAATAAGAATCACCCTACCAGCATAAGAAAGGAGCTTTCCCCTCCAACCAGCTATTCTTTTCAGGATTTTATCAATAAGAGGTTAGAGATTCTCCCTTCTCAACTTCTCATAATGGAGAGGAATGCCTAGATGTTTAACGGGAAACATCTAGTAGCACAACCAAACACCTGAGTAAAAGTTTCAGTTTCCACTAGCCCAGAGGGACCAACTCACTTTTACTATAGTTGATCCTCATGCCTGAAACTTGCTCAAAACAAGTGAGCACACATTTGAGGTTAGAAGCTACATCAACAGAACTATCTACAAAGAGGATAGTGTCATCCCATATTGTAGACAGATGACACCACTAGGGCAAAGATCAGAGCAGAGCCCTTTTATCAGACCAGCATTAGCAGCTTTGAATAACATTCTAGACAAAGAATCAACTACCTGATCAAAGAGAAAAGGAGAGAGAGGATCCCCTGCCTTAGCCTCTACTAGTGGTGAAAAAATTACCTATTGAGTTATTTAGTTTGACTCCCACAGAGTCTCCCAAAATAACAGTTAGGAGGGAAGTTTTTTAGCCACCATGGCTTCGATGAATCGATGATGCCATAGCCACTACCCTTGATTTCGCTGTCAAATGACAGATCAACCTTATCCGCCGCCTGCGTGTCTCACGTGAGCAATCTCATCTCCTAGTCATGTCCTGCATCGGCTCCGACGATTGCTGGACAAACCTTATCCCAAGAACGAGGCACTATAGATGCATTCATCATTGTTCATAGTAGCAACCGCCGTCCTTCAAATTTCAAAAGGAGGCAGATCGAATCGTGCATGTGTGCCTTCAGTTGGGATGCTTTATAGTTAACTTTGGTCTGAACTAGTTAAGTTATAAAGCATCTCAAGCCAAACCATTCAAGCAAACACAAATAACATCGACCACCACTAACTAACCACAAAGATTGTTTAAACCTTAGAAAAGAAATCTTTTCTTCAAATGTTATTCTTTTTGCCACTTCAAACAAGAACTCTTTTAAGTCATCTTGAGTAGTATATCACATTTGTGTGCATCCTACTGTTTTATGATATCATAATTATATGATTGTTTCACACACCCTCACAAGCCTTAATAAGAAGCACAAGTGTACAACTTATCTAAAAGAACCACACATTTTAAAGTAACCATTTCCGGAATCTAAACCTTAGAACAACATTATCCCCAGGATTTGCGTTTAGAACGTGCATCACATTACTTATGCATAAAAGCATATTGCTTCTTTAAACATTAGTCCTTATCGGACCAGTGATGCTGATTTCAGATTTGGATCTTATACTGACTCGAAGACCGTGAGTGCATAATCTTGCAATCACAAAAGGCAAGTTCACACTTGCTCATGTCCTTTGTTTATTTTCTGTAAAGTATTTTACAAATCGGGTGTTGTTATCACCTGCATTTGAAAAAGGTCTAAAAACACTATTTTCGATAATAATGTAAACTCTTGGTTACTGATCCAGGGTGATCAGCTAATCTATTAAATCTGACAGTTGGAATACCACTGTTCAGAACTATATCACCTAGGACTTAGCAACCAATATCGCCAGTGATTCTTGCGCCGTATATTACGCGTTGACCATGAGATTTGGAATGGGACGGAGAAGTCAGCTGTATCTTCTTCCTCTCGCATGAAGCCGGATGTACAGGTCGTGGCTGTTATCCTCATAGCGTGCATATTAATTGGTAATTCGTAGAGGATATACAGCATATGGGTGGGAACCCTCATCGTCCCATGATAGTTTTGGCATCTAACGGTTTGTACAAATAATTTCCGTAATTCATTATGTGGTCATGGTGTACACCAAGGAGGCATGCAAGGTCGCGAAGAGGGCAGTGATTGGCTTGGATCATCTTCTGGGCCCCACATCATGGAATTGTGGACGGGAATAAGCTGCCCGGTTGTGCAACAAAGAGTTGATCTCTCATGGGTAAAGTAACGTACCTCTGCAGAGTGTAAGAACTGTAACTTGTTACTCCCTGTTCCGGGAAGGACCTGCGAACGCGGCGGGAAAGGAACTCCATGAAATTTTTGGTAAACCCGTGAAGGCTGAGGGATATAGCTTTTCAGAATAAAAGCAACCTTTGAAGAAATATTTACGAAAACTTGCTTTGCCTACGACCTATGGTCTGTGGCTGTAGATATAGTGCATCAAACACTCTTTTTCTAGTGAACTTGCTGAGTACGCTCGTACTCAAAGTATCTTCTTAACCCTTGCTAGATTCTGAAGCCAATAAGACGATGTATACATCAAGTTATGCTCTAGGAATTATAATCAGAATCTAAAGTTCTTCAATGAAGTCAAGGAAGTCAACATATACACTAACTCAAGTGAAGATGAAGCTACTGATTAGATAGGAATATAATCTTTAGCCATAGAACCCATTTCTGTAGCGTATTGCAATAGCAGCAATGCCATACCATTAGTTAAAATGTTAGTCTTATTATTATGATAGTTTCTGAGTTGTTTATCTCTGATTCTTCTCCGTAAGAAGTTCTTTCTCTCTCTTTAACCTAGAGTGCCCTCTGGATCTTGTGTAAAGAGTGAGTTGTAACCTTTAGCCATGTATTGGACCCGTTGTGTTTCTGTTGTGCCATTCTGAGGGATGTAATACTAGTGAACGGTGTTTCATTGGTGTTATGCCAATGACTATAGTATACTATATCATGCAGTGGTATGCTGGGTCACCGCACCTTTCATGTTGCAACAATAGTTACTTTGTTTTATTATTAGAACTCCGTCTTTCATGCTCATGTTTAGAGTTCTTTGATCCCAGCTTTCATTGCTTACAAATGGTTTGATCTTGATTTTTATGGTGCATGTCACCTAAAAAATTATTATTTTTATCACTTACCTACTCGAGGACGAGCAGAAGTTAAGCTTGGGGATGCTTGATACGTCGGAAATGTATCTATAATTTTTGATGTTCCATGCTTGTTTAGTATCTACTTTGCTTTGCTTTGTCTACACTTTGAGGTATTTTTATACACTTTCTGGAACTAACCTATTGATAAGATGTCACAGTGCCAGTTGCCTGTTTTCTGCTGTTTTTGGTTTCAAAAAGCTAAAAAATGAATATTCTTGGAATTGGACGGGACAAAAGCCAAAGTTCATATTTTCCCGGAGCGATACGGAGAAAATCAAAGACGGGATGGAGGAGGACACCAGGGTGGCCACACCCTAGGGTGGCAAGGGCCCACCCTGGCCGCACCACTAGGGGGTGTGGGCCCCCTGGCCCTCCATCGACCTTGCCTCCTTCGCCTATAAGAAGCCGCTGACTCAGAAACCCTGAATAATCTGGGAGAAAGACACAAAAAGTTTCGCAGCGCCGCCGCCACCGAAGGGGAGATTCGAGGGACAGAAAGTCTCTGTTTTGGCACCCTGCCGGGACGGGGAAGTGCCCCCGGAGCCATCTCTATCAATCTCCATCGCCATCTTCATCACCGTTGTTGATTCCCATGATGAGGAGGGAGTAGTTCTTCCTCGAGGCTAAGGGCTCTACCGGTAGCTATGTGTTCATATCTCTATATGCATGATCATATTGTGATCATGAGCTTTGTAATCAAGTAGATCTACTCTCTTACTCAAGTGCTTAAACCAATCTTTGCTTTCCCCACGTGTGTGAAAGTGACAGCGTGTGCACCGTGGTGGCACTTAGGCTAGAGGTTGCATAAATACTCAATTGCTTTAATAGATCTATGCTTTTCCCCATGTGTGTGAAAGTGACAGCGTGCACGCCGTGTGTGGCACTTAAGCTAGGTTACATATATCTTTATCATGAGTTATGTTTGGAGTTGGATGTCTTTATGAAATTGTGGTGTTTGTTGGAACCATCTAGCGCTCAAGGTGACAGTGTGGGGTTGTCTAGATGGGGAAGGCGGACTTTGAGGAGTGTTGTTATAGCCCTACCATGGATTAGAGTGTCCAACCGGAGAGTAGTTCAAGGTAGTACCATGAAGAGAATATATTTATTGAGAGTGTTCACTACTAAAAGTATGATCCCTAGGACTTGTTTCTAAGCATTGAAACACCGTTTACAACTAGATCTATTGCATGTTTGCTTGCTTCCATCTTTATCTCAGTTTGCCTTTAGTCTCTCCCACATCAACAACAAGTCAGAAGTTCTTTTCTGGTACCATTACCACTTGTATTTCACTATCTCTTCACCGAACTAGTGCACATATACACTTGACAAGTGTATTGGGTGTGTTGGGGACACAAGAGACTTCCAGTATCTTGATTGTAGGGTTGCTTGAGAGGGATACCTTTGACCACTTCCTCCCTGAGTTCGATAAAACTTGGGTAATCCACTTAAGGGAAACTTGCTGCTGTTCTACAAACCTCTGCACTTGGAGGCCCAACAACAGTCTACAAGAATAGAAGTGCATAGACATCGGTGCGATGGTGCAATGCTCCTCGTATGCCACAAATGTATCACCCTGAGGTGTGGTGGCTCGATGATCACCCAACGACACACAAAGCCTCACCACAAGATGCGAAGGCACACAACTCACCAACGCCACAAAAGGCTCACCCTATTCTCCTGTGAGCTCGCCACAAAGTCCTACTCACGATCCACTAAGGGACACTTGAGGGCGGTCACCAAACCCATAGAAGGATGGAGCTCTCTTCACAACTCAATTGGAGGCTCCCAACAACAAAGCCACAAAAGGCCACAAGCTTGAGGCCACTCCATAATGGAGGCCTCAAGAAATCAACACACCAACCACACAATTGTTTAGGGTTCCAAGAACCCAAGAGTAACAAGTCCACAAGCTTGCACTCGCCAAATCTCCGTGGAGAACTCAAACCTATGCAACAAATGCAAGGGCAAGTCCCTCACTTCAAAATCCCAACAAAGCTACAAAAGCTATTGGGGGAATAAGGGAGGAAGAACACAAGAGAAGAACACAAAACTCTCCAAGATCTAGATCCCAAGGATTTCTTCACAAAGAAGGGATTTGGTTTGGTGGGATTGTAGATCTAGATCTCCTCTCTCAAATCCCTCAAAGAGATGCAAGAATCATTGGAGGGAGAAGGAGAGAGGGCAAGATTTTTAAGGTCAACAATGGAGGAGAGAGAGTGGAAGAGATAGCAAAAATGACCTCAAAAGTTGGGAAAACAATAGGAAAGAGGGGACCCTTAAAAAGGGCAAGAGAAATCTGTCCGTTTGGACCAGATTCGCGCACCAACGGAATTTCTGGTGCCCCACCGAAACTTCAGTTAAATAGAAACACAAGTTACTGAACCTGACCGGAACTTGGGTTGGAATTTGGGCCAGAATTTCCGCTCAAACAAAAACGTTGGATAGCATTGCACAAAAACTTCCACAACTTTTGATTCCGGACTCCGTTTTTAATGATATTGGGATCATTTTGAAGAGAACGACAATCACTACAAGATTATGCAAAGAAACATCATACTCCAACATGGAAGGATAAAACCAAATGGAGAAAGGTATGACCTCTCTAGAAGCGATGAATCAGTAAAACCTTCAAAATCCAAAATACAAGAAGTTGAACTTGGAAAATCCGATTGGGATGAAAACAATTTTGTTGGAAAGATAAAACCAAGTAGAATCCGACAAAAGGTCGAAATATTGGGTATCACCTAGCGATAAAATACCATAAATATATATATGTGAAGTATCTCCCAAGGCGTGGAGACAGAAAACTCGAAGATCAAAAAACCGCAATAAAATATGCAAGGGATATCCTTAGATGATGAACTAGAGCTTGTTATGATGAAAACCATAAGCTCTAGATCCTATCAAGGACAAGAACCAACAAACAACCAATAAAGATGATGATATGTATGCAAATGTTTGAGCTTTCTCCGAATGATGCGATCGAGACACCCGCTTGAGAGCCCCTCTTGATAGAACGACTATCTATCCTAAACCCGGTCTCCCAACTAACAACATGAGACCGGCAAAAGAGAAGACCTATCAAGATCATACCTTTGCCTTGAGCATTTCACTTGATCTTGATGTAGACCGTCTTGTCCTTCTCAAGATGGAATGCATTTCTTGATTTCGCTTGCTTGCTCTTGCTTGATGAAGACTTGCATTCTTGCTCCCCCATAATCCATGGGGAAGCCTCTTCTTTGAACTTGTCTTCATCACTCCATGATCAAGAGGATGGCAAGCTTCAAGCATGAGATCTTCTAGAGATGGCGTGTCTTGATCTTGCCCTTCTTCATTCCTACTCGAGGTTGATCCAACTTGGTCGACTCTTTGCACACATCTTGATCAACCTTCAAGCTCCTTCTTTCTCCAGGATTCCAAGGAGCACAAATCCCTTGGACATTTCTTCTCCTTCTTCATCTTTCAACCTTGAGACCAACACATGGCCCAAGCGATGCCAATGGACAAACCTACAAGTGAAACTCAATTTACACATTAGTCCATAGAGATTGTCATCAATTACCAAAACCACACATGGAGGCACATATGCCCTTTCAACTGCATCAACCGGCACGCTTCATCGATGATCCACACCTACATGTCTAGTGGTAAATCTCGTGGTCTATTACCTAAGCTGGATCTTGGAGCACCGCGTTAGATAAAAGCCCAACACATACAAACACAAAATCAAGGCTTCTAGCACTATCTAGACAGTCCTCAAAAATAAAAATAGTAGCATCAACATATTGTAGCATAGAAACACCACCAGGAACTAAATATCTAATCACCACATTGATTAAACCTTGTTCTTGAGCTCTACGAATAAAGATAGCTATGGCATCTACTGTATAATTGAAAAGAATTGGAGACAAGGGCACCCTTGTCTCAACCCCCTCTCATTCCTAAAATAAGATCATGTTTGGTCATTAATCATCACAACAACCTTACCATCATTAATAATAGCCATTGCCTTGCTAATAAAAACATGGGGAAAAACTCTCATTCTTAAAACTTGTCCTAGAGAGGATTTCTCTATTTTATCACAAGCTTTCTTGAAATCTACTTGAAAAACACCGCTGCAATTTTCCTAGTTTTCAGTTCATGTAGTTTCATGTAACAGAAAACTGTTTGAATAGGTGAGATAATATCATCAACCACTAGAATATTTCTATCATTAATTATCTTAGTGAAAAATTAAAATTACATTCAGCAAACATATTTTGGACCATTACGTTACCCTCCAACGATCTCAAGTTCCAAATGAACTATTCCCTCCGACCCATATTAGTTGACTTGGATTTGTCAAAATTTAGATGAACGTATATACTAAAATGTGTTTAGATTCATCCAAATTTAGACAAATTCAAGTTAATTAATATGCGTCGGAGGGAGTAGTATTTTACTTTTTTATAAGTGGGGTCAGCAACATAGAAAAGTGTATATTTGTGAAAGAAAAACTAAAGTTGCCTAGATTCATACCCAGTATTTTGTGAATAGCAAATTGGTCGAGTCGGCTCTCACGATCCAAACCATACCTGTTGTTAATTGTTGTGAGGCATTGCATCCAAATCTGATGTGTTGAATATGCCCGTAGGAACACTCAGCGTGCGACTCGGATTGCTAGTAGGCCCCACTTGATAGATAGAGGAAAAACATTATAAGAGGTAAAAATTAGAAGAAACTTTTCCAAAAAGAAAATTTTGGAGGAATGTCAATTAAATAGTGTAAAAATTGTACCAACTTGTATCTTAGGGTTAAAACGTGGAATTGGAGGCTAACAAATTTTGATGTCGTGCCAATTAGGTAAGCAAGCACGCTTATTGTGCGAATATGCAAACGAGTGCCCCTCGTAGCTCAACGTTATTGTTATGTTTGAAAATTATTGACACGAATTGATCCTGAAAGAAATTGTGTTAATTTGATATACCAACTAAAAAAGACAGGAGGGAAGTTTTTTAGCCACCCTGGATCTGATGAACCGATGATGCCATAGCCACTACCCTTGATTTCGCTGTCGAATGACAGATCAACCTTATCCGCCGCCTGCGTGTCCTGCACGTACGCAGCAATCTCATCTCCCTAGTCATGTCCCAGACTGGCTTCCGATTGCTGGACAAACCTTATCCCAAGCACGAGGCACTACAGATGCATTCATCATTGTTCATAGTAGCAACCGCCGTCCTTCAAATTTCAAAAGGAGGCAGATCGAATCGTGCATGTGTGCCTTGAGTTGGGATGCTACACTTCTGGTGCGATTCATAAAGTGTCTGGAGGAAATTCGCTTCATCTTACGGCAAATCAGTAGTAAATAAAAGTTCACTTCTGGTGCTTAAGCTAGTTCAATAGAGGTTTTACTTTGTTGAGACAGATTTTTTTTAAAGATGTGACAGAGGAGAAGGAAGGACTGACATGGATGGGTTAGTCGTGCACTGTACGCAGTACTTGCAGACTTTGGGATGCTTCGAGGATTTCTATTTCTTAATGGCGTCGATAAGATTGTGTAAGTAACGATGACAAGATAGTGATACATTTTTTAAACTGGGTGTGGCTGTAACGACCGACATGCTAGTCATGTCCCCGATTTGATCAGACCAAAGTTGTTGAAACTGAAACTACCATGTACGGCAGCCTTTTAAATAAGGTCTCGACCGGGCAACAAAGCATCTACCTACTAGGTAACTGTATTGCTACCGCATCACGTGAACTTAAGAGTAACTAATTTCTCTTTCAAAAAAAGAGTAACTAATTTCAGTAAACAAACTTGTAAAATTGGGACCTAGCGTCTAAATTAAAATAAAGATATGTTTCAAATAATTTATTCTCAACGAGATCTTCAAATCTACTGAGTAGAATTCGAAGAAATATGTTTTAGCAAAAAAGAAGGTTATACCGTGTTTCTAATCAACCCCCCCCTCCCTCTCTCTCTCTAATTGATATTCTACCTCTGTTTCAAAATGTAATCTTTTTAGTGAACTGTTAAAACAGAGGTAGTAATTGTTACTACTCTCTCTCCCATCTCTCCCATGTCATCCCCGCATGGCGGCCGGGAGGAAATCCTAGATTCCACCTCCCTTCGTTCACTCCCACTCCTCCATCCTCCTCTGTCGCCGCCATGGGGCGTGACCAGGCAAAGCCCTGGCCGGGATTCTTTGTTCCCTTGCGTGGCAGGGCGAACGTGATGGCACACTTCCTTGACAGGGAATTGTTACAATTGCGACAAGAAACTTCACTATATCGAGGAGTGTTTACAAACGCCGGGGATTTCACAGATATATAAACCCCTTGTAAGCCGCCGGTTGGGAGAGTTGCATCTGTGAAATCCCCGGCGTTTGTAAACAATCCACGAAATAGTGAAGTTTGGCAAGTGGTTTTTCCTCTCTTTGTTGGAGAGGTTTTTCCACGTTAAATCTGTGTCCCCTTGCTGTGTTTTTCGTTTTCGTTCTTCGTTATCTTCTTGTCGCAATTGTAACAAGTGGTATCAGAGCCCCAGGTTCTAATCTAGGGTTGACATGTCGTCATTGAAGTTTGATCTACCACAGCTGGACTACACCACAAGATTCTCCTTGTGGCAGGTGAAGATGCGGGCGATTCTCGCCCAAACTTCTGATCTGGATGAAGCGCTGGATGTATTCGGTGAAAATGATGCTAAGACTTGGTCCGCCGAAGAGAAGCGGAAGGACCGTAAGGCTTTGTCTTTGATTCAACTTCATCTGTCCAATAATATTTTGCGGAAATCGAGATGAAATCTGCTGCTTCCCTATGGGAAAAACTGGAAACGATCTGTGTGTCAAAGGATCTAACCAGTAAGATGAACGTGAAGATGAAGTTGTTCTCGCATAGGCTGCAAGAAGGTGGATCGGTAATGAATCACATATCTGTTTTTAAAGAGATTGTTTCAGACTTGCAGTCTATGGAGGTAAAATATGATGATGAGAATTTAGCTCTTCTACTCTTATGCTCGTTGCCTAGTTCCTATACACATTTTCGTGATACAATATTGTTGAGCCGTGATGAACTAACCCTTGCCGAAGTACATGACGCTCTCAAACAGAGGGAAAAGATGAAAACTATGGTAGGATCAGATGGGACGTCATCCAAGGCTGAGGCTCTGCAGGTTCGTGGCAGGACCGAGCAGAGATACAACAACTATGGCAACAGGGATAAGAGCAAGGACGGTAGAAGTCGTTCAAAGTCCAAGGGAAAGGATAAATTCTGCAGGTATTGTAAGAAATCTAATCATATTATTGATGATTGTTGGAAGTTGCAGAATAAGGAGAAAAGAAACGGAACTTACCAACCGAAAGATAGGGCTGAAGGTACTGGTAAGGCTGATGTTGTTTCTGATAGTTCTGATGGTGAATGCTTAGCTATTTTTGCTGCTTGTGCTTCTCGTGATAATGAATGGATACTTGATACTGCATGTTCGTTTCATATTTGTTGTAACAAAGATTAGTTCAGTTCATATGAGTCTGTACAGACTAGAGATTTTGTGCGTGCGGGGAATGACAACCCATGCCATATTGTTGGTGTTGGATCTGTTAAGATCAGGACACATGATGGCGTGACACGCACGTTGAGTGAGGTGAAGCACATACCAAGCATGGCCAGAAATTTGATCTCCCTGAGTACCATGGACGTTGATGGATACAAGTATGCCGGTGGGCATCGAGTTCTCAAGGTATCAAAAGGTTCTCTTATCCACATGATAGGTGATATGAATTCTACTAAATTATATGTTCTTAGAGGTAGCACTTTGCCTGGTATTGCTGCTGTTACTTCTAATGATTCTGATGATTGTGGTAAAACACATCTGTGGCATATGCGTCTTGGGCATATGAGCGAACAAGGCATGGCAGAGTTGGTCAAGAGAGAGCTGATTGATGGTTGCAACATGAGTAAGTTTGAGTTCTGTGAGCACTGCATCTTTGGTAAGCATAAAAGAGTTAAATTCAATGCTTCCGTTTACACCACCAAAGACATATTAGATTATGTGCATGCTGATGTATGGGGTCCGTCCCGTAAGACTTCTATTGGTGGTGCTAATTACATGCTTACTATTATTGATGATTACTCAAGAAAAGTGTGGCCTTATTTTTTGAAGCATAAATCTGATGTTTTTGATGCTTTTAAAAAGTGGAAAGTTATGGTTGAAAAGCAAACTGAGAAGAAGGTAAAGGTACTACGTACTGACAATGGTATGGAATTCTATTCTAATGAGTTTGAGAAGTTTTGTAGTAACGATGGCATGATCAGGCATCACACCATCCCATATACTCCTCAGCAGAATGGCGTGGTAGAGCGCATGAACAGAACCATCATCTCGAGGGCTCGTTGTATGTTGTCTAAGGCAGGTATGCATAGGGGTTTCTGGGCTGAAGCAGCCAACACAGCGTGTTACCTCATCAACAGGTCACCTTCTATTCCACTTGAGAATAAAACTCCCATTGAGGTATGGTCAGGTTCGCCTGCTGATTATTCACAATTGAGAGTTTTTGGCTGCACTACATATGCTCATGTTGATAATGGAAAGTTAGAGCCTAGGGCTGTTAAATGCATATTCCTTGGTTATGGTTTAGGAGTTAAGGCTTATAAACTATGGAATCCTGAAACTAAAAAGATTTTGCTAAGTAGAAATGTTGTTTTCAATGAGTCCGTTATGTATCATGATAGCTTGCCATCAGATACCTCTCCTGTTGCTGTTGGAGAGGAGGGAATTAGTGTGCAGGTGGAGAACACGAGAAACTGTTGATAATGATGCTATCGTTGAAGATACACATGAGGAAAACATTGATGATATTGTTGTTCAGCACTGACCTACTGTTTTGTAGCAGCCACATGAGTCCATTGCTGCTGATAGACCGAGGCGTAACTGTGGTCCTCGTCATCGTTTAATTGAAGAGTGTAATCTTGTACATTATGCTTTGAGTTGTGCTGAACAGGTGGAGAATGATTCTGAACCTGCTACATATAATGAAGCCATTGCATCCGTTGACCGCGAGAAGTGGGTTTATGCTATGCAAGAAGAGATGCAATCGCTTGAGAAAAATGGCACATGGGATGTTGTGCGCTTGCCTAAACAAAAGAAGGCGGTCCGCTGCAAGTGGATCTTCAAGAAAAAGGAAGGTCTATCTCCCAAAGAGCCTTCAAGGTACAAGGCAAGGTTAGTAGCAAAAGGGTTCAGCCAGATTCTAGGTATTGATTACAATGATGTGTTCTCTCCAGTTGTGAAGCATAGTTCCATTCGTACTTTCTTTAGTATTGTGGCTATGCGTGATCTTGAGCTTGAGCAGTTAGATGTCAAGACTGCTTTTCTGCATGGAGAGCTTGATGAGGAAATATACATGGACCAACCAGAAGGGTTCATAGTGCCTAGTAAAGAGGATTTTGTGTGCAAATTAAAGAAGTCTCTTTATGGCTTAAAGCAATCTCCAAGACATTGGTATAAAAGGTTTGATTCATTTATGATCTCACATGGTTTTGAGAGGTCTAAATATGATAGTTGTGTTTATATCAAGTTTGTTGATGGGTCACCTATATACTTGCTGCTATATGTTGATGATATGTTAATTGCTGCCAAGGGCATGAAAGAAATCACTACTTTGAAGGCACACCTAAGTAGTGAGTTTGAGATGAAGGATCTTGGTGCTGCTAAGAAGATCTTAGGTATGGAGATTACCCGAGATAAAAAATCTGGTTTGTTATTTCTTAGTCAGCAAAGTTACATTAAGAAAGTTCTTCATCGTTTTAATATGGATGGTGCCAACTCAGTTAGTACTCCTATTGCTCCTCATTTTAAATTGTCAGTTTCTCAATGTCCTACTACTGATGAAGAGTTTGAGTACATGTCAAAAGTGTCATATTTTAGTGTTGTTGGTTCTTTGATGTATGCCATGGTTTATTCTCGTCCTGATTTATCATATGCTATGAGTTTGATAAGTAGATACATGGCTAATCCTGGTAAAGAACATTGGAAGGCTGTTCAGTGGGTTTTCAGGTACCTTCTTGGCACTTCCAATGCTTGTTTGAAGTTTGGCAGGACCAGTGAGGGACTCGTTGGCTATGTGGATTCAGATTTTGCTGCCGATTTGGATAAGAGAAGATCCCTCACAGGTTATGTGTAATGTTGGTGGTTGTGCTGTTAGCTGGAAGGCTACATTGCAGGCTGTTGTTGCACAATCTACTACTGAAGCTGAATACATGGCTATTGCTGAAGCTTGCAAAGAATCTATTTGGTTGAAAGGTTTGTTTGCTGAGCTTTGTGGAGATGATTCTTGCATTACTTTGTTTTGTGACAGTCAAAGTGCCATATACCTTACAAAAGATCAGATGTTCCATGAGAGAAGTAAGCACATTGATGTCAAGTACCATTTTGTTAGAGACATTGTTGCTCAAGGTAAATTAAAGGTATGCAAGATCAGCACTCATGATAATCCTGCTGATATGATGACTAAACCTGTTCCTGTTGCTAAGTTTGAGCTTTGCTCGAACTTAGTTGGTTTAACTGATTAGCCCAAGTGGCTATTGGCGCCGAAAGTATTTGCTTTGTTTATTCAGGGAGATGGTTGCTATTGATGCTACAAGGAGGAATTTGGTCTCAAGATGGAGTTTGTTATGTGTTGATCCAAATTCTACAAAGTATAGGCCAACTTCTGACGAGTGGAGCGAGGCCCGTCGCCGGGAGGCTTGGGCCGAGTGTAATTTGTCGGCGGTACGGTACGGATCGTCGAAGACCTAGGTTTCCACCGATATATAAACCTCTTGTAAGCCGCCGGTTGGAAGAGTTGCATCTGTGAAATCCCCGGCGTTTGTAAACACTCCTCAATATAGTGAATTTTCGCTGGCTGGCGCCCGTGGTTTTTTCTCTCTTTGTTGGAGAGGTTTTTCCACGTTAAATCTGTGTCCCCTTGCTGTGTTTTTTGTTTTCGTTCTTCGTTATCTTCTTGTCGCAATTGTAACAGGAATGGCGCTGCGTTGGGAGCCATAGAGGTGGCGCTCGGGCTCGCCCTGTGGCGATGAGGTGGTGGTATGCACCTGGATTGACGGCGGCTCTGCTGGCTAGATTCTTTGGGCGACGAGGGCTATGGGTGGCACGGGGTGCCGACGATCGTCTCTCCCTTCTGCTAGAGATGATGGCGCGGCGGAATAAAGGTGATTAGATCTTGTTGGCCAAATTCTTTGGGTGACGAGGGCTATGGGCGGTGCAGGCTGCCGGCGATCATCTCTGCCTTCTGCTAGAGATGATGGCGCACAGGAATAAAGGTGATCAGATCCTGCTGTCTTCGAGCACCATGGCGTCGATCCGCTTCATGTTGTCCTCCTCGATCTGGCCGTCGACGAGTTTCGTCTTTCTCTCGGAGATTTCCACAGTTTGACACAGGATTTTACTAGATATGTTGAGCAGAATCGATGCAGTCATGCGCGTCCATGTTATTTGGGCAAGGCACGAAGTTTCGTCTTGTCGGTGCCACATGACATGTCTTCATATAGATTTCAAGGAAACTGACAGAGGTGGAGAAAGTCACGGCGACCGCGATCGGAGGTTGGCAATGGAGGAGAGGGTACTAGTTGCGATGAAGATAATGCGATACAGGTTTTTTCTATGTGTCGGGTGTTTGGCGACTTGCAACGGCAGCCTTCAAGCGGCGGTGGCGGCTCTGGTGGACTGCATTCTTGGTGGTGCTCCTCGAGTACAGAGGCACGATTTTCATGGTAAAAACTCAAGGTTTGACCTTCATTGGTTATACCTAGCAATGGCCTTCTTGAGGCATTGTTGCAAACTCGGTAATTTTCCAAGGTGAAAACCCAAAAATCTTTGATCGAGTGACGACAACGCGTTGCTCCCTTCTTGGAGGCTTTGCTTTTGGTAAATCTCCTTTGAAGTCCACGTGTTGTCTTTGGTGCAGGGTCTTTATTTTCTTTTTCTCTTCTTTTTATTTTTATATTGGTTGTGTGTATTCCTAATGTTTCTGAACATCTTGTTCATGTGAAGCATGGGTGTAACGGGTATCTTCGCGATATTAATATATTAACTTTATCCAAAAAGCTATTACTCTTTCCATTTTATAATTTTTTCATGATTGTGGTTTAAATTTGAACTAGAACCACCACAAAAATTATGGAATGTTGGGAGTAGTGGAGTAGCTAGCAACTATTAGTGTGCAATTTTTTGTGGCATAATGTTGAGGGCACCGACTAGTAGCTAATAAATACTACATCTTACACGCCTATTGGTCGAACCATGTTTCCCCCGAGCAAAATTGCGGATAGTGAGGCTACGGAGTGATTTCAGGCAGCAGAAACAACATCATCGATCATCATAAGTCTCGTTGAACAACAGAGGAGCAAAAAAGACCAATCAATGACTCGACATAGGTCGTATGTGGAATCGATCGAATAAGGTTTGGGAAGCAAAACCAAGAGCAATGCTCCAAAGCCATGAGACGCTTTGAACGGACTCTCCATTCATTGTCGATCTACAGGCCAGTAATGGAGGCGCAATCATGGATGCATGTACTTTCTTCTCTGCTGCAACCTGGGTAGCTAGAGTTCAAAAATTCAAATCATGGCTTCTCCTCCATGAAGAAGATATATACAAGCATTTCCAAACATATTATAAATTATAAAAGAAGAAGAAATGAACACCTGAAACAGGCATTTCCAAACACCACGCCATTTGAATTATGGCTGTTGACAGCATTTGCCGACAGTTAGGAGCATCTGTTTGGAGAGAATCATCGCGTACCATTCTCTGAGAATTGCAAGGGAGTTGTCGAGGCAAATCATTTCATTCGCCCGCACATCTTCTCCTGTGAGCTGTAGAATTCGAGAACGAAAGATAGTGTACCCGGAATTCTGGGAGATGTTACAATACCCGGAAATCATTTCATTCTCTGACATGTTAGCAGGCAAAGAGCCCTTCTGACCTGAAGAACTGAAGCCACATGAACTGAAGAAGTGCACATGACTGCACAGTCAAAGACCCCTTCTCACCTGCAAGATGAGAATTAAAAGCCAGGCAAGCTACGGATAATACTGTTCTACTCTAGGGTGGGGATCTCAAAGGGAATTCCTGCTGATCTACAGGGGAAAAAATCAAAGCAATACAGTAAACAAACTTCGGAATAATAAAAGGACAGCTTATGAAGAAAAAATCATTTGCAAGTGCTTCAGGAAATGTCAGGTTCTGAAATCTGAAATTCTGAGTGCCCCAGTTCTTCCCTTGCATTCCTCCCAACAAGAAACAAGGAGTTTAGTTCAGTTCCATATCAGTCCATCTCATGGCACGCAATTGTAAGCCAATTTTCATTTCCAGAACTGAAAACAAAGAAACTAGTGCTAAGCAGCTGTTGCTTTGCCTGTGAATTCAGGTTTTTGCACACGCAAGCCTGCAGTTGTTCACGTGAGTTGTCCTGGCAGGAAGCAACACATATTAAGTTGTTGCTGAAATAAAGATGTAGGGGGGGGGGGGGGGGGGAGGAAATGGACAATAGATCATCACTGCTGGAGCCTGGATAGACATAAATGTTGCTTCTGCAGTTCACTGCTATGAATGCGAATAATGTTGGTTCTGCATTTAGCAGGAAATCATTTACTCTTTAACGACCTTCCAGGAGTTGCTCCCTCACCTTCAAAATATAAGGCATGTGGCAGGTGGTGTTTGGGCATATGCTGGAAAAGCAGGCATATATTTTTTATGTTTCTTTACAGAATTAGTTCAATCATGCATAACTTTGAATTTTTTTCAGGGTCAGATGGTACATTGAAGCACATGCTCCCAGGATGGATGGTAAAATCGCAAAGAATCAAGACTTCTAAAAATATACCAGTATTCTTTTTACTCCAAACCAACATGCATTCCTTCTATTGGGCGTCCTGTTCGAACCATCTACATACTTGGTGGCTATGTGAAATATACTCCAATTTAAACGTAGGGGCATTTGGAGTCCGAAGTAACCGCTAAACGAATCAGGGCTGGAACTGGCGACTTTGGAACAAACAGGAGGACAGACTGCTCACCGGTTTTGTTAATTTCATCCGTAAAGGTCTCAAAGCAACTAGCTATCATGAATTCATGATGAGTGCTTAAGCCATATCCATGAGTGCTCAAGCATTTCCACATTTCAACGGCAGCATTTCAGCAAAATGAGTAGTTCTCCAGTACATTTTGTACATTTCAACGGCTCATAATACAACATGATCGTGCGCACAAGGATGACATACATGCAGCTTTTCTAGTAAAACCGAAACAAAAGACAGGCAGCAGTACCTCCCAGGTACAATGTAAGTGCGCATCAGTTGAGATTCGACGAGCAATTACAGATTCAACATTCTCCTTGAGGTGGGGGATCCTACTCGAGTTTGTATAGCCGCCAGACAGTCTAGGCTGAGTCTAGGTTAACCTGTTCATGTCTCTTATGCATCGCCGGAGGTCGTGGCATTTGTCGCTTTGTGCTTGTCCTCCAAGCCAAGTCTACTGATTGAGCCTGTATCCTCTTCCTCTGAAGGCACTAGGGCCGGTGTTGGCTGCCCGGACGGGAGCGTTCGCCTGCATACCTATCCTGAATCGAGCAACAACCTTGTGTCTGTTCAAGTGCAGCAGGTTAAGGAATCAAAGAGCATAAGCCACTGAGGATGAAGTGACCATATTATAGGAACTGCACTAAACAATGTAAGTAGGTAACAACGATTGATGATAAAAAATGCTTCGGCCATGAACTTTAAGGATACACCCACATGGGAGTCTTGAGGTAGTTCTTTCCACTGGCTAGCGGATGCAACACTGAAAAGAAGTAGTACAAATGTCCAACCAGAATGCCCAAAAGGCCAGGCAGTATTGGGGAGCCAAATATCACATCCAATCCAAGCATAGCCCATGGTAGATAAAAGGACTGCACAAATAGCAATTACATCAAAGACATGAGTATACTCAATCTAGGGAAGTTCTTTAAGACGGTCAACCGGCACTTAGAAATAGTATGAGAACAAAGCATACCCTCAGTTGGACGAGACCATACATGCTTATCTGAGAGTTTGGGTACTCCCTGCTCCAGACATAAAGAAGCATGCTAACCATAGGAACAGCCAAGAAATAGGTCTGGAGAAAGGGAATAGCTGATAGTACCTGATCAAATCAAGATAGATATATGTTTAAGTATAAGAGTTCAATTTCTTGCGGTTTGCGATAACGTAAAAAAAACAGTAGTGTCACTAACCAGTAGTGAGATTGCACCAAATATCATCATCCACAAGAAATCTGCTGTCCTCTTCTCAAATGAACCCTTCTCCAACTGCACACCATATCTTGCTCTGCATGCCAACATACATAAACCAATTTTAACCAACGCCTGCCAGTTTATCTTTATGATATTGTGGAAATAACCTTGTTTATAGTATTTGTGAGTAATAGTTATCAAACAAGGCTTACATCATCAGAAGGCGGATACCAAAGTTTATGGAGAACTTGCCCAGGAAAAAGAAGCTTGTAAATAGCCTCCATATCTGCGAGGTCCAGAAACATTTCACTAAATTAAAAAGACACAGGGCCAGGGGTACTGCAATATTATTGTACAATCTCCAATCCTTAGCAGAGCAGACTAGCAGAGGATAGACTGCAGTGCTGGTTACATCAAACAAAAAATTCTAGCTGATCCACAGAGCACCAAGCAGAATCATAATGCTCACCCTCCTAATACACATTTAAAATAACTAATTCTTGGAATAGGATGTATTAAAAATATACAAAATAGCTAATCCTTCCAAGAGGAGAGGGATTGAAGACCAACAAACCAGACAAACAGTATTTCATACCATTTGCTATGGAAGTGAGAAACTGAAATTGTATACATATGGTGCAATCAGAAGAAAAGGGAGAGATAAGCAAATACTAACCTCGAAATTCTTGAACACATAGGGATAAGATAAGAACAGAAGGCCTGGGTTCAGTATTTGGAGCTGAACCAGCACAGTGGTAAAGAAACACAATGTCCCAAATGCCTTGCTTATTGGTGGAAGCGAATTGTAGTACCTGAAATAGGAAAGTAAGACCTTCAATCTCTAAATTAGCTGCAGGAGGCAATAATTTTATATGCTCATCTTTTAAACATTAAAGCTCTTTTGTGTGTGATCAATCCACTTTTGCGCAAAACGTATAAATATTTCCCAGCATAGGAAGTTTCAAATTTTTGACTGCATGGATTCTAAAATGACAAGTAAAAGAGAACAGAGGGACTAACAAGTAGGTTATTTTAACTGTGTTGTTCATAATAATGATGACTAGCAAGGAGCATCGTAATTTTTGAAGACAGTGAAATCCTAGAGCACACCAGTTCATGTACTAGCTAAATGAACCGGCAGGCAGCAGGTATACATCATACATAGGAAAACAAAGTGTGTCACTGCCCATTCTATGTCATCTCTTGGTGGTACTGGAGAACCATGCCCCAGGAACCAAATTTTACAAACCAAGAGAAACTTGTAGCCAAGACAAAGAACTCCTAACAGCAAACATCAGCATAACTAACTGAGAGTCCAAGAGCGATGTTGTCCATGAGCATTACAAATATATATATAGCTATTAAAATGACAACCGGTATAGACCATAAGTGTGTTCCTACGAATGGGTGCTAAACTCCAGAACTACGGCCTAGGAGGTGTCACGAGAACCAATTGGTAGAATCATCAATTCAGGGATCGATTTTCCAAGGTGGCCACGAATTCCTGCTCCAACTTCAGAGACTATCCCCTGATGGCCTTTACATGTCACGAACTTGCTAGGAGCCTAGGAAATCTCTCGGCTCCAGCAAGAAACAGATCAGACCAACTAAATGAAACGGAACAAACAGTGTAAATTCCTTAAGCAAGTTCCAAACCCGAACCCTAGGTGGCCAACTAACACCACTAAATTCGCCGTAACAACACTAAAATACGCTACAACGAATCCCGCCCCTCACCCCCACGCAGCAGCGGCGCAGTCCCACCCAAGTTTTCACGAGCATACGGAACTAGCATTCAATCTGAACAATATTGCTCCAATTGCGACAGTGATCCGCCCCCCGACCCAAGACCACCCGATCCGAAAAACGGCATCCGCGCCTAGGAATTTGAGATTTTAGCAACAGACGAGGCGATGAAGCCTTCGTAGGATTCGAGAGGACTCACTCTCCGGGGGAAGACATCTCGTTGCGCGGGGGCGATCGATTCGGAGCCTCCAAAGTCTCGTCTCGGCTTCCTTCTCTCCTAGTCGTAGGTCTCGTGAGAGCACCGTGGAGAAGAACAAGTAGGGAAGACTTCCAGATGGGAAGAAGCCAGGCTGACCGTTGCTCCTGGATCGGACGGATGCACGTTGTTCGGACACGTTGCCGTGGCCGCTATAGCGCAGGCGATTGGCCGGGAACGTGGTTGGACGCCGATGTGGCTAGGTGACGTGGTGATGGTGCTTGGAACCGTCGGATCCATGCATCGATGATGGTGAGGACGGCTTGTATTTTCTTTCCTGGAAAGTTCCGGAAGCAACGAGAGAGCAACAACGACGCAATAAACAAAGGAAAAAAGCTTTTACCTCAACTCAATCAACCGGTCAGAGCACACCGGCAACCCAATAGCGGCCCAGTAGTTTTTCAGAGGGTTGGTGTTTTTTAAGTAAAATACATGGAGAGCATGTATCTGTAGAGCGCCTAAACGCAGGTGCTTAAGGAGAGAGAAATACAAAGCACCCTGTTAAGCGTCCTATTCTCCAATGCTAGTAGATCTGCCGAAGTGCTTCAGTCGTGGGCCTGTCTCTATACACGAAGAAAAAAAAGGTACGGATACATGCACTAGTCTAGCCCCATATGTGAAAAAGGAACGCTTTTTCTCTTTAGCACCGATGAGGAGTCGAAGCTAAACTAGGCACTCATTACTTTCTATAAGCACCTGATGAGTCTGAGATGGCAGAAAAAACCCGGGTTTTTCCAGAAGCACCGACTGCAAGCACCCGCGTTGCACTTGGTCGGTATACAATTGGAATACCAATTTACGGTCATTAAAGATGCCGCAGGAGTTTTCTATGGTCACCGCCCATGTGCCGGTCTGTATTAGCCAAGACCACGCGCAACACGGACAATGTGCAAAAGTATCATCGCTGTGTTATAACGGGCTACACCGATTTGCCCTCTCTTGGCTAAAATCCCTTACCTGTTGCCGCCGGTTTGCCACTCCCCTCACCAGAGCCCCATTCACCCCCCTCATCGTCGACGGTCGAGCTATGACGGAATGGCAACTGCCAGCTCGTGTAGCTCTGCACGTCGTCGCGTGGTCCTTACATCCCTCTCATTCCCCTGCCCCGACTGTGGCAAGGCGGTGGGACGCCAGAGCACACCAGCTGGACGTACTACAAGTGCCAGCGTCCTGGGGTAGATCTTCTGGCTCAAATGCACCATTTCGATTTGGGAGATTTTGAGGATATTGAGGATTTGCTGAATTTTGACGTTGTCTTTTGTTTGAATTTGACATCATGAATGTTGTTTTTGGCACTAGGAATTAGAGTATGTAGGGTTTTTTCTTGATAATCATTATCTTCATGGGGATGTTGTTGTTGATGCACTTGGTTCGGCAGAGAAAAGGAGGGAGGAACTGCAGTTGAGGCAGGATGAAAGAGAAGTTGCAGGGGATGGAGGAGCATGTGCTAAGCGGGAGAAGATGGTCAAGATTCAAGAACCTGTTGGCATTGGTTGATGCACTAAAGCTGATCACAATGCTACTACAGATTATAGTTGGGATGCTATTCATGGTTTGTAGCTTTTGTCTTGGCAAGCCTGTTGATATCAGCATCATATGCTCTCTTCTCCCTCTTAGCTGCTTGCTCTGCTGCTCTTGCAGAGCTGCTTGGTCTACCTTCTCTTTTCCACCTCTAATCATTTTTTAGATGTCTCCTCTGCCCTTTTGACTAATCCGATTCGTGTGTACAAGTTAGTGTAACTTTTTTTGTGAATCGAAGTTAGTGTACTAACCATGTATTTTAATCTTTTTTGGCTCACACTATGCTTCTAATACGATGCCGGTCATTTCTCAAGCTCAAAATAAAACAGCCTACAATTCCTGGCTGGCCCAACCTAGGGGGCTGGCACGGGGCCATATCAATTAGATAGAATAATAAATTTTATTATGATATTGTATTGCTATAAGAAAATACATATGCACGATGATAAAGAAAATAACCATCTCTTATTTTCTAAGAGGTCCTCCTTTATCTAAAAGAACATTTATGCATCTGTAGGGGTTCGTAGCATGGAAAACAAAAAATTTCTACCGCATGAACACACAATCAAGATCTAATCTATGATCAAGCCAAGATCTATCTACTAGATTGTAGCAACGAGTCGATAGAGGAACTCACCCTCAAAGATTCCAAAGCAGTTAACGAGAGCAGATTCTCGTGGGTGATATAGTCGTACACTTGCCGATCTCAAGATCGCGTAGACGATCCTTTCGTTAGTCAGCGCTCAGTGGCCCCGTTGATTTTCGATGAAGACCTTCCTCTCCCTTGTTCCAGCAGCAGCGGAGGTTGTAGCACTCTCCATGATTCCGCAACAACACGGCAGTAATGCAGGAAGTAGAGGGGAGATCTCGCAGGGCTTCGCCTTAAGCCGGAGCGAGTATGGTGGAGTATGAGAGAGACCCTCGACGATCTAGGGTTTAGACACGCCGAGGAGGGGGCTTGGCCGGCGGCTAAGGTTTAGCTAGGCGACGGCGAGTTTCCCTAGGGCCGGCGGCGGCTTGGAGCTAGGGTTTAGAGGAGGCAACTTGTGTGTCTAGGAGGGGGGCCCTGCCCCTCCTTATATAGGTGGAGGGGGCCACGCCAGGGGAGGGGAGTCCCTCCCCAACTCGGCTTCAAGGTGGGCCGGTGGTGGAGGGGACGAACTCCTCCCCAACTCGGTTTCCACCTCCCTCTCCACTTTCCAAAATAGTCGTTTGACTTTTCAAATTGGCGTTTGACTTTTTCAAACTAGGATTTGATTAAACCCTTTATTTTGTTCAGCGATGACACCTAGTACATGATGTAATCATACCAACTTGATATAACACATCCATGTACCCTTCCCCTCCGGAGTGCCGGACATTCCGGAACCTTCTAGAACATTTCCGATGAAAACACCGAAACCATTCTCCAACTCCGAAACAGGACTTTCCTTATATGAATCTTATTCTCCGGACCATTTCGGATCTCCTCGTGATATCCCGGATCCCATCCGAGACTCCGAAAAACATTCGGTCTCTTACTCATCATTCCATAACTACTCAACAACATCGAATCCTTAAGTGTGTCTCCCTACGGTTCGTGAATTATGCGGACATGATCGAGACACTTCTCCGATCAATAACCAATAGAGGAATCTGGAAATTCATATGGCTCCCACATATTTCTACGATTACTTTGCGATCGAATGAACCACTTACATACGATACCAATTTCCCTTTGTCTCATGATAGTTTACTTATCCGAGGTTTTGATCGTCGGTATCTCTGCATACCTAGTTCAACCTGGGTGCAAATAAGTACTCTTTTCTCGTTCCGTGGTATGTGATCCCATGTGAGCCAGGCCCAAGCCTGCAAGCTAATTGGATGACATTCCACCGAGAGGGCCCAGAGTATATCTATCCATCATATGGATGGACAAATCCCACTCTTGATCCATGTGTCTCAACCCATACTTTCCGAACACTCAATGCCATCTTTTTTTTGAGGGTAAAACAGTAGGGCAAAAAAAAACCACTACAACTTTTATAGATTATATAGAGTTACAAAAGAATATTTACAACCATATTCCACCTCAAAAAAAGGGATAACATGCTAATCAACTATCTCCTGTCTAAATTGGTTTCAATCCAAATCTTAAGGCCCTGATAATACTTCTTCTTGATTCTATAAAGGACCCATCTTAATTCCTGGGCTACAATAGCCTTCCAGGTCTCCATCGATGCATGCTGATTGTTGAAAATTTCATTATTTCTGCAAATCCAGATGCTCCAAGTTCCAATAATCATAATTTCCATTGCAAAAGGGACCTTGAGATCTTTTTTAATCCGTTTAAAAGCGTAAAGATGCTTTGATCACCGAATTGACTGTGAAATTTCAGCCCAATGAGCTCTTGCAAAGGCATTCCCAAAACAAATGTAAACTGGTTTCTTCACTATTGCAGCCCTGGAAGACACAATCATAAGATGCCAGAGAAAAACATTTCCTTTTCAGAAGATTTCTTGTGTTGAGTCTATCAAGCAGTAAGAGCCAGAAGAAGAATTTGTGTTTTTGTTGACAAGAAGATTTCCATATCCAAGATAAATGTGGTTGCACTGGTTGGTAACCGACTAGAGAGCAGTAAGCCTTTTTGATCGAAAAATTACTGCCCCAAATGTAAGACCAACAATCAGATTCCCCTTCCCTGCCAGAATTGAGAATTTGATCAAGACTTTGGTATTCCTGATAAGCTTGTTGGGATAAAGGAAGATAAAAGAGATCCTGAGTATTTGCAGTATGCAGGAACTCACTGACAGAGATGTGAGGGTCTTTTGCATATGAAAGGAGGTGAGGAAGCTTATGTTGGAGGCAACTATCATTCCACATATCAGTCCAGAATAGTGTGGATTTCCCATTTCCAACCAAGCACTTTGCAAGTCCTTTAAAAATGTCAATCAGTTTTAGATGAGCTTTCCACCAAAAGGATCCCTCAAGACTTCTTCCAGGTAGCTTATCATTGCAATAGTAAGTATTCCAAATCAAGTGAACCCAAGGAATATCCTTATGATTATAAAACTTATCCAAATTCTTCAAAAGAAGAGCAGAATTTTGAACATTAATATCAAGAACTCCCAATCCTCCCTGGCTTTTGGGTCTACAAACTTTCTTCCATGCAACAAGAGCAGTACCTCTAGCTTGAACATCAGAAGTTTTCTTTCTCCACAAGCATTGCCTCATATATTTAATCAAGCTGCTCCTTGATAGTGACAGGAGATCAAAACAACTCATGTAATATATGGGAAGGGAAGATAGCACAGATTTAACTAACGCAATTTCCCCCATAATTCGGAAGTCAACTATTCCACACAACCTTCTTTCAACTCTCTCAACAATAGGCAAGAGGTGTTCCACAAGCAGTTTATTCAAGATCGAGGGCAAACCAAGGTAGGTAAAAGGCAAGGAACCAGTGAGGCAAGAAAGGGTATTGGCAAAATGCCCAAGCCTCTGAATCCATATTAATTGGCATCATCTTTGGACTTAGAATAATTGACTTTGAGTCCATTGGAAAGAGCAAAAGTATGAAGGATTGGCTTAAGACACAAGAGTTGCTCGAGTCGGCCTTAAGGATTACTAAAGTGTCATCCGCATCTTGAACCATAGGGAAGTCAGATGAAAACATTCTCGATGGGCAAAGAAAGAAGACCCAGGTTCATTGCCTTATTGAGGATACTTTGAAGGAGATCAGACAGAACAAACAATAAAGGAGACAAAGGATCTCCTTGCACACCCTTCTGCGAAGAAATTTTTTCCCGGGCACACCATTTAAAAGCACAGAGGAAGAAGCGGACCCCAAGATCATCTCAATCCGGAACTCCACTTAGCTCCACAACCTTTGGCTTTAAGGATCTTGATGATTGCAGAATGCTCAATTCTGTCAAAAGCCTTCTCAAAATCCAACTTAAGAATTAAAATTTCCTCCTTTGACTTGTGGCATTGATCAAGAAATTCAAATGCCCAACCTAAACAGTCTTGGATAGATCTTTGTTTGAGGAAACCATATTGATTCTTGTGAACAAGTTTAAGGATGACTTTTGCGCCTATTAGCTAGAATCTTGGTTATAATCTTAAGGACACTATTTAGCAAAGAAATAGGCCTAAAATCAGCAGGAGTCAAAGGAAGCAATTTTTGGAATGAGGGTGATAAAGAAGAATTAATGCTTTCAAAGAGGCATTCCCTTCATAGAACTCAACAAGTAGATGCTTTACATCATCCCGATAATAGGCCGACCTGACTTCATGAATTCATTATTAAAACCATCAGGGCCAGGGGACTTATCATTAGACAGATTTGTGATGACTTCATCAATCTCCTCATCAGAGAAAGGCTTTTCCAAAGCATCTCTTTCTTCCTGTGTTAGCGATCCTGACCAAGTCATTAAGATTGAAATGCATTTCAGGCTTATCAGAAGATCCCATTCTATTTCTAAAGGAGTTCCAAAGAAGATTTGCTTTTCCATCATGATCATAGACCTCAAGATCAGAATCATCCTTGAGCATGGAAATGTAATTATGTCTAAAACTTATGGTAGCTCTGGAGTGAAAGAATTTGGTGTTCTCATCCCCTAGCTTAACCCATTTAATTTTCCCTCTCTGTTTCCAATAAGTATTCTGGTTTTGTAAAAGAGAAATAATAAGATCTTTCAAGATATCCCTAAGATTCCACTCATGAACAGTAAGAGTTCTCATTTCCTCCATGATATCAAGCAAGTCAATGGTGGCATTAACATTATAGATTTGTGCCTTTAGGCAAGGTAACTGTTTGGCCCAAAGCTTCACCCTCTTCTCACATTTTGAATTTAGCATTTTTTTGCGAATCCGAAAACCCACAGAATATTCCATGCATTTTGCACAATGGCTTTAAACTCCTTATGATGTAACCAATGATTTTCAAATCTGAACACCTGAGCTTTTGGAATCATTGTGCCAATGGTAATGACACAGGGAAGATGATCAGAAGTGGGCTTAGAAAGAGGAGCAACAAAGGTTGAGGGAAAACTACGAGTCAGACGGTGAGTAAAAACCAATCCAATCTTTCCAAGAGGATTCTGCATGTTACTCCAAGTGAACTTTCTACCCTTAAGTGGTAATTCAATAAGACCCAAATTATTAATGGCTTCATTAAAGAGAAGCATACCATTCACATCTCCCCCCAATTTGTTTCTATCTGAAGGCTGTCTACAGAAGTTGAAATCTCCCACAATAAGCCAATCCACATCATCAGGCATATCAATGCTGCCAAACCAGTCCAAAAATTCAGACTTTTTTCAGGTAAACATGGCCCATAAATGTTGGAGAGGATCCAGGATTTATTGGACAAGAGAGATGTCAAGGTAATGGAGATAGAGAACTCATTGAGGAAAGAAAGTTGTCCAGAAAACAAGGAGCCATTCCAAATGGTGATTAAACCTCGAGATGCACCTCGGAGGAAGAAATTCAAAGTTGGTAAATTTAGAGGCAGAATTTTTAATGTAGGAGCTATCAAAATCCTCACGCTTAGTTTCTTGGAGGCAGATAATGTCACGGCCAGACTCCTCAATTTTGCTTACGAGAGCAATCCATTTTTTCAGAATTGATTCCCCGATATTCCAATTCAGGATCTTCCAAGTTCTTTTGTTATTCATTAAGAAACCAGAGCAAGTATAGATGTGGGGTGATGTAAATAATGTAATCACCCGGAAGAGAAGCAACAAATCTGAGAGACAAAAGCTCAACCAATTTAGAGTACCACAGAGATGATCCACAACAAGTACCCTCCATGTTGCAATATCACAAACACAGAACACATAACAGGGAGTCAACAAGACTCCAACAAAAGATTTAGTTTGATACATTAACACACTTAAGAAGAGGTCTTCTTCTTGGCTTGCTGTCCACAGGTACCAGCAACCCCAGGCTTCTTCTTGCCACCAAAGCCCAAGTTGGAAGAGGGTCCTCCTTTAATGCTGCCTTTTGTAGGAGCCTTAATAGTCACATCGTTGGCCTTCCCTTTCTTGAGTAACCTCTTCTCCAGGTCCCCATCTTTTACCTTGCAGAATGAAGCAGCAAGATTTTTAACCACTTTGGAGTTCAGGCAAGGAGGGGCAGCATTACAAACCAGGCAATCTACAATTTGACAATTTAAGTGACTTTTAAAACCCCCATTTAGTTCAACAATTCTAGGACTCCTTCTCACCTCAGATTCCACAAGAAGTTCCTTGCCCTTTCTTTTTCTAGCAGGGGTGGAGGGGGAGCCTGAAGATTTATTGACTTCAATACCCAGGCAAGAAGGGGCCATCTGGGAAAAATTCTCGTTAGGAATGATGAAAGATATTGAACTTTCTTCAGAAAATAGTTCAATACCATCTTTATAGCCACCCAGTTACGGTGTGGTGTTTGATGTCATCAAAGCATCCTTCCGGTGATGGTGATAAGCATGATCTCATGGTCGAAGGAATTAGGTTACTATGTATCAGAAAGCTTATAGCAAATGAACTATATTAAATGACTTGATCTTTATGCTACGCTTAACTATAGGAGTATGTCCATCACATCATTCTCCTAATGATATGACCCTGTTGTTAATAACATCTCTATGTTCATGATCAGGAAACCATGATCATATATTAATCAACAAGCTAGTTTAACAAGAGGCTTTACTAGGGACTCTTTTATGTTTACAAATCACACAAGTATTAATGTTTCCGGTTAATACAATTATAGCATGGTATGTAAACATTTATCATAAGTATGAAGATATGATAATAACCACTTTATTATTGCCTCTTGGGCATATCTCCAACAGTCTCCCACTTGCACTAGAGTCAATAATCTAGTTTCAAACCTTTGTGTATTCAACACCTATGGCTTTCCGGTGTTGTATGTACACGATTGCTAGTGGTCAACTGATCTCCGGATCTGACACTTCCAGGTCCGTGTGTAATTGCATGTCTTTGCGTCTCTACGCATTACTCTTTTTCTAATGAGATGGCTTTGTACAAATTTGGTCCTTTGGTGTGACCTTTAGTTCTTTGGGGTTAAAACATGTTGATAATATTGGCGTACAATATATCTCCATAGTATTATCCCTGCTGTGAACTACACCTAGTTTGATAACAAACTACTTGACACAAATGCCCTCTTTTGCTGCTATAATAGCAGTTATATACTTAGCCTTTTGTTGTAGTATCTGTCACAATGTCTTTAACTTTGGAACTCATCCAAATCCATTATGGAACTTACTTTCCATCACATTGTGCCACCCTTAGTTTAGATTGAGATAAACTTAATTTGTACTTCATGACAAAACTAGTATCAATGTAATACTTTTACAATGAACTAACCATCTATTTGTCACTTCTACAAAATAATATATTCTTAGTTCTTTTAAAAGATCATAAGAATATCTTTACTATCGTCCAATAATCATCTTATGAATTATTCTGGTATATGCTCATAACATTTAGAGCATAGGACACTTCTGGATTTGTACACATCACAGCATGATTGATAAAATACTCTTTGTGATTGTATCTATCAAGTATCAAAAATACTTAAATCTTTATCCAATCCTTCCTGTGCAACAAGAACCTTTCTTGTAGTTTCTATATTGAACTCATTCAATATCTCGTCTATGTACTTCTGGCACAACCATATTGGCGTCACAATTTATCCATATAGACATTGATGCCAAATATTCGGGTTCTGCCTAAGCCTTTCATCGAGATGAAATTCTTATTCTGTGTTAATAAAAGATACATTATTTCCAATCAACAATATGTCTTCCACATAATGTATTAGAAACATGTCTTAGCGCTCCCACTTAATTTCTTGCAAATGCAAGCATCTTCATCATCTCCGATGAAATTAAACTCTTTTAACCGTTTCATCATGGTGAAGATTCCAACTCGGCGATGCTTACTTCAACTATTGAAGTTTGCATATGCTTTTAGCATCCTTTGAATTAACAAAACCCTTTGGACCGTGTCATGCACACGTCCTTGGTAACCATTCTATTAGAAGAACTTGTTTTGTTTATTCAACACATAACAAAATTATATGTCGTAGTTGCTACATTAATCCGTCTAAACTAAATATCGCTTAATAAAAGATCAGATCTTGTCATAGTAAACTCTTTGAACATTGTCGTGAACTCTTTCCCGACATGTCGATAATTTCATAGATGTGAAACATCCATGTCTATTTCTTTATAGATCCAAATACGACTGTAAGGTCTTGTACCTTTCTAGAGGGTCTTTCAAGTTCAAAGCTTGATCTCTCGTATATGGAACTATCACGGATTTTATGGCTTCAAGCCATTTGACGGAGTCAGGGCCCATCATCGCTTCTTTGCATGTAGTCGGATCATTATTGTCAAATAATGATTTAACTCTCAAATCTTGGTATTTGATTGTTTACCCGACCTACTTGTTTTAATAGGAACTTAGATCTCCGTAACCACAACCTTTGAGGCACGTGAGCCATGAGCATTGTTGCTGCCTCCGGAACACTTTTTGGTGCTGCGCAACTCTGCACATATAGCTAAGGTTCTTTTAACCTTATCAAAGTTCTATTGTCCTCCCACTTATTTTTTCACGAAAAATTCCTTCTCAAAGAAACTTGACGTTCTAAGCGACAAACACTTTTGTCTCCGGTGTTATGGAGGAATAGTTATTCGAAATAACATACAAAGATAGGTTCATCCAACTTTGGTTGCAAACATCTTTCTTATGCATAGCATACCAATGTTTAAGAAAGGACAACTTGGGTTTTATCCCAAACCATAACTTTATATGGTGTCAATTCAACGGATTATGATGGAGCTCTTTTCAGTGGAAAAACGGTAGTCTCTAAAGCGTTTAATCTTTAAAATATAATGACAGTTTTATGAATTACACCTTTGATCTTACCATGTCAAACAAGGTTTAATTACATATCTCGAACGCTCCATACTCTTATGGTGTTTCGGAAAATGCAAATCCATGGAATGATTCCTTAAATCTTAGGTATTATGCTAAACTCGTAACTCAAATATCTTCCATTATGATCTTATCATAAACTATTTATATTCTTGTTACAATGATTTTGCACTTCATCTTGAAAACTTTGAACTTTTCAAATGTTTCATACTTCATCCTTATTAAGTAAATATTCATATATTCACTCAAATTCGGAGAAAACATATGAAGTTGAAATCCATCGCTCTTGACTACACATAATGGACTTCATACAACAATATGTACAAGTTCCAATAAGTTAGTCATTCGTTCCCTTTTGGCCTATGAACGAAGTTTTAATTATCTCTAGGAAAGTTTCACAAGCGTCATTTGATCAAAATCAAAAGGACTCCAAAATTCCATCCACATGGAGTTTCTTCATGTTTTCTTTCCAATATAATTTAAACGGTGATGTCACTTCCTAAATGATCTTTCAATCAATTTGTCTTTCGACATTTTTAGCACTAGTTTTATGGATGCGATTTCTCCAACGAGATTTGTGAATCATCCATCTTTTATGGATTACGACAATTAATTGAACAACCCTTTTGTTCTCATAATACCTGATAAAACAAATCTTGAAGGCAAGCTTTGATTTAAACGAGCAACACAATAACCCTTTATTTGTTCTCGATGAACATCATCACATATTCTTTTGCTAGTTACTTAGGCCATTGTAGTTCATGAATTGTGTTGTTTTGTATGATGATTCATACCAACAAATTCAGTATCAAATACTTAAGAACCACATTGTTCAATAAGCAAAGAATATATCCATAACATGTATATCATCTATATACTTAAGCTGAACAATTCTAGAATTTCTTTTCTGCCATATACTTATGAGATTCTCTTTCAGTATTTCCTTTTCTGTTTGAAAGAATCTATCAACATCAATAGTGGAGCCATATACATGACACATAGTCCAAAGCATGTATAGTAAAATACCAATGTCTTTGGACTTGCACTTTGAAGTAGATCACCATCATCAAATGTTTGGTGTTCTTTCAAATTCCTTTCTTTAGTAATCTCTTGGTGTAGTAAACATTTTACCTACATCAAATATTTACCCTTATCATGGAATCATCCATGATCAATCTACTTTTAGCTTATAACGGTGAATCATGAGTATAATGTTGCTCTCCAAAACCTTTTGGAGGTTTAGGACAACCAGTGTCTCCAACCTTTTGCAAATTCTCATCAAATATGAGAACATGACTTTTGACATATTATACTCTATCATGTTGCGACCAAAACTTTGTTTCAGATATCACAATATCTTCCACACATCATGGTTTCTGAAATAACTCTTTCAACTCCTAGATTACCTTAATATTGAAACTATCTTTCGAATATCAAGAATCATGGAGACAAACATGATACTTATATACTAACACTGGAATTGTTACTCTTGATTTAATACCAACTATTAAATTTCACGGAGTAATCGGAACTTACTGAAAGTTTGCAATGGGACTTTTAAACTTTAGATTAACACTTCAAAACAATACGATACCAGTTCGTAAAGTAACTAACCAGAATTCTATAGTTCTATCATCTCAATTAAAACTAAGCGCAAGGTGGTAAACGGATGCCAATGACTACAACAACTATGCAAATTCACTTTGATTTAATTTATGATAAAAAGCGTTCAACTTTTAATTATATTGCCGTTGAACTCCCACTCAAAACAATATCCCTCACATTGTTTTAGTGATCACACGAACCAAATCTACCACATCAAAACCGATCATCACGAGAGTTGATGTAGCTTCAATGGCGAACAATCAACATGTTCATCGTATCTACTATATGGCTCATGCTTTACCTTTCGGCGATCCGTGTTCCGAGACCATGTCTGTACATGCTAGGCTCGTCAAGATCAAACCTTAGCTTCCGCATGAGCAAATCTGGCTTGCTCACGTTGTATACACTTGTAGAGTTTAACACACCCGATCATCACGTGGTGCTTCGAAACAACGAGCTTTAGCAAAAGTGCTTACTAAGGATGAACACTTTAAAACTTGAAATTGTGTGCTTGAGGGATCATCTTATAATGCTACCGTCGTGAACTAAGCAATACAAGATGCATAAAAGGATTAACATCACATGCAATTCATAATATGTGATATGATATGGCCTTTCTTCTTTGTGCTTCCGATCTCCATCTTCAAGCACGAACATGATCTCCATCATCACCGGCATTGCATCAAGGTCAATGACGCCGCTCCATGGTTGTCATCCACCAGCTTCAACTATTACAACTACTTTGAATAGACACGCGGGTCTTAACAGAATTTAAAGACAACCATATGGCTCCTGCCGGTTGTCAACTTACAATAAGGAATATTGCATACATCAAATATAATCACAATCATGGCCATATCGCATCACAGCACACCCCTGCAAAACAAAGTTAGACGTCTCTAATTTTCTTTCCATGTTTTACGTGGTTTGGGGCTTTCAATAAGTGTCGTTCTAACTTACGAACAAGAACCACAACATTGATACTAGTATTGTCAATTACCCGTTGTAAATTGAATCTTAACTATGTTGGGAGAAACAGGCACCCTCAAAGCCACTTATGCAATACAAGTTGCATGTCAAGCGTGGAGCAAGTCTCATGAACGTTGTCATGTAAGGTTAGCCCGGGCCGCTTCATCCCACCATCCCGCAAGATGCAAAGTACACAAGAAGCAATCGACAACAAAAGCATCAACGCCCACAATGACCATTGTGTTCTACTCAGATCTACATATAGACATATAGACACGGCCGATACCTTTGGGGGTTCAGCATGGAAAAACAAAAAATTCTACCGCATGAACACACAATCAAGATCTAATCTATGATCAAGCCAAGATCTATCTACTAGATTGTAGCAACGAGTCGATAGAGGAACTCACCTCGAAGATTCCAGCGGTTAACGCAGATTCTCGTGGGTGAT
Organism: Avena insularis; assembly: GCA_023614405.1. Taxonomy (NCBI): domain Eukaryota; kingdom Viridiplantae; phylum Streptophyta; class Magnoliopsida; order Poales; family Poaceae; genus Avena; species Avena insularis. The sequence goes on from CM042685.1 coordinate 13,227,875, forward strand.
GTAGTCTCAAGATCAATCTATCGTGATCCGATCCTTCCCAAGTGCTCCGCAGCGCCCGCAATCAGTCACGTTCAGTTCGGTGAAGACCTTCCTCCCTTGTTCCAGCAAGCGGAGGTTGTAGCACTCTCCTCGCGATTCCTAAGACGGGCAACGGTTATCGGAAGTAGAGGGGAGATCTTGCAGGGCTTCTCCTTAAGCCGGAGCGAGTATGGTGGAGTATGAGAGAGACCCTCGATGATCTAGGGTTTAGACACGCCGAGGAGGGGGCTTGGCCGGTGGCTAAGGTTTAGCTAGGCAGCGGCGGCGAGTTGCCCTAGGGCCGGCGGCTATGGAGGGCGGCGGCGGCTTGGAGCTAGGGTTTAGAGGAGGCAACTTGTGTGTCTAGGAGGGGAGCCCTGCCCCTCCTTATATAGGTGGAGGGGGCCGCGCCAGGGGAGGGGAGTCCCTCCCCAACTCGGTTTCAAGGTGGGCTGGCGGTGGAGGGGAGGAACTCCTCCCCAACTCGGTTTCCACCTCCCTCTCCACTTTCCAAAATAGCCGTTTGACTTTTCAAATTGGCGTTTGACTTTTTCAAACTAGGATTTGATTAAACCCTTTATTTTGTTCAGCGATGAAACCTAGTACATGATGTAATCATACCAACTTGATATAACACATCCATGTACCCTTCCCTCCGGATCTTGGGACATTCGAACCTTCTAGAACATTCGATGAAAACACCTAACCATTCTCCAACTCCGAAACAGGACTTTCCTTATATTAATCTTATTCTCGGACCATTCCGGATATCCTCGTGATATCCGGATCCCATCCAAGACTCGAACAACATTCGTCTCTTACTCATCATTCCATAACTACTCAACAACATCGAATCCTTAAGTGTGTCTCCCTACGGTTCGTGAATTATGCGGACATGATCGAGACACTTCTCCGATCAATAACCAATAGAGGAATCTGGAAATTCATATGGCTCCCACATATTTCTACGATTACTTTGCGATCGAATGAACCACTTACATATGATACCAATTTCCCTTTGTCTCACGATAGTTTACTTATCCGAGGTTTTGATCGTCGGTATCTCTGCATACCTAGTTCAACCTCGTTACCGATAAGTACTCTTTTCTCGTTCCCGTGGTATGTGATCCCTTGTGAGCCAGTCACATGCTTGCAAGCTAATTGGATGACATTCCACCGAGAGGGCCTAGAGTATATCTATCCGTCATATGGATGGACAAATCCCACTCTTGATCCATGTGTCTCAACCCATACTTTCCGAACACTCAATGCCATCTTTATAGCCACCCAGTTACGGTGTGGTGTTTGATGTCATCAAAGCATCCTTCCGGTGATGGTGATAAGCATGATCTCATGGTCGAAGGAATTAGGTTACTATGTATCTGAAAGCTTATAGCAAATGAACTATATTAAATGACTTGATCTTTATGCTACGCTTAACTATAGGAGTATGTCCATCACATCATTCTCCTAATGATATGACCCTGTTGTTAATAACATCTCTATGTTCATGATCAGGAAACCATGATCATATATTAACCAACAAGCTAGTTTAACAAGAGGCTTTACTAGGGACTCTTTTATGTTTACAAATCACACAAGTATTAATGTTTCCGGTTAATACAATTATAGCATGGTATGTAAACATTTATCATAAGTATGAAGATATGATAATAACCACTTTATTATTGCCTCTTGGGCATATCTCCAACATCATCCTCTCTCCTGCAATAAAAAAATCCAATGGTTGCAACTATAAAGGAAGTATTATATCATCACATTGTAAATTCCCTTACACTATTCAATTCCCGCATATTCATGGTTTTTCTTTGATCAAATGCCAACGTTTACCTCAACATTGTGTGTGTGAGCGGCTTTTCTCCTAAATGCTATGCATTGCATTGGTCGGAGCATCAAGGTTTGTATGTGTGCCTATCTTGGGACCTCTTTTACACATGGCAATAGTACATGCTTACTTCAATTCGACGATGACATTCTTTAGTACTAGCCTAGGTTATGGGATGAAAACACCGCCCGTCGTTTTTATGCCCTATCTACCCCTCAACCTTGATATTTTTGGTGCCTCTCCTAATACCGTGTTGACAACTTATTGATCCCTTGCTACAAATATGTTCAACCTTGTCATGGATACATGGTTCCTAGGCCGTCAGCATCGTCTGTCGTGGTATTGCCGACGAGTACGCCATGGAGGGGTCCTCACAGTGCGTGTTTAGAGACGTGGGGTAAGGCAGACGGTTGACGGGTACAAGGTAACACAGCTTACCCAGGTTCAGATCCCACGACGGTGGCGGAATCCTACTCCTGCTATAAATCACTATAATGGCAATACGCTGAGTTACAGAGATAGGTTCGCTGTGCGAGGTGTATGTAAAATGATACTAGGTTGTGCCCTAAAGGCTCCCATAGGTCCGGCTTATATAGTCGTCAGATCCCAGGGTTACAGGGAAAAGTCCTAGCCGGACAGGTTACAGAGTCCTACACCGTCTATCACTAGTCTTGTGTATCTTGTACTCCAAGGCTCCGGGTACGCTGGTGACTCCACCGTAGCCTTCCTTTATCCGGCATGGGCCTCCTTCCGATCCACCTAATCGCCGCCATAGCCATAGGCCATGCTACCGACTATGGGCCACCCGGGTTAGTCGGATAAGAGACATGCTATGAGGATACCCATATAGCATATCCCCAACAGTAGCCCCCGGAGAACTCCGAGATCTTGTACCGTCTTGCCTCTTCACGTGGAATGCTCCGTCCAGATGGATGTCGGCAAATCGTCAAGCAATATATTGTAGTCCTCCCAAAGAACCCTGCAAAGTTTTCTCCATCTCCTGTTAGTAAGTCGGAGAAATGTTCAATCTTTTATCGTATGTTTCCGTTAGTCGGATTAAATCCGTCCATGCCGGAATCTTCGATGCGACGGCTCATCTACCATGTCAGTTATGACGACGTAGGCCTAGGTCAGCGATGCCTCGTAACTCACACATGTAGAGAACATAATCATAGCCGTTTTTCCCGCGCAAGCAATACGAACCGTTGGCAGCGACCGTTTGGAGATGTGCCGAAATTACCGCACACGTTCTCGACCACGTCGTCTATGCGGCAACCGTCCGATTAACTGCACGAATCTTGACGCAGAGTAAGATAAATAGTAACCGTGGGACACTTGTTACTTTTTCACCTCATTCTCTCGCGTCAGCTTCTTCTTCCTCCAGCCGCACGCCTCCTCTAGCTCTCCGCAGAAAAACCTCGAGAAACCCTAGCTTCTCCTCATACCAGTCACTCCCTTCCACTCCTTCCATGGCTAGCAGCAGCTCTTCCCCGTCGATGGCGGCGTCGAGCGAAACCACGGCGAAGCCGACGAGCTCCGTCGTCGTGCCCCCTGTGGGCCTGGTCATCCCCGCATCGGCAATGATTGAAACCACCGGCGGCGACCACAATCTGGCGGCGCTAGAGCCCCTGGAAGAGGATCCAGACTCGCACAAAGGCGACTGGCGCGGGTCGGACATCACCACGCGCGACATCCAAGAGATGGTCGCCGAAGGCTACCTCCCCGCGACGGTGGGGCTCGCCTGGCGGGCGGCGCCGGCCGGTAAGGTGACTCCTTCTCCCCAAGCCGGAGAGAAGGTGTACCTCAAGGCGCAATTGGTACGCGGCGTTTCTCTGACCATCTCCCACTTCTTTTTGTCCGTCTTGAATCACTTCAAGGTCCAACCCCACAACCTCTCCCCCAATAGCATCTTAGTGCTTAGCAACTTCGCGGCACTTTGCGAGGGTTACCTAGGGATCAGACCTAGGTTAGATTTGTTTGTGTACTTTTTCACCGTCAAACATGAAGCCGGACACAGTAGGGAAGAGCTTAGGAACTGCGGCACCATAAGTTTCAAGATCCGACCTGGCCGGCGGTTCCCTAACATCGTCGGCCACGAGTCCTGCAAAAACTAGCAGCGGACGTACTTCTACGGCCCTGACATTCCTTTGTCGGGTCGAGAAGTGACGTACCCGGACTTTGTGGATGGAGCCGCCGCCAAAGTTTCCACGTGGAGGTCCCATGCCTCTCTTCCCTTCGACCTCGACGCTTCCCGCGCAATAAGGCGGATCGAGTGGTTCGTAGAGACGGATCTGACCGGCTTGGACCTAGCCATGTGCTGGTTCATCAGGCGGATCCAACCTCTGCAGCATCGCACGAAGTTTATGCACGAGTACACCAGCGACCGAAGGGATACCCTCCGGATCTCCGAGGACAACTTCTCGAGCGACTCCGTGAAGTTCTGCCATAAGGACATCGTCAAGGTGAAGGATAAGAAGCGCGACTTCACCCTCACCTACGACATGTTCGTAGACGGCAAGTGCCCAAAGGTAGAAATTTATTCTCCGTGTATGATATTGCTCCAGTTTTTCCGTCTTGCCAATACCATCTTGTCTAACACAATGACTTCTTACTTTAACAGCTTAGCGATCTAGATGAGGGCAACCTGGCTGCCCAAATCTACGATCCGAAGATGAAGGATGTCACGATCGTGTCCGACGACAATGTCCCGTTGGCGCGTAAGCAGAAGGGCTCCACCTCTGACGCTGCCGACGGAGGCAAGAAAAAGAAGACAGAGGGTGGAGCCTCCAAGAAGACTACCGCCGCCCTGGAGGCGGAAAGAGAAAAGCTAATGAGATGTTTGCCAAAGCGCCACCCCTAGTGTAAGCCTCTCATTCTCCGACTTTGTCTATTGTCTTGCTCATGTACTTATGCATTTTGCACGTTTCAGGAAGAAAGCCACAACCAGCCTCAAGAAGTCCTCCAAGACTCTTGGGGCTTCTAGAAATATTAAAGAGATGCTGCATCGCGACTCTTCCCCCGCCATCGCCCCTGCCACTCCTGCCGTCAAGCCCTCCTCTGCTCCGACAAGCTCTCAAGTCCAGGAGGCACCAGGCCCTTCCGCCATGGAAGTGGATTCTGGCGCCTCTACCGAGCTCGCTGTTGTCGGCGAGCAGGCGACGCAGGAGAGCGCTGCTCTTCAAATGGCTGAAGCTCCGGCTAAGGATGCCATCGATAGCGGCAAGGCGGTGATGGGAGCTGGTACCTCTGCCGAAGGCGGCGCCTCTACTCCCCCAAAACCCTTCGAGTTCCCCAAGATAGTTTACCCGACGCTTCTGTCGAGTAACACTACCATGGTTACTGGAGGAGTGCCGTCATCTCTGACGTGCGGTCTTGAGGAGCTACTCCGACAAGCAGATATCTTGCGGGGAAATAGCATTTCCTTCGGCAAGCTGTTAGCCGAGAGTGCTACAAACCTCAAGATCATCGCCCTTGTAAGTTTTACTTTGCCTTCTATATTTCATATGAGTATCCCACTGTAGCCCCCGAGGATGTAGACGGAAAACCATAAGTTTTGCATCTATATGCTCTAAGAGTGACTAGGTTAGAAAAAACTCTCACTGCTGCCCCCAAGCTTTTAGATGGAATGAAATATTCCGACTAGATGCTTTAAGAGTAGCACAACAGTGTTTATAATTTTCAATGCTGTAGCCCCCAAGCCTCTAGTTGTAACTGAATTAGTTCCGACTAGATGCTTTAAAGAAAAGCTAAGCTTTTTCTGAGTTAAAAACTTTATACTGTAGCCCCCAAGACTCTAATCGAGAACTGAATTAGCTCCGACTAAATGCTTAAAGAAAAGCTAAGCATATTGTTAAGTTAAAAAAACTCTCGCTGTAGCCCCCGAGCATCTAGATGGAAAATTTCCGACTAGACGCTCCAAGCAGACCAAACAACGATTTAATTTTGTATTTGCTTCCACAGAACAAGAATGCTCGGAGGGGCATGGCCAACGACAAGTACCAGAAGATGCGAGCGGATCTCGAAGCCGAAAAGGGTAAAACCGCCATCTTGAAGGAACATATCATCAAAAATAAGAGTCTGTTTTCTTATTACGCATTTCCGTATTCATGTTGTATCCACAATCTCCGAGTACTTACTCTGTACTGTGTTTTCTCCGACTTGCAGAACATGTCGCCAAGGCCAAAGACATTGTCGAGCAGTCCAAGCATATCTAGCAGCTGGACAGCGAGAACAAGATCCTGAAGGAGGAGAGGAAGGAGATGCTGAAGATGCACGAGGACTCCATGAAAGCCTTGCAGGACTCCGCCTCTGCTGAGATCAATCGCTTGAAGGAGGAGCTTGCGATCCTAAAGGATCAGAAGCAAGATGCCGATGAGCAAAACCTTCGCCATAGCGAGGCGTTTAAGCTCCTCCAGCAAGAGAAGGAATCCTTGGCGGAGGTCGTTTGGCAAGCCAAGTCTAGCATCTTCAGTAAGTTTCCTTCGCCTTGAACCTTTGTAAGTCTGGATATTTAGCATTTATCGAACTCATATGCTCCTTGTCGGAAATTTGCAGCTCCTATGGGTTTAACCCGCTCGCCTCCTTCGGACAAGGAATGCATGGTTCTTGTCGGCAATTTCATCAACACCGCCATTACCCAAGCCAAGGAGATCGCCAAGCCCCTCCAAATATATATCAAGGCATCAGACTCCGTGACAAAGTACTCGGAGATCCTGTGCCGAGCCCCCAAGCGTGTCATGAGCTGGAAAGCTTCTTGTGAACGGGGTGGCACAAGGATGGCGCTGTCGATGGTGAAGGCACACTATGAAGATGCCGACATTGACACGGTAACCTCAGGCATTCCCGACGCGGATGATGACGGCAAGGAGATCGATCACGATGCCATCCTGTCGTCACTCGTGGGGTATGACACCAGGGTTGCTGAGTTGGTGGACGTGGATGTCTTCGTGCCCAGGAACTTCATCGACAACGTTGACCAGGATTCCTCCGAGTCTCATCACAGCGCTGATGCTGAAGGTGTTTCTCCGGCTGGTGATGATGCGGCTTCCAAGTCTCCTGCGCCCATAGAGTGAAAAACACTTTGTAATTCTTGTTTTACCTTTGATGTGTGCATGGAAAAAACTTGGTGATGTAATCCTTAAGACGGAAAACAGTGGTTGTCGTATCCTGCTACTTAAGAACTTATTGCCAGTTTGTATATATTTTTTAAGCAAGTGCTGGCTTATCCATTACTTTGGTTTTTATGCTTGACTTTTCGTGAGTCGGAAGACTCGTTGTCGGAACCATGCGCTTAGGTGATGATGCCCAATGGCACCATCAATAACCTGAGCACAAAATCGCCGACAATGAGTGCCGAAAGTCACTACTCCAGAATTCACATAAAAACAACAAAGAACGTGTAGACCAGAAAACTTAAGCTAACGCCCGTAGGCAGAATTTTTACAAGTGCAAACGCAAGACTTGTGCATAAAAGTTTTATATGATCCAAAAATGAACACTAAAGGAGGTAAAAGACTCAGAAATATGAGTGAACCAAAGAGCTTTATTTCATTGATCATATAAAAGGTACACAATTAGATAAAAAGTGCTAAGTGTAGAAAGGACGTAGCTGTGCTATGTTCCATGGCCGATCAAGCTCCACGTAGTCATCATCCGGGTCATGTCGCTTACGCTTATGATCCTCGTTGGGTCTATCCTTGAGCTCACGATTGTCGACAAGGTAGTAAGACCTATTGCGCAGCGCCTTACTTATGATGAACGGTCCTTCCCATGGTGGGGATAACTTGTGCGACTTCTTCTGCTTAAGTCGGAGCACTAAATCCCCCTCTTTAAATGAGCATGCCGGACGTGGCGACTATGGTAGTTGCGTAGCTTCTGCTGGTAGATGGCGGATCTTTGGCATGCCAAAACACGCTCCTCCTCGAGAAGGTCCACATCTAGGCGTCTGGATTCTTCAGCGTCAACTTTGTGTTGGAGATATGCCCTAGAGGCAATAATAAATATAGTTATTATTATATCTTTGTGTTTATGATAAATGTTTACATTCATGCTATAATAGTATTAACAAGGAAACATTAATACTTGTGTGATTTGTAAACTAAAATAGAGTCCCTAGTAAAGCCTCTTTATAATACTAGCTTGTTGGTTAATAAATGATTGTGGTTTCCCTATCATGAACATTGAGATGTTATTAACAACGAGATCATATCGTTAGGAGAATGGTATGCTGGTCATACTCCTATATATAAGCGTAGCATTAAGATCAAGTCATTTCAATAGTTCATTTGCTATAAGCTTTATAATACATAGTAACCTAATTCCTTCGACCATGAGATCATGCTAATCACCTTCACCAGAAGGATGCTTTGATGACATCAAACACCACACCGTAACTGGGTGGCTATAAAGGTGGCATTAAGTGTTCGGAAAGTATTGGTTGAGACACATGGATCAAGAGTGGGATTTGTCCATCCATATGACGGATAGATATACTCTGGGCCCTCTCGGTGGAATGTCATCCAATTATCTTGCAAGCATGTGACTGGATCACAAGGGATCACATATCACAGGAACGAGAAAAGAGTACTTATCAGTAACGAGGTTGAACTAGGTATGCAGAGATACCGATGATCATAACCTCGGATAAGTAAACTATCGTGAGACAAAGGGAAATTGGTATCGTATGTAAGTGGTTCATTCGATCGCAAAGTAATCGTAGAAATATGTGGGAGCCATATGAATTTCCAGATTCCTCTATTGGTTATTGTTCGGAGAAGTGTCTCGATCATGTCCGCATAATTCACGAACCGTAGGGAGACACACTTAAGGATTCGACGTTGTTTGAGTAGTTATGGAATGATGAGTAAGAGACCTAATGTTGTTCGGAGTCTCGGATGGGATCCGGGATATCACGAGGAGATCCGGAATGGTCCGGAGAATAAGATTCATATAAGGAAAGTCTTGTTTCGGGGTTGGAGAATGGTTCCGGTGTTTTCATCAGGAATGTTCTAGAAGGTTCCGGAATGTCCGGCACTCCGGAGGGGAAGGGTACATGAATGTGTCATATCAAGTTGGAATGATTGCATCATGTACTAGGTGTCATCGCCGAACAAAATAAAGGGTTTAATCAAATCCTAGTTTGAAAAGTCAAACGCCTATTTGAAAAGTCAAACAGCTATTTTGTGAAGTGGAGGGGAAGTGGGAAACCGAGTTGGGGAGGAGTTCCTCCCCTCCACCGCCTTCCCACTTGGGAAACCGAGTTGGGGAGGGACTCCCCTCCCCTGGCGCGCCCCTCCATCTATATAAGGAGGGGCAGGGCTGCCCCTCCAATACACAACTCCACCACCCCGCAAACCCTAGCCCTAGCCGTCGGCCCTCCTGCAGCCGCCGCCGCCACCTAGCTAAACCCTAGCTGCCGGCCTTTCTCCTCCTTGGTGCGTATAAACCCTAGATCGCCGAGGAGCTCTCTCATAGTCCACCATACTCGCTCCGGCTTAAGGCGAAGCCTCATGAGATCTCCTCTACTTCCGTACCACATTACCGTCAGGCCGGAATCGCGAGGAGAGTGCTACAACCTTCATTTTCTTGGAACAAGGAGAGGAAGGTCTTCGTCGAGTACCAAACGTGTGATCGATCGGAGCGCTTCTTGAATGCAATACTGGAAGGATCGCTCACGCGATCTTGAGATCGGAAGAGTACTACATCACCCACGAAGAATCTCGTTAAACACTTTGGAATCTTCGAGGGTGAGTTATTCCATCGACTCGTTGCTACAATCTAGTAGATAGATCTTGGCTTGTTTGTTTGTATGCGGTAGAAATTTTTTGTTTTCCATGCTACGAAACCCTACACTTCGTCGTAGGCGGCAACTCTTGGTGCATCGTGGAGGATGTCGGAAGGTAGGATGGCTTCTGCTCCATAAACCATGAAGTAAGCGGTGTAGCCGGTGGATCTGTTAGGTGTAGTTCGTAAACTCCACAGCACAGACGATAATTCTTCCGCCCAGGCTCCAGCTGCTCTATGCAGCGGTGCCTCAAGACGTGGCTTGATCCCTTGCAGAATTAATCCGTTGGCTCGCTCAACCTGACCATTGGATTGTGGGTGTGCCACAGACGCCAGGTCAAGCCGGATGACTTTGTCCCAACAATAGGCCTCCACTTCTCCAAGTGACAAGTTGCTTCCGTTGTCGGTAATGATGCTATGTGGGAGACCAAATCTCACCACTAAATCCCAGACAAACCTGAGGGCAGTTGCCCCATCAAGCTTTCTAATGGGTTTAGCTTCTATCCATTTGGTGAATTTGTCAACTGCTACGAGCAGATGCGTAAATCCACATGGTGCCGTCTGTAACGGCCCCACCATGTCTATCCCCCAGACTGCAAACGGCCAAGTTATTGGCATTGTTCGCAGTTCTTCAGCAGGAACATGTGGTTGTCGGGCATAATACTGGCATCCTGTGCATGTCTCAACCAGCTTGTCGGCGTCTGCCTTCGCGGTCAGCCAGTAGAATCCTTGCCGAAAGGCTTTCGCGACCAAAGATTGAGGAGCAGCGTGATGCCCGCAATCTCCGAGATGGATTTCGCGTAGGATTTCCATACCTTCTAGCTGGGAAACACACTTTAGGTATACACCAGTAGTGCTCCTCTTGTAGAGTTGCCCATTGATTATGGTATAACCCTTTGCTCGTCGTACTATTTGTCGTCTTTCGACTTCGTCGTCGGGCAAAGTTCCGTGTTCGAGATACTCCATGAACGGTTTTTTCCAAGCTGGAGGGATCTTTGTCACCATGTTGACGAAAGAGTAAGCTCTGTCTGGGTTGTCGATGTCGGCGCCCTTCACGGATGGTGTGCGTAGATGCTCTAGGAAAACTCCTGGCGGAATTCGCTTTTGACCTGATCCCGCTTAGACAATGATCAGCGCCTGCTTTTGCTCCCTAGGCACATACTTGACTTCGTAGCCCAAGAAGCTCTTGGCTATCTCGTCCACTTTGTCTCGATATGCCGCCATCATAGGGTTCTACGCATTCCAGGTGCCAGCCACCTGCTGGGCAACCAAGTCGGAATCTCCACAACAAACTATGCGCTTGATGCCAATGTCCTTGGCTACACGTAGTCCGTGAATGAGTGCTTCATACTCCGCCATGTTGTTTGTAGCCTCAAAGTGGATCTGCAGAACGTAGTGTAGCTTTTCTCCTTTTGGTGACTGTAGCAGTACACTAGCCCCCGAGCCGTTGAGCAACTTTGATCCGTCAAAGTGCATCACCCAGTACTCTGGCTCTGGCAACGGAGTATCATCTGGCATCTCCGTCCAATCTGCAATAAAGTCCGCCAAGGCTTGTGACTTGATAGCGTCGCGTCTCTTGTAGGTGATCTCGAAGGCGGCAAGTTCAATGCCCCACTTCGCGACCCTTCCTGTGGCGTCGCTGTTATTAATAATGTCAGACAGTGGAGTCTTGCTCACCACTGTGATTGGGTGCTCTTGAAAGTAATGCCTTAGCTTCCGTGAAGCAAGGAATACTCCATAAGCTATCTTTTGGTAGTGCGGGTAACGCTGCTTGGACTCCGTCAAGACCTCGCTTACGTAGTAAACTGGTCGTTGAACTCCATACTCATAGCCTGGTTCCTTTTGCTCTACGACGACGACGATGCTGATAACCCGGTTGGTTGCCGCCATGTAAATTAACAGGGGCTCACCAGGCTCGGGTGCTGCAAGGATGGACGCTGAGGAAAGAATCTCCTTGAGCTTCAACTTTGCTTCGCCTCGTCTGTCCATGTGAATTTGTCCGCCTTCTTCAGCAACTTGTACAGCGGCAAAGCCTTCTCTCCAAGTCGCCTGACGAACCGACTAACTGCTGCAACACAACCTGTTAGTCGTTGTATGTCCTTTAGGCATGTCGAACGGTTTATGTTTAAGATGGCCTTGATTTTCTCCGGGTTGACCTCGATTCCGCGCTGGGAAACGATAAAACCCAACAATTTGCCGGCTGGAACCCCGAAGACGCACTTTCTAGGGTTGAGCATCATGTTGTATTTTCGGAGATTATCAAAGGTTTCTTTTAAGTCGGAGATTAAATCGTTTGATTTTTTATACATCACCGCGATATCGTCCACATAGGCATGAACGTTCCGACCAATTTGGTCGTGAAGGCAACGTTGCATTGTCCGCCGGTAGGTAGCACCTGCGTTTTTAAGCCCAAAGGGCATTGTGACATAGCAGAACGTGTCGTAAGGGGTGGTGAACGAAGTGGCCAATTGGTCCGACTTCCTCATCTTGATCTGGTGGTATCCTGAGTATGCATCGAGAAAACACAAAAGTTCCGAGCCAGCCGTCAAGTCAATGACTTGGTCAATGCGAGGCAAAGCAAACAGATCTTTGGGACATGCTTTGTTCAAGCCGGTGTGATCAACGCACATTCTTAATTCATTGGTTCCCTTTTTGGGGACAAGTATAGGATTGGCCACCCATCGGGTGTGAAGGACTTCTCGGATAAACCCAGCCTTAAGTAACCTAGCTATCTCTTTGCCAATGGCGCGTCTCTTCTCATCTCCAAAGCGTTGTAGAGGTTATTTCACTGGTTTGCATTTTGGATCTATGTTTAAGCTGTGCTCGGCAAGTTCCCTAGGTACACCTTTCATGTCGGCAGGTTGCCAGGCAAAGATGTCCCTATTCTCACGGAGGAACTCGACAAGCGCGCTTTCCTATTTGGGATCCAGGCTTGTCCCAATGGCGACGGTCTTGGAGGCATCGCCTACCACAAGTTCCACCGGCTTGGTCTCAATGGCGGCCTTGAATGCAGGAGTGGAGTCAGAGATTTGCTTCCTCGACGCGGGCATCTCTGAGTCATCGACCTTGCTCTGGATCTCCTTGAATTCTTTGCTGTAGAGGACAGCTTCTGCAACGGCTGCTTTGTTGATCTCGCAGTCCCTTGCCTTGGTAAAGCTTCCGGATACGGTGATGACACCGTTTGGTCCGGGTATCTTGAGCTTGTTGTAGACGAAGCATGGCTTGGCCATGAACGTGTGGAATATGTCGCGGTCGAATATGACGTGGTACACGCTCTTGAAGGGGACCACCTCGAAGGTCATGCGCTCTTGGCGATAATTATTAACGTCGCCAAAGGCTACCTGAAGTGTGATGCACCCAAGGGACCGAGCCTCCCGACCAGGAACTACGCCATGGAATACGGTGTTGGTCCGCCTTAGGTTTGCCTCCGTCAAGTTCATCTTCTGCAGTGTATCCAGGTACATGATGTTGATGCTGCTTCCACTATCCACCATGCACTTGGTGAACTCTACGCCGTCAATCAATGGGTTGATGACCATGGCGTATTGGTTATCCGTGGGCACAAGGTCAGGTGGTTCGGCCCCGTCCCTGTTATTGGAACCTCCGACCAGCGAGGTAATCGGGAACTGGGGAGAGTGGCCATCAGGATCCTTAGAGAAGTCTTCGTTGTCGGACGGTGGGGTGCCAAGGAAAGTGTGGTAGATCGGGGCCTTCTTCGAAGGGTTCTTGCCTTTGTCGCCGCCTCTTGGCGGCGTGCTTAGTCAACGCCCTCGTCCATGTCACTTGAATCCTTGACTCCTCCTCCTCCTTCCCTTGCCCTTGCCTCGGTCTGTTCTTCCGACTTCGCCAGCCGCACTCGGTCTTCCTTGAGGTTGTTGACGAACTTGTCGTCGACAGGTGGCCTTGCCGTTGGCATCGAGGTGTACGAGGCACGGCATATCGCGGTACTCTTCAGAGGTTTGGGGAACGCGAGCGCGCCGAGTTGGTTTCACTTCTCGCTGCCGCGGCCTGCTCCCCTTCCTCGGCCATGTTGTCCACCTTCTCCTTGTCCTGCAAAAGTCATAGCGACCATGTCGGTAGATTGCTTTTCTTCTGGAGCGGTTTTCCGCTTTGTACTGATGTTCCTCCGAGCTTGAGTTGGAACGGCCGTTGCCGGCAAAGAGCCACGAGCGTCGTCGGTGAAGCGAACTCACTAGCTAACTGAATCATCGATTCAAGTCAAGCTGATGATTGTCCCGCAAGCGCTTCAGCTTATGTCGAGCAACGTGCCCTTTCCAACCCATCGATGAAGGTGGCCATAGCGGTGCGGCGTGCACTCGCGCAGAATTCTTCATGTCCAGCCAGCGGAGAGGTAGGCGTGAGATGTCTCTTTTCTCTTGCACGCATCAGTAGATCGCCTACGGTCACGGGACGCTTGTATGTACCCTCAAAGTTCTTGGTGAATGCTTCTTGCATATCCAGCCAGTTGTAGATAGATTTTCCGGCAAGTCGTCGATCCATTGACGGGCCATCCCCGCCAATATTAACGGGAGGTACTTGACGGCGTCGTTGAAAGGATACGGATGTCGCCTAGAGGGGGGGGGGTGAATAGGCGATTAAAACTTTTCCTAGAGTGGCTCAACAAAGGCGGAATAAAACTAGTGTTTACTTTGTAAAGCACAACCTAGAAACAACTAAGGTTTACCTATGTGCACCAACAACTTATGCTAAGCAATACGAGCAACAAAGTGATAGCAAGATATATATTACTTCAAGCACGAAGGCTATCACAATGTAAAATGCATAAGTAAAGAGCTCGGGTATAGAGATAACCGAGGCACACAGGGACACCGATATTTTACCGAGTTCCTCCCAATATGGAGTACGTCTCGTTTGGAGAGGGGGTGGTATCAAACCACCAATGCCACAAAAGGCCTCCCTTATTCTTCGGTGAATCTCACCCCAATGGGATCGATCCACGCTTCCACTATCGATGCACTTGTCGGTGGCAACCGGAACCTCTCACAAGGTTGGGGCACAACTCCACAACTTAATTGGAGGCTCCCAACAAACGCCACAAAAGGCCTCAACAAATGCCACCAAGGCTACAATGCCACCAAGGCCACAAAACCGTCTAGGGTTCCAAGAACCCAAGAGGGACAAGCTCCAATGACCAACTCAAACCAAATCCTCCGAGGAAAACTCAAACCGATGCAACAAATGCAAATGGCAAGAACACCACAAAGATTCTCAAATCCCTCACTCTCAAGTTCCAACAAAGATACTAAAGCTAATGGGGGAACAAGAGAGGAGGAATCAAAGAGAGACACAAAATCCCCCAAAATCTAGATCCCCAAAGATACACTCACAAAGAGATGTTTTGGTTTGGTCAAAACGTATATCTAGATCTCCTCCAACAACCCCTCAAATATTTGCAAGAATCAATGGAGGGGTATATAGAAATCAAGCTTAAAGAGTAGAGCAAATGGGGGCAAAGTTTGGGCAAGAAAAGGAGGAAGAAGTAACCCTAAATAAAAATGGACAAAATACTTATATAAGACTAGCCAAAATATGGCCGTTGGGGTGTTTTTCTGAAAGGTCCGGTAGTACCGCAAACACCCGGTACTACCGCACACAACGAGCACAGCCAGAAAAAAACGAAACAGGGAGGAGCAGGGGAGGTCAACGCATGCACGGGGCCGGGCTGAGCAGCAGCTGTGCAGCGCTGCGCCAGCCACATGCAGCCAGCGGTGCAGCAAGCAGCGCCGCTATCACGCGCGCGCGTGGACCACATGCATGCAGCAACAGTAGCGGCAGCAAGAAGCAGCGACATCGCGCGCGCATGCAGCAAGCAGCGAGCGAGGCAGCGCGGCGCGGCGGGCCTGCCGCTCAGCGAGGCTGCAGGCGCGCGGGTGAGAGAGAGAGAGTAGCAGCGACGCGCGCGTGGGCCCCAGCGCAACAGCGACAGGGCGGGTCAAATCACAGCAGCGCGCAGCGCGAGGCGGACGCGAGCGAGCAGATCTGGATCTAAAAATATCTGGCCCGTTTTTCCTGGGCCGACCGGTAGTACCGGCCCACGCGGGCGGTACTACCGAGCCGGCCGGTACTACCGTAAAAAGGTACCTAACGAGGCAGAAAGAAATCGGGCCGTTTTTAGGCCCGGGCGGTAGTACCAGTCCGTCCGAGCGGTACTACCGCTTAGCCGAGAAAACAGACAAACAGACAAATATTCAAACGACAATAACTTTTGACTGGAAGCTCCGATTGATCCGATTCAAATTGCGCTGGATAGAGGATGACAAGGGCTTGTTATGGAGATTACCACAAGCTCTATATCCTCACATGGATAAGACCAAATAACAACCAAATACAATGATGCAAGTATGCAATGGTTTGAGCTCTCTCCGAACGATGTGACCGAATTACTCATACGAGAGCCCCTCTTGATAGTACGGTTATCTATCCTAAACCCGGTCTCACACACACAACGTGAGACCGGCAAAAGGGAAGACCTATCAATATTATACCTTTGCCTTGAGTATTCCACTTGAGCTCGATGTAGACGATCTTGCCCTTCTCAAGATGGAACGCCTTCCTTAATTCCTCATCATCGACCTCGCATATTGAGCTTGCCCAACAAATCTTCTTTGCATTTCATTGACCTTCAAGCCAACACATGCTCCAAGCGATGCCAATGGACAAATCCTACAAGTATAACTTAATACACACATTAGTCCATAAAGATTGTCATTAATTACCAAAACCACACATGGGGGCCCAACATGTTCTTTCAGCCGTCATAGGGTTTGATGGTCTTGTCAATTCGGAAACCTTTGGGGTAAGTTGCGGACCATATTGCAGGTCCAAAACAACGTGGTCCCAGGTATGGTCCTTCCCGAGCCTCGTGGATCTTATCGATCCGCGAACGTGCGTCATACGGCTCCAGGTTCTTCTTCTTGTTGTCAACAGGGGACGGGCTGCGTGAATGACGTGGGCCTCTTCCGCCATGGTGACTGCTTGGTGGCGACGGAGGCGGAGGTGGCGGTGGATTAGCTTTCCTGCTGTTACCCTCCTGTGACGCCTCATGCCTGTCGCGGTTGCTTGTCGGACACGGAGGGTCATGGTGCGATCTGCTCTTGTGTCCTTGGTGACGCTCTTCATCATGACGGGTTTGTGCCGCGTTGTCGCGGATGACGATGCCACACTGCTTTGGAGGGGGCATATCCGTACGATGGTGAGCCTTGTAATCTTCCTGACGTCGGGGGGATCGGGGCGGTGGCGATGGGCGGCGAGGTCGGGCTTTTTCTCCATGGTCGGAGGATATGGGGATAGCGTCCTTCCTGTTGCGCGCATCCCTCCGTCTTTGTTCTGATGAACCCGTCTGTGATCCGACGTCCTGAGGAGATCTGTCCCTTGGCGGTTTATACTGGCTGGATCGGCAGAGGGCTGGGTCAGACTCAAGCCTCTGAGAGGTGGCCTTTTCCTGCTGCTTTACCGCCTTGGCCACTAGGTCGTAGACCTGTTCTACTGCCTCAGGCGATCTATCCTGCTCCAGAAGGGTCTTGGCGACGGCGAGGTTAAGGAATGGGGTGGGCATCACCTGCTTGCCTTCACTATCAATGTATGGCTTGTCCTGTGCCGGCTTCGAGGGAGCCCATCCTAGGTTGCGCCATACACCAGGATCGTTGATGACGCGAGCCGGAGTTTTCTTAGCCTTTTGCTGCTGTAGCAGGGTCTTGTACTCGGCCTCCATTGCTCTAGCCTTCTCTATGGACTTCTACGCGTTGACCAGATCGCGATCTAGTTTAGTGCCTTGCTCCGCGATGGCTTGCGCTTCCTCCAGCAGCTGCTAGCGCTTCTCGTCAAGATGAGTCACGTTCCGGATATGAGCGACGGTTAGTGGCTCGACGAGGAGATTGCCGTACATTACTCTATCAGCTGGAGTAACATGGGCTGCTGCCAACGTGGATGCTGGAGGCGGCAAGTTTGCGGTGTTGTTGTTGCTCGGGCCAGTGCCGAGTTCCTGCGGCTGCTGCGCTGGGTTAGGCGGAGGAGGCATGACCTTTGCGCGATCATCGTCAGCAGCAATAAGTGGCCCCTTCCCCTTTTCCAGCGCGGTAGGCGGATCTTTCCCAGGTTGATCTTCGTCCATCGTTGTCCCAATGGTGACGAACACTCCTCGAGACATGACGGTGTTGTTAGCTTGCTCGTCGCGCGAGTACTCCTCCTCCATCTCCTGCATAGCGGAGTCTAGCTCTTCTGGACTGAAGTCTATCTCCTCTGAATCCGCACTGAAATCAGCATAAAGTGCGTCAATGACAGAGTCAGAGGGTGCTAGGATTTCCTCGATGACGGGCGGTGGAGGTGCAACGGCCTCGACGATGACTGGAGGTGGTGGCTCTGCTACGACGATGGCGGCCGGAGGCGGTGGTGGTGGCTGAATCGGAGGGGCTCCGTCGATGAGCGCAAGCGCTGTCTGAGCTGCCGCTTCGGCATCCGCGTAGTTGTTGACGGTGTTCACCATGCCTTCGAAGGTAAGTCGGCCTGACGCCTGCTGCCACCTTAGAGAATGTCGGAGAAGCGTGCCATGGTCCAGTCCTTCCACAAAGTGATAGATGGCATCATCATTGGGGTAGTTGGCCAGGTTGCTCCGTATACGGAGCCATCTGGCGAGGTAGTCGCGGGGGTTTTCGCCTTCTCTCTGAACGCAGCGTGCCAGATCGAAGATGGTAACCACGCCGACGAACTTGGATCTCTGCTGTCCAGACGCGCGGACGAAGCCGGCGGATTTGCAGTGATCTTCCACCTTTATATCCTGCACAAGGGCGATTTGGGTGGGCCTTGGATTTTTCTGATCTTTGCCGGCAAACTCCAAAGAGAGATCCAGCATCGATCCTTCCGCGAATGTATCCTGCCCGTGGGCGGTCCGCGCGGGCCTTGATATTTTCCGATCTTTGCCGGCAAACTCCAAAGAGAGATCCGACATCGATCCTTCCGCGAACGTATCCTGCCCGTAGGCGGTCCGTGCGGGTCTTGACGCTCCTCCGACTCCCAGGGAACTAGTGCCCGAGTCGGTTTCGCCGATGAAGAGGTGGATGTCTCCGATAGGGACGATCGAACACCACGTAGGGTTCGTCTTCGCCGGGATCCAGAACTCGTCAGGTGGAACGATCGGAACGTTGCCGGAGAAGAGAACACGACCGATGGCTACGGTCTCGCCGATTCCCGCGAAGATCTTGGTCCTCGCCCACTGAAGAGCCTGAAGCGCCTCTTGCCCCACGGTGGGCGCCAACTGTCGTGGTATTGCCGACGAGTACGCCATGGAGGGGTCCTCACAGTGCGTGTTTAGAGACGTGGGGTAAGGCGGACGGTTGACGGGTACGAGGTAACACAGCTTACCCAGGTTCAGATCCCACGACGGTGGCGGAATCCTACTCCTGCTATAAATCACTATAATGGCAATACGCCGAGTTACAGAGATAGATTCGCTGTACGAGGTCTATGTAAAACGATACTAGGTTGTGCCCTAAAGGCTCCCATAGGTCCGGCTTATATAGTCGTCAGATCCCAAGGTTACAGGAAAAAGTCCTAGCCGGACAGGTTACAGAGTCCTACACCGTCTATCACTAGTCTTGTGTATCTTGTACTCCAAGGCTCCGGGTACGCTGGTGACTCCACCGTAGCCTTCCTTTATCCGGCATGGGCCTCCCTTCTGGATCCACCTAACTGGGCCGCCCAGCAGGCCATAGGCCATGCTACCGACTATGGGCCACCCGGGTTAGTCGGATAAGAGACATGCTATGAGGATACCCATATAGCATATCCCCAACATCGTCGATGGTGAGAAAGGTCCTTAGTGGTGAGACGACTTCTGATACTTCTCGATGATGCATGTAAAGTTACCCATGTCGCGAGGGGTTGTGTTGCACATTCAACCAGCTACACATCATTGGCATGGAGATTTTATCACGTCATTTCCTGGTTGACAATATTGGCTTGGAATTTCTTCCAAATTTCTATCCGAGGATGAAAATCTATGACCCAGGGTTTTCAACGGTTCGATCCGGCGTGGATGACACTTGCAAGTCACTCCCTTCATAGTGTTTTTGTTCAAGGAAAAACCTTAGCAACCTTGGTATTGTCAATGATTATTGTTGATGTTGACTTGTTTGTTACATAATAATAGGGAGCGCTTTGACTTTCAACATGACATTTACTTGCCATGTGTGCATTGTTTTGCCTTCTTTTTTGGTAAACTAAAAAAATCTTCACCTATACTGATTTGAATGGTACGCCTTGGGCCTTGGACTAGCACGGTTGGGGCCCCTACCTGTTTAATACTACCTCTGTTTGGGATTATAACTCCCGCGCGGATAACTAGGTTACCAATTTAAACAACAAAATATACATATTATAGTATAAAAATTATACCATTAGATACCTTAGAGATTATATTTCTAATAATATAATTTTTGTAATATATAAGTTATATTTTTTTGGTCAAATTAACAACCTAGGTATGCGCGTAGGACCTATAATCCCAAACAGAGGGAGTAAAATGGACTGGGCTCCTCGGAGCGAGTACCACCCTCTTGTCTTCTTGGTCTTATTTTGCCTGTCGACTCGTTCTATTTTTTTCTGAAAGAAAAAAATGTCTACTCGTGTTAATCACCAGACCACGTATCATTTCTCTATCTGTTCCATTTTCTCGTTCCGTGTACATGCTGTATGTCAGAAAAAAATAATGAGAGAGAGAATGGCGCCCTGAAACATTTCGTAGCACGTGGTAAGAGGAGGATTAGACATCTTTACTCGGGGTCGAGTAGGTCGTTTCTAGGATGATTCTTTCACCGACAAAAAATGGCACAGTTGTGTTTTTAGCGAGCCGATTTCGTTTGGATTTGGTCCAACTTTCGTCCGGGATTTTTAGGACGATCCCGAGGCGTTGGAAATGACTGGAAACGTTCCGGAAATCTCGGATGAAGTGGAATAAAAAAAGGCTCCGCTTGTGGCCCCGTCCTGTCAGCGACCGGAAACCGATTCCTTGTCATCCTTTCACCTCGGCTCCCGCGACAGACCGTCGGGCATTGACTGCCCGTCTCGTCGACCACGCTCGCCGTAATAGTATGCCAGCGCCAGCTCGCCTTCCCGCCGTTTTCCATTTTCCCGCCCACGCCGTTACACCCCTCCCGTCTTCGCTGCCCATTTCGGCTATAAAAGGCGGCGCCCTTGCCGGCTCACAACACACGCTCTCAAGCTTCTCCCATTCCCCCGACCACGAAATCCAACTCTGGCGAGTAGAAGTTCTCGTCGGAAGCCATGGCGGAGAGGTACCCAGGCGACCTGGAGGCGACGAACGGCTTTGGCCGGCGTACCCTGTAGCCGTGGGAGGCCCAGATGTTGCACGACGGCGGCTACATGGTGCTGCCCGACTTCCGATGCCCACCCAACTGGAAGCTCAGCGCCAGCGGCATGCCGGTGCCGTCGGTGCCTAAGGACGACAAGATGGTCGAGGAGATACAGGCCGCAATCGCGGGGATGGAGGATCCCGACCTCGCCAAAGACCCCGGTAACCTTGCTTACTGGGGTTAGTTCTTCGTCGACCGCCGGCTCCGGGAACTTGCACCCACGACGGCCCGCCCGGCTCGCTGCCAAAGCGCAACAACGCGGCTTCTCGCTATCGCTGGTGGAGTGCGTCGATGTTGGGATTATGCCCTAGAGGCAATCATGTATGCTGATATTTCCCATTGTATTCATAAAGTTATTAAGTTGTCCTTGTATGAACATCTGATGTATATCATTGAATATGTGATTCGGTTGTGGAATTATACATTCATGTTATTTATACTAAATGTCCTTGGTCATTGAGGTTGTGCTGGAGACACAACTTAGACCAATATGAAAGTCGGCTTGATGACTCGGTTCCACTTGTCATGGGCATGGAGATGCCATTCCGACTTACACAGATTCGGCTAAAGAGTTTAGCAAGTCGAATTGACCCATATTGAGGCACAACGAACAAGTTGTCATTTGTATATCTCAATCAATATAATCCTTAGACCTGAGTTTGTTGCACAGTCCGAGTTGAGGATCACTGACTTAGGTTCTGTCAAACGCTGATCCATAACTGGACAGTTATAAAAGCAGAGTTCGGATCGACTGAGAATCAAGCTGCGTATGTGAATAACCAAGATGGGATTTTGCCCCTCCACTTGGAGAGATATTCTTTAGGCCCTCTCGGATGATATGATTGGGAAAGCGTGGCCATGCACAACTCGGTTAAATGTTAACCGAGGCAATCGACTAAGAGTTAGTCGGATCAATCACTTATCTCGGATCGAGAAGAGAGTCAACCTATTTAAGGGATAACAAATATTCGCCTATAGTCTGACAAGGTATATTGTGAGGCAAAAGGGACTCGGACGCAAGTCGCATTGGAAAAGCAAGTCGTCATGACTCTTTGGTACTTGGGAGTCGACAAGTTCTTCTAGGAGCCGCTATCGACTGATCGATTGAGAGTCGGACTCTAATCGTTTCCAAGTTGCCAAGAGCCTGCAGGGTCACACACTTAAGAGTGAGAGCAAATTCGGATTAGATCTGAACCGGAAATCTGGTTGGGTTGGACACGAGCCGGATTTGGACTAAGTCAGTGAGTCAGACTCACGGTGACTGGCATTATACGGACTTTAGTGAATGGGCCACTCCCACGTTCACTCCCTATATATAGTGGAGCACAGTAACCCAGAAGGATTAATCGTTGATCAGTTAGGTCATTCCATGAGTTGCAAACCCTAGCTCCACAACATCCTATCGTCGTAACGAACCTAGCAGTTCGCCGCCGGTGCTCCTCCTTGTACGTGTGGATACCAACAGAGGTGTTGTACGATCAGCACCAAGACGATCGGATCGTAAGGACTACACTGCATTCAACAAACGAGCTTTATCAGTAATTCGCAACTGCGCGTCTAGTGGTAAACCTCGTGGCCTTCTACCTCGGCTAGATCTTGGGATCGCCACGTTAGAGGAAAAAGTTTTTGTTTTATCTCTAAGTGGCCCAACCGTCGAGAAGGACGCTGACAGCGTTCCTAGAGCACACCGCCACGGGCTACCGCCGTAGGCTGGGCTTCCCCCGCTCGCCGCCACTGCCGGCAATGGCGAGGCGCACCCCTCCGGCGAACTGGCAGCCCAGGAGGATGGGCAGCCTCAGCTCGTCGTCCTCCGCCGCCTTGGCCTCCTGTTCGTCTTGCTCTACGCCAACACATTCGACGCGGGCTAGCGGCGAGGCTCCGCATCCCGTTAAGCGGGAGGCTGACACACCGATATGCTCCCTGTTGAGGACAATGTCGCGAGGCATCATCATCAACGAGCCCCACGCACCATCGCCGCCGACCGGCCGGCTTCACCTGCGCCAGCCAAAGCCGGAGCCGGCGGACTGGGCAGTCCTCGTCGACGAGGACGCCTTCGCCATGAGAATGGCGATGACGAGCTCTCTCAACAATGTGCCGCCGATGCCGTAGCCGGATGCCCTCGCTGGTCCAGGGCCGACTGGGAGCGCGAGGAGCCACACTGAGTTCAGCGCCACCAGGAGTAGGCCGAGCGCGTAGCCAGAGCTCGCCAGAATCGCGCCTACCAGGGCGTGCCGCTTGTTGAAGTGTATAAGTGGATTGCACTAGCCCTTTCCATAAGTTCGGACTTTTGGTTGCGTTGGCTAGTGCATGAAGCTTGACATGGTATGAGAGCCTAAGGTCTCGAGTTCGACTCCTGACTTTCGCAATTTATCCTAAAATTGTTGTTGACCCCTCTGTGTCCACGTATAGACCTCTTGAGTCATACGTGAGTTTCGCGCGCCGTCGCTCTCTTCCGGTTGCACGTGCTGACTTCTCCCCGTCATACGTGAGAGGGGGTGTTGAAGTGTATAAGTGGATTACACTAGCCCTTTCCATCAGTTCGGACTTTTGGTTGCGTTGACTAGTGCATGAAGCTTGACACCGCTCATCTTTCTCGACGACGCCGGCCTCTCGTCCTAGCCATGACGGTACGGCGACGCCGGCCAGGGCAACTCCCGCCCCCCGCAGCCGCCGGACAACGACGACGACAAGGCGGACCCCGGCTACACATGCCTCTACCGTAATTTCGGCATGTGAGCGGCGTCCACCGGCATCGGCCTCGGCCTCGACATTTCTAAGTTTTTTTTAGTTTTTTTAGCCTAATAAAGTCAAATTTTGGGTGTTCACCAAATTTGATGTGGTATGTATGAACTCCCCACTATTAATAAAAATCGCTTATATCTCTAAAATTTGCAGAGTTTGAATAAAATTTGGTCAAACCCGAAAACTTGGTCTAAAAACGCGAGAGGGAATCTAACCATTCTTGGATCAAAAGTTACATCCCTCTCGCACTATTTAGCGCCAGGTTTTGCCATGGGCCGGGAACGTCGAAATAGTCGAGGTGCTCTTAGGTGACACGACCGCGTTTACCTCCTCGATAACATAATTTGATTATAGTTGGTGCAGAAAAGAAAATGCAGAAGAGCCAAGGCTTCTTCCCTTCCGTCCTTAATTTACAGTAAATAGGTCCAGAAGTGAGATCTACGGTTGAGTTGTATGGTGCAGCTTGGTTGTTTGCAGGACCTTTACGTACTCCGTATGAATTTTTTCTAGCAAGTGCATGGAAACGCAAGGCCTTTTCTGTTTTCACTAAAGAATCACCCCCTGGTCACAACAAGGGAGTACTATTAAGTTGTGTGCGTTGTGAAGCTGCATGTATGCTGCATGATGGTCCCACTCTCACATCTATCTGGCGGTAATATTTTATTCGAGAGATGCAGCAGACCAGCAGCCATGCATGCATTCGTTTTCCAAGTGGGATCGGCCCGGGAGATCTCAAGACCGAAAGCCCCACCTTTGACCACACCGAGCTGAAAGAAAATGTGTCGACGTACGTTGTCTTCAAGAACTAAAGTCGTTGTCGCAGATCTTCTAGAAGCTTCGGCCATGTACTAATAGCAGCTAACTGGTCAGTTTGCAGGAAAGGAAAAGCAGAACACACACAATGCAACATCTAGATACGTAAGAGGACGCAAAGTGGATCCTGGTCGATCCATGGAGATAGAGATGGAGGATCCCACAAAGCCGCCCCTGACCGGAAAAGAAGATCATCTACTACAGCAGCCATGCACAGGTATTGGCCGAAATTTGAACACCCACCAGCCTTTTTTCGATAAAAGGGCGTCTTTATTACTTAGCGGTAACTTATACTTGGCCTCTGCATAAAGATGCACACATCCGACACCAATTCACATGGTCCAAACATAAAATGAAAATATAGGTGAATTACATATCAAACTGAGAAATTGTAATAGCGCCTAGGATGCATGGGTAGGTCTATTCAAAGATTATACTATCATCCATGTCTGATAAAAAGGTCTCGTGCCGTATCCTCCAACCGCGTACATACCTTCGGGAACACCGACCAGCCTATCTGCTTTGTTGCAGTATACTCTACTGCAAAGGAGAGATTAGCTAGGGACACAAACGTGCAACGGAAAGAAGAGGACAGAAGGAGACAAGAATTCAGTTTAGACCCGTCTTTCCGGTCGGTCTTCCAAGACTAACCCACCCGAGTCTTGCAGTCGAAAGGAGAGGACAGAAAGCAACAAACGGCCGCAGATCGACCGGCATAGAGTAGGCTTTGTGTCGTAGAATCCTGAAGAATCGTAGACCAACAGTGCGATGGAATTAAAGTGGAGTAGGATCCGTCTCGATTTTCCTCTCCTTGATCACGTGGCATCGTCGCCGTCGTCGCTGTCGCGTCTGCTCGATCGATCGGTTGCAAACTGTGAATAGTAGTTCTGTAGAGGAAGCTAGAGCGAAAAGGAGAAAAAAAAGAGAGGGAGATATCGACTGGAAGCCAATTGGCAACCAGGATGTGACAGTGACCGACAATGGTGCACACGCGCATTAGTAATTAGATTTGCTAGCTTCTTCCTGGACAGAGGGAAATGTGTGTGGACGGTCATGTACGCGGCATCGGTTGGAGTACGATCAGTAGCTCTCTTATCTTGTCTCGCAGGCAGCGATGGGTGCATGCATTTGGAGGGGGAGAAGGAGAAGAAGATGTATTGCATGTCTCCTCTCCTGGCGCCAATCTGCCCTGGTTCCTGGAACGCGACGACGCGGTGGCGGTGGTGATGGCAGAGCCAGGCTTGGCAGCGGCCCCAAACCTTAGATCTGGGCTAGCTCGTGCTTATGTCGCCGCAATGGTTGGACTAGGGAACGTCTTGGGGCAGGGGGAGCGACGACGCCGCTGCGTCTACTGCAGCGCGACGACGGGAGCTCCACGCAACCTGCTCCGGGCCTGACTGGGCCTAATTGGCCTGGTATACTTCTGCGGATGCGTCCGGTCTGCTACTGCTATGCGATGGAGGTTGGTCCCTCCCACGTGGCAGCAGCACCGCTGTCCATGTTTTTGACGGGTTCTTCTTGGTCCCGCCAATCTCGCAGTGTTTGTCATGGTGAGGCGCCGATGATGATTGCAAAACCGTTTTGGCGCATGTTCGGTGCAGTGCAAGGATTGGATGGCGTTGTGGTTATTTGGGGGTCGGAAGAAATCCTTGCGGGTTAGGCCGGCTTCGACGCGGTGACACTTGCGGGTGCCGTCTTCCCTCTTGAAGGGCGCCGAATGTACCCTCTCCCTCCTCCCTAACGTGTGCCGAGGAAAATCCTAGAAGAAGTCCGGGCAACATCGTCGTCATCGTTGCATTCCTTCTTAAAGGTGTTGCTTGATACACGGTGAAATATTATGGTGGCCCTGGTTCGCCTCTCCGTCTCCCCTCTGGACTTCGTGTCGCCCATGGTAAAATATTGACTTGGATTTTCTCCCGTCCAATTCCGAGAATATTGATTTTCTGCCTTTCTGGACCTAAAAACAGAAGAAAACAAGCAACTGACACTGTGACAACTTGTTAATAGGTTAGTTCTAGAAAAGATATAAAAACACCTGAAAGTGTAGACAAAGCAAAGCAAAGTAGATACAAAACAAGCATGGAGCATCAAAAATTATAGATACATTTCCGACGTATCAAGTATCCCAAGCTTAACTCCTGCTTGTCCTCGAGTAGGTAAGTGATAAAAGAATAATTTTTGAGGTGACATGCACCGTCAAAACCAAGATCAAACCATTTGCAAGCATTGTGTAACATCCCAGCATTTAGAAACAAACGAAGGGTAGATTTAGGAAATTGTACATTTGCATGCATTCATCTGCAAAAATGTGTGTAAATTTTTCGCCAAAGAAAAAAAACTTAAAGTGATCAAAGTTTCTTTCACTCTTTAAGTTTAGAAATAGCCTTGGAGAATGATCGTTATAAACTTTGACATGATATTTATGAATTAGTGTGTTTTGGGGAAAGGAATTTGAATTAAAACTTGAGCTTTGGATTTATATTTTTAAAAGATTAGAATTATGCTTTAGTAATATTATTTAATCAAGAAATAATATTTAGTAACTGGAACTTTAAATAAAATAACATAATCAAGAAAATGAATATTTATTCTATATATTTATTCAATGTAAAATGTAACTTATGAAGTTAATAAAGAATCTTTACAAAAGTGAAATTACAAAAAGAGGAAATTACATTTATTATTAAACTAATACATCTTTCTTACAAAAGAATAAAATAAAGATTACAAAGGAACTATTCTATCTAAAAGTAAACCTATTCTAATCTTGAATCTTCAAGTCTTGTACCTGGAAAACAAAGAACTAACAAAAGAAAACAAAATAAAGGTTAAGTTATTAATTTTACTCTCAGTAGAGAGAAGTGAGTTGCACTGCTCCATTTTACATCATTGAGTAAATTTGTTAGGGGCAAGTTTCACCAATATGAAAGAATTAAACCTTTCATAATAAGTAAGCCATAAATCAAATGATTCCAATTAGTAAGAGAGGCAAGTTTCACCAGGCAGATAAATGGTAACAAGATAAAAAGGTAGAACATTTCCCTGGGCATATCCACAACTGTATAGCAACTCACACACCAAAATACATGGACGTGCTGTCGGCACAGCCACAACTGTTCCCACAAGTAAAACATCCAAACACAGCCGTGGGCAAGCACAAGTGCTCCATTCCATTGCTCATACCACACCAAGAAGCAGCATCTTAGCCACAGCAAAACCAGCACAACCAGCAAGCAAAACTCCAAACTTGATCAACCCAAGCACCACCAGATGGTGACATAAGGAGGGGGAAGAATCAGGTGGACAGCAAGTCCAAGCCACAGGAGCTAGGAGGAGCAGGCTAGATCAAGGCCAAGCACAGGAAACCAGGGAAACAAGAACATCATCAGGAGGTGAAGGACAAGATCCAACCATCCACCCAACATCACAACAACTACTACTATCATCAGTTTGTGGTGAGTGTCATGAACCACCACATGATTTATTCATCTTATCCACATAGGATCATGTGTTGTTTCATCAAACGACCTCTCAATGATCACCCTGGTGGGGTGAATCTATCCTAGAGATTTTAAATTTAAAAGAACAGAATTAAACTCTAGCAAAAACACCAAGTTCTCAGACGAGCCTCATAGAATTGGTGATATCAAAGGCAACTTTTGCAATCTATTATTTGTTATTACAAGATCAGGGCACATCTCCCAGAAGGAGTAGCACCTCAAATTTTATAAGTTACAAACAAAGCCATTCACTTAACCAACTAGGACCCCTAGATCCTAGAGCCTCAGACCGGCATCATAGGCTTGATTAAACAATAAACTTTCCAACTTATTAATCAACATCTATCAAGTTCCAGTAATAACCATAGGTGAAGCCAGCAACAAGATCTACTTGTGTACCATTCTAAGAAGGTTTCACAAGTACTGATACACTAGAGTCCACAGGAGCATCACTCACCAGAGGTCCTCGCTGACGAATTGCAGAGGAAGCAGAAGGGCCGACGTGCTCGCGACGGCATGGGGAGGACCCAGAGGGCGCTGCAACCCGCACCAACCACGACGGCGGCCACAACAGCACACGAACACCGCACACCACCATGGGAGGGTCAGCAGCGGCGGTAGCATCACCATCCCCAAACCCTAGGGTTTGGGAACGGGGCTAGCATAGCCATAGGAGAGCTCCAAAGTCAAATCGAGGCGGAGGAGATGCACAAGCATAGCCGATAACCTCGCCCTGCACTACAGCAGTGGCCAGGGAGGGCCATGGCGGTGAGCACCGCACGACGGAGGCGCCAGCACCCCACGGGGTCGAGGAGGAGAGGAGATGAGGACGAGAGAGAGAGGAACCGAGGGAATGGGCCGGTAGGGCCAGAACCCCTTCGGGGTATCCTTTTGGTGCAGGCCACTTGGGCCAAATCAGCCTAATAAGCCCAATTGAATCAACCCAAAGACTTAAAAGAAGTTTTAAATGATTAATAAAAGACCAAAATGCCCCTACACTTAAATAAATTCTAGAAAATAAAATAAAAATCCAAAAATTATAAATAAAATATTTTTGGATTCATAATAATCCAACCTATTTAATGAAATTAATAAATAAATTTTTATAGATATAATTTTTGGTCAAGAATTTTATAATATATATATTCCTTATTAAATTTTATAAAATTAAATAAAGAAGATAAATATAAATATAAATCACTTTTATTATATATTAATATTGTAGTATTTTAGAAAATACTAAAATAAATGTTTGTTTCATAAAAAGAAATTCTTTTATTTAAATATTAATCCTTAAAGGAATTATTAAATAAATATAGGAATTTATATTAAATTTTAATAATTTATCATCTTAATAAATGGCAAATATAATATTCAACAATTATAAATATTATTCTTAAAATGGAATCCTTTATTCTTAAAAGGAATTCTTGTAACTAAAATGAAGGGTAAAACACACAAACAAAATCAATGATAAATAATGCATTGCATTACTATGCATATTCATTTTGCCTCTTTAAATATTGTCCTTACTAGACAATAATGATGTTTTATAGACATAGAAGCTCAAGGTCCAGTGCAAGCATCCGATTTCACTACCTTGCAATCACAAGGCAAGTTCATCACTTGCTCATGTCCTTTGAAGTCTTTATCAAAGTATTTGCAAATTGTGTGTTATCATCTATGTTCCAAGGAAAGAAAATATTATTTTCTCAAATAAATAAATTGTTGATATCATCCTAAGTGATGATATAATGGAGCAATAGAACTTAGGTTCTATTTGATAATCAACTAGGAATATAACAACCCATGACATCAGTGATTCTAGCGTCGTATATACCGCGTTAGCCATGAGATTTGGAATGGGACGGAGAAGTCAGCTATATCCTTTTCCTCTTGTATGGAGGCAAGACAACCTTAACGTGACGTTGTGATTCCTTGTGTGGATCCAACATATGGGTGGGCACCCTTATGCCCCACACTTTTGGTGTCTAGATTATCTATGAGTGGTTTTTAGTGGTATAGTCCATTTGATATGGCACTTGCCAGGGCATCACCAGGTCATAGAGTCTTTGAGAACTCATCGGGGTTTTAGCCTGCCTGGAAGGGGGCTTAACGGAGGTGAGCCAGCCCCAAAGGATAGTGCAGACATATGAGATCGCAGAGAAGGCAGTGATTGGCTTGGACCAACTACTGGGCCCCACATCTTGGAATTGTGGACGGGAAAGTACGCTCGGTTGTGCAACAAGGAGTTGATATCTCATGGGTAAATTAATGCACCTCTGCAGAGTGTAAGAATTGTAACTTGTTACTCCCTGTTCCAGGAAGGAGCTACGAACGCGGCAAGAAAGGAACTCCATAAAAGTTCTGGTCAACCTGTGAAGGCTGATGTGTAGGGTTCGCAACATAGAAAACAAAAAATTTCCTACGATGGGAACTATGTACCAAGATCTATCTACTAGATACAAACAATGGGCGGATGTATATCTTTAGATAACATACCCTTAAAGACCGACAAAGCTTAACGAGTTAAACTCGTGGTTGATGTATACGATCTCTTGCCGATCTCAAGATCGAGAGGAAGTCCTAGCGTCGCAAAACAGCAGCGCATCCGTGCTCGCACACACGTACAAGACACTGAGCAACCGCCGCCTCCTCGCTCCAGCGATGCAGCGGAAACACAACTCTTTCTTGCCGAATAGCCACCAGGAACATGTATCTCGCTAGTCCGAGACCATGGGAGATAAATTCTAGAGGGGGAGAGAGATCCTTCACAAGGAGGTGTGAGTGAGAAGTGAGGAGAGGGGTGCCTTTTATAGGAGACGGGGGGACCCCAAGGGGGTGGCCGGCGCATGGGGCTGCCCCCTTGCCCTCCCCTCATTCATGTGGGTGGACACTCCACTCACAAAAATCTCTTCAATTCCCTCCACTCAAAATCCCACTCAAAATTGCTATTAAATTTCCACCAAATTTAATGCAAACTCTCATTAAATAAAACTCCTTTTATTTATTCATAATTTTGTCAATTAATTTAATGACAAACATTCACATATAACCCCTTTCTAGTATTCCATTTCACATGCAAAAACACATTCTGCAATTTCACCCGAAAACCTGTTTCGGTATCTAGTGAAATAAATTCCTGCGCTTGTTATTCTTTCCGGCATGAAACTTTTACTCCAATTGGATGTAAGTGTCCCTTAAGTGTGCCACCCTACTAATCGCGAATAATGCGAACATGATCGAGACCCTTCTCTAATCAATAATCATAAGCGGGACCTGGAGATCCATACTGACTCCCACACATTCAACGATGACTTTCCTGTGATCGTCGGAACCTTTTACGCTAGTATCTTAATCCCTTTGTTTCACGATATATTACATGTCCGAGATTCGATTATCGGTATCTCCATACCTAGTTTGATCTTGTTACCGACATGCACTCTTTTCTCGTTCCCGTGATATAACATTCTAGTGATTAAATCACTTGCTTGCAAGCTAACCAATGTGATATCACTGAGAGGTCCCAGAGTATATCTATCCGTCATTAGGATGAACAAATTCCACTCTCGATCCATGAGCCTCAACATAACACTTTAGTAGTTCTGAAGCCATCTTTATAATCACCCAGTTACGGTGTGACGTTTGATGTCATCAAGAAACTCTTCCGGTGTTAGTGATTGACATGATCTCATGGTCTAAGGATTAGGATCACTTCGTAAGTTGTTATAGCAATATAAACTCAATGACTTTTATCTTAATGCTATACTTCGGATGAATGTTCATCACATCATTACACTAATGTTGTGACCTCATTATTAACAACATCCAATGTCTATGATCAGGAAACTTTGATCATCTTGTTAATCAACGAGCTAGTTTATGAGAGAGGCATAACTAGGAACTTTGTGTTTGTTTATTAAACACACGTGTATTAATGTTTCCGTATTAATACAATTATAGCATGCAAAATAAACATCTATCATATACTTGGAATACACATAATAAACACTTTATTATTGCCTCTCAGTGCATATTCCCTTCAGTATCCGACTTGCACTAGAGACAATAATCTAGTTACATAGTGATGTATCTAACACCCATGGAGTTCTGGTGTTGATCATGTTTTTCTCTAGGGAGAGTTTTATTCAACGGATCTGCTACATTGAGATTCGTATGTACTTTACAAATCTTTATATCTCCATCCTTGACATGTTCACGGATGGAGTGAAACCGGTGCTTAATATGCTTGGAATACTTGTGAGACCTTGGTTCTTTGGCATTGGCAATTGCACCATTGTTGTCACAATAGATCACCATTGGGTCCAACGCGCTTGCAACCACACCTAGTTCGGATATGAACTCCTTCATCCAAACTGCTTCCTGAGCTGCTTCCGAAGTAGCAACATATTCGGCCTCCATTGTTGATCCCGCCACCACAGGTTGTTTGGAGCTCCTCCAACTAATCGCTCCGCCATTCATGAGAAATACGTATCCGGATTGAGACTTAGAGTCATCTGGATCGGTGTCAAAGCTAGCATTGACATAACACTTAGCGACGAACTCTTCTTCACCTACGTATACAAGAAACATATCCTTAGTTCTTCGCAAGTACTTAAGGATATTCTTGACCGCTTTCCAGTATTCCGAACCTGGATCCGATTGGTACCTACTATTCAAACTAATAGCATGTGCCACATACGGTCTTGTACATAACATGGCGTACATTATAGAGCCTATGGCTGAAGCATAGGGGACTTTGTCTATTATCTCTCTTTCTTCCGCCGTAGCCGGACTTTGAGTCTTACTCAATGTCGTGCCTTGCAACATAGGTAAGAACCCCTTCTTACTTTCGTCCATTTTAAACTTCTTTAAAATCTTATCAAGGTATGTACTTTGCGATAGCCCTATTAGGCGCCTAGATCTATCTCTATAGATATTTATGCCTAATATGTATGACGCTTCACCTAGGTCCTTCATTGAAAATTTGTTGTTTAGATAACTTTTAACACTGTTTAAAAGATCTATATCATTTCTGATCAATAATATGTCATCCACATATAATATCAGAAATGCCACATTGCTCCCACTCACTTTCTTGTAAATACAAGCTTCTCCATAAGTTTGGACAAATCCAAACTCTTTGATCACCTCATCAAAGCGGAGATTCCAACTTCGTGATGCTTGCTTCAATCCATAGATGGATCACTGAAGCTTGCACACCTTGTTAGCATCCTTAGGATCGACAAAACCCTTTGGTTGTATCATATACAACTCTTCTTCAATATTTCCATTGAGGAACATGGTTTTGACATCCATCTGCCATATCTCATAATCAAAATATGCAGCAATTGCTAACATAATCCTAACTGATTTTAGCATCGCTACAGGAGTGAATGTCTCATCGTAGTCAACTCCTTGAATTTTTCGAAACCCCTTTGCGACAAGTCAAGCTTTATAGACGGTCACATTACCATCAGCATCAGTTTTTGTTTTGAAAATCCATTTATTCTCCACGGCCTTTCGGTCATGAGGTAAGTCCATCAAGTTCCAAACTTGATTTTCATACATGGATTCCATCTCGGATTTCATGGCTTCTAACCATTTGTTGGAATTCGGGCTCATCATCGCTTCTTCATACGTCGCAGGGTCAACATTTTCATCAACCATGAAATTCATGACAGGATTTCCGTACAGCTCGGGAGCTGCACGCATCCTGCTAGACCTGCGAGGTTTGGTAGTACTCTCTTTCGGAGGTTCATGATCATTATCATTAGTTACCTCTTCAACTGGTGAAGCCAACTCCGGAACGACTTCCGGTGCTGCACTACTCTCCATACTTTGAAGAGAAGGTTCAATAACCTCTTCGAGTTCTACCTTCCGACTACTCACGCCTTTCGTGAGAAACTCTTTCTCTAGAAAGGATCCATTCTTGGCAACAAAAACCTTTCCCTCGGATCTGTGATATAAGAAACCCAATAGTTTCCTTAGGGTATCCTATGAAGACACATTTTTCCGCTTTGGCTTCGAGTTTATCTGGTTGAAGTTTCTTCACATAAACATCGCATCCCCAAACTCTAAGAAATGACAGCTTAGGTTTGTTTCCAAACCACAATTCATACGGTGTCTTTTCAACGGATTTAGATGGTGCCCGATTTAAAGTGAATGCAGCAGTTTCTAGTGCATAGCCCCAAAATGACAACGGCAAGTCCGTCAGAGACATCATAGATCGAACCATATCCAATAAAGTACGATTACGACGTTCTGACACACCATTTCGCTATGGTGTTCCGGCAGGTGTGAGTTGTGAAACAATTCCACACTCTTTCATGTGAGTGCTAAACTCATAACTTAGATACTCACCTCCACGGTCGGACCGTAGAAATTTGATCTTTCTATTACGATGATTTTCCACTTCATTCTGAAATTCCTTGAAGTTTTCAAAGGTTTCAGACTTGTGTTTCATCAAGTAGATATAACCGTATCTACTCAAATCTTCCGTGAAAGTAACAAAATAACAATATCCACCTCGCGCCGACACACTCATTGGACCACATACATTAGAATGTATGATTTCCAATAAATCTGTCACCCGTTCCATTGAACCGGAAAACGGCGTTCTAGTCATCTTGCCCAAAAGGCATGGCTCACATGTATCAAATGATTCAAAATCAAGTGATTCCAAAAGTCCATCCGAATGGAGCTTCTTCATGCGTTTAACGCCAATATGACCTAGACGGCAGTGCCACATATATGCATATATATCATCATTAAGTTTAATCCTTTTAGCATCAACATTATTAATATGTGTAACACTATTATCGAGATCCAATAGAAATAAACCATTCATCATCGGTGCATGACCATAAAAGATTTCATTCATATAAATAGAACAACCATTGTTCTCGGATTTAAATGAATAACCTCTCCGCATCAAACACGATCCAGATACAATGTTCATGCTCAGTGCTAGCACCAGATAACAATTACTTAAGTTTATTACTAATCCCGACGGTAAGTGGAGAGGCAGCGTTCCGACGGCGATCACATCAGCGCTTGATCCATTGCCGACACGCATCTTGACCTCACCCCTTGCTAGCGGTCGCTTATTCTGCAGCCCCTGATTCAAGTTATAAATATTAGCAACTGAACCGGTATCAAGTACCCAGGTGCTACTGCGAGCACTAGTCAAGTACACATCAATAACATGTATATCATATATACCTTTGTTTGCCTTGCCGGCCTTCTTGTCCGCCAAATACTTGGGGCAGTTAATGCTTCGATGGCGATCCCCTTACAATAGTAGCACTCGGTATCAGACTTAGGTCCAACTCGGGGTTTCTTTTCAGGCACGGCAACCAACTTGCCGCCCTTACTTCCCTTCTTGTCTTTCTTGAAACCAGTGTTCTTATTGATCATCAACACTGATGTTCCTTTTTGATCTCCACTTCTGCAGTTTTAAGCATTGACAGAACCTCGGGGAGAGACTTCTTCATGCCTTGCATATTATAGTTCATCACGAAGCTCTTATAGCTAGGTGGCAGAGACTGCAGAACACGATGTATGCCTAAGTCAATGGGAATTGTTATTCCCAAGGACACAAGCTTATCGACGTAACCCGACATCTTGAGTACATGCTCACTTACGGAGATGTGCTCTTCCATCATGCAGCTAAAGAAATTTTCTGAAGCATTGTAGCTCTCTACAGCAGCATGTGTGTCGAAAATCATTTTCAAATCATCCATTGTATCAAATGCTTTGCCGTTTTTGAAACGCTTTCGAAGTTCCGGCTCTAGCCCATACAATATGCTGCAATGAACTAAGTTGTGGTCCTCCTGACAAGTCTGATAGACATTCTTCTCCTCGCCAGGGGCATCATCGAAAGATGGGGGGCCTAGCGGTGCTTCTAGCACATATTGCTTTTGTGCAGCAGAGAGGAGAATCCTCAAATTCATGGCCCATAGTAAAGTTGCTACCGTTCATTGCAAGTTTCTCTTTCTCCATGAACACATTGAAATTAAAAGCAGGTGGTGCCATCTACAACAGAATTTGTAAAGTTTAGACTAAGTTTATGATAGATTGAGTTCAACTAATCCACATTACGAATGAACTCCCACTCAAAAACGACATCCCTCGTGCCTTTTTGGTGATTACATGAACCAAATCCACTACACCAAGTCCGATCATCACGTGAGTCGGTGTAGCTTCAAAGGCGAGCATCAAATGGGCATCATATCTACTCTATGACTCATGCTTAACCTTTCGGTCCATGTTCCGAGGCCATGTCTATACATGCTAGGCTCGCCAAGTTAGAACCTTAGTATTCGCATGTGTAACTGTCTTACACCCGAAATATGGTCGTGGATCCAAGGACACCCGATCATCACGTGATGTCTTGGAGTGATGAAAACATAATCGGTGCATACTAAAGGAAGAACACATTCTTATCTTGATATTTAAATGAGGGATCATCTTATTATGCTAATAAAACGCCAAGCAAGCAATATAAGATTCTATCAAACATCACATGTTTATTAGTGAAATGATATGGTTCCCGCATATGATCTCTATCATGTGCACCGTGGTATGATCACTATCATACCTTTATGTGTAAGGCCAAGGTCTATGGAACTTACACGTTATGTGTGTTGTAAGAGTATCATCTCATACTTCTACTTATAACATCACCATATCATAATACTAGCCCAGCAACAATCTAAACCAGACGCCTCTAATTTATCCATTGCAAGTTTTACGTGGCTTAGGTCTTTCGAAGATAGAACCGTTCTTACCTACGAACATGAACCACAACGAGGATAACCAAATTGTTGACAACTCGTTGCAAAATAGATATTGACTATAGTAGGAGAGAAACCCGCTAGCCACTTATGCAAACTAGTTGCATGTCGAGCGTGGAACAGGTCTCATGTGCGATGACATGTAAAGTTTGTCCGGGCCGCTTCATCCCACTATGCCACCAATATCCAAAATTACAACTAAGAAGCAAAAACATGATCATCATCGCCCACATACTCATATGTGTACTAGAAGTGTAAAGAATCTGCGCATAGATCCGGCTCTGATACCACTATAGGGTTCACACCATAGAAAACAAAAAAATTCCTACGATGGGAACTATGTACCAAGATCTATCTACTAGATACAAACAATGGGCGGATGTATATCCGTAGAGAACATAACCTTGAATACCGACAAATCTTAACGAGTTAAACTCGTGGTTGATGTAGACGATCTCTTGCCGATCTCAAGATCGAGAGGAAGTCCTAGCGCCGCAATACAACAGCGCATCCATGCTCGCACACACGTACAAGACACCGATCAACCTCTGCCTCCTTGCTCCAGCAATGCAGCGGAAGCACAACTCTTTCTTGCCGAATAGCCACCGGGAACATGTATCTCGCTAGTCCGAGACCATAGGGGATAAATTCTAGAGGGGGAGAGATATCCTTCACGAGGAGGTGTGAGTGAGAAGTGAGGAGAGGGGTGCCTTTTATAGGATTGGAGGGGACCCCAAGGGGGTGGCCGGCGCATGGGGCTTCCCCTTTCCCTCCCCTCATTCATGTGGGTGGACACTCCACTCACAAAAATCTCTTCAATTCCGTCCACTCAAAATCCCACTCAAAATTGCTATTAAATTTCCACCAAATTTAATGCAAAATCTCATTAAATAAAACTCCTTTTATTTATTCAGAATTTTGTCAATTACTTTAATGACAAACATTCACATATAACCCCTTGCTAGTATTCCATTTCACATGCAAAAACACTTTCTGCAATTTCACCCGAAAACCTGTTTCGGTATCTAGTGAAATAAATTCCTGCGCTTGTTATTCTTTCCGGCATGAAACTTTTGCTCCAATTGGATGTAAGTGTCCCTTAAGTGTGCCACCCAATAGTTCGCGAATAATGCGGACATGATCGAGACCCTTCTCCGATCAATAATCATAAGCGGGACCTGGAGATCCATACTGACTCCCACACATTCAACGATGACTTTCCTGTGATCGTCGGAACCTTTTACGCTAGTATCTTAATCCCTTTGTTTCACGATATATTACATGTCCGAGACTCGATCATCGGTATCTTCATACCTAGTTTGATCTCGTTACCGACATGCACTCTTTTCTTGTTCCCGTGATATAAAATTCTAGTGATCAAATCACTTGCTTGCAAGCTAACCAATGTGATATCACCGAGAGGGCCTAGAGTATATCTATCCATCATCGGGATAAAAAAATTCCACTCTCGATCCATGAGCCTCAACATAACACTTTAATAGTTCTGAAGCCATCTTTATAATCACCTAGTTACGGTGTGATGTTTGATGTCATCAAGAAACTCTTCCGGTGTTAGTGATTGACATGATCTCATGGTCTAAGGATTAGGATCACTTCGTAAGTTGTTATAGCAATATAAAATCAATGACTTTGATCGTAATGCTATACTTCGGATGAATGTTCATCACAACATTGCACTAATGTTGTGACCTCGTTATTAACAACATCCAATTTCTATGATCAGGAAACTTTGATCATCTTGTTAATCAACGAGCTAGTTTATGAGAGAGGCATAACTAGGAACTTTCTATTTGTTTATTAAACACACATGTATTAACGTTTCCGTATTAATACAATTATAGCATGCAAAATAAACATCTATCATATACTTGGAATACACATAATAAACACTTTATTATTGCCTCTCAGGGCATATTCCCTTCATGAAGGTCATAGATTTTCATAATAAAATAAATCTTTGAAGAAAGATTTATGAAAACTGCATAGTGTCAAGGACTTATAGTCCAAGGTGGTAGATAGAGCATCAAACTTCCCACCTTGCATATAATGATCTTGCTGGGTAACGCTGTTACTCACCTTTTCCTCTGATCCCCTGCTTAGACTCCGAGAATCCCGAAGAAACCCCAATGTATGCAGTTGAGTGTCAAGAGGAGGTCTTCTACGAAGAGCCCAATATGTACGGTGCCGTGGAAGGAGTGGACTACGATGTCGTCTACGTAGGAGAGCACTAGGAGTCAGAATAATTACCGTAGTACTAGAAGCCAGTTGAGCCGAGCAACATAAACAATATATAACAATAAGTTGTTGAGCTCAATTTGGAGTTTAAGTCGTCACTTTAAATATTCCGCTGATACACTTTATATTTTGGTTTGTAAGTTGAATCTTTTGAAGTCTTAAACTTTTGGTATTGTAATAATAATGTGTGTATGTTTGTAATATGGACCAGCAATGTTTCTGTTGTACCACTCTGAGGGATGTGATATTTGCAGAACAGTGTTCTGCGGAGGTCATATCAATGACTATAATGTACTACACATGCAGTGGTATGCTGGGTCACCGCAGTTGGTATCAGAGCAAATTAATTTGACCTTAGGTTGGAAACCTAGTAAAGGGTATTACATGTAAGGGAGTCTAGCAACGATAAAGAATTCTCTAAAAAAGTATAATGGGTATTCAAATGAGAATATTCTGTTATATGTTTTAGTGCGATAATTCTTTGTTATGATGCAATATATTATTGGTTACTAATAAAAAATATTTTTGATATACAGAGTATGGCCCCAAAGTTTCCAAAACAGACTTTGGTAAGGAAAGAGGTGACTCTTGATGACTACCAAGGATCATTCACGGATCAACTTCGTCAACTCTTAAAGATTTTTAGTTGTCCAACTAGAATTCCGGTGAATACCATAACCTATTATGATGGTTGGATGTTATCCAAGTATCGTGTGAGTATCCAAATTCCTGAGGAGCTTGGATTATATCACGATCTACCTATAGGTGAAGGAAGGAGTCATTTAGCAGCATATCATGTTCTGTTGTGGAGGTGATAGCTAATATCCGGGAGTCTAAAGCCAATGAGTTAGAAGGGAGCACATTTTTTGTGATTCCTCATGATTCTATAGACTCGGAGCCAGTACCGGATCATCTTACTTTGGTAATGAAGCATCCTAAGTTAGCTTCCAAGTTTATGGATCGATACCGAACACTTGTTGCATTTTTTATAAGACACATCAAGTGATTGTTGAAGATAAAAATGATATGTTAGAGGATCTAACCGATCCGGAAAGAAGGAAGCAGTTAGCATGCCAGTTGGAGAAAGAAGCAAGCAGTAGTACGAAACATATCTTTAAGGATATACCCATAGATCCCGAATCTTTTACACCATATCCTTATTCACCAGACCTGAACCTATCTATGATCCTACTTTAGATATGAGGTATGCTGTACCACAGGGTTCAGAGGAAGGCTCTGATTCAGAACTTCCTATCGAGAATTCTGATGGTTGGAGAATGAGATCATTTGAAGGATCCCAAGGAAATCAAATGTCCATAGATGGGTCTGACAGAAATGTCGGACA
Organism: Avena insularis; assembly: GCA_023614405.1. NCBI lineage: Eukaryota > Viridiplantae > Streptophyta > Magnoliopsida > Poales > Poaceae > Avena > Avena insularis. The sequence continues at coordinate 13,268,362 of CM042685.1, forward strand.
ATCCAGTTGGATGGGTGCAACGAATAATCCTAGTAACAGTAGTAGGAATACCATATTTATAGATGATCAGGATGAAGAAGAAGATCCTGAGGAGAGAGTGTTTGAATCATCAACATCTTCTCAAAACCCAGGGAATATACATTATCCGGTGTTTAACTATCTTGCCCAACAGAGCACCTGGGGAGTAGCAGGATCTGTGTATTCTGTTGATGACTCAAGGAATGAAGCTCAAGAGATGCAAGTGGGTGATAATGTTGAACATGTTTCTGAAGACTTTTTAGCTGAGCTGGAGGGATTCAATGCGCTCAGGTTGAGTAATGACTCAAGTCCTGACACTTCAGATACTGAGTATGTCCCTTCTGGAAGGCCATTTGTTCCACAAACTATGTGACGGACGTCACATCACCACGGTTGGACTTCAGGCATGTATGATGAGCGTCGCAGATACTAGAAGCAGGCGGCTTATTAGAAGTATCGTGTATCGCGTATTGTAATCCGAGAAATTGATGTAGATAAATAAATAAGGAAGTGTTGTTAAGTCGTTATTGTACCCATACAATACAAGTATGATGACTCTGTACTTTGTTATGAGGCTTGTAATGTATAATATGTGAAATGCATATTTGGATTTTATTTGGATTTTCATTGTGTGACTAGTTCTGTGCGTAAAGTCGAGATCAGAACACATGTGCATGATGTAATTATTAGTATTCGCTTTATGTTGCAGGACTAGGGGGTCATGGACACGGGTGTAGAAACCGAATCTGAGCAGCAGCGAATGGAACGTGAGGCCAAGGAGAAGGCCGATGCAGATGCAAGAAATCAGGGAACATTACCACCACCACCACCACCGATGAGGCCGTTAATGGAGCAGAACTTTATGCAGTATATGCAAATGATGCAAGAAAACCAGAACAAGTTCATGGAAGAGTTGTTGGGACGAGCTGGAAATCAGAGAGCACCTGAAGGTGGAGGAGTGAGTCTTTCTGACTTCTAGAATGCAAGGCCGTTACCTTTTGCATCAGCTCCTGAACCAATGGATGCAAAAGATTGGCTAGTAGATACTGAAAGAAAGCTGAAGGCTGTAGGTTGTAATGATGAGGAAAAATTGAGGTATGCAACTCATCTTCTGACAGGACCTGCAACATCATGGTGGGAAAATCAGTTAGCCATGCAACAGTCAGGAAGAGAGTAAACTTGGGAAGAGTTCAAGCAAAGATTCCGGGAGTATCATGTTCTGAAGAGTGTTATGGAGTTGAAGCGGAGAGAATTTGAGGAGCTTCAGCAAGGATATACTAGTGTTATGAAGTATATTCGGGAGTTTAGCCAACTGTCTCGTTGTGCAGAAGAGGAAGTAAATACGGAAGAAAAGAGGAAGAAGCGTTTCCTGCGAGGGTTAAATCCATTTGTGAGGATGCAGTTGAGGTTGGCAAATAAACAAACATATCAGCAGTTACTGGATGCAGCTATCACTTTTGAAGATGACTACAAGAATGTCCAAGAGGATAGAAGGAAGAGAGCTAAGAAGGAAACTAAGAGGATACATGCAAGTAAACCCAAGCCCAATCTGGAATTCAAGCCAAGGAATATACCTTATAACAGCAACAACTCCAACCGGAGTGCAAACCCAACTGGAAGGAATATTATATGCCATAATTGCAAACTTCCAGGACACATGAGCAGAGATTGCCAGAAACCAGTGATAGTGTGCCATGCTTGTGGCCAAAGGGGTCACATAAGGCCAAATTGTCCAAGCAAACCCCAAGGTGGTTGGCCTGTTAAAGATGGAGGTCAAACTAGTGGAGGCAATGGGCAAACCAATAAAGGAGGAAATTTTGTCAAGAACAATAATGGCAAGAGGAACATACCTACATGGAAGTTGAATTGCGCAACCTTAGATGAGGTGGATAACTCAGAGCATGCAGTGATAGGTACGCTCAATATCCTTACCAATCCCGGCAAAGTTCGATTTGATACTGGTGCAACTACTTCATTCATTTCTGAAGAATTCTATGAAAAATTTGGGATTAGAAGGGCAACGTTAGAAAACCCTATGACCGTAGTGACGGCAGGAGGAAATGTAGTTGTATGCCACATTAAACAAGATCATGTTCTCTCGATCTGTGGTTGTACCTACTTTGTGGATCTTTATGTGATTCCTTTGAAGGGAATTGCAGTAGTGCTGGGTATGGATTGGATGACTGAACATGGAGCCCAGATTAATTGTGAGGATAAAACTGTCTCAATCAAAACTCCAAGTGGAGCAAGGATAGTTTATCAAGCAGACAAGCACAGTCATATCATGGTGGATATTCAGTTGAACTCAATGAAGGAGGTAAATTTGGAAGATATTCCTGTAGTAAATGAGTTTCCAGATGTTTTTCCAGTAGAACTACCAGGAATGCCACCAGATCGGGAGATAGAGTTCACTATTGATCTAATTCCGGGAACAACATCAATATCACAAGCACCATACAAGATGGGTCCAAAAGAATTAAAAGAACTCAAAGAGCAAATTGATGAGTTAGCCAGAAAGGGGTTTATTCAAGAAAGTGTATCCCCATGGGGAACACCGGTAATCTTTGTAGATAAAAGAGATGGAGGAAGAAGAATGTGTGGAGACTATAGAAATCTCAATAATGTTACCATCAAGAATAAGTATCCTTTACCTAGAATTCAAGATCTATTTGATAAAGTTAAAGGAGCTGGAGTATTTTCTAAGATCGATCTAAGATCCGGATACCATCAGATAAAAATCAAACCAGAAGATGTTCCAAAGACCGTATTTGTCTCAAGGTATGGACACCATGAGTATCTTGTAGTACCATTTGGTTTGACCAATGCACCAGCAATATTCATGAACCTGATGAACAAAATCTTCATGCCATATTTGGATAAGTTTGTCATAGTCTTTATTGACGATATTCTGATATATTCCAAAGATAAGGAAGAGCATGCTGATCATTTGAGAATAGCATTGCAGACCCTAAGAGAACATAAGCTTTATGCTAAGTTCAGTAAGTGTGAATTCTGGTTAGATGAGGTAGAATTCCTCGGACATGTGATCAGTAAAGATGGAATTGTTGTAAATCCATCCAAGGTTCAATCAGTATTAAAATGGACTGCACCAACCAATGTGAAACAAATTAGAGGTTTCTTGGGAATGGCTGGTTATTATCGGAGGTTCATTGAAGGTTTCTCCAAGATAGCTGGGCCAATGACCAAATTGTTAAGGAAGAATACACCATTCCTATGGGATGAGAAGCGTGAAGCCAGTTTTCAGGAGTTAAAGACCAGATTAACTACCGCTCCAATTTTAGCAGTTCCAGAAACAGGGAAAGATTTTACAGTATACTGTGATGCATCTAAAGAAGGCTTAGGTTGTGTGTTAATGCAAGATCAGAAAGTCATTGCTTATGGATCAAGACAATTGAAACCACATGAAATCAATTATACAACTCATGATCTGGAATTAGCAGTAGTAGTTTTTGCTCTGAAAGGATGGAGGCATTTTCTTTATGGAGCCAGATGTGAGTTATACACTGACCATAAAAGTCTCAAATATTTCTTCACTCAAAAGGAATTGAATATGAGACAGAAGCGTTGGTTAGAGATAATCAAATATTATGATTTAACAATCAACTATACCCCTGAAAAAGCAAATGTTGTAGCAGATGCTTTAAGCCGCAAAAGTGCAGATATTCAGCCAAGCAATAGGGAGCTACCAAAAGAGTTATGGATGGATTTGGAAAGGTTAGAGGTTCAATTTATAAGAACAGAGACTCTGGGAGGATTAGCTACTATACAAGTAGTTGCAGAATAGAATAGTGATCTTAAGCATGAAATTTTTAGGCATCAAGCAGAAGATCCTTTTATTGCTGAGGAAATTCGAAGGATATCTCAAGGTCAAACATCAGTTTTCGCTTAGGAGATTATGAGTCTTTATGGTTCCAAGATCGTCTTTGTGTTCCAGATGTGCCTGAGATTCGTGAAGTAATACTCCGAGAAGCACATGAAACACCATATTCCATATATCCAGGAAGTACTAAGATGTACATGGATCTGAAAGAATTATTCTAGTGGAATAACATGAAAAGAGACATTGCAAAATATGTGTCAGAATGCCATACTTCCCAAAGGGTGAAGGCTGAACATCAAAGTCCACCAGTACCATTGCAACCTTTGGAAATTCCTGAATGGAAATGGGAGGAAATTGGTATGGACTTCATCACAGGATTGCCCATGACACCTAAACGGAAGGATATGATATGATTGTTGATAGACTCACTAAAAGTGCACATTTTATTCCGGTAAATCAGAAGGATAATGCCGAGAAGTTAGTGGAACTTTACATCAAAGAAATAGTGAGTAAGCACGGAGTGCCCAAGAAGATCGTAACCGATAGGGGATCGGTGTTTACTTCAGCATTTTGGAAGCAATTACATGAAGCACCTGGTTCAAAGTTAGATTTTAGCACATCCTATCATCCAGAAACTGGGGGTCAAACGGAAAGAACCAATCAAATATTGGAAGACATGCTAAGGGCTTGTGCATTAGATTTTGGAGGTTCGTGGGAAGATCATTTACCATTGGCAGAATTTCCAGTACAATAACAACTATCAGAGTAGTCTGAAGGGAGCTCCATATCAAGTACTCTATGGAAGGAAATGTAGATCACCAATATGTTGGTATGAGCCTGGGAGTAGCAAAGAATTTGCACCCGATTATATCAAAGAAAGTCAAGATATCATTGATATAATCAAGGATAGATTGAAGATAGCCCAAAGTAGACAGAAAAGTTATGCTGATCTAAGTCGAAGATCATGGCATCCTGAAGTGGGAGACATGGTATATCTGAAAGTAAGCCCTGTGAAAGTAGTTAAAAGGTTCGGAGTTAAAGGAAAACTAAGTCCAAGATATATAGGAACATTCAAAGTACTGAGTCAGAACAGAACGATAGCTTATGCTTTAGAATTACCATCAAGATTAGCTCAAATTCATAACGTTTTCCATGTGTCATAACTCCAGAAATATCTTAAAGTTCCTGATGATGAAATTACACATCAAGAGATAGAGTTACAAGCAGACCTGACTTATGTTGAAAAGCCCTATAAAATTCTGGAAGAAAACTGGAAAAGGTTGAGGAATAGGGCAATTAAGTACTGCAAGGTACAGTGGGAACATCATACCGAGAGAGAAGCTACATGGGAGAAAGAAGATGATTTAAGAAAGGCCTATCCAGAATTGTTTAGGTACACTTCAGCAAACTTCGGGACGAAGTTTAATTTAAGGGGGGAAGTTTGTAACATCCCAGCATTTAGGAAGAAACGAAGGGTAGATTTAGGAAATTGTGCATTTGCATGCATTCATTTGCAAAAATGTGGGTAAATTTTTCGCCAAAGAAAAAAAACTTAAAGTGATCAAAGTTTCTTTCACTCTTTAAGTTTAGAAATAGCCTTGGAGAATGATCGTTATAAACTTTGACATGATCTTTATGAATTAGTGTGTTTTGGGGAAAGGAATTCGAATTCAAACTTGAGCTTTGGATTTATATTTTTAAAAGATTAGAATTATGCTTTAGTAATATTATTTAATCAAGAAATAATATTTAGTAACTGGAACTTTAAATAAAATAACACAATCAAGAAAATGAATATTTATTCTATATATTTATTCAATGAATAAGTTACAAAATGTAACTTATGAAGTTACTAAAGAATCTTTACAAAAGTGAAATTACAAAAAGAGGAAATTACATTTATTATTAAACTAATACATCTTTCTTACAAAAGAATAAAAGAAAGATTACAAAGGAACTATTATATCTAAAAGTAAACCTATTCTAATCTTGAATCTTCAAGTCTTGTACCTGCAAAACAAAGAACTAACAAAAGAAAACAAAATAAAGGTTAAGTTATTAATTTTACTCTTAGTAGAGAGCAGTGAGTTGCACTGCTCCATTTTACATCATTGAGTAAATTTGTTAGGGGCAAGTTTCACCAATATGAAAGAATTAAACCTTTCATAATAAGTAAGCCATAAATCAAATGATTCCAATCAGTAAGAGGGGCAAGTTTCACCAGGCAGATAAATGGTAACAAGATAAAAATGTAGAACATTTCCCTGAGCATGGATGTGCTGTCGACACCAAAATGCATGGATGTGCTGTCGACACAGCCACAACTGTTCCCACAAGTAAAACATCCAAACACATCCGTGGGCAAGCACAAGTGCACCATTCCATTGCTCATACCACACCAAGAACCAGCAGCCTAGCCACAGCAAAACCAGCACAACCAGCAAGCAAAACTCCAAACTTGATCAACCCAAGCACCACCAGATGGTGACATAAGGAGGGGGAAGAATCAGGTGGACAACAAGTCCAAGCCACAGGAGCTAGGAGGAGCAGGCTAGATCAAGGCCAAGCACCGGAAACCAGGGAAACAACAACAGCATCAGGAGGTGAAGGACAAGATCCAACCATCCACCCAACATCACAACAACTACTACTATCATCAGTTTGTGGTGAGTGTCATGAACCACCACATGATTTATTCATATTATCCACATAGGATCATGTGTTGTTTCATCAAACAACCTCTCAATGATCACCCTGGTGGGGTGAATCTATCCTAGAGATTTCAAATTTAAAAGAACAAAATTAAACTCTAGCAAAAACACCAAGTTCTTAGACCAACCTCATAGAATTGGTGATATCAAAGGCAACTTTTGCAATCTATTATTTGTTCTTACAAGATCAGGGCACATCTCCCAGAAGGAGTAGCACCTCAAATTTTATAAGTTACAAACAAAGCCATTCACTTAACCAACTAGGACCCTAGATCCTAGAGCCTTAGACCAACATCATAGGCTTGATTAAACAATAAACTTTTCAACTTATTAATCAACATCTATCAAGTTCCAGAAATAACCATAGGTGAAGCTAGCAACAAGATCTACTTGTGTACCATTCTAAGAAGGTTTCACAAGTACTGATATTACTAATAAAATCACCAAATAGTCCAATTCCTATAAATCAACGAGCAAATCATTTCCCTGAGACCAAACTCAGAGATCATACCATATATATCTGTTTATTTTCATATAATCATCAAACTCTATTGAATAAAGATTCAGGCTAAGGATAAACATGCAAGCCAACAAACATTAATTCAGTGAATCATCACCAACCAGGTTACTGTTAGTACCAGGGTATTGACAATAAATGAACATATCAAGCCATCAGGTTATCAATCAGAGGCAAAGCTAGGAACCACTAGCATCAGGTCCAATATTAGTCTCAGCACAACCACAACCACATCATATAATCCAAATATGACCACAAGCACTGAAGCGCAAAGAACCCAAATTCTCACTAAACATCATGACCATACTATAGCATCATCTTACAAGTACCAAAGATGAACCCTAGTAGCAATACACGCACATAATAAAGATTGGCCACTAGATACACACAGTGGAACTCGAAATAACCAGATACACTAGAGTCCACAGGAGCATCACTCACCAGAGGTCGTCGCTGACAAATTGCAGAGGAAGCAGAAGGGTCGATGTGCTCGCGGCGGCACGGGGAGCACCCAGAGGGCGCTGCAACCCGCACCTGACGAGGTTTATTCTCGTCAATGCCCATTGTAGCTTGGGTTTTGCAGAAGATGGGGGTGCTGGAGATCGCGGAACGGTTAACGGACAAGCAACCAAGGGAAACGAGATTTACCCAGGTTCAGGCCCTCGGAGGGAAAACCCTACTCCAGCTTGTCTGCTCTTGATTACGGCGGAACCGAGAGTTACAGGAGTGCGCAGATGCAATCTGGCGTGGAGGTGTGTATCCGATGAGGTGAGAGAGATTGGCTAGATCTATAGATCTGTCTATTGTATATGTGCCCTCCTCGTTGGACCCTCCTAGCCTTTATATATGGGGAGGCTAGGTCTCGGGTACCGATACGAGTAGGTTACAAGTTGTATTCAAACTCTAGTCTTGAGGTTTCCTTGTCTTGTGCGCTTGGGAGTCCGTCTCCATATGGGCTTCATAGCAGCCAAAAGATCATAGGCGTCATGGACCCTGGCAGATCATTGAGTGGGCCTTCCGTCGGGCTGGACCAGGTAGGCTAACATCGGGTACCCGTAGGGCATATCCATGTCAGTATCCCCCAAGTATTCAGTCGAATCGTAGATTCGAGTGGAGACTCTTTAAGTATTTCGAGTGCTTTCATCCGAACAAGTTTCGGGTGGAGACTCAGTTGTCGTGAGCGTTGCATTTGGATGTCGGAGTAGAAAGTTCGTTGGGTCGGCTGATTTTTTTGGTTGCTATAAAGGAGTCGACATTATGGACGTAGTCAATACAATGGACTATAGGGTGCGCGGCCAGCGCTCCCTATGGAAGTAGCCCCCAAGTGTCTGTTCGAGTTGTAGACTCGAGCAAAAACTTATAATCGTCAGTTGCATGATATGGTGATCCGGAAGTTCTTCGGTTGACCTTGAAGATGCCCTGAATGCCTTCACTTTTTTGAGTGCGCGACCAGCGCTCCCTATGGGAGTAGACCCCGAGTCCTCAGTCGAATCGTTGATTCGAGTGAGGAATCGAAGCGTGCCACTCGAAGATCTTCTATGTGCGCGACCAGCGCTGCAGTTTGGAGTAGCCCCCAAGTGTCTGGCAGAGTCGTAGACTCAGGCGGAGACTCGAGTCTTGTGAAGTTGTAGTCGACAATCTCGTAGGCGTACCGCTGACCCGGAAGTACATCGGGTGCGCGACCAGCGCTCCTGATAGGAGTAGCCCCCGAGTGTCTAGTCGAGTCGCAGACTCGAGTGGAGACTCATGCGAGGTGAAACCACTGACCCGAAAGTGCATCGAGTCAGCGTCTCACGCATAAGGAGCTAGGAGTCAATGATGCAATCGGAATCGACGTAGCGGAGTCATGCAACGTTTAGCTGGAAGGACTCGACGTTGCGGATGAAGTCGACGCCATTACTTCTGTCGGGTGCACGATCAACGTCGCGTCTTTGTAGCATCAAGAGATGCAACCATCTGAGGAGTGACTCTACTCGGATCTTGGGTGTATGGCGTAGCTAGCTGTTTTGTCGGCTCCTGTTGGAGGATCCAAAAGAATAGATTGACGCAGTCGACGTCCTTGTAAGCTACAGAAAACATAAAAAATTGTGAAGTACATGTATCTTGTAAAGAATATTTTCCTTTCGGTTTGTACAGTAAGATTCTGGTGCCGATCGAGTCGACATTTTTGCACTGTATGCTAGGCCTTTTCGTTAGCCTGATTACCCTTAGTCTCAGTACCTTGTCGAGGCACTCGGAGTTGAAGGATTCGACGATCAGGCAGAATCAACTACTCGGGCTGTCGCGTTCGAGGTGCTCGAGTGCGTGGAGACGATGGCACATTAGGTTACTCGAAGAGGGCGCAGCCCCGAGTGTTTCGAGTGTGTGGAGCCGATGGCACATTAGGTTACTCGAAGAGGGCACAACCCCCAAGTGTTTCGAGTGCAGGTTAACAAAGAATGAATTCTAAGTAGAGGGAAACTTAGCTTTACTAGTAGTTGTCGTGGACGAAGTTGATGCGGTAGAGAGTCATGTGGCAGACGTAATCGACGCAGTGGAGTTGGCGTGATGGCGAGTCGTCCAAGTCGAAGAAGACCCCCGGGCTGCCGGAGCCGAAGACCACGGAGGGTCGCCAAAGCAGAGGGAGCCCCCGAGCCCCCTAGCCGTTGGAGCCGAAGATCGAAGTAGATCTTCGGAACGGTGGGATCCTGCGAGTCATCGGAGCCAAAGATCATAACGGATCGCTGGAGTCAAAGATTCATGTCGTCCGTATGCTCCTTCCAAGCGGCGGTCTAATGCGCCCGTCTGATTCCGATTTGAAGCATGCAATTTTCGGTCTTGAGAATCTTCTGGTAGAGCCAGTCCGAATTAATTTGTTGAGGTCAATTGTGTTGATCCACCCTTTTCTTGGTCTACATGTACCACTTTTCAGGTCGTGTATGCAGAAACACCAATCAAAATCCACCAAAAAAATAGAACTTCTAGTCTCATCAATTCCTGTAAAACCAAATAGAATTAATCTGTCCGCTTCGTGTGCTTATGTGGATGCTTGATCAACTTGTAGAATTTAAAGTAGCGGTGCATCTTGCTAGCCTGCCATAACGCTGCCTTGAATTTCCCAATACCAGGTGATAGCCCAATCTAACTGAGAGTACATAGTGGATTTGACTGGCTTCCTGTTCCATGTCGGATCAAGAAAAAGGTGTCTGCCTCTCTGTCTTCTTATGATCCATGTCCCAACACGTTGAGAGGTGCGTCCAATGAATCTTGCTGGAAACTGAAATCTGACATCGATGAGAATTTTGCAGCAGGATGACGTGGGGCCGACACAAATCACGAATTTTGTAGACCATGGAAAGCGGCAGAGCCGATGGCAAGGACGGTGTTAAAGTCAGCTCCGTGTCCGTGCTGGTGAATACAAAAATCGGGACAGAGATTGATGACGAAGCTATGCGACTGCGTTGGCACAGATGAATCGACCAGATGCGATCTGGCTGTTGTTGATGATGAAGGAGACGAAGTGGATCCGATCTCCAAAGATAATCGAATCGTAGACTGCTGGTGATGGGACCGTCACGATCACACAATCAGCACCCCCGTTTCCCACAGACGGCGCTAATTGACGAGGTTTATTCTCGTCAATGCCCATTGTTATGAGCTTGGGTTTTGGAGAAGATGGGGGTGCTGGAGATCGCGGAACGGTTAACGGACAAGCAACCAGGGGACACGAGATTTACCGAGTTCAGCCCCGGAGGAAAACCCTACTCCTGCTTGTACGCTCTTGATTACGGCGGAACCGAGAGTTACAGTCTTTGAAAATGTCTGTCTGCATGCGTGGAGGTGTGTATGAGATGAGGTGAGGGATATTGGCTAGATCTGTAGATCTGTCTATTGTGTACGTGCCCTCCTTGTTGGACCCTCCTAGCCTTTATATATGGGGAGGCTAGGTCTCGGGTACCGATACGAGTAGGTTATAAGTTGTATTCAAACTCTAGTCTTGAGGTTTCCTTGTCTTGTGCGCTTGGGAGTCCGTGTCCATATGGGCTTCATAGCAGCCAAAACATCATAGGCATCATGGACCCTGGCAGATTGTTGAGTGGGCCTTCCGTCGGGCTGGACCAGGTAGGCTAATATCGGGTACCTGTAGGGCATATCCATGTCAGCACCAGCCACGAAGGTGGCCACAACAGCACACGAACACCGCACACCACCACGGGAGGGTCAGCAGCGGCAGTAGCAGCACCATCCCTAAACCCTAGGGTTTGGGAACAGGGCTAGCATAGCCATAGGAGAGCTCCAAAGTAAAATCAAGGTGGAGGAGATGCACAAGCGTAGCCGACAACCTCGCCCTGCACCACGGAAGTGGATAGGGAGGGCCACGGCGGCGAGCACCGCACGACGGAGGCACCAGCACCCCACGGGGTCGAGGAGGAGAGGAGATGAGGATGAGAGAGAGGAACCGAGGGAATGGGCTGGTAGGGCCATAACCTGAAAGGATCGTATGGGCACCTAGAGGGGGGATGAATAGGTGCTACTTCAAATTTTCTTATTTTTCAAATTAGGGTTTGACAATAAGGTAAATTCTCTAGATAATGCAACTAAGGTGAATTTACCTATATGAAAAACATGAACAAGTTAATGCACAACTAAGCAAGAGCAAGTAAGTAAAGTGCGGTAAAGGATAGAAGTAACCAAAGTGGTGGACGCGAATACACAAGGATTTGTTTCCCGTAGTTCCTTCCTTTTGAGGGGAAGTACATCTACATTTGTAGAGGGGGTGGTTTCAAACCACCAACGCCACGAGAGGCCTCCCTTGTTCTCCGATGAATCTCACCCCAACGGGATCGATCCACCTTCCACTATATCGGCAACCTTCAAGGTGGAAGCCGACACCTTTACAAGTTTGGGGCACACATCCACAACTGAATTGGAGGCTCCCAAATACAAGCAAGCTATCAAGACAATCAAAGACAAGCTTGTAAGAACCAAATCTAGAACTAGAGTTTCCAAGAAAACACTAGAGCAAAGGGGCCCTCAATGGAATGAGGGGGAAATGAAGATCTCTTTTGGTGAAGTAGTAGATCGAGGCCTCCTCCTTCGATTCCCCAAAGATCAAAGACTTTGGGTGGTGGATTGAGGATATCTTGTGGATTTGGTGGCTCCAATGGTGGTCTTGACTTTAATGCAAATGAGCAACTTGTCCCAAGGTAGGTGGAGGGGTATTTATACCCCTTGGAGAAATCTAGCCGTTCGAGCCTTTAATGCAGCGGTAGTACCGGAAGTTCAAGCGGTACTACCGGAAAACTCTGGTACTACCGGACCTGGTACCGGAAGTGCTGTCGTGGTATTGCCGACGAGTACGCCATGGAGGGGTCCTCACAGTGCGTCTTTAGAGACGTGGGGTAAGGCGGACGGTTGACGGGTACGAGGTAACACAGCTTACCCAGGTTCAGATCCCACGACGGTGGCGGAATCCTACTCCTGCTATAAATCACTATAATGGCAATACACCGAGTTACAGGGATAGGTTCGCTGTGCGAGGTGTGTGTAAAAATGATGCCCTAAAGGCTCCCATAGGTCCGACTTATATAGTCGTCAGATCCTAGGGTTACAGGGAAAAGTCCTAGCCGGACAGGTTACAGAGTCCTACACCATCTATCACTAGTCTTGTGTATCTTGCACTCCAAGGCTCCGGGTACGTTGGTGACTCTACCGTAGCCTTCCTTTATCCGGCATGGGCCTCCCTTCTGGATCCATCTAATGGGCCATAGGCCATATGCCATGCTACCGACTATGGGCCACCCGGGTTAGTCGGATAAGAGACATGCTATGAGGATACCCATATAGCATATCCCCAACAGTAGCCCCTGAGATCTTGCGCCGTCTTGCCGCTTCACATGAAATGCTCCGTCTGGATGGATGTCGGCAAATCATCAGGCAACATCTTGTAGTCCTACCAAAGAACCCTAAAGTTTTCTCTGTCTTCGATTTGTAAGTCGGAGAAATGTTGAATCTTCCATCGTACTCTTATGCTAGTCGGATTAAATCCGTCCATGCCGGAATCTTCGATGTGACGGCTCATCTACCATGTCAGTTATGAGGACGTAGGCTTAGGTCAGCGACGCCTCGTAACGCACACATGCAGAGAACGTAATCATAGCCGATTTTCCCGCGCGAGCAATACGAACCGTTGGCGGCAGTAGTTGGAGACATTCCGAAATTACCGTGCACGTTCTCGACCATGTCGTCTACGCGGCAACCGTCCGATTAGCTGCACGAATCTTGACGCAGAGTAAGATAAATAGTAACCGTGGGACACTTGCTACTTTTTCACCTCATTCTCTCGCGTCAGCTTCTTCTTCCTCTAGCCGCACGCCTCCTCGAGCTCTCCGCGAAAACCTCGAAGAAACCCTAGCCTCTCCTCGCACTAGTCGCTCTCTCCCATTCCTCCATGGCCAGCAGCAGTTCATCCCCGTCGATGGCGGCATCGAGCGAAGCCACGGCAAAGCCGGCGAGCTCCGTCATTGTGCCCCCAGAGGGCCTGGTCATCCCTGCGTCGACGGTCATCGAATCCACCGGCGGCGACCATAATCAGGCGGCGCTAGAGCCTCTGGAAGAGGAGCCAGATTCGCACAAAGGCGTCTGGCACGGCTTGGACATCACCGCCCGCGACATCCAGGAGATGGTCGCTGAAGGCTAACTCCCCGCGGCGGAGGGGCTCGCCTGGCGGGCGGTGCCGGCCGACGAGGTGACTCCTTCTCCCCAAGCCAGAGAGAAGGTGTACCTCAAGGTCCAATTGGTACGCGGTGTTTCTCTGCCCATCTCCCACTTCTTTCTATCCGTCTTGAATCACTTCAAGGTCCAACCCCATAACCTCTCCCCCAATAGCATCTTAGTGCTTAGCAACTTCGTGGCACTTTGTGAGGGTTACCTAGGGATTAGGCCTAGGTTAGACTTGTTTGTGTACTTCTTCACCGCCAAACGTGAAGCCGGACACAGTAGGGAGGAGCTTAGGAACTGCAGCACCATAAGCTTCAAGATCCGACCTGGCTGGCGGTTCCCCGACATCGTCGGCCACGAGTCGTGCAAAAACTGGCAGCGGACGTACTTCTACGGCCCCGACATTCCTTTGTCGGGCCGAGAAGTAACGTACCCGGACTTCGTGGATGGAGCCGCCGCTGAAGTTTCCACATGGAGATCCCATGCCTCCCTTCCCTCCGACCTCGACGCTTCTCGCGCAATAAGGCAGATCGAGTGGTTCGTAGAGACGGGTCTGACCGGCTTGGACCTAGCCATGTGCTGGTTCATCAGACGGATCCAACCTCTGCAGCACCGCACGAAGTTCATGCACGAGTACACCGGTGACCGAAGGGATACCCTCCGGATCTCCGATGACAACTTCTCGAGCGACTCCATGAAGTTCCGCCTTAAGGACATCGTCAAGGTGAAGGATAAGAAGCGCGGCTTCACCCTCACCTACGACATGTTCGTAGACGGCAAGTGCCCAAAGGTAGACATTTATTCTTCGTGTATGACATTGCTCCAGTTTTTCCGTCTTGCCAATACCATCTTGTCTAACACGATGACTTCTCACTTTAACAGCTTAGCGATCTAGATGAGGGCAACCTAGCCGCCCAAATCTACAATCCAAAGATGAAGGACGTCACGGTCGTGTCCGACGATGATGTCCCGTTGGCGCGTAAGCAGAAGAGATCCACCTCTGACGCTGCCGACGGAGGCAAGAAGAAGAAGACGGAGGGTGGAGCCTCCAAGAAGACTACCGCCTCCCTAGAGGCGGAAAAGAGAAAATCCACTGGGATGTTTGCCAAAGCGCCCCCCTAGTGTAAGCCTCTCATTCTCCGACATTGTCTATTTATCTGTCTTGCTCCTGTACTTATGCATTTTGCATGTTTCAAGAAGAAAGCCACAACCAGCCTCAAGAAGTCCTCCAAGACTCTTGGGACTTCTAGAAATATTAAAGAGATGCTGCATCGCGACTCCTCCCCCGCCATCGCCCCTGCCACTCCTGCCGTCAAGCCTTCCTCGGCTCCGACAAGCTCTCAAGTCCAGGAGGCACCAGGCCCTTCCGCCATGGAAGTGGATTCTGGCGCCTCTACCGAGCTCGCTGTTGTCGGCGAGCAGGCGACGCAGGAGAGCGCTGCTCTTCAAATGGCCGAAGCTCCGGCTAAGGATGCCATCGGTAGCGGCAAGGCGGTGGTGGAAGATGGTACCTCTGCCGAAGGCGGCGCCCCTACTACCCAGAAACCCTTCGAGTTCCCAAAGATAGTTTACCCGGTGCTTCTGCCGAGTAACACTACTATGGTTGCTGGAGGAGTGCCGTCATCTCCGACGTGCGGTCTCGAGGAGCTACTCCGACAAGCGGATATCTTGCAAGGAAATAGCATTTCCTTCGGCAAGCTGCTGGCCGAGAGTGCTACAAACCTCAAGATCATTGCACTTGTAAGTTTTTACTTTGCCTTCTATATTTTATATGAGTATCGTACTGTAGCCCCCGAGGATGTAGACGGAAAACCATAGGTTTTGCATCTATATGCTCTAAGAGTGACTAAGTTAGAAAAAACTCTCACTGTAGCCCTCCAAGCGTTTAGATGGAATGAAATATTCCGACTAGATGCTTTAAGAGTAGCACAAGTAGTGTTCATTATTTTAAATGTTGTATCCCCCAAGCCTCTAGTTGTAACTGAATTAGTTTCGACTAGATGCTTAAAGAAAAGCACAAGCATTTTATGAGTTAAAAACTTTATACTGTAGCCCCCAAGCCTCTAATTGAGAACTGAATTAGCTCCGACTAGATGCTTAAAGAAAAGCTAAGCATATTTGCTAAGTTAAAAATTCTCGGTGTAGCCCCCGAGTATCTAGGTGGAAAATCTCCGACTAGAAGCTCCAAGTAGACCAAACAACGATTTAACTTTGTATTTGCTTCTTCAGAACGAGAATGCTCGGAGGGGCATGGCCAACGACAAGTATCAGAAGATGCGCGCGGACCTTGAAGCTAAAAAGGGTAAAACCGCCATCTTGAAGGAACAGATCATCAAAAACAAGAGTCTGTTTTCTTATTATGTATTTCCGTCTTATTTTTGTGCCTACAATCTCCGAGTACTCACTATGTACTGTGTTTTCTCCGACTTGCAGAACATGTCGCCAAGGCCAAGGATATTGTCGAGCAGTCCAAGCATATCCAGCAGCTGGACAGCGAGAACAAGATCCTGAAGGAGGAGAGGAAGGAGATGCTGAAGATGCACGAGGACTCAATGAAAGCCTTGCAGGATTCCGCCTCCGCGGAGATCAATCGCTTGAAGGAGGAGCTTGCAATCCTAAAGGATCAGAAGCAAGCTGCCGATGAGCAAAATCTTCGCCATAGCGAGGCGTTTAAGCTCCTCCAACAAGAGAAGGAATCCTTGGCGGAGATCCTTTGGCAAGCCAAGGCTAGCATCTTCAGTAAGTTTCCTCTGCCTTGAGCTTCTGTAAGTCTGGATACTTAGGATTTATCGAACTCATATGCTCCTTGTCAGAATTTGCAGCTCCTATGGGTTTAACCCGCTCGCCTCCTTCGGACAAGGAATGCATGGTTCTTGCCGGCAATTTTATCAACACCGCGATTACCCAAGCCAAGGAGATTGCCAAGCCCCTCCAAATATATATCAAGGCATCGGACTCCATGACGAAGTACTCGGAGATCCTGCGCCGAGCCCCCGAGCGTGTCGCGAGCTGGAAAGCTTCTTGTGCGCGGGCTGGCAAAAGGATGGCGCTGTCAATGGTGAAGGCACACTATGAAGATGCCGACATCGACACGGTAACCTCAGGTATCCCCGACGTGGATGATGACGGCAAGGAGATCGATCACGAAGCCATCCTGTCATCACTCGCGGGGTATGATACCAGGGTTGCCGAGTTGTTGGATGTGGACGTCTTTGTGCCCAGAAACTTCATCGACAACGTTGACCAGGATTCCTCCGAGTCTCATCACAGTGCTGATGCCGAGGGTGTTTCTCCGGCTGGTGATGATGTGGCTTCCAAGTCCCCTGCGCCCAAAGAGTGAAAAACACTTTGTAATTCTTGTTTCACCTTTGATGTGTACATGGAAAAAACTTGGTGATGTAATCTTAAGGCGGAAAACAATGGTTGTTGTATCCTGCTACTTAAGAATTAATTCCCAGTATGTATATATTTTTTAAGCAAGTGCTGGTTTATCCATTACTTTGGTTTTTATGCTTGACTTTTCGTGAGTCGGAAGACTCGTTGTCGGAACCATGCGCTTAGGTGATGATGCCCAATGGCACCGTCAATAACCTGAGCACAAAATCGCCGACAATAAGTGCCAAAAGTCACTACTCTAGAATCCACATAAAAACAACAAAGAACGTGTAGACCAGAAAACTTAAGCTAACGCCCGTAGGCGGAATTTTCACAAGTGCAATCGCAAGACTTGTGCATAAAAGTTTTACATGATCCAAAAATGAACACTAAAGGAGGTAAAAGACTCAGCAATATGAGTGAACCAAAGAGCTTTATTTCATTGATCATATAAGAGGTACACAATTAGATAAAAAATGCTAAGTGTAGAAGGGACGTAGCTGTGCTATGTTCCATGGCCGATCAAGTTCCGGGTAGTCATCATCCGGGTCACGTCTCTTACGCTTATGATCCTTGTTGGGTCTATCCTTGAGTTCACGATTATCGACAAGGTAGTAGGACCCATTGAGCAGCGCCTTGCTTATGATGAACGGTCCTTCCCATGGTGGGGATTTGTGTGACTTCTTCTTCTTAAGTCGGAGCACCAAATCCCCCTCTTTAAACGAGCGATGCCGTACGCGGCGACTATGGTAGCTGTGTAGCTTTTGCTGGTAGATGGCGGATCTTTGGCATGCCAAAACGCGCTCCTCCTCGAGAAGTTCCACATCTAGGCGTCTGGATTCTTCAGCGTCATCTTCGTCGTAGGCGGCAACTCTTGGTGCATCGTGGAGGATGTCGGAAGGGAGGATGGCTTCTGCTCCATATACCATGAAGTAAGGGGTGTAGCCAGTGGATCTGTTAGGTGTAGTTCGTAAACTCGACAGCACAGATGGCAATTCTTCCGCCCAGGCTCCAGCTTCTCTATGTAGCGGTGCCTCAAGACGTGGCTTGATTCCCTACAGAATTAATCCATTGGCTCGCTCAACCTGACCATTGGATTGTGGGTGAGCCACGGATGCAAGGTCAAGTCGGATGCCTTTGTCCCAGCAATAGGCCTCCACTTCTCCGAGTGATAAGTTACTTCCATTGTCGGTGATGATGCTATGTGGGGGACCAAATCTCACCACTAGATCCCGGACAAACCTAAGGGCAGTTGCCCCATCAAGCTTTCTAATGGGTTTAGCTTCTATCCATTTGGTGAATTTGTCAATTGCTACGAGCAGATGCGTAAATCCACATGGTGCCGTCTGTAACAGCCCCACCATGTCTAGCCCCCAGACTGCAAACGGCCAAGTTATTGGTATTGTTCGCAATTCTTCAGCAGGAACATGTGGTTGTCGGGCGTAATACTGGCATCATGTGCATGTCTCAACCGGCTTGTCGGCGTCCGCCTTCGCGGTCAGCCAGTAGAATCCTTGCCGGAAGGCTTTCGCGACCAAAGATCGAGGAGCGATGTGATGCCCGCAATCTCCGAGATGGATTTTGCGTAGGATTTCCATACCTTCTAGCTGGGAAACGCACTTTAGGTATACACCAGTAGTGCTCCTCTTGTAGAGTTGCCCATTTATTATGGTATAACCCTTTGCTCGTCGTACTATTTGCCGTCTTTTGACTTTGTCGTCGGGCAAAGTTCCGTGTTCGAGATACTCCATGAACGGTGTTTTCCAAGCCGGAGGGATCTTTGTCACCATGTTGACGAAAGAGTCAGCTCTATCCGGGTTGTCGATGTCGGCGCCCTTTACGGATGGTGTGCATAGATGCTCTAGGAAAACTCCTGGCGGAATTCGCTTTCGGCCTGATCCCATTTTAGACAACAGATCAGCCGCCTCGTTTTGCTCCCTAGGCACGTACTTGACTTCGTAGCCCAAGAAGCTCTTGGCTATCTCGTTCACTTCGTATCGATATGCCGCCATCATAGGGTTCCACGCATTCTAGGTGCCAGCCACCTGCTGGGCAACCAAGTCGGAATCTCCACAGCAAACTATGCGCTTGATGCCAATATCCTTGGATACACGTAGTCCATGAATGAGTGCTTCATACTCCACCATGTTGTTTGTAGCCTCGAAGTGGATCTGCAGAACGTAGTGTAGCTTGTCTCCTTTTGGTGACTTTAGCAATACACCAGCCCCCAAGCCGTTGAGCAACTTTGACCCGTCAAAGTGCATCACCCAGTCTCTGGTTCTGGCAATGGAGTAGAATCTGGTATCTCCATCCAATCTGCAATAAAATCCGCCAAGGCTTGTGACTTGATAGCGTCGTGTCTCTTGTAGGTGATCTCGAAGGCGGCAAGTTCAATGCCCCACTTTGCGACCCTTCCTGTAGCGTCGCTGTTATTGATAATGTCGGACAGTGGAGTCTTGCTCGCCATTGTGATTGGGTGCTCCTAAAAGTAATGCCTCAGCTTCCGTGAAGCAAGGAATACTCCATAAGCTATCTTTTGGTAGTGCGGGTAACGCTGCTTAGACTCCGTCAAGACCTCGCTTACATAGTAAACTGGTCGTTGTACTCCGTACTCATATCCTGGTTCCTTCCGCTCTACGACGACGACGATGCTGATAACCCGGTTGGTTGCCGCCATGTAAATTAAGAGGGGCTCACCAGGCTCGGGTGCTGCAAGGATGGGCGCTGAGGAAAGAATCTCCTTGAGCTGCTTCAATGCTGCATCTGCTTCGTCCGTCCACGTGAATTTGTCCGCCTTCTTCAGCAACTTGTACAGTGGCAAAGCCTTCTCTCCAAGTCGGCTGACAAACCGACTAACTGCTGCAACACAACCTGTTAGAATGTCTTTTAGGCATGTCGGACGGTTTATGTTTAAGATGTCCTTGATTTTCTCCGGGTTGACCTCGATTCCGCGCTGGGAAACGATGAAGCCCAACAATTTGCCGGCTGGAACCCCGAAGACACACTTCCTAGGGTTGAGTATCATGTTGTATTTACGGAGATTATGAAAGGTTTCTTTCAAGCCGGAGATTAAGTCGTTTGATTTTTTAGACATCACCACGATATCGTCCACATAGGTGTGAACGTTCCGACCAATTTGGTCGTGAAGGCAACGTTGCATTGTCCGCTGGTAGGTAGCGCCTGCGTTTTTTAGCCCAAAGGGCATCGTGACATAGCAAAACGTGTCGTATGGGGTAGTGAACGAAGTGGCCAATTGGTCCGACTTGCTCATCTTGATCTGGTGGTATCCTGAGTATGCATCAAGAAAACACAAAAGTTCCGAGCCAGCCGTCGAGTCATTGACTTGGTCAATGCGAGGCAAAGCAAACGGATCTTTGGGGCATGCTTTGTTCAAGCCGGTGTAATCAACGCACATTCTTAATTCATTGGTTCCCTTTTTGGGGACAAGTATAGGATTGGCCACACATCGGGTGTGAAGGACTTCTCGGATAAACCCAGCCTTAAGTAACCTAGCTATCTCTTTGCCAATGGCGCGTCTCTTCTCATCTCCGAAGCGTCATAGAGGTTGTTTCACTGCTTTACATTTTGGATCTATGTTTAAGCTGTGCTCGGCAAGTTCCCTAGGTACACCTTTCATGTCGGTAGGTTGCCAGGCAAAGATGTCCCTATTCTCACGAAGGAACTCGACGAGCGCGCTTTCCTATTTGGGATCCAGGTTCGTCCCAATGGCGATGGTCTTGGAGGCATCACCTACCACAAGTTCCACCGGCTTGGTCTCGATGGCGGCCTTGAACGCAGGAGCGGAGTCGGAGATCTGCTTCTTCGATGCGGGCATCTCTGAGTCATCGAGCTTGCTATGGATCTCCTTGAATTCTTCGCTGTAGAGGACAGCTTCTGCGACGGCTGCTTCGTTGATCTTGCAGTCCCTTGCCTTGGTAAAGCTTCCGGATACGGTGATGACACCGTTTGGTCCGGGTATCTTGAGTTTGTTGTAGACGAAGCATGGCTTGGCCATGAACGTGTGGAATATGTCGCGGCCGAATATGACGTGGTACACGCTCTTGAAGGGGACTACCTCAAAGGTTATGCGCTCTTGGCGGTAATTATTAACGTCGCCAAAGGCTACCTGAAGTGTGATGCACCCAAGGGACCGAGCCTCCCGACCAGGAACTACGCCATGGAAAACGGTGTTGGTCCGTCTTAGGTTTGCCTCCGTCAAGTTCATCTTCTGCAGTGTATCCAGGTACATGATGTTTATGCTGCTTCCACTATCCACCATGCACTTGGTGAACTCCACGCCGTCAATCAATGGGTTGATGACCATCTCGTACTGGTTCTCCATGGGTACAAGGTCTGGGTGGTCCGTCATGTCCCAAGTTATTGGAACCTCCGACCAGCGCAGGTACTGAGGAACTGGGGGAAGAGTGGACATCAGGATCCTTCGAGAAGTCTTCTGTTGTCGGACGGTGGGGGTGCCAAGGAAAGTGTGGTAGACTGGGGCCTTCTTTGCGAAGGGGTTCTTGCCCTTGTCGTCGCTCTTGGCGGCGTGTTTGGGGTCAACGTCTTCGTCCATGTCACTTGAATCCTTGGACTCCTCCTCCTTCTTCTTCCCCTTGCCCTTGCCTCGCGGTTTGTTCTTCCAACTTTGCTTGTAGCCGGACTCCGGGTCTTCCTTGAGGTTGTTGACAAACTTGCAGTGTCGATTGGTATGGGTGGCCTTGCCATTGGCGTCGAGGTGTACGAGGCACGACATATCGCGGTACTCTTCGTAGGTTTGGGGAACACAGAGTGGCGCCGAGTTGGTTTCACTTCCTCGTTGCTGCTCGCGGCCTGCTCCCCTTCCTCGGCCATGTTGTCCTCCTTCTCCTCGTCCTGCAAAAGTTATAGTGACCATGTCGGTAGATTGCTTTTCTTCTGGAGCGGTTTCCCGCTTTGTACTGTTGTTCCTCCGAGCTTGAGTTGGAACGGCCATTGCTGGAAAAGAGCCACGAGCATCATCGTTGGCAGCTGCGAACTCACTAGCTAACTGAATCATCTGATTCAAGTCAAGCTGATGATTGTCCTGCAAGCGCTTCAGCTTATGTCGGAGCAACGTGCCCCTTTCCAACCCATCGATGAAGGCGGCCATGGCGGTCTGAGCATGCACTCCTGTGCAGGAATTCTTCATATCCAGCCAATGGGAGAGGTAGGGGCGAGATGTCTCGTCTTTTTCTTGCATGCACCGCTGTAGATCGCCCACAGTGCAGGGACGCTTGTATGTACCCTCAAAGTTTTTGGTGAATGCTTCTTGCATATCCAGCTAGTTGTAGATAGATTTCTTCGGCAAGTCATCGATCCATTGACGGGCTGTGCCCGCCAACATTAACGGGAGGTACTTGACGGCGACGTTGGGGTTTCCTCCGGCAATCTCCACCGCATTGCCGTAGTCCTGCAACCATGTGGCAGGTTTGGCTGTGCCGTCATAGGGCTTGATGGTCTTGTCGATCCGGAAACCTTTGGGGTAAGTTGCGGACCGTATTGCAGGTCCAAAGCAACGTGGTCCTAGGTATGGTCCTTCCCGAGCCTCGTGGATCTTATCGATCCGTGAACGTGTGTCGTACGGCTCCGGGTTCTTCTTCTTGTTGTCGACAGGGGATGGGCTGCATGAACAACGTGGGCCTCTTCCGCCATGGTGACTGCTTGGCGGCGACGGAGGCGGAGGTGGCGGTGGGTTAGCCTTCTTGCTGTTACCCTCCTGCGATGCCTCACGCCTGTCGCGGTTGCTTGTCGGACGCGGAGGATCGTGGTGTGACCTGCTCTTGTGTCCTTGGTGGCGCTCTTCATCATGACGGGTCTGTGCCGCATTGTCGCAGATGACGATGCCGCACTGCTTTGGAGGGGGCATATCCATACGATGGTGAGCCTTGTAGTCTTCCTAACGTCGGGGGGATTAGGGCGGTGGAGATGGGCGACGAGGTCGGGCTTTTTCTCCGTGGTCGGAGGATATGGGGATAGCGTCCTTCCTGTTACGCGGATCCCTCCGTCTTTGTTCCGATGAACCCGTCTGTGATCCGACATCCTGGGGAGATCTATCCCTTGGCGGTTTGTACTGGCTAGATCAGCAGAGCGCTGGGTCAGACTCGATCCTCTGAGAGGTGGCCTTTTCCTGCTGCTTTACAGCCTTGGCCACTAGGTCATAGACCTGCTCCACTGCTTCAGGCGATCTATCCTGCTCCAGAAGTGTCTTGGCAACGGCGAGGTTAAGGAGTGGGGTGGGCATCACCTGCTTGCCTTCACTATCAATGTATGGCTTGGTCTGTGCTGGCTTCGAGGGAGCCCATCCTACGTTGCGCCGTACACCAGGATCGTTGATGACGCGAGCTGGAGCTTTCTTGGCCTTTTGCTGCTATAGCAGGGTCTTGTACTCGGCCTCCATTACTCTAGCTTTCTCTATGGACTTCTGCGCGTTGACCAGGTCTCGATCTAGTATAGCGCCTTGCTCCGCGATGGCTTGCGCCTCCTCCAGCAGCTGCTGACGCTTCTCGTCAAGCTGAGTCACATTCCGAATATGAGCAATGGTTAGTGGCTCGACGAGGAGATTGCCGTACATCACTCTATCAGCTGGAGTGACATGGGCTGCTGCCGATGTGTATGCTGGAGGCGGCAAGTTTGCGGTGTTGTTGTTGCTCGGGCCAGTGCCGAGTTCCTGCGGCTGCTGCGCTGGGTTAGGCGGAGGAGGCATGACCGTTGCGCGATCATCGTTGGCAGCAATAAGTGGCCCTTTCCCCTTTTCCAGCGCTATAGGCGGAGCTTGCCCGAGCTAATCTTCATCCATCGCTGTCCCAATGGTGATGAACACTCCTCGGGACATGACGGTGTTGTTAGCTTGCTCGTCGCGCGAGTACTCCTCCTCCATGTCCTGCATAGCAGAGTCTAGCTCTTCTGGACTGAAATCTATCTCCTCGGAATCTGCACTGAAGTCAGCATAAAGTGCGTTAATGACAGAGTCGGAGGGTGCCAGGACTTCCTCGATGACGGGCGGTGGAGGTGGAACGGCCTCGACGATGACTGGAGGTGGTGGTGCTGCTACGACGATGGCGGCCGGAGGCGATGGTGGTGGCTGAATCAGAGGGGCTCCGTCAATGAGCGCAAGCGCTGTCTGAGCTGCCGCTTCGGCCTCCGCATAGTTGTTGACGGTGTTCACCATGCCTTCGAAGGTAAGGCATCCTGACGCCTGCTTCTGCCTTAGAGAATGTTGGAGAAGCGTGCCATGGTCTAGTCCTTCCACAAAGTGATAGATGGCATCATCATTGGGGTAGTTGGCCAGGTCGGTGATCACGAGCCACTGGCGAGGTAGTCGCGGGGGTTTTCGCCCTCTCTCTGAACGCAGCGCGCCATATAGAAGATGGTAACCACGCCGACAAACTTGGATCTCTGCTGTCCAGACGCGCGGACCAAGCCGGCGGATTTGCAGTGATATTCCACCTTTATATCCTGCATAGGGGCGGTTTGGGTGGGTCTTGAATTTTTCCGATATTTGCCGGCAAACTCCGAGGAGAAGTCCGACATCAATCCTTCCGCGAACGTATACTACCCATAGGCGGTCCGTGCGGGTCTTAATGCTTTCCGATCTTTGCCGGCAAACTCCGAAGAGAGATCCGACATTGATCCTTCCGCGAACGTATCCTGCCCATAGGCGGTCCGTGCGGGTCTTGATGCTCCTCCGACTCCCAAGGAACTAGTGCCCGAGTCGGTTTCGCCGATGAATAGATGGATGTCTCCGATAGAAACGATCGAACACCACGTAGGGTTCGTCTTCGCCGGGATCCAGAACTCGTCAGGGGGGACGATTGGAACGTTGCCGGAGAAGAGAACACGACCGATGGCTATGGTTTCGCCGATTCCCGCCAAGATCTTGGTCCTCGCCCGCTGAAGAGCCTGAAGCGCCTCTTGCCCCACGCTGGGCGCCAACTGTCGTGGTATTGCCGACGAGTACGCCATGGAGGGGTCCTCACAGTGCGTGTTTAGAGACGTGGGGTCAAGCGGACGGTTGACGGGTACGAGGTAACACAGCTTACCCAGGTTCAGATCCCACGATGGTGGCGGAATCCTACTCCTGCTATAAATCACTATAATGGCAATATGCCAAGTTACAGGGATAGGTTCGCTGTGCGAGGTGTGTGTAAAAACGATGCCCTAAAGGCTCCCATAGGTCCGACTTATATAGTCGTCAGATCCTAGGGTTACAGAGAAAAGTCCTAGCCGGACAGGTTACAGAGTCCTACACCATCTATCACTAGTCTTGTGTATCTTGCACTCCAAGGCTCCGGGTACGTTGGTGACTCCACCGTAGCCTTCCTTTATCCGGCATGGGCCTCCCTTCTGGATCCATCTAACTGGGCCACCCAGCAGGCCATATGCCATACCACCGACTATGGGCCACCCGGGTTAGTCGGATAAGAGACATGCTATGAGGATACCCATATAGCATATCCCCAACAAGAGCAAACTTCAAAATTCATATTCCCTAGCCACAGCGGTACCAATATGTGGTGCTACCGTAAAGCGGTAGTACTGCTTCTGAGAACCGGTACTACCGGACGTAAGCGGTAGTGCCACATATTGATATCGCAAGGGGCAATGGCATATGCAACTTAGTCAAAAACTCTCTGTCACGCCAGGTACCAAAATGCGGTACTACCACATTTTGGTACCTAGGCAGCCAGTGGCTTTTGTCAACTTGTAAAAAGCTACTGCCACGCTAGGTACTAAAATGCAGTACTACCGCATTTTAGTACCGGGGCGGGCAGTGAATTTTTATAAGTTGGAAAAAGCCTCTGCCACGCTAGGTACTGAAATGCGGTACTACCGCATTTTTGTAATGAAGCGGCGTAACTTTGACAAGTGGTCAAAGCTTACATTAGGTACTAAAATGCGGTACTACCGCTTTTTAGTACCTAGACCGACAGAGGCTTTTTGACAACTAGTCAAAACCTACTTCCGCGTCTGGTAGCAAAAAGCGGTACTACCGCTTTTTGGTACCGCACCAGGCAGAAAGTTTTGGACAGTTTGTTCAACCATGCTGTCCCACTCCAAAACCTTTTGAATACAACCTGTGATACACTTGGCAAATAATTAGTCTGATATGTGTGTTGTTATAAAGCACCAAAATCACTAGGTATAGGAAATGCTCTTTCAATCTCCCCCTTTTTGGTGTTTGATGACAACACACATTTTGGAAGGTAATATAATGATGACAAGATAGAGATGGGGATCCCCCTAGATATGTAGAATCAAGCCCCATTCTATTTAACAAGCTACACGGGAGTAGAAGTCGCACTTAGAGCACATACCTTTGCTTAATAACATGTGATGATCAATATTGATTATGAATAGAGAATGTCATCACACACACCACATAAGATGGATCCAAATGAGAATAGCCATACTACACACAAGATGGATCCATACGATAACCACATAGTCTCACCATACATAGCACAAATAGTTAGTTCACAAGGTTCACATATAATAAGAGGCAAGCAAATAAAGTTCACAAGCGAATAAAAATCAATGGCAAGAACGAGCTTGTGAATTTTCCCAAGCAACAAATCCCGCATACCTAATGTGCAACTTCTCCCCCTTTGGCATCAAGACGCCAAAAAGGGACAAGAGCAACACTAACGTCCCAGAGATCACTTGTCATCATCATCATCCCATGCATCCTCATGAGTCGGCGGGGCACGGAAGGAGGAGGTGGCATCATCATCATCCCAGTGGCTGTGCTTGGAGATCCATTGGTATTCTGGGGTAATGTTGTCCTCGGAGCCCTTGGAGACGATCAAACCTTGAGCCTCCATCATTTCCTTCTGACGAGCACATGACTTCTTGGCATAGGCATGGGCCTCGTACATGCGTTTCTGATTGTCCACTTGGAAGCAGAATACCTTCTTGAGTTTGGCCTCGATCCTCTTGGGCCAAGATGGTTGAGCAGGCTTGCATCGTGAGACCAAAACGTCAGCATCCTTATGGGCATCATAGTCATCACTGGATCCCTCCTCAACAGGGTTCCCATCCTCATCAACAATATGACCATCCGCATTGCATGGTTGGAGATGGGTCTTGATCAACAGATGGTTGTGGCGGTGAGTGACAAGGAGAAGAGCGAAGGCATGTCACGGGCAATCACGGGGCACTTGCTAATAATGAGACCATGATATACAGAGCAAAAGGAGGCACCCTCCTTTGGTAGGTAGCACATACCATCTCATTCCAAATAACATCCATTATATCCATAGGTTGGCCAGAGTCACGGTGGTGAAAGGTGGCGATCATGATATCCACCATGAAGGCATGTATCTCATCAACATTCCCAGCTCGGGGGGCGACAGTCTCACGGAAAATGCGATGCAAGATGTCATATCTAGGAAGAAGCCCTTTGATCTTTCCAGGAATACCGTGCCCCGGATGTACAGTGATGCAAGAACATCCTTCTTCATGGGGCGATCATTATTGTGGCACCGAAAGCCAACGGGAGTGTCCTTGACATGGACTTCGTACCCGAGAATAGCCGCAAACTCAGCCAAAGTTGCTTGCTTGACAACACCCTCGGTCATCCAGGTGAGTGTCCAAGTCCGATTCTTGGCAAAGTTAATGGTTGCATAAAACTGAGTAATGAGCATTGGGTCATAGTTGCACCAACATAATGGGAAGCAAGCCAATGTTGGTGCAGATCTCAAGGGCTTCACCAAAGTATTGCAGGTTCTTCTTCACATGATTCATCTCGATCCACTTTTGAGGGACCACAAGCTTGTCGTCCTTCATGAGTATCTCATGAAATACACGCTCCTGGAAATCCGTATAGAAGATGCTACCTTGCCGAGTATGAGAGCGAGCAGCCACATATGGATTGATAGTCCTCAGTTCATGAAAGTCGACCTCAGACAAGTCAGATAGCAGCTTTGGCCCAGATGGCCTTGAACTATGGCTCTTGCGAGGACCGGAGGGAGGAGGAGGTGGAGGAGCCTTACCATGACTAGCACTGTGCTTGACTCCCCCACCCCGACGACCACGAGTTGTTTGGAGTTTCAGACGGGTGCTAGGTTGAGGCATGATCTCTTCTTTTCACTCAGTCTCAGACGCAGGATCTGACTCTGACTCATAGTCCTCAATCTCATGGTGAGCTTTGGAGCGTTTGCGTGAACCCCGGGGACCCCATGCACCTGTGAAAGAACGAGGGAGATAGCATAGGGGTAAGGGCACAAGAACCCGAGACAAACAGATGATGGAACTCTTGGTTTAGAAAAAATGTTGTTTGTACAGGGCGGTAGTACCGGATCTTCACATGCGGTAGTACCGCACAACGGTAGTACCGGAAAAAGATTCCCGGTACTATCGGCCGGCGACCACACTGTAGATCTGAAACATCGATCCATGTACGAGCAGTAAAATTGATATAAAACATGTATTCCATCGGTCTAAGAGGTGGATATGGTAGAAATCACACGATACAACCTCAAGAACACGTGTTTTGGCCAAGAATCAAAGTTACCCTAGATTCAATGGAGAAAACTAGTGAGAAGAAGAGGAGGCGGTAGTACCGGTGTCCATGGAGGTGGAGAATGAGGAGGAGCCCGCGAGAAGACCGGATCCGGTGTGGATCCGGGAAAAGGAGAAGGGGGCGGGGCTCCGGCGGCTTTCTTCTGCTCCGGCAGCGGCGGTGGTGAGGAGTGGAGACGGGGAATAATGAGGCACTGAGAGGTGCCTCTACCCGCGTCTCAAATCTTAACCGATACGCAGCATGGTAGTACCGGATTTACGAGCGGTAGTACCGCAAGGCGGTAGTACCGTAGAAAACTACCGGTAGTACCACACCTGGGAAGTTTCTAGATAAGGTCCTGGAAACTGATCCAGAAGCGGTAGTATCATTAGCCCTTTGCGATAGTACCGTTTGGCGGTAGTACCGCTAGTCAAGGCGGTAGTACCATAGGCCCCAGAACAGAGAGCCAGGATGTATAAAGTGGAAGATTCTTGTGCAGAGTAGATGAGTTTTGTCGAGGGATAAGAATGGCTTGGGTTGAGAGAGTCACACTGATATGGGACAATGTACTCTAAAAATACTAAAAACATATGAGGAGCCAAATGAGAGTGCACGACCATACGAACAAAACCAACTAGAAGATGACAAATTCGAGTAAGCACAAACCTCTCAAATGAGAGGGGGCGGTGGCCTAAGCCACCATATATGAGTATACTCGGCTTGGCACCACGAAGATATATCTTGGGTCCATTACCGACACTCATCATTTAAGCTCACATATCACAAAATGATATTAAGAGGAATGATGTTTATTGCTTTGGGCATAATGGGGGGAGGGATAGTCCAATCAATTAGAACCGCACTCCCCCTATATCCATGCCTACACCTAAACCAAATATGGATCAAATCATAGGTGAGAGTGCAAGATAATCAAGTCAAGCTCCTTGAATCTACGATATTTAGTTCATTCCTCAAATAGCAAAACCTTGCTTCATCAAGAGGCTTCATGAAGATATCGGAAAGTTGATCTTTGGTTCACACATATGATAGATCAATATCACCTCGAGCAACATGATCTCTAATGAAGTGATGGCGAATCTCAGTATGCTTTGTCCTTGTGTGATCCACCGGGTTGTAGGCAATCTTGATGGCACTTTCATTCTCACATAGAAGAGGCACTTTGTCACAATGGACACCGTATTCCTTTAAAGTTTGCCTCATCCATAGCAATTGGGTGCAAGCACTAGCAGCCGCCACATACTCGGCTTCGGCGGTGGAGAGAGATATACAATTTTGCTTCTCAGAAGACCAACAGACCAAGGACCTACCAAGGAATTGGCAAGCCCCGGATGTGGATTTTCTATCATCCTTATCACCCGCCCAATCCGAGTCCGTGTATCCACAAAGAGCATACGTTGAGCCTCGAGGATACCAAAGACCATAAAACGGGGTATGCACTAAATATCGAAAGATTATCTTGACCGCCATTAAATGGCTTTCTTTAGGAGCCGCTTGATATCTTGCACACACACCTACACTTAACACAATATCGGGTCTAGATGCACAAAGGTAAAGCAAAGAACCAATCATAGACCGGTATACCTTTTGATCCACATCTTTACCGTTTGGATTTTGTTCTAGATGAGTCTTTGTAGCCATGGGAGTAGGGGCTCCATTTAGATCTTGCATCTTGAATCTCTTGAGAATATCTTGAGTATACTTGGCTTGATTGAAGAATGTACCTCCTCTAACTTTCTTGATCTCAAAGACAAGAAACACTTTCAACTCCCCCATCAAAGACATCCGAAACCTACTAGTCATTAGCTTTGAGAATTCATCATTGAAAGCTTTGTTAGATGAACCAAAGATAATATCATCAACATATATTTGGCATACAAAAATCTCCCCATTGACTCTCTTAGTAAAAAGAGTGGGATCAATTTTCCCAACCTCAAATCCACGGTTAAACAATAACTCTCTAAGGTGCTCATACCACGTGCGTGGGGCTTGCTTGAGCCCATAGAGCGCTTTATCAAGTTTGTAGACATGGTTTGGGAAGTTGGGGTCCTCAAATCCTGGGGGTTGCTTAACATATACCAATTCATTTAATGGACCATAAAGAAATGCACTCTCTAGATCCATTTGTTGTAACTTGAAGTTATGATGTGCCACATAAGCAAGAAGGATACGGATGGACTCAAGGAGAGCCACGGGTGCATAAGTCTCTCCATAGTCAATGCCTTCAATTTGAGAAAACCCTTGTGCAACCAATCTGGCCTTGTTCCTTACTATAATTCCATGCTCATCTTGCTTGTTCTTGAATATCCACTTTGTTCCAATAACATTACAGCAATCCTTTGGCTTCTCAACTAACTTCCATACTTTGTTTCTCTCAAAGTTGTTGAGATCTTTGTGCATAGCTTCTAACCAATCCGATCTTCAAGATCTTCCCACACTTTCTTAGGTTCAATCATGGAGATGTGTGCTTGATGTTCACTGAACCTCTTCAATTGTGCTCTTGTGGAAATGCCTTTCCTTAGGTCACCAACAAAAGCCAAAGGATTGTAGTGGCTTCCCCCGAAAAGTCCACCACATACAAGTCATGTTCGACGTACCCAACGAAAGCGACCTTGAGAGACTTGCTCCATAAGAGGACCACAATATCAACATCAATAAAGACGGCAAAGCCCATCTTACCAAGAGCACGGACTGAAAGTAAATTGTATCCAAGGGTTTCAACAAGCATGACGTTCACGAGTGTAATGTCGTGAGGAACCACAACCTTGCCAAAACCCATTACCTTAGACTTTGACTTGTCGGCATATGTTACTGAGATTTGATCATCATTTGGCTTTAAGTCCTTGACAATAGATGAGCTTCCGGTCATATGACTTGTGCACCCACTATCAAGCACCCACTTTGACCCTCCGGAAGCATATGTCTACAAAATATCAAGCTAATTTTTAGGTACCCATTTTTCAATGGGTCCTCTTTTGTTAGTAACAAGGATCTTGGGAACCCAAATAAACCAAGAAATATAGCCATCATATGGCCCAACATATTCTGCATACACATCACCATAAAAATCTCGCATTAGAACATAGTGAGGGTTAGAACTTCCCGCAAAGTCATCATGAGACATAGTTTTACCGCTTGTGGTCTTACAATCCACAATGGCCTTGTTGGTCTCTTGTGCGGGCTTGGCCTTCCTTTTCTTGGTGTTCTTCTTCTTAGTTTTGGAGACAAAACCAATGCCCCCCTTTTCACCACTAGGCCTTTGCTTACTCAAAAGATCATCAATGGACTTGTTGCCTTGAGGAAATGTGGCCTTGGCTAGCTCCCCCTTCAACCTAGCATGTTCTTCAAGAATAGTTGTGCTACTAGATGGAGTGAAGTTACTAGGTGAAGGAATATTGGCCAATTGAGTTTGAAGCGTTTCATGGGACTTTGTGAGTGACAAGAATTTACTTTCCAAAGCCTTGTGAGCCTTGTCAAGCAAACTAAAATCCTCGACAAGTTTTTCATGAACCACACCAAACTCAATCTTGTCCTTTTTAGCCCTTTTGCATTTAGCAATAGCATGATCACATTCTTTGATGAGTTTATTAACAATAATGTCATTGGCCTCATCAAGCCCCTCAAGTTTTAATTCAAGTGACATTCTAGTCTCTTGTTCTTCTTCTAGAGCATTATTTAAAGCCTCTAGCTCAATCATGTGTTCATGCCCAAGTTTACATCTTACATCTAGAAGCTCTTGTGTATGGGAAAGTTGATCTAAGATGTTTCCAAAATGTAACTTAGCATCTCCTTCTAGGTTAGTCATAAACTCATCAAAGGCAATTAATTCCTTTTTAACATCAAGAGACATCTCATCATCAATTTCATCATTATCTAAGGGAGTAGAGTGGGATGATGAGGATACCTCCATTCCTCTTGCCATAAGGCAAGTGCCGTTCTTGATGGGAGAATTATCATTTGGAGAATCAAAGAGTGACAATGTCGGAGTAGAAGTGGTGGCTAAAGCAGCCACACCATTAGAAGTTTCCTCTTCCTCATCTTCCTCATCTTCATTGTCGGAGGAGTATTCTTCATGAGTGATCAAGACAATTTCTCCCGACTTCTTGTTGATGGGAGTCTTCTTGATGAAAGGTTTCTTGTAAGGTGCTTTGAGAGTCTTCTTCAACACAAGCTTACCCCCATGATCTTCTCTTTTCTCATAAGGGCAACTTGCCACAAAGTGACAGCGGTCACCACAATTGAAGCAAGTTCTCAATCTAGTATTATTTTCTCCCATTTGGATTGCTTCTACGTTGCATTTCCATCTTGGCCTTGGCGGGGTTCTTCCAAAAGTTTTTTGCATAGAAGGCCATATATTGACTATGAGCAATCTTGACTTCATCGGGGTGGTCCATGGAGAGGCCTTCATCACTATCATCTTCATCCCCATGGTCCACAACTTTGGCCTTCAAAGCAACATTGACAACGTTGCTCATACCAAGGGCACGAGCACGGGCATCTTTGGCGTTCTTGGCGGCAACTTTGAAAGCGGCCATCTCTTACATAACTTCATTGGAGGTCATGAGATGGTAGTTGTGTCTTCCTTGTAGGCTCTTCAAGTTAGTGGGCTCAAAGGGCATGAGTGCACTCACATATTTCCTTTTTATCCACGCATCATCCACATGTGAGGCACCCACATTTCTAAAAGCGGTGGCGGTGGTCTTGAGCCTTCGGTACATGTCTTCATGATCTTCACCTTCCATCATGCAGAAGACTTCGGCTTCATTTCTTAGTGCATCATACTGGTTCCTCCTCATACTCTCATTTCCAACAAACAGTACAGTGAGGGCATCCCAAGCTTCCTTGGCAATGCTAAAGTGCTCAATGTGTGGATAATCCTTTGTACCTAATCCTTGTTGAATAATATGCAAGTGTAACATCCCAAAAATACTAAGCTTGGATCATCAAACACAAATCATCAAAATTAGGGTTAACAAAAATTTTTCTAAATAAAATTTTGGAAGCATGCATATGTGTATGCATCGTTTTTGAAATTCTTTTGAACCACCTTGTTTGTGTGTTCCTTTGTTTGTAAATGGATGCTTAGGTGTAAACATCATCTAAACATTTCCCACACTTTTCCTAAAGACAAGTAAATCAAAACAAATATATTAAGGGAATGGTCATTTTGACCAATTTAACTCCCATGCCTACTTTGGCTGCCTCAAACTTTCAGAACCTAACAGAAACTTTTCTGGATCTTTGCACCCCGTGAATGTACTCATAACAAAGTATCAAGGCCCACTTTGTGATCATCCAGAAACTTTCAAATGCATAGTTTAAATGACAATTCAAAATTGAATCTTTCTCATATGGGAAGATCCCACTTTTTTTTGAGGAATGACAGCAGGAGAGTCTCCTACTGTGTTTTATATATAGGTAGAGAAATATTTACATCGTTTGTACAACTGGTCCCTTCAGGGATGACCAAGCCCAACCAGCGAGAGGAAATTGACTATTACAAGAGTTTCCCTTTTACAAGTGGATACGTGCTATAATCCCTCTAAGAGGTTCCTGTAGATCCTCCTTGATCCTACACTCTAGGATAGAAAGGTCCTGCTTAAGTTGTCTCTGCCAGTTTACGATGTCAGGCTGCACCCCTTCAAAGTAAGCTCGGTTCCTTATTTTCCAGATGTTCCATGCGCCTAGAATCATTGTTTCTCCAAATAGGGGTTTGTTCCACACCTCCTTGGCATCCGCAATCATAGGATCAAGTGCAAGACTGGTGTCCCATTTGATTTCTATGGTATTCCAGCACTCCAACGCAAAACTACAGGTGAAGAAGAGGTGGTTCCGAGTCTCTCTTGCCCCTACGGTGCACGTCATGCAGGTGAAATCAGAACCAATATTGTAGTTCCTTCTCTGGAGCATGTCACGTGTGTTTAGTCTGTCCACTAGCATGAGCCAAGCAAAGACCCTGTGTTTCATTGTGCACTTAGATTCCCATATCTCAGCTAGATAATTTGGCGGCACAGCTTCTCTGTAGTAGAAATCATAGAAGTCACGCGGTTTGTACTTATCTGCTCCCCAAACGAAGCTCCAAGTATCAGGAATCCTCTCATCAATCATGCCCTCATGTATGACCGAACCCAACTGGTTCAGCTCCTCATGGGCTTCGGTTGACAACGGCAGCTGAAAGAATTCTTCAGGATTCATGCTTTCGGCAATTTTTTTAACCGAGATGTCCTCATTAAGCGTGAACGAGAACAGTCTCGCAGAGCTGATGCAAAGAGGAGGATCAATCCAGTTATCTTTCCATAACAGCACGTT
This sequence comes from Avena insularis, assembly GCA_023614405.1. Lineage (NCBI taxonomy): Eukaryota > Viridiplantae > Streptophyta > Magnoliopsida > Poales > Poaceae > Avena > Avena insularis. The sequence goes on from CM042685.1 coordinate 13,303,368, forward strand.
GTCACCAGCCTTGATCTCGCACTTGGTGATTCCTCTGAAAATATCCACAATGCTCATGATATCCCGCCACCGTCCTCATTAAGATCCCACTTTTTCAAAAACCACTCAAACAAGCTCAACTTTCAAAACTCAAGCATATGCAGACTCCCTAGCATCAACCTAGCACACCCACCAAAAATCTTTTCAAAATTCAAAACTTGAGTTCATGCGGCCATTTAATCAAACACCTTGCAGACACAAATCAAACAAAATCTAAACACTATAGTGAGCAGTGATTGAAGCCTAACTGGTTCCCCATTTAGCTCACAACCATCTCAGTAGATCATCTAGCTAACTAAACCAAGCACTAGCACCACTGTGAGCTTGCCATTGTCATCAATGGTGAATAGTCGAAGCCAACCATGCCACCCCAGTGGAGACAGCAAGCTAGGAAGGAAACTAGCCGTGCCAACCATGTCTGGGAGCAAGCCCACCGTCCACCGCCACACCCTATCCTAGCCGCGAGCGTTGCCAGCCACTGGACCACACGCACGGACTGCGCCCAGTTCGCCAGCGACCATGCCGAGCGTGCGCCAGAGCGCCACCCTCGACCGAAGCCCACAGACCGCGCGCCGCCCTCGCCGCGTGCATACATGCTTCCCACCGTCCCAGGAGACCGCCAGACATCCCCGTTTGCCGCCCCGTGCCGCACAGCCACCGCTCGCCGTCGAAGACGCCGCCTCTGCCGCGCAGAGCATCGCCCGTTCCAGACCATGCCACACCGCCCCACACCTCTAAACCATGTCGTTGAGCATCACCAGGAGACATCGCACCGTCCCCTACCTTCACCCATGACGATAGCCGTCTGTACCACCGCCCCCGACGAGCTCACCGTGTGCCCCGTCTGTCCCCTCGCTCGACTATAAATAGAGGCCACCCCCAGACGATTTCTTCACACCATTCTACTCCCCTCTCCTCACTGATCGTGCCACACCGTTCTCGGAGCAAGGCGAGCACCACCTCGTCGGAATTTCACCGGAGCCCGCCGCCTCTAGAGAAGAAGGGAGCCAGCGATTGGAGCCGCCCCAAGAGAAGCCACCGGTACCAGGAGATTCGCCGTCGTCGACTTCGTCGTTCGCCCGCCTCGCCGACCCTCGCCCGCACCCCGGTGAGCCCCCAACGACCCCCACTGGCCGCGCTAGGTTTCTGTCTCGCCGGTGTTGCCCAACGTCGACGATGACTCCCAGCCGTTGGATTAGAATCAGATCGAACGACCCACAACGCCCCATACCGCTTCGCACCCTCCTGTGTCACTGACGCATGGGGACAGCCACTTAAACAGCCCGCGGAAGCGCTGCGCTTAGCAGGCCGGCCCAGTAACTTTTCCCGCGCAGCCCAGTTATTTGAAATAAACCTTTTTCTTTTTATTTCAAACTCACTTCTGTACCCAATTTCAAAAATCAACCCAGGTTGATTCAGTGCACCAAATTGAATGAAACCAATTTTGTTGGAAAGTTCTGTGAATGCTGAACCCAAGCCCGTTGGATTCAAGTCATTTGGATCTATAGATCATCCTTGGTAAAAATAACAATGCGGAATCTTTTGTGCATTCAAACATTTTTCAAATTAAAACCATAATAGCTTTTGAGTTGATTCCAACTCTCAAAAATCACATTTAACTATACCTTTCAGAATATATAAAAATATATAGGTTTACTTACAGAAATAATGTTCAAGTAATAAAAGAATGCCCCATAGGCATTTCTAGACACTTTATTTAACTAAAATAAAAGGGTAAAACCTTATTAAATTGTGACACCACTTTAAATCACATTCCCATGGACTAAAACATGTGGTGATGACATGTGTCAAAATGATCCCATGTTTGGGTTTGGAGAATATAAAATCTTAAGTAGTTTTTTAGTGAGTAGAAATTACTTTTCTAAAAATAAAATAAAAAGGGATTTTTAAACCAAGCCTTAATCTTGTAATGTTAGTGATGATGTTAGATCATCCATAGGACCCCTTTTGTGTGATGATTGCAAGTAGCTAAGTATTGCTTGGTGATTGTGTACATCGTATTTATTTATAGACGCTAGTACCGACCAAGGATACGAGGAGGAAGGAGGATTCTACGAAGAAGAAGCCGAGGAGAACTTCAACCACTGCTCTGCACAAGGCAACCTTATACTGATAATGTGCAAGCTAACACTTGAAAGATACTTTATCTTTGCAAGCAAATACTTGCTTGTTACCATGCCAACCATATGCCTTAAGCATATGTGATCATACCCACTTGATAACCCAATCCTAGTTTTATTTGCAAGCCTCTATTTTTTTTCTTTATCAAAACTTTAACTTAGAGTTGACTTCAGTGACTTGTAGATCCTAGAAAGATATAACTAAAGGTTGCATAAAGAGCATAAAATTTGGCCTAAGTTAGAAACCTTGATATCATCTTAAGATATAAGGTTGTACTTAGTTGAAACTCCACTAGTTTACCACCCCTCATTAGTGTTATCCCCACTTGTAGATGCTAGTGCTAAGCATAAAACTTGATCAACTTTAGATGGGAATACTTGGTGAAAATGGTTATGAAAACCTTAGAATGATGGATCATTCTACTGAGATGTTTTGACATATGTTTCCGAACACCAGATGATTTTGGTGATGAAAATGTTGAGGCATGAGCCTTAGCCCTTTATAAAACTGATGGTTGTCTGGATGCGATACCATTCCAATGTTACCGTACAACCACAATACCCGAAGATTGGGTAGGGCTTGACTGGAAGCTTATATTCCTTAGTATTAGTTCCCTCATGGCCAAGGTCTGAGCTGAGGCTACCTTGTGAAGATTGTCCACCTGTGCAGTACCCAAGATGACAGTTGGTAATGGTTGGGAGGCCAAACTCACAGGAGAGGTGCTTATAATAGGGTGTGTAATTGAAAGGTTAGGATTGATTATCCGCATACTGAGTATGGTGAATTCAGGATTTGTTCCTGACGGATGTATCGAATGTTGTGGTGAAAGTGTACAATCTCTACAGAGTGTCAAACTATTCGAATAGCCGCGTCCGCGGTTATGGACAGTTGGAGTGGCCATACTGTTCCCCCGTCAGACTTTTCAAAATGACTTGTGAAATGAGTTGATACTTTGACTTGACCACAACAGAGTTGTGACCTGAAATGCAAGATCCCACTTAGGAGTTATAAAATTGTGCCTAGCTTTGGAACTGAGTAGAGATAAATCTGGCTTTTTGCAAAACAACCCTAGAGCCTAGTGTCCTATTATCCAAAAACCCCTTTACCTACTAGTACTAGTTTGCGAGTACTTAAAGAGTACTCATGGCTTTGTCTCTGGCTATGCCCATGGCCAGACTATGAAGAGGAGTACCGGGAAGATGGAATCCAGGAAGGTTATGACAACTAGGATCATCTCCCATCGTCAGCATTGCCTGTGACCCCGAAGATGGAGCTTCGCCTATGCTGCCGTTATTATTACGTATTCCGCTGCTTGAAGTTGTATTAAGAACTGGATCATGAGATCCTTATTTGTGTAAGACCTTATATATGGTTTGTAATGGATTATGTACTGTGGTATCCAATTCTGTTATGTCTCGCAAAAATGGTAATCTTGGGATTGCGATGTATGGCATAACAGGGATCTGGGATTAAAAATCCGGGTGTTGACAGCAAGGCAGTGGCATTGAGTTGACTGTTGACAATCTCTCTTCTTGTCAAGTTGTTTGGATCCCCAATAAAGAGTCCATGCTAGATGATGTTCCATAGTTCAATGCAAGAGCTGCGCACATGAGTTCTCATTAGTGATTGCCATTGAGAAAAAGTAGTAGATTCTTCAAGCTTAGGTGGGTCACCTATATTGTACACATGAGGGTGAGGGATTGGAGGGTCAGGAGAGTACCATGAATCACGATGCTCACACTTCCCCCCATCATTTAGTGTGGAGGAATTAGCGTTGTCTTGTTTACCCCCCACCATCATACACTCGCGGGATACCGAAGCATTCCCTTTAGGTAAAATGGATGGAGGATCCCCTTGAGGAGATGGGGGTGATGAGCCATCTTTGTCTTTAAGAAGTTGCTCAAGCATCTTCTTGACTTTGTTGACCAAGGAAAAGCTCAATCTTGTTTCCAAGTTTTTGAGATCTTCCATGGTCACCGTGGTGGGCTCACCACCACCATCCCCTTCATGGATACCCATATTCTCTTAGGCGGTAAAGCCCAAATAAAGAGCTGAGGCTCTTATACCAATTGAAAGGATCGTATGGGCACCTAGAGGGGGGGGTGAATAGGTGCTACTTCAAATTTTCTTCCTTTTCAAATTAGGGTTTGACAATAAGGTAAATTCTCTAGATAATGCAACTAAGGTGAATTTACCTATATGACAAACATGAACAAGTTAATGCACAACTAAGCAAGAGCAAGTAAGTAAAGTGCGGTAAAGGATAGAAGTAACCAAAGTGGTGGACGCGGAGACACAAGGATTTGTTTCCCGTAGTTCCTTCCTTTTGAGGGGAAGTACGTCTACGTTTGGAGAGGGGGTGGTTTCAAACCACTAGCGCCACGAAAGGCCTCCCTTGTTCTCTGATGAATCTCACCCCAACGGGATCGATCCACCTTCCACTATATCGGCAACCTTCAAGGTGGAAGCCTGCACCTTTACAAGTTTGGGGCACACATCCACAACTGAATTGGAGGCTCCCAAATACAAGCAAGCTGTCAAGACAATCAAAGACAAGCTTGTAAGAACCAAATCTAGAACTAGAGTTTCCAAGAAAACACTAGAGAAAAGGGGCCCTCAATGGAATGAGGGGGAAATGAAGATCTCTTTTGGTGAAGTAGTAGATCGAGGCCTCCTCCTTCGATTCCCCAAAGATCAAAGACTTTGGGTGGTATATTGAGGAGATCTTGTGGATTTGATGGCTCCAATTGTGGTCTTGACTTTAATGCAAATGAGCAACTTGTCCCAAGGTAGGTGGAGGGGTATTTATACCCCTTGGAGAAATCTGGCCGTTGGATCCTTTAATGCAGCGGTAGTACCGGAAGTTCAAGCGGTACTACCGGAAAACTCCGGTACTACCGGACCTGGTACCGGAAGAGCAAACTTCAAAATTCATATTCCCTAGCCACAACGGTACCAATATGTGGTTCTACCGTAAAGCAGTAGTACCGCTTCTGAGAACCGGTACTACCGGACGTAAGCGGTAGTGCCACATATTGATACCGCAAGGGGCAATGGCATATGCAACTTAGTCAAAAACTCTCTGTCACGCCAGGTACCAAAATGCGGTACTACCGCATTTTGGTACCTAGGAAGCCAGTGGCTTTTGTCAACTTGTAAAAAGCTACTGCCACGCTAGGTACTAAAATGCGGTACTACCGCATTTTAGTACCGGGGTGGGCAGTGGCTTTTTATAAGTTGGAAAAAGCCTCTGCCGTGCTAGGTACTAAAATGCGGTAACCGGAGCGGGCAGTAGCTTTTTACAAGTGGTCAAAAAGCTTTTGTCGCGCTAGGTACTAAAATGCGGTACTACCGCTTTTTAGTACCTAGCCCGTCAGAGGCTTTTTGACAACTAGTCAAAACCTACTGCCGCGTCCGGTAGCAAAAAGCGGTACTACCGCTTTTTGGTACCGCACCAGGCAGAAAGTTTTGGACAGTTTGTTCAACCATGCTGTCCCACTGCAAACCTTTTTCAATACAACCTGTGATACACTTGGCAAATAATTAGTCCGATATGTGTGTTGTTATAAAGCACCAAAATCACTAGGGATAAGAAATGCTCTTTCAGAACCCCTTCGGGGTGTCCTTTTGGTCCAGGCCACTTGGGCCAAATCAGCCCAATAAGCCCAATTGAATCAGCCCAAAGTCTTAAAAGAAGTTTTAAATGATTAATAAAAGACCAAAATACCCCTACACTTAAATAAATTCTAGAAAACAAAATAAAAATCCAAAAATTATAAATAAATTATTTTTGGATTCATAATAATCCAACCTATTTAATGAAATTAAGAAATAAATTTTAATAGATATAATTTTTGGTCAAGAATTTTATAATATATATATTCCTTATTGAATTTTATAAAATTAAATAAAGCAGATAAAAATATATAAATATCAGTTTTATTATATATTAATATTTTAGTATTTTATAAAAATACTAAATAAATGTTTGGTTCATAAAAAGAAATTCTTTTATTTAAATATTAATCCTTAAAAGAATTATTAAATAATTATAGGAATTTATATTAAATTTTAATAATTTATTATCTTAATAAATGGAAAATATAATATTCAACAATTATAAATATTATTCTTAAAGTGGAATCCTTTATTCTTAAAAGGAATTCTTGTAACTAAAATGATGGGTAAAACACACAAAGAAAATCAATGATAAATAATGCATTGCATTACTATGCATATTCATTTTGCCTCTTTAAATATTGTCCTTACTGGACAATAATTATTATTGTAGACATAGAAGCTCAAGGTCCAGTGCAAGCATCCGACTTCACTACCTTGCAATCACAAGGCAAGTTCATCACTTGCTCATGTCCTTTGAAGAGTCTTTATCAAAGTATTTGCAAATTGTGTGTTATCATCTATGTTCCAAGGAAAGAAAATATTATTTTCTCAAATAAATAAATTCTTGATATCATCCTAAGTGATGATATAATGGAGCAATAGAACTTAGGTTCTATTTGATAACCAAGTAGGAATATAACAACCCATAACATCAGTTATTCTAGCGCCGTATATACCGCGTTAGCCATGAGATTTGGAATGGGACGGAGAAGTCAGCTGTATCCTTTTCCTCTTGTATGGAGGCAAGACGACCTTAACATGACATTGTGATTCCTTGTGTGGATCCAACATATGGGTGGGCACCCTTATGCCCCACACTTTTGGTGTCTAGATTATCTATGAGTGGTTTTTAGTGGTATAGTCCATTTGATATGGCACTTTCCAGGGCATCACCAGGTCATAGAGTCTTTGGGAACTCATCGGTGTTTTAGCCTGCCCAGAAGGGGGCTTAACGGAGGTGAGCCAGCCCCAAAGGATCATGCAGACATATGAGGTCGCGGAGAGGGCAGTGATTGGCTTGGACCAACTACTAGGCCCCACATCATGGAATTGTGGACGGGAAAGTACGCCTGGTTGTGCAACAAGGAGTTTATCTCTCATGGGTAAAGTAACGCACCTTTGCCGAGTGTAAGAATTGTGAATTGTTACTCCCTGTTCCGGGAAGGAGCTATGAACGTGGCAGGAAAGGAACTCCATGAAAGTTCTGGTCAACCTGTGAAGGCTGATGGTCATAGATTTTCATAATAAAATAAATATTTGAAGAAAGATTTACGAAACTGCATAGTGCCAAGGACTTATAGTCCAAGGTGGTAGACAGAGCATCAAACTTCGAACCTTGCATATAATGAGCTTGCTGGGTAACGTTGTTACTCACCTTTTCCTTTGATCACCTGCTTAGACTCCGAGGATCCCGAAGAAACCCCAATGTATGCAGTTGAGAGTCAAGAGGAGGTCTTCTACGAAGAGCCCAATATGTACGGTGTATTGGAAGGAGTGGACTACGATGTCGTCTACGGAGGAGAGCACCAGGAGTTAGAATAATCACCATAGTACTAGAAGCCAGTTGAGCTGAGCAACATAAACAATATATAGCAATAAGTTGTTGCGCTCAATTTGGAGTTTAAGTCGTCACTTTAAATATTCCGCTAAAACACTTTATATTTTGGTTTGTAAGTTGAACCTTTTGAAGTCTTGAACTTCTGGTATTGTAATAATAATGTGTGTATGTTTGTAATATGGACCCGCAATGTTTCTATTGTACCACTCTGAGGGATGTGATATTTGCGGAACAGTGTTCTGCGGAGGTCATATCAACGACTATAGTGTACTACACATGCAGTGGTATGCTGGGTCACCGCACATTGAAAGCTGGGATCAAATAACTCTAAACATGTGCATGAAAGATGGAGTTCTAACAATAGGACATAGTAACTATGCATGCCACATGAAAGGCTACAAACAAAGATCATGAATAACATGCATTGAAAAATGTTTGTTTGTTTCACATACAGAAAACATGGCATAGTGGCATTCAGCTTGTCCCTCATAGAGTAGCAAATAGATGCATAGGACACCTTCAAAGTTCATAAGTGATGAGGTTTAATCTCGTCAATGCCCATTGTTATGAGCTTGGGTTTTGGAGAAGATGGGGGTGCTGGAGATCGCAAAACGGTTAATAGACAAGCAACCAGGGGAGACGAGATTTACCCAGGTTTAGGCCCCCGGAGGGAAAACCTACTCCTGCTTGTCTGCTCTTGATTACGGCGGAACCGAAGGTTACAGGGGTGCGCAGATGTAATCTGGCATGGAGGTGTGTATGCGGTGGTATGAGAGAGAGCCTCCTTGTTGTGCCCTCCTAGCCTTTATATAGAGATAGGCAGGTCCCGGGTATAGATCGAGTCGGTTACAGGTTTTAGGGTTTGCCCCTTTGAATATTCTATCTGTTCTAGTCTTGCTCTCCAAGGATCCGAAGACGTCATGGGCTTGGGTGTGAGACCCTGACGCATGGCTCAATAGGATTGATAGGAAACCCATACCAACAAGTTGCAACTTCTTTTCCGGAAGCTCATTCGAAAAGAACTCTAAGGTTAAGCGTGCTTGGCCTAGAGCAATTCTAGGATGGGTGACCGACCGGGAAGTGGGTAACCGGGTGCGCATGAGTGAGGACAAAGTGCGCAGAAAAGACTAGTGTTGGTCTGTGGGGCTAGTCTAGAGATCCTATTGAGCTGCCAGAAGTGACAGCCGTCGGTCCGGAGTGACCGGCGGTGTTACAAATTGGTATCAGAGCCGACCCTCGCAGTTACATGGGCGTGTGCGGGTCAGTGGCGGACATGTGTAGCATGGCGCATGTAGCCCAGAGTGGACATGGCATGGCAATGTGCAGACCTTTGGCCGCACGTGTGCCAAGAGGGGACGTTCCTGGCTTGTGGTTGATCAACGAGGACGTCGATCTTTTAAGGGTGGGTGTATGTGAGACCCTGGCGCATGGCTCAATAGGATTGATAGGAAACCCATACCAACAAATTGCAACTTCTTTTCTGGAAGCTCATTCAAAAATAACTCTAAGGTTAAGCGTGCTTGGCCTAGAGAAATTCTAGGATGGGTGACCGACCGGGAAGTGGGTAACCGGGTGCGCATGAGTGAGGACAAAGTGCACAGAAAAGACTAGTGTTGGTCTGTGGGGCTAGTCTAGAGATCCTATTGAGCTGCCAGAAGTGACAGCCGTCGGTCCGGAGTGACCGGCGGTGTTACAAATTGGTATCAGAGCCGACCCTCGCAGTTACATGGGCGTGTGCGGGTCAGTGGCGGACATGTGTAGCATGGCGCATGTAGCCCAGAGTGGACATGGCATGGCAATGTGCTGGCACTGGACGCACAGACGTGTGCCAAGAGGGGACGTTCCTGGCTTGTGGTTGATCAACGAGGACGTCGATCTTTTAAGGGTGGGTGTATGTGAGACCCTGGCGCATGGCTCAATAGGATTGATAGGAAACCCATACCAACAAATTGCAACTTCTTTTCTGGAAGCTCATTCAAAAAGAACTCTAAGGTTAAGCGTGCTTGGCCTAGAGAAATTCTAGGATGGGTGACCGACCGGGAAGTAGGTAACCGGGTGCGCATGAGTGAGGACAAAGTGCACAGAAAAGACTAGTGTTGGTCTGTGGGGCTAGTCTAGAGATCCTATTGAGCTGCCAGAAGTGACAGTCGTCGGTCCGGAGTGACCGGGGGTGTTACATTGGGCCACCCAAAAATATTCATGGGTCGCATATATTCTCACGGGCCTTCCTTGGGCTGGACCAGGTATGCTGAAGTCGTGTACCCGTACGGTATAACCATGTCAGTAGCCCTCGAGTGTTCAGTCGAATCATAGATTCGGCTGAGGACTCTTCAATCGTTCGGGTGCAACTGTTTCTATTCATCAAAGAATGATTTTAGTGTGTAGGGATTGTTGATGCGTGTGTCTGACTCTCCTGACGGATCAGGGTCAGTTAACCGTATTAGGACAAAACAACACGATCTTCTTCAGATTCGAGTCCCTCGACTCAAACCCAGAACAAATGCTGGCGTAATCCAACTCAGGCCGTTTGAGGACTTACATGAGTAGAATCCCAGTAGTTTTTGAATGATGTACCCAACGCGTCCGTCGAGATTTTCATCGCACCTATTGGCATGGATTTTTACTAGCAGAGCGCAATCGTGTGTGTTACCAGGCCATCAGATGGTATCTGTAGGTCTTATCTTTGCGTCGCAGACACAACATCCGAAATTTTATAACCGCGGAGGTGTTTCGGGTCACCAAGGAGGATGTTACTCACTTAGCGTTAGTTGGGGCAAAGTTGCCGAAAAGTTTTTGCATTCTGATCCGAAGGATCACAGTCGAAAAATTCATAGGGTGCACGACCAGCGCTCCCTATGGGAGTAGCCCCCGAGTGTCTGTTCGAGTCGTAGACTCGAGCAGAGACTTTAATTCAGCCATTGTTTGCTTTAGGTCCGTAGGAAACGATTTTTTCGGATGCTTGAATCAATCCTCCCTATGAGAGTAGCCCTCGAGTCTGTAGTGGAGTCATAGACTCGATGTAGGACTCGAAGAATAGATCATTGGCGTAGTACCTTATTCATGCTTTGGGTGCACGGCCAGCGCTCCTGATAAGAGTAGCCCCCGAGTAGTTGCTCGAATCATAGATTCGAGTGAGTACTTTAGCTGTTAGCCGAAGAATTGTAACCGTTGTGTTGGAGATATGCCCTAGAGGCAATAATAAATATAGTTATTATTATATCTTTGTGTTTACGATAAATGTTTACATTCATGCTATAATAGTATTAACAAGGAAACATTAATACTTGTGTGATTTGTAAACTAAAATAGAGTCCCTAGTAAAGCCTCTTTATAATACTAGCTTGTTGGTTAATAAATGATTGTGGTTTCCCTATCATGAACATTGAGATGTTATTAACAACAAGATCATATCGTTAGGAGAATGATATGGTGGACATACTCCTATAGATAAGCATAGCATAAAGATCAAGTCATTTTAATAGTTCAACTGCTATATGCTTTCTGATACATAGTAACCTAATTCCTTCGACCATGAGATCATGCATATCACCTTTACCGGAAGGATGATTTGATGACATCAAACACCACACCATAACTAGGTGGCTATAAAGGTGGCATTAAGTGTTCGGAAAGTATTGGTTGAAACACATGGATCAAGAGTGGGATTTGTCCATCCATATGACGGATAGATATACTCTGGGCCCCCTCGGTGGAATGTCATCCAATTAGCTTGCAAGCATGTGACTGGCTCACAAGGGATCACATATCACGGGAACGAGAAAAGAGTACTTATCAGTAACGAGGTTGAACTAGGTATGCAGAGATACCGACTATCATAACCTCGGATAAGTAAACTATCGTGAGACAAAGGGAAATTGGTATCGTATGTAAGTGGTTCATTCGATCACAAAGTAATCGTAGAAATATGTGGGAGCCATATGAATTTCCAGATTCCTCTATTGGTTATTAATCGGAGAAGTGTCTCGATCATGTCTGCATAATTCACGAACCGTAGGGAGACACACTTAAGGATTCGACGTTGTTTTAGTAGTTGTGGAATGATGAGTAAGAGACCGAATGTTGTTTGTAGTATCGGATGGGATCCAGGATATCACGAGGAGATCCGGAATGGTCCGGAGAATAAGATTCATATAAGGAAAGTCCTGTTTCGGGGTTGGAGAATGGTTTCGGTGTTTTCATCGGGAATGTTCTAGAAGGTTCCGGAATGTCCGGCACTCCGGAGGGGAAAGGTACATGAATGTATTATATCAAGTTGGTATGATTGCATCATGTACTAGGTGTCATCGCTGAACAAAATAAAGGGTTTAATCAAATCCTAGTTTGAAAAGTCAAACGCCAATTTGAAAAGTCAAACGGCTATTTTGTGAAGTGGAGGGGAAGGTGGAAACCGAGTTGGGGAGGAGTTCCTCCCCTCCACCGCCAGCCCCCTTGGGAAACCGAGTTGGGGAGGGACTCCCCTCCCCTGGCGCGCCCCCTCCACCTATATAAGGAGGGGCAGGGCTGCCCCTCCTAGCACCCAACACCTCCACCCTCAAACCCTAGCCCTAGCCGCCGGCCCCTCCTGCAGCAGTCGCCGCCCTAGGGCAAACCGCCGCCGCTGCCTAGATAACCCTAGCCGCCAGCCAAGCCTCCTCCTCGGTGTATCTAAACCCTAGATCGCCGAGGATCTCTCTCATAGTCCACCATACTCGCTACGGCTTAAGGCGAAGCCCTGCGAGATCTCCCCTCTACTTCCAGTACCACGCCGTTGTCTTTGCTGGAATCATGAGGAGAGTGCTACAACCTCCACCTGTTGGAACAAGGAGAGGAAGGTCTTCGTCAAGAAAGAGCGATGTGACCGATTGCGGAGCGCTGCCGGAGCAGCCGGAAGGATCGTCTGCGATCTTGAGATCGGAAGAAATCGACTACATCACCCACGAGAATCCGCTCTCGTTAAACACTTTGGAATCTTCGAGGGTGAGTTATTCCATCGACTCGTTGCTACAATCTAGTAGATAGATCTTGGCTTGTTTGTTTGTATGCGATAGAATTTTTTTGTTTTCCATGCTACTAAACCCTACAGTGGTATCAGAGCCGTGTCTATATGTAGATCTGTAGAACACAATGGTCATTGTGGGCGTTGATGCTTTTATTGTCGATTGCTTCTTGTGTACTTTGAATCTTGCGGGATGGTGGGATGAAGCGGCCCGGGCTAACCTTACATGACATCGTTCATGAGACTTGCTCCATGCTTGACATGCAACTTGTATTGCATAAGTGGCTTTGCAGGTGCCTGTTTCTCCCAACATAGTTAAGATTCAATTTACAACGGGTGATTAACAATGCTAGTATCAATGTTGTGGTTCTTGTTCGTAAGTTAGAACGACACTTATTGAAAGCCCCAAACCACGTAAAACATGCAAAGAAAGTAGAGGCGTCTAACTTTGTTTTGCAGGGGTGTGCTGTGATGTGATATGGCCATGATTGTGATTATATTTGATGTATGCAATGTTCCTTATTGTAAGTTGGCAACCGGCAGGAGCCATATGGTTGTCTGTAATTTATGTTAAGACCCGCGTGTCTATTCAAAGTAGTTGTAATAGTTGAAGCTGGTGGACGACAACCATGAAGCGGCGTCATTGACCTTGATGCAATGCCGGTGATGATGGAGATCATGTTCGTGCTTGAAGATGGAGATCGGAAGCACAAAGAAGAAAGGCCATATCATATCACATATTATGAATTACATGTGATGTTAATCCTTTATGCATCTTGTATTGCTTAGTTAACGACGGTAGCATTATAAGATGATCCCTCATGCACATAAATTTCAAGTTTTAAAGTGTTCACCCGTAGTAAGCACCGTTGCTAAAGCTTGTTGTTTCGAAGCACCACGTGATGATCGGGTGTGTTAGATTCCGCAAGTGTATACAACGTGAGCAAGCCAGATTTTCTCATGCGGAAGCTAAGGTTTGATCTTGACGAGCCTAGCATGTACAGACATGGTCTCGGAACACGGATCACCGAAAGGTAAAGCATGAATCATATAGTAGATATGATGAACATGTCGATTGTTCGCCATTGAAGCTACATCAACTCTCGTGATGATCGGTTTTGATGTGGTGGATTTGGTTCGTGTGATCACTAAAACAATGTGAGGGATATTGTTTTGAGTCGGAGTTCACCTAGATTAATTTAACTATTAATTAGAACTCAATTTGTCATAAACTAAGTCTAAACTATTGCAAATATGTTGTAGATCAATGGCGGCCCCTACCATCAATTTTAATGCGTTCTTAGAGAAAGAAAAGTTGAAAAACAATGGAAGAAACTTCACGGATTGGTTCCGCAATTTGAGGATTGTCCTCACAGCTGGTAATTTGACCTATGTGCTGGATGCACCGCTGGGTGACCCACCTGCAGCTACTGCTACCGATGAAGTAAAGAATGTTCACCTCATTCGGAAGACTCAATACTCCACAGTTCAGTGTGCTATCTTGTATGGTTTAGAATCGGAGCTTCAGAAAAGGTTTGAGAATTCAGACCCACATGATATTGTCCGTGATCTCAAATTGATTTTTGAGACTCATGCGTCAATTGAGAGCTATGAGGCTTCTGAAAAGTTCTTTAACAGCAAGATGGAAGAAGGCAGCTCCGTCAGTGAGCATGTGCTTAAGATGTCAGGGCACGCAAACAAACTTCAAAGCTTGGGTATAGTGATTCCTAATGCTTTGGGGATTTATCGTGTCCTTCAATCACTACCACCAAGTTATAAGAACTTTGTGATGAACTACAACATGCAAAACATGAACAAGATGTTGCCAGAACTATTCGCCATGTTGAAATCTGCAGAAGTGGAGATCAAGAAAGAGCACCAAGTGTTGTTGGTCAATAAGACCACCAAGTTCAAGAAAGGCAAGTGTAAGCAAAATGGACACTTCAAGAAGGGTGGTAAGAAAGTTACCGCACCGACGAAGAAGACCAAGGCTGGACCTAAGCCTGACACTGAGTGCTTTTACTACAAGGGAGAAGGTCACTGGAAGCAGAATTGCCCAAAGTACTTGGCGGATTTGAAGAACGGCAACATCAAGAAGATAGGTATATCTGATATACATGTTATTGATGTGTATCTCACTAGTACTTGTAGTAGTGCCTGGGTATTTGATACTGGTTCGGTTGATCATATTTGTAACTCGAAAGCAGTCTTTGCGAATAAACGGAAGCTAGCGAAGAACAAGGTGACGATGCGCGTAGGAAATGGATCAAAGGTTGATGTGATCGCGGTCGGCACGCTACCTCTTCATCTACCATCGGGATTAGTTTTATACTTAAATAATTGTTATTTGGTGCCTGCGTTAAGCATGAACATTATATCGGGATCTTGTTTATTGTGAGACGGTTACTTGTTTAAGTCCGAGAATAATGGTTGTTCGATTTATATGAGTAATATGTTTTATGCACATGCACCTTTGATAGATGGTCTATTCTTATTGAATCTCGATAGTGGAAATACACATATTAATAACATTGAGGCTAAGCGTTTGAAATCGGCGATAACTCGACCTATATGTGGCAATGTCGTCTTGGTCACATTGGGTGAAGCGTGTGAAGAAACTCCATTCGATGGACTTCTTGAATCACTTGATTTTGAATCACTTGAAAGATCTGAAGCATGTCGATGGGAAAAATGACTAAGACTCCATTTTACGGTATGATGGAGCGAGCTACGGACTTATTGGAAATCATACATACCGATGTGTGGTCCAATGAGTGTAGCATCATGTGATGGTTATCGTTATGTTCTTACCTTCACGGATGACTTGAGTAGATATGGGTATATCTATTTCATGAAACATAAGTCCGAAACTTTCGAGAAGTTTAAGGAATTTCAAAGTGAGGTTGAGAATCAACGTAACAAGAAGATTAAATTTCTATGTTCTGATCGTGGAGGTGAATATCTAAGTTACGAGTTTGGCGAGCATTTAAAGAAATGCGGAATACTTTCACAATTGACACCGCCGGGAACACCACAGCGTAATGGTGTGCCCGAACATCGTAATCGAACTCTCTTAGATATGGTTCGTTCTATGATGTCACTTATAGATTTACCGCTATCATTTTGGGGTTATGCATTAGAAATAGCCGCATTCACTTTAAATAGGGCACCATCTAAATCCGTTGAAACGACACCGTATGAATTATGGTTTGGGATGAAACCTAAGTTGTCGTTCCTTAAAGTTTGTGGTTGCGAAGCCTATGTAAAGAAGTTACAGCCGGACAAGCTTGAACCCAAAGCGGAAAAATGCGTCTTCATAGGATACCTGAAGGAAACTATCGGGTATACCTTCTATCATAGATCCGAGGGCAAAATCTTCGTTGACAAGAATGGATCCTTTCTAGAGAAGGAATTTCTCTCGAAAGAAGTGACTGGAAGGAAAGTAGAACTCGACGAGGTTGTCGAACCTTCTCTCGAACTTGCGAGTAGCGCAACACCGGAAGTGGTTCATGTGGTGCCTACACCAATAAGAGAGGAAGCTAATGATGATGATCATGAAACTTCGGTTGTAGTTGCTACAGAGCCTCGTAGGTCAACGAGAACTCGTACCACTCCTGATTGGTATGATCCCGTAATGAATGTCATGTTGGTGGACAACACCGATGACCCTGTGACATATGAGGAAGCGATGATGAGCCCAGATTCCAATAAATGGCAAGAAGCTATGAAATCCGAGATTGGATCCATGTACGAAAACCAAGTATGGACCTTGGTGGACTTACCGGATGGCTGGAAGGCTGTCGAGAACAAATGGATTTTCAAGAAGAAAACAGATGCTGATGGTAATGTTACTGTCTATAAAGCTCGACTTGTCGCAAAAGGGTTTCGACAAATTCAAGGAGTTGACTACGATGAGACTTTCTCACCAGTAGAGAAGCTAAAGTCTGTAAGGATTATGTTAGTAATCGCTGCATATTATGATTATGAGATATGGCAGATGGATGTCAAAACAGCATTCCTCAATGGATACATTGATGAAGAGTTGTATATGATGCAACCCAAAGGTTTTGTCGATCCTAAAGATGCTAACAAGGTATGCAAACTTCAACGGTCCATCTATGGATTGAAGCAAGCATCCCGAAGTTGGAATCAACGTTTTGATAAGGTAATCAAAAGTTTTGGTTTTATACAAACTTATGGAGAAGCTTGTATTTACAAGAAAGTGAGTGGGAGCTCTGTAGCATTCTTAATACTATATGTAGATGACATATTGTTGATTGGGAATGATGTAGACCTTCTTAATAGTGTCAAGGAATATTTGAATAATAGTTTTTCAATGAAAGATCTTGGCGAAGCAGCTTACATATTAGGCATACAGATTTATAGAGATAGATCGAGACGCCTAATATCATTGTCACAAAGTACATATTTGGACAAAGTTCTAAAGAGGTTTGGAATGGAAGATAGCAAGAAAGGGTTCTTGCCCATGTTATGTCTGACGTTGAGTAAAACTCAAAGTCCAACAACGGCAGAAGATAGAGAAAAGATGAGTAAAACTCCCTATGCCTCAGCCATAGGATCTCTAATGTATGCCATGCTATGTACTAGACCCGACATTGCATATGCTGTTAGTTTAACTAGCATATATCAAAGTGATCCAGGAGTGGATCATTGGACATGATCAAAACATCCTTAAGTACTTGAGAAGAACTAAGGATATGGTTCTTTCTTATGGAGGTGATGAACAACTCGTTGTTAATGGTTACACCGATGCTAGTTGGAACACTGATCCGGATGATTCTAAATCACAATCTGGATACGTATTTACTTTGAATGGTGCAGCAGTTAGCTGGAGGAGTGCAAAGCAAAGCATTGTGGCGAGATCTTCAACTGAATCGGAATACATGGCTGCTTCGGAGGCTTTACAAGAAGATATATGGATGAAAGAGTTCATTACAGAGCTCGGTGTGGTTCCTAGTGCGCTGGACCCAATGTCTATCTGCTGTGATAACATGGGAGCCATAGCCAATGCGCAAGAACCAAGATCACACAAGAAGCTGAAGCACATCAAGCTACGTTTTCACGCTATTCGAGAACATGTCCAAGATGGGGACATAAAGATTTGCAAAGTACACACAGATCTGAATGTGGCGGATCCATTGACTAAACCTCTCCCGAGGGCAAACATGACCAGCACCAAACTGCCACGGGTGTTCGGTATATTACCATGTAATCTAGATTAGATGACTCTAGTGCAAGTGGGAGACTGTTGGAGATATACCCTAGAGGCAATAATAAATATAGTTATTATTATATCTTTGTGTTTATGATAACTGTTTACATTCATGCTATAATAGTATTAACAAGGAAACATTAATACTTGTGTGATTTGTAAACTAAAATAGAGTCCCTAGTAAAGCCTCTTTATAAAACCAGCTTGTTGGTTAATAAATGATTGTGGTTTCCCTATCATGAACATTGAGATGTTATTAACAACAAGATCATATCGTTAGGAGAATGATATGGTGGACATACTCCTATAGATAAGCGTAGCATAAAGATCAAGTCATTTTAATAGTTCAATTGCTATATGCTTTCTGATACATAGTAACCTAATTCCTTCGACCATGAGATCATGCATATCACCTTTACCGGAAGGATGCTTTGATGACATCAAACACCACACCGTAACTGGGTGGCTATAAAGGTGGCATTAAGTGTTCGGAAAGTATTGGTTGAAACACATGGATCAAGAGTGGGATTTGTCCATCCATATGACGGATAGATATACTCTGGGCCCTCTCGGTGGAATGTCATCCAATTAGCTTGAAAGCATGTGACTGGCTCACAAGGATCACATATCACGGGAACGAGAAAAGAGTACTTATCAGTAACGAGGTTGAACTAGGTATGCAGAGATACCGACGATCATAACCTCGGATAAGTAAACTATCGTGAGACAAAGGGAAATTGGTATCGTATGTAAGTGGTTCATGTAGGGTTTCGTAGCATGGAAAACAAAAATTTTCTATCGCATAAAAACAAACAAGCCAAGATCTATGTACTAGATAGTAGCAACGAGTCGATGGAATAACTCACCCTCGAAGATTCCAAAGCGTTTAACGAGAGCGGATTCTCGTGGGTGATGTAGTCGTACTCTTCCCGATCTCAAGATCGCGTAGACGATCCTTCCGGCGCTGCATTCCGGCAGCACTCCCATAGTCGGTCACACGTTCGATCGTGAAGACCTTCCTCTCCTTGTTCCAAAGCAGCGGAGGTTGTAGCACTCTCCTCGCGATTCCGGCAGCACAACGGCGTGGTACCGTAAGTAGAGGGGAGATCTCGCAGGGCTTCGCCTTAAGCCGGAGCGAGTATGGTGGACTATGAGAGAGCCCTCGACGATCTATGGTTTAGACACGCCGAGGAAGAGGTGCTGGGGCCGGTGGATAGGGTTTGGAGGTGCCCATGTCGGCGGCTAGGGTAGAAACCCTAGGGGCGGCGGCGGCTATGGTGGGCAGCAGCTACTAGGGTTTGGAGGTGGGAACTTGTGTGTCTAGGAGGGGAACCCTGCCCCTCCTTTTATGGGTGGAGGGAGGCGCGCCAGGGGAGGGGAGTCCCTCCCCAACTCGGACCCAAGGTGGGCCGGCGGTGGAGGTGGAGGGACTCCTCCCCAACTCGGATTCCACCTCCCCTCCACTTCCCAAAATAGCCGTTTGACTTTCAAACTTGGCGTTTGACTTTTTCAAACTAGGATTTGATTAAACCCTTTATTTTGTTCAGCGATGACACCTAGTACATGATGCAATCATATCAACTTGATATAACACATTCATGTACCCTTCCCCTCCGGAGTGCCGGACATTCCAGAACCTTCTAGAACATTCCCGTTGAAAACACCGGAACCATTCCCCAACTCCGAAACGGGACTTTCCTTATATGAATCTTATTCTCCGGACCATTCCGGATCTCCTCGTGATATCCCGGATCCCATCCGAGACTCCTAACAACATTCAGTCTCTTTCTCATCATTCCATAACTACTCAAACAACGTCGAATCCTTAAGTGTGTCTCCCTACGGTTCGTGAATTATGCGGACATGATCGAGACACTTCTCCGATCAATAACCAATAGAGGAATCTGGAAATTCATATGGCTCCCACATATTTCTACAATTACATTGCGATCGAATGAACCACTTACATACGATACCAATTTCCCTTTGTCTCACGATAGTTTACTTATCCGAGGTTATGATCGCTTGTATCTCGCATACCTAGTTCAACCTCACATCGATAAGTACTCTTTTCTCGTTCCCGTGATATGTGATCCCTTGTGAGCCAGTCACATGCTTGCAAGCTAATTGGATGACATTTCACCGAGAGGGCCCAAAGTATATCTATCCGTCATATGGATGGACAAATCCCACTCTTGATCCATGTGTCTCAACCAATACTTTCCGAACACTCAATGCCACCTTTATAGCCACCCAGTTACGGTGTGGTGTTTGATGTCATCAAAGCATCCATCCGGTAAAGGTGATATGCATGATCTCATGGTCGAAGGAATTAGGTTACTATGTATCAGAAAGCATATAGCAATTGAACTATTAAAATGACTTGATCTTTGTGCTACGCTTATCTATAGGAATATGTCCACCATATCATTCTCCTAATGATATGATCTTGTTGTTAATAACATCTCAATGTTCATGATAGGGAAACCACAATCATTTATTAACCAACAAGCTAGTGATGTATAGAGGCTATACTAGGGACTTCAATTTTAAGTTTACAAATCACACAAGTATTAATGTTTCCTTGTTAATACTATTATAGCATGAATGTAAACATTTATCATAAACACAAAGATATAATAATAACTACATTTATTATTGCCTCTAGGGCATATCTCCAATCTCCCACTTGCACTAGAGTCATCTAATCTAGATTACATGGTAATATACCGAACACCCATGGCAGTTTGGTGCTGGTCATGTTTTGCCCTCGGGAGAGGTTTAGTCAACGGATCCGCCACATTCAGATCTGTGTGTACTTTGCAAATCTTTATGTCCCCATCTTGGACATGTTCTCGAATAGCGTGAAAACGTAGCTTGATATGCTTCAGCTTCTTGTGTGACCTTGGTTCTTGCGCATTGGCTATGGTGCCCATGTTATCACAGTAGATAGACATTGGGTCCAGCGCATTAGGAACCACACCCAGCTCTGTAATGAACTCTTTCATCCATATCGCTTCTTGTGAAGCCTCCGAAGCAGCCATGTATTCCGATTTAGTTGAAGATCTCGCCACAACGCTTTGCTTTGCACTCCTCCAGCTAACTGCTGCACCATTCAAAGTAAATACGTATCCAGATTGTGATTTAGAATCATCCGGATCGGTGTTCCAACTAGCATCAGTGTAACCATTAACAACGAGTTGTTCATCACCTCCATAAGAAAGAACCATATCCTTAGTTCTTCTCAAGTACTTAAGGATGTTTTTGACCGCTATCCAATGATCTACTCCTGGATCACTTTGATATCTGCTAGTTAAACTAATATCATATGCAATGTTGGGTCTAGTACATAGCATGGCATACATTAGAGATCCTATGGCTGAGGCATAGGGAGTCTTACTCATCCTTTATCTATCTTCTGCCGTTGTCGTACTTTGAGTTTTACTCAAGGTCGTATTGGGCAACATGGGCAAGAACCCTTTCTTGCTATCTTCCATTCCAAACATCTTTAGAACATTGTCCAAATATGTACTTTGTGACAATGATATTAGGCGTCTTGATCTATCTCTATAAATCTTTATGCCTAATATGTAAGCTGCTTCGCCAAGATCCTTCATTGAAAAACTATTATTCAAATATTCCTTGACACTATTAAGAAGGTCTACATCATTCCCAATCAACAATATGTCATCTAGATACAGTATTAAGAATGCTACAGAGCTCCCACTCACTTTCTTGTAAATACTAGCTTCTCCATAAGTTTGTATAAAACCAAAACTTTTGATTACCTTATCAAAACGTTGATTCCAACTTCGGGATGCTTGCTTCAATCCATAGATGGACCGTTCAAGTTTGCATACCTTGTTAGCATCTTTAGGATCGACAAAACCTTTGGGTTGCATCATATACAACTCTTCATCAATGTCTCCATTGAGGAATGCTGTTTTGACATCCATCTGCCATATCTCATAATCATAATATGCAGCGATTGCTAACATAATCCTCACAGACTTTAGCTTCGCTACTGGTGAGAAAGTCTCATCGTAGTCAACTCCTTGAATTTGTCGAAACCCTTTTGCGACAAGTCGAACTTTATAGACAGTAACATTACCATCATCATCTGTTTTCTTCTTGAAAATCCATTTATTCTCGACGGCCTTCCAGCCATCCGGTAAGTCCACCAAAGTCCATACTTGGTTTTCGTACATGGATCCAATCTCGGATTTCATGGCTTCTTGCCATTTATTGGAATCTGGGCTCATCATTGCTTCCTCATATGTCTCAGGGTCATCGGTGTTATCCACCAACATGACATTCATAACGGGATCATACCAATCAGGAGTGGTACGAGTTCTCGTTGACCTGCGAGGCTCAGAGCAACTACAACCAAGTTTCATGATCATCATCATTAGCTTCCTCTCACCGTGCAAAGGCCACAGAACTACTTCCGTCGCGCTACTCGCAAGTTCGAGAGAAGGTTCAACAACCTCGTCGAGTTCTACTTTCCTTCCAGTCACTTCTTTCGAGAGAAATTCCTTCTCTAGAAAGGATCCATTCTTGGCAATGAAGATTTTGCCTTCGGATCTATGATAGAAGGTATACCCAATAGTTTCCTTCGGGTATCCTATGAAGACGCATTTTTCCGCTTTGGGTTCAAGCTTGTCCGGTTGTAACTTCTTTACATAGGCTTCGCAACCCCAAACTTTAAGGAACGACAATTTAGGTTTCTTCCCAAACCATAATTCATACGGTGTCGTTTCCACGGATTTAGATGGTGCCCTATTTAAAGTGAATGCGGCTGTTTCTAATGCATAACCCCAAAATGATAGCGGTAAATCTGTAAGTGACATCATAGAACGAACCATATCTAAGAGAGTTCGATTACGATGTTCGGGCACACCATTACGCTGTGGTGTTCCCGGCGGTGTCAATTGTGAAAGTATTCTGCATTTCTTTAAATGCTCGCCAAACTCGTAACTTAGATATTCACCTCCACGATCAAAACATAGAAATTTAATCTTCTTGTTACGTTGATTCTCAACCTCACTTTGAAATTCCTTAAACTTCTCGAAAGTTTTGGACTTATGTTTCATGAAATAGATATACCCATATCTACTCAAGTCATCCGTGAAGGTAAGAACATAACGATAACCACCGCGCGATGCTACACTCATTGGACCACACACATCGGTATGTATGATTTCCAATAAGTCCGTAGCTCGCTCCATCATACCCGAAAATGGAGTCTTAGTCATTTTACCCATCAGACATGCTTCGCATCTATCAAGTGATTCGAAATCAAGTGATTCAAGAAGTCCATCAGAATGGAGTTTCTTCATACGCTTCACTCCAATGTGACCAAGACGACAGTGCCACATATAGGTCGAGTTATCGCTCGATTTCAAACGTTTAGCCTCAATGTTATTAATATGTGTATTTCCACTATCGAGATTCAACAAGAATAGACCATCTATCAAAGGTGCATGTGCATAAAACATATTACTCATATAAATCGAACAACCATTATTCTCGGATTTAAACAAGTAACCGTCTCGCAATAAACAAGATCCCGATATAATGTTCATGCTCAACGCAGGCACCAAATAACAATTATTTAAGTATAAAACTAATCCCGATGGTAGATGAAGGGGTAGCGTGCCGACCGCGATCACATCAACCTTTGATCCATTTCCAACGCGCATCGTCAGCTCGTTCTTCGCTAGCTTCCGTTTATTCTGCAGCACCTGTTTCGAGTTAAAAATATGAGCAACCGAACCAGTATTAAATACCCAGGCACTACTACGAGTACTAGTGAGATACACATCAATAACATGTATATCAGATATACCTTTCTTCTTGATGTTTCCGTTCTTCAAATCCGCCAAGTACTTTGGGCAATTCCGCTTCCAGTGACCTTCTCCCTTGCAGTAAAAGCACTCAGTATCAGGCTTAGGTCCAGCCTTGGTCTTCTTCGTCGGCGTGGTAACTTTCTTACCACCCTTCTTGAAGTGTCCCTTTTGCTTAGACTTGCCTTTCTTGAATTTGGTGGTCTTATTGACCAACAACACTTGGTGCTCTTTCTTGATCTCCACTTCTGCAGATTTCAACATGGCAAAGAGTTCTGGCGACGTCTTGTTCATGTTCTGCATGTTTTAGTTCATCACAAAGTTCTTGTAACTTGGTGGTAGTGATTGGAGGACACGGTAAATCCCCAAAGCATTAGGAATCACTATACCTAAGCTTTGAAGTTTGTTTGCGTGCCCAGACATCTTAAGCACATGCTCACTGACGGAGCTGCCCTCTTCCATCTTGGAGTTAAAGAACTTGTCAGAAGCCTCATAGCTCTCAATTGCCGCATGAGTCTCAAAGATCAATTTGAGATCACGGACAATATCATGTGGGTCTGAATTCTCAAACCTTTTCTGAAGCTCCGATTCTAAACCATACAAGATAGCACACTGAATCGCGGAGTATCGTGTCTTCCGAGTGAGGTAAACATTCTTTACTTCATCGGTAGCAGATAGCTGCAGTGGGTCACCCAAATGTGCATCCAGCACATAGGTCAAATTACCACCGTGAGGACAATCCTCAAATTATGGAACCAATCCACGAAGTTGCTTCCATTGTTTTTCAACTTCTCTTCAGGAACTCATTAAAATTGATGGTAGGTGCTGCCATTGATCTACAACATATTTGCAATAGTTTAGACTAAGTTTATGACAAATTGAGTTCTAATTAATAGTAAAATTAATCTAGGTGAACTCCCACTCAAAACAACATCCCTCACATTGTTTTAGTGATCACATGAACCAAATCCACCACATCAACACCGATCATCACGAGCGTTGATATAGTTTCAGTGGTGAACAATCGACATGTTCATCATATCTACTATATGATTCATGCTTTACCTTTCGGTGATCCGTGTTCCGAGACCATGTCTGTACATGCTAGGATCGTCAAGATCAAACCTTAGTTTCCCCATGAGCAAATCTGGCTTGCTCACGTTGTATACACTTGCGGAATCTAACACACCCGATCATCACGTGGTGCTTTGAAACAACAAGCTTTAGCAACGGTGCTAACTAAGGGTGAACACTTTATGATTTGAAATTCATGTGCATGAGGGATCATCTTATAATGCTACCGTCGTCTACTAAGCAATACAAGATGCATAAAGGATTAACATCACATGCAATTCATAATATGTGATATGATATGGCCTTTCTTCTTTGTGCTTCCGATCTCCATCTTCAAGCACAAACATGATCTCCATCATCACCGACATTGCATCAAGGTCAATGACGCTTCTCCATGGTTGTCGTCCACCGGCTTCAACTATTACAACTACTTTGAATAGACACGCGGGTCTTAACATAAATTAGAGAC
The DNA here is from genome assembly GCA_023614405.1 of Avena insularis. Lineage (NCBI taxonomy): Eukaryota > Viridiplantae > Streptophyta > Magnoliopsida > Poales > Poaceae > Avena > Avena insularis. The sequence goes on from CM042685.1 coordinate 13,328,625, forward strand.
AACCATATGGCTCCTGCCGGTTGCCAACTTACAATAAGGAACATTGCATACATCAAATATAATCACAATCATGGCCATATCACATCATCACACCGCAAAACAAAGTTAGACGCCTCTACTTTCTTTGCATGTTTTACGTGGTTTGGGGCTTTCAATAAGTGTCGTTCTAACTTACGAACATGAACCACAACATTGATACTAGTATTGTTAATCACCCGTTGTAAATTGTATCTTAACTATGCTAGGAGAAACAGGCACCCGCAAATCCACTTATGCAATACAAGTTGCATGTCAAGCGTGGAGCAAGTCTCATGAACGATGTCATGTAAGGTTAGCCCGGGCCGCTTCATCCCAACATCCCGCAAGATGCAAAGTACACAAGAAGAAATCGACAATAAAAGCATCAACGCCCATAATGACCATTGTGTTCTACTCGTGCAACAGGTCTACATATAGACACAGCTCTGATACCACTGTAGGGTTTCGTAGCATGGAAAACAAAAAATTTCTATCGCATACAAACAAACAAGCCAAGATCTATCTACTAGATTGTAGCAATGAGTCGATGGAATAACTCACCCTCGAAGATTCCAAAGCGTTTCACGAGAGCGGATTCTCGTGGGTGATGTAGTCGTACTCTTCCCGATCTCAAGATCGCGTAGACGATCCTTCCGGCGCTATGCGTTCCGAAGCGCTCCGCAGCTTGGTCACACGTTCGATCGACGAAGACCTTCCTCTCCTTGTTCCAAAGGCAGCGGAGGTTGTAGCACTCTCTCGCGATTCCTAAGAGACAACGTGGTACCGGAAGTTGAGGGGAGATCTCGCAGGGCTTCGCCTTAAGCCGGAGCGAGTATGGTGAACTATGAGAGAGCCCTCGACGATCTAGGGTTTAGACACGCCGAGGAAGAGGTGCTAGGGCCGGCGGCTAGGGTTTGGAGGTGCCCAAGTCGGCGGCTAGGGGAGAAACCCTAGGGGCGGCGGCGGCTATGGTGGGCAGCAGCTGTTAGGGTTTGGAGGTGGGAACTTGTGTGTCTAGGAGGGGAGCCCTGCCCCTCCTTTTATGGGTGGAGGAAGGCGCGCCAGGGGAGGGGAGTCCCTCCCCAACTCGGACCCAAGGTGGGCCGGCGGTGGAGGTGGAGGGACTCCTCCCCAACTCGGATTCCACCTCCCCTCCACTTCCCAAAATAGCCGTTTGACTTTCAAACTTGGCGTTTGACTTTTTCAAACTAGGATTTGATTAAACCCTTTATTTTGTTCAGCGATGACACCTAGTACATGATGCAATCATATCAACTTGATATAACACATTCATGTACCCTTCCCCTCCGGAGTGTCGGACATTCCGGAACCTTCAAGAACATTCCCGATTAAAACACCGGAACCATTCCCCAACTCCGAAACGGGACTTTCCTTATATGAATCTTATTCTCCGGACCATTCCGGATCTCCTCGTGATATCCCGGATCCCATCCGAGACTACGAAAAAACATTCGATCTCTTTCTCATCATTCCATAACTACTCAAACAACGTCGAATCCTTAAGTGTGTCTCCCTACGGTTCGTGAATTATGCGGACATGATCGAGACACTTCTCCGATCAATAACCAATAGAGGAATCTGGAAATTCATTTGGCTCCCACATATTTCTACGATTACTTTGCGATCGAATGAACCACTTACATACGATACCAATTTCCCTTTGTCTCACGATAGTTTACTTATCCGAGGTTATGATCGTCGGTATCTCTGCATACCTAGTTCAACCTCGCATCGATAAGTACTCTTTTCTCGCTCCCGTGATATGTGATCCCTTGTGAGCTACCACATGCTTGCAAGCTAATTGGATGACATTTCACCGAGAGGGCCCAAAGTATATCTATCCGTCATATGGATGGACAAATCCCACTCTTGATCCATGTGTCTCAACCAATACTTTCCGAACACTCAATGCCACCTTTATAGCCACCCAGTTACGGTGTGGTGTTTGATGTCATCAAAGCATCCATCCGGTAAAGGTGATATGCATGATCTCATGGTCGAAGGAATTAGGTTACTATGTATCAGAAAGCATATAGCAATTGAACTATTAAAATGACTTGATCTTTGTGCTACGCTTATCTATAGGAATATGTCCACCATATCATTCTCCTAATGATATGATCTTGTTGTTAATAACATCTCAATGTTCATGATAGGGAAACCACAATCATTTATTAACCAACAAGCTAGTGATGTATAGAGGCTATACTAGGGACTTCAATTTTAAGTTTACAAATCACACAAGTATTAATGTTTCCTTGTTAATACTATTATAGCATGAATGTAAACATTTATCATAAACACAAAGATATAATAATAACTACATTTATTATTGCCTCTAGGGCATATCTCCAACAGTCTCCCACTTGCACTAGAGTCATCTAATCTAGATTACATGGTAATATACCGAACACCCATGGCAGTTTGGTGCTGGTCATGTTTTGCCCTCGGGAGAGGTTTAGTCAACGGATTCGCCACATTCAGATCTGTGTGTACTTTGCAAATCTTTATGTCCCCATCTTGGACATGTTCTCGAATAGCGTGAAAACGTAGCTTGATATGCTTCAGCTTCTTGTGTGACCTTGGTTCTTGCGCATTGGCTATGGTGCCCATGTTATCACAGTAGATAGACATTGGGTCCAGCGCACTAGGAACCACACCCAGCTCTGTAATGAACTCTTTCATCCATATCGCTTCTTGTGAAGCCTCCGAAGCAGCCATGTATTCCGATTTAGTTGAAGATCTCGCCACAACGCTTTACTTTGCACTCCTCCAGCTAACTGTTGCACCATTCAAAGTAAATACGTATCCAGATTGTGATTTAGAATCATCCGGATCGGTGTTCCAACTAGCATCGGTGTAACCATTAACAACGAGTTGTTCATCACCTCCATAAGAAAGAACCATATCCTTAGTTCTTCTCAAGTACTTAAGGATGTTTTTGACCTCTATCCAATGATCTACTCCTTGATCACTTTGATATCTGCTAGTTAAACTAACAGCATATGCAATGTTGGGTCTAGTACATAGCATGGCATACATTAGAGATCCTATGGCTGAGGCATAGGGAGTCTTACTCATCCTTTCTCTATCTTCTGCCGTTGTCGGACTTTGAGTTTTACTCAAGGTCGTATTGGGCAACATGGGCAAGAACCCTTTCTTGCTATCTTCCATTCCAAACGTCTTTAGAACATTGTCCAAATATGTACTTTGTGACAATGATATTAGGCGTCTTGATCTATCTCTATAAATCTTTATGCCTAATATGTAAGCTGCTTCGCCAAGATCCTTCATTGAAAAACTATTATTAAATATTCCTTGACACTATTAAGAAGGTCTACATCATTCCCAATCAACAATATGTCATCTACATACAGTATTAATAATGCTACAGAGCTCCCACTCACTTTCTTGTCAATACAAGCTTCTCCATAAGTTTATATAAAACAAAAACTTTTGATTACCTTATCAAAATGTTGATTCCAACTTCGGGATGCTTGCTTAAATCCATAGATGGACCGTTGAAGTTTGCATACCTTGTTAGCATCTTTAGGATCGACAAAACCTTTGGGTTGCATCATATACAACTCTTCATCAATGTCTCCATTGAGGAATGCTGTTTTGACATCCATCTGCCATATCTCATAATCATAATATGCAGCGATTGCTAACATAATCCTCACAGACTTTAGCTTCGCTACTGGTGAGAAAGTCTCATCGTAGTCAACTCCTTGAATTTGTCGAAACCCTTTTGCGACAAGTCGAGCTTTATAGACAGTAACATTACCATCAGCATCTGTTTTCTTCTTGAAAATCCATTTATTCTCGACGGCCTTCCAGCCATCCGGTAAGTCCACCAAAGTCCATACTTGGTTTTCGTACATGGATCCAATCTCGGATTTCATGGCTTCTTGCCATTTATTGGAATCTGGGCTCATCATTGCTTCCTCATATGTCTCAGGGTCATCGGTGTTATCCACCAACATGACATTCATAACGGGATCATACCAATCAGGAGTGGTACGAGTTCTCGTTGACCTGCGAGGCTCTGTAGCAACTACAACCGAAGTTTCATGATCATCATCATTAGCTTCCTCTCTCACTGGTGCAGGCGTCACAGGAACTACTTCCGGTGTTGCGCTACTCGCAAGTTCGAGAGAAGGTTCAACAACCTCGTCGAGTTCTACTTTCCTTCCAGTCACTTCTTTCGAGAGAAATTCCTTCTCTAGAAAGGATCCATTCTTGGCAATGAAGATTTTGCCTTCGGATCTATGATAGAAGGTATACCCAATAGTTTCCTTCGGGTATCCTATGAAGACGCATTTTTCCGCTTTGGGTTCAAGCTTGTCCGGTTGTAACTTCTTTACATAGGCTTCGCAACCCCAAACTTTAAGGAACGGCAATTTAGGTTTCTACCCAAACCATAATTCATACGGTGTCGTTTCCACGGATTTAGATGGTGCCCTATTTAAAGTGAATGCGGCTGTTTCTAATGCATAACCCCAAAATAATAGCGGTAAATCTGTAAGTGACATCATAGAACGAACCATATCTAAGAGAGTTCGATTACGATGTTCGGGCACACCATTACGCTGTGGTGTTCCCGGCGGTGTCAATTGTGAAAGTATTCTGCATTTCTTTAAATGCTCGCCAAACTCGTAACTTAGATATTCACCTCCATGATCAAAACATAGAAATTTAATCTTCTTGTTACGTTGATTCTCAACCTCACTTTGAAATTCCTTAAACTTCTCGAAAGTTTTGGACTTATGTTTCATGAAATAGATATACCCATATCTACTCAAGTCATCCGTGAAGGTAAGAACATACTTGATAACCACCGCGATGCTACACTCATTGGACCACACACATCGGTATGTATGATTTCCAATAAGTCCGTAGCTCGCTCCATCATACCCGAAAATGGAGTCTTAGTCATTTTACCCATCAGACATGCTTCGCATCTATCAAGTGATTCGAAATCAAGTGATTCAAGAAGTCCATCAGAATGGAGTTTCTTCATACGCTTCACTCCAATGTGACCAAGGCAGCGATTGCCACATATAGGTCGAGTTATCGCTCGATTTCAAACATTTAGCCTCAATGTTATTAATATGTGTATTTCCACTATCGAGATTCAACAAGAATAGACCATCTATCAAAGGTGCATGTGCATAAAACATATTACTCATATAAATCGAACAACCATTATTCTCGGATTTAAACAAGTAACCGTCTACTTAATAAACAAGATCGATATAATGTTCATGCTCAACGCAGGCACCAAATAACAATTATTTAAGTATAAAACTAATCCCGATGGTAGATGAAGGGGTAGCGTGCCGACCGCGATCACATCAACCTTTGATCCATTTCCAACGCGCATCGTCAGCTCGTTCTTCGCTAGCTTCCGTTTATTCTGCAGCACCTGTTTCGAGTTAAAAATATGAGCAACCGAACCAGTATTAAATACCCAGGAACTACTACGAGTACTAGTGAGATACACATCAATAACATGTATATCAGATATACCTTTCTTCTTGATGTTGCCGTTCTTCCAATCCGCCAAGTACTGTGGGCAATTCCGCTTCGGTGACCTTCTCCCTTGCGGTAAAAGCACTCGATGTCGGGCTTAGGTCCAGCCTTGGTCTTCTTCGTCGTGGTAACTTTCTTACCACCCTTCTTGAAGTGTCCCTTTTGCTTAGACTTGCCTTTCTTGAATTTGGTGGTCTTATTGACCAACAACACTTGGTGCTCTTTCTTGATCTCCACTTCTGCAGATTTCAACATGGCAAAGAGTTCTGGCGACGTCTTGTTCATGTTCTGCATGTTTTAGTTCATCACAAAGTTCTTGTAACTTGGTGGTAGTGATTGGAGGACACGGTAAATCCCCAAAGCATTAGGAATCACTATACCTAAGCTTTGAAGTTTGTTTGCGTGCCCAGACATCTTAAGCACATGCTCACTGACGGAGCTGCCCTCTTCCATCTTGGAGTTAAAGAACTTGTCAGAAGCCTCATAGCTCTCAATTGCCGCATGAGTCTCAAAGATCAATTTGAGATCACGGACAATATCATGTGGGTCTGAATTCTCAAACCTTTTAAGCTCGATTCTAAACCATACAAGATAGCACACTTTGAACTGTGGAGTCTTGTGTCTTCCGAGTGAGGTAAACATTCTTTACTTCATCGGTAGCAGTGGCTGCAGTGGGTCACCAATGATTGCATCCAGCACATAGGTCAAATTACCAGCTGTGAGGACAATCCTCAAATTGCGGAACCAATCCACGAAGTTGCTTCCATTGTTTTTCAACTTCTCTTTCTGTAGGAACTCATTAAAATTGATGGTAGGGGCTGCCATTGATCTACAACATATTTGCAATAGTTTAGACTAAGTTTATGACAAATTGAGTTCTAATTAATAGTAAAATTAATCTAGGTGAACTCCCACTCAAAACAACATCCCTCACATTGTTTTAGTGATCACATGAACCAAATCCACCACATCAACACCGATCATCACGAGCGTTGATATAGTTTCAGTGGTGAACAATCGACATGTTCATCATATCTACTATATGATTCATGCTTTACCTTTCGGTGATCCGTGTTCCGAGACCATGTCTGTACATGCTAGGATCGTCAAGATCAAACCTTAGTTTCCCCATGAGCAAATCTGGCTTGCTCACGTTGTATACACTTGCGGAATCTAACACACCCGATCATCACGTGGTGCTTTGAAACAACAAGCTTTAGCAACGGTGCTAACTAAGGGTGAACACTTTATGATTTGAAATTCATGTGCATGAGGGATCATCTTATAATGCTACCGTCGTCTACTAAGCAATACAAGATGCATAAAGGATTAACATCACATGCAATTCATAATATGTGATATGATATGGCCTTTCTTCTTTGTGCTTCCGATCTCCATCTTCAAGCACAAACATGATCTCCATCATCACCGGCATTGCATCAAGGTCAATGACGCTTCTCCATGGTTGTCGTCCACCGGCTTCAACTATTACAACTACTTTGAATAGACCATGGTCTTAACATAAATTAGAGACAACCATATGGCTCCGCGGTTGCCAACTTACAATAAGGAACATTGCATACATCAAATATAATCACAATCATGGCCATATCACATCACACCCACCTGCAAAACAAAGTTAGACGCCTCTACTTTCTTTGCATGTTTTACGTGGTTTGGGGCTTTCAATAAGTGTCGTTCTAACTTACGAACATGAACCACAACATTGATACTAGTATTGTTAATCACCCGTTGTAAATTGTATCTTAACTATGCTAGGAGAAACAGGCACCCGCAAAGCCACTTATGCAATACAAGTTGCATGTCAAGCGTGGAGCAAGTCTCATGAACGATGTCATGTAAGGTTAGCCCGGGCCGCTTCATCCCAACATCCCGCAAGATGCAAAGTACATAAGAAGAAATCGACAATAAAAGCATCAACGCCCACAATGACCATTGTGTTCTACTCGTGCAACAGGTCTACATATAGACACAGCTCTGATACCACTGTAGGGTTTCGTAGCATGGAAAACAAAAAATTTCTATCGCATACAAACAAACAAGCCAAGATCTATCTACTAGATTGTAGCAATGAGTCGATGGAATAACTCACCCTCGAAGATTCCAAAGCGTTTAACGAGAGCGGATTCTCGTGGGTGATGTAGTCGTACTCTTCCCGATCTCAAGATCGCGTAGACGATCCTTCCGGTGCTGCGTTCCGGTAGCGCTCCCGCAGTCGTTCACACGTTCGATACTCGACGAAGACCTTCCTCTCCCTTGTTCCAGCAGGCAGCGGAGGTTGTAGCACTCTCCTCGCGATTCCGGCAGCACAACGGCGTGGTACCGGAAGTAGAGGGGAGATCTCGCAGGGCTTCGCCTTAAGCCGGATTTAGTATGGTGAACTATGAGAGAGCCCTCGATGATCTAGGGTTTAGACACGCCAAGGAAGAGGTGCTAGGGCCGGCGGCTAGGGTTTGGAGGTGCCCAAGTCGGCGGCTAGGGGAGAAACCCTAGGGGCGGCGGCGGCTATGGTGGGCAGCAGCTGCTAGGGTTTGGAGGTGGGAACTTGTGTGTCTAGCAGGGGAGCCCTGCCCCTCCTTTTATGGGTGGAGGGAGGCGCGCCAGGGGAGGGGAGTCCCTCCCCAACTCGGACCCAAGGTGGGCCGGCGGTGGAGGTGGAGGGACTCCTCCCCAACTCGGATTCCACCTCCCCTCCACTTCCCAAAATAGCCATTTGACTTTCAAACTTGGCGTTTGACTTTTTCAAACTAGGATTTGATTAAACCCTTTATTTTGTTCAGCGATGACACCTAGTACATGATGCAATCATATCAACTTGATATAACACATTCATGTACCCTTCCCCTCCGGAGTGTCGGACATTCCAGAACCTTCTAGAACATTCCCGATGAAAACACCGGAACCATTCCCCATCTCCGAAACGGGACTTTCCTTATATGAATCTTATTCTCCGGACCATTCCGGATCTCCTCGTGATATCCCGGATCCCATCCGAGACTCCGAAAAAACATTCGGTCTCTTTCTCATCATTCCATAACTACTCAAACAACGTCGAATCCTTAAGTGTGTCTCCCTACGGTTCGTGAATTATGCGGACATGATCGAGACACTTCTCCGATCAATAACCAATAGAGGAATCTGGAAATTCATATGGCTCCCACATATTTCTACGATTACTTTGCGATCGAATGAACCACTTACATACGATACCAATTTCCCTTTGTCTCACGATAGTTTACTTATCCGAGGTTATGATCGTCGGTATCTCTGCATACCTAGTTCAACCTCGTTACTGATAAGTACTCTTTTCTCGTTCCCGTGATATGTGATCCCTTGTGAGCCAGTCACATGCTTGCAAGCTAATTGGATGACATTTCACCGAGAGTGCCCAAAGTATATCTATCCGTCATATGGATGGACAAATCCCACTCTTGATCCATGTGTCTCAACCAATACTTTCCGAACACTCAATGCCACCTTTATAGCCACCCAGTTACGGTGTGGTGTTTGATGTCATCAAAGCATCCATCCGGTAAAGGTGATATGCATGATCTCATGGTCGAAGGAATTAGGTTACTATGTATCAGAAAGCATATAGCAATTGAACTATTAAAATGACTTGATCTTTATGCTATGCTTATCTATAGGAGTATGTCCACCATATCATTCTCCTAATGATATGATCTTGTTGTTAATAACATCTCAATGTTCATGATAGGGAAACCACAATCATTTATTAACCAACAAGCTAGTGATGTATAGAGGCTATACTAGGGACTTCAATTTTAAGTTTACAAATCACACAAGTATTGATGTTTCCTTGTTAATACTATTATAGCATGAATGTAAACATTTATCATAAACACAAAGATATAATAATAACTACATTTATTATTGCCTCTAGGGCATATCTCCAACAGTTCATTCGATCAAAAAATAATCGTAGAAATATGTGGGAGCCATATGAATTTCCAGATTCCTCTATTGGTTATTGATCGGAGAAGTGTCTCGATCATGTCCGCATAATTCACGAACCGTAGGGAGACACACTTAAGGATTCGACGTTGTTTGAGTAGTTATGGAATGATGAGTAAGAGACCGAATGTTGTTCGGAGTCTCGGATGGGATCCTGGATATCACGAGGAGATCCAGAATGGTCTGGAGAATAAGATTCATATAAGGAAAGTCCTCTTTCGGGGTTGGAGAATGGTTCCGGTGTTTTCATCGGGAATGTTCTAGAAGGTTCCTAATGTCCGCACTCGGAGGAAGGGTACATGAATGCGTTATATCAAGTTGGTATGATTGCATCATGTACTAGGTGTCATCGCTGAACAAAATAAAGGGTTTAATCAAATCCTAGTTTGAAAAGTCAAATGCCAATTTGAAAAGTCAAACGGCTATTTTGTGAAGTGGAGGGGAAAGTGGAAACCGAGTTGGGGAGGAGTTCCTCCCCTCCACCGCCGGCCCCCTTGGGAAACCGCATTGGGGAGGGAATCCCCTCCCCTGGCGCGCCCCCTCCACCTATATAAGGAGGGGCAGGGCTGCCCCTCCTAGCACCCAACACCTCCACCCGCAAACCCTAGCCCTAGCGGTCGACCCCTCTCCAGCCGCCGCCGCCCTAGGGCAAACCGCTGCCGCCGCCTAGCTAACCCTAGCCGCCGGCCAAGCCTCCTCCTCGGTGTGTCTAAACCCTAGATCGCCGAGGATCTCTCTCATAGTCCACCATACTCGCTACGGCTTAAGGCGAAGCCCTGCGAGATCTCCCCTCTACTTCCGGTACCATGCCGTTGTGCTGCCAGAATCGCGAGGAGAGTGCTACAACCTCCACTGCCTGCTGGAACAAGGGAGAGGAAGGTCTTCGTCGAGTACCGAACGTGTGACCGACTGCGGGAGCGCTGCCGGAACGCAGCGCCGGAAGAATCGTCTACGCGATCTTGAGATCGGAAAGAGTATGACTACATCACCCACGAGAATCCGCTCTCGTTAAACACTTTGGAATCTTCGAGGGTGAGTTATTCCATCGACTCGTTGCTACAATCTAGTAGATAGATCTTGGCTTGTTTGTTTGTATGCGATAGAAATTTTTTGTTTTCCATGCTACGAAACCCTACAGTGGTATTAGAGTTGTGTCTATATGTAGATCTATTGCACGAGTAGAACACAATGGTCATTGTGGGCGTTGATGCTTTTATTGTCGATTGCTTCTTGTGTACTTTGCATCTTGCGGGATGGTGGGATGAAGCGGCCCGGGCTAACCTTACATGACATCGTTCATGAGACTTGCTCCACGCTTGACATGCAACTTGTATTGCATAAGTGGCTTTGCGGGTGCCTGTTTCTCCCAAGATAGTTAAGATTCAATTTACAACGGGTGATTAACAATGCTAGTATCAATGTTGTGGTTCTTGTTCGTAAGTTAGAACGACACTTATTGAAAGCCCCAAACCACGTAAAACATGCAAAGAAAGTAGAGGCGTCTAACTTTGTTTTGCAGGGGTGTGCAGTGATGTGATATGGCCATGATTGTGATTATATTTGATGTATGCAATGTCCTTCTTGTAAGTTGGCAACCGGCAGGAGCCATATGGTTGTCTTTAATTTATGTTTAGACCCGCGTGTCTATTCAAAGTAGTTGTAATAGTTGAAGCTGGTGGACGACAACCATGAAGCGGCGTCATTGACCTTGATGCAATGCCGGTGATGATGGAGATCATGTTCGTGCTTGAAGATGGAGATCGGAAGCACAAAGAAGAAAGGCCATATCATATCACATATTATGAATTGTATGTGATGTTAATCCTTTATGCATCTTGTATTGCTTAGTTAACGACGGTAGCATTATAAGATGATCCCTCATGCACATAAATTTCAAGTTTTAAAGTGTTCACCCGTAGTAAGCACCGTTGCTAAAGCTTGTTGTTTCGAAGCACCACGTGATGATCGGGTGTGTTAGATTCCGCAAGTGTATACAACCTGAGCAAGCCAGATTTTCTCATGCGGAAGCTAAGGTTTGATCTTGATGAGCCTAGCATGTATGACATGGTCTCTAACACGGATCACCGAAAGGTAAAGCATGAATCATATAGTAGATATGATGAACATGTCGATTGTTCGCCATTGAAGCTACATCAACTCTCGTGATGATCGGTTTTGATGTGGTGGATTTGGTTCGTGTGATCACTAAAACAATGTGAGGGATATTGTTTTGAGTGGGAGTTCACCTAGATTAATTTAACTATTAATTAGAACTCAATTTGTCATAAACTTATTCTAAACTATTGCAAATATGTTGTAGATCAATGGCGGCCCCTACCATCAAATTTAATGCGTTCCTAGAGAAAGAAAAGTTGAAAAACAATGGAAGCAACTTCGCGGATTGGTTCCGCAATTTGACGATTGTCCTCACAGCTGGTAATTTCACCTATGTGCTGGATGCACATTGGTGACCCACTGCTAATGCTACCGATGAAGTAAAGAATGTTTACCTCACTCGGAAGACTCAGTACTCCACAGTTCAGTGTGCTATCTTGTATGGTTTAGAATCGGAGCTTCAGAAAAGGTTTGAGAATTCAGACCCACATGATATTGTCCGTGATCTCAAATTGATTTTTGAGACTCATGCGGCAATTGAGAGCTATGAGGCTTCTGAAAAGTTCTTTAACTGCAAGATGGAAGAAGGCAGCTCCGTCAGTGAGCATGTGCTTAAGATGTCAGGGCACGCAAACAAACTTCAAAGCTTGGGTATAGTGATTCCTAATGCTTTGGGGATTTACCGTGTCCTTCAATCACTACCACCAAGTTATAAGAACTTTGTGATGAACTACAACATGCAAAACATGAACAAGACGTTGCCAGAACTCTTCGCCATGTTGAAATCTGCAGAAGTGGAGATCAAGAAAGAGCAGCAAGTGTTGTTGGTCAATAAGACCACCAAGTTCAAGAAAGGCAAGTCTAAGCAAAAGGGACACTTTAAGAAGGGTGGTAAGAAAGTTACCGCGCCGACGAAGAAGACCAAGGCTGGACCTAAGCCTGATACTGAGTGCTTTTACTGCAAGGGAGAAGGTCACTGGAAGCGGAATTGCCAAAGTACTTGGCGGATTTGAAGATCGGCAACATCAAGAAGAATGGTATATCTGATATACATGTTATTGATGTGTATCTCACTAGTACTCGTAGTAGTGCCTGGGTATTTGATACTGGTTCGGTTGCTCATATTTGTAACTCGAAACAGGTGCTGCAGAATAAACGGAAGCTAGCGAAGAACGAGGTGACGATGCGCGTAGGAAATGGATCAAAGGTTGATGTGATCGCGGTCGGCACGCTACCTCTTCATCTACCATCGGGATTAGTTTTGTACTTAAATAATTGTTATTTGGTGCCTGCGTTAAGCATGAACATTATATCGGGATCTTGTTTATTGTGAGACGGTTACTTGTTTAAGTCTGAGAATAATGGTTGTTCGATTTATATGAGTAATATGTTTTATGCATATGCACCTTTGATAGATGGTCTATTCTTATTGAATCTCGATAGTGGAAATACACATATTAATAACATTGAGGCTAAACGTTTGAAATCGAGCGATAACTCGACCTATATGTAATCGCTGTCGTCTTGGTCACATTGGAGTGAAGCGTATGAAGAAACTCCATTCCGATGGACTTCTTGAATCACTTGATTTTGAATCACTTGAAAGATGCGAAGCATGTCTGATGGGAAAAATGACTAAGACACCATTTTCTGGTATGATGGAGCGAGCTACGGACTTATTGGAAATCATACATACCGACGTGTGTGGTCCAATGAGTGTAGCATCGCGCGGTGGTTACCGTTATGTTCTTACCTTCACGGATGACTTGAGTAGATATGGGTATATCTATTTCATGAAACATAAGTCCGAAACTTTCTAGAAGTTTAAGGAATTTCAAAGTGAGGTTGAGAATCAACGTAACAAGAAGATTAAATTTCTACGTTCTGATCGTGGAGGTAAATATCTAAGTTACGAGTTTGGCGAGCATTTAAAGAAATGCGGAATACTTTCACAATTGACACCGCCGGGAACACCACAGTGTAATGGTGTGTCCGAACGTCGTAATCGAACTCTCTTAGATATGGTTCGTTCTATGATGTCACTTACAGATTTAACGCTATCATTTTGGGGTTATGCATTAGAAACAGCCGGTTCAGTGCTTCTCGACCGGTTCCGTTCAGTGCTTCTCGACCGGTTCCGCAGGTGTAGATCTGCGACGTGCGCGTAGCACTTTTTCGAGTGCGTTTCCTGTATATTTCTATTCTGAAGGTTTGTTTACATTGTGCAGGAGTTCAAGGTGCCTGTCATGGTGCCTCCGCTCCCCGAATGGTTTCTGGATGCGTCGGACAACGAAATCGTGGAATCCGAGTCCGAGCTTCCACCGGCGCAATCACCCACTGAGGAGGCTTCCGAGGCGAGTGAGGGGCAGACCCGAAAGAGGGCACGGAGCTCGAGCGAATCTTCGAATGCCTCAACTCCGCCAACGCCTAGGAACCCACTGTGCCGTGTCCATCACAGTGGAGGTGATGGTGCCTCTTCCTCTCCCATCTCGGCCGTTTCGGTGCAGGCTGTAGCGCCGCGGCCGCCAGCGAAGTGGAAGAAGGAAGAGAAGAAGGGCAAGAGGGCCCTGCCTATTTTTGACTTGATCGATATGGAGTCGTAAGTGTCTTCGGGTTCCTATTGCTACTTTTCATGTCCTTATGCCTTCTTGCTTATGATTAGTGCTTTCCTTGCAGCCACTCCTCCGATGGATCTTTTAGTGAGGCCACTCAGGAAGCCGTAGGGGAGTCAAAAGTGACGCCTCCTCCCTCTCAGACGGTGGACACCTCTGGGGGCGTAGCTCCGAACCCTTCTCCACAGGAGGCTCGGGTGATCATCTCCCAGAAGACTATAGCTGGACCTTCAGAGTCTTCGTCTGAGCATGTAAGTGTTTTGTTTCTTGCTGTGGGGGGAGCCCCCGAGTAATATTTTCGTATGATCTTTTGATCTTTGCTTATTTTGTGCGTGTCTCAGGGGGAGCCCCCGAGCATTTTTTTATGTGCTTGATGTTTTGCTCGCTTCTTGGGCACAGCCCCCGAGCCCTTTTCCTGATGATTTGCTTCTTCTTGCAGTCCTTTGTGGCAGGTGCAAACATGCCGGTGAATAAGCACCTGGCACTCGAAGCCAGCATGCGGCAGCTTCAAGGTACATATTAAGTTGATCCTGTTCTTTTTTCGTCTGTTTGCTGCCTTGTGAAGGTCATGTGTGTTCTTGCTGACTTTTGCAGATGAAAATAACTCTGTCCTCCGCGAGCTTGATGCTCTCAAAAAGAGCCTTGGACGAGCGGAGAAGAAGGCCGAGGATGCTATTGGGGCAAAGGAGCTACTCGAACAAGAGTTGGTCGATGCCACAGCGGCCAAGGAGCGCCTACAGCGGGAAGCCACGGATCGTGAGGAGCAGCTTGCCACCGTTGCGGCTGCTCGCGAGAAGAAGGTGGCCGAAAAATTAATGGCTGCTGCCAAAGCTGTCTCTGGTGAGTATATTTGCCTCTCTTTGGTTTTTCTTTCGGCTACTACGTCTTCGTGTCTTTATTGGATTCTTACTGTGCCTTTCTGTTTCTCTAGATGCCGCAGGCATTGAGTTCAATCGCGGAGCCCTGGAGCACGCTAGTGCTTTGGATGATGCCACTGCAGCGGTTGAAGACCGCTGCAGTACTGCGGTTGGTACTCTTGCCAAGGCCAAGGAGGTCCTCCGGCGCTTCTACAAGGAGCTCGTTCCCAAGGGCGTTGCCCTTGAGGATGTTGACTCATTGGCGGAGGCGCTGCCTGCGGATGCGCCTACGGCCTACAAGCGCAAGCAGAAGGGCATTGGTGCCTCCATGGGCCTAGCCATGGCCATGGCGTCCGAGGCGGAGCTGGATCTTCACCAGGTCACCTCTCAGATGCCAACGTCTCCTGACGGTTCCGAGGTAACCTTCGCTCTCTACACTGCTCGCTGTAAGCGCTATGGGCCAAAGCTTATTGATCTGCTGGAGTAGTACGCGACGAGGCAGCAGGAGGAGGTCAAGAGCAGGCAATCTCGCTCCAAGGCCACTCAGGATGCAGCTGCTTAGACCTTGTAGTTGTAGGATAGTTGTCGTCTTCTTTTGTTGTAATATCTTGATGAACAATTTCCCCGTGCCACGCGGTGGCTTTTGTTGTATATAATGAGCCTTCGATATGTTTTTCAATCGTGTGTTGTTCATATTCTTGTTTGTTTTCCTTTAGGGACCTTCGGGTGATGACCCCGTCGATACTTCGTCTGCTCCGCAGCCGCGACCATCCTTGGATGATGCGTCGCAGCTTGTTTTCCTTCATGACCGTGTCCGCAGTCTTGAGAAGGAGTTGCTTGGCATCCGAGGCCATGCAGACATTTGGAAGTCGAAGGAAGAGCGGGGTGCCGCCAGAGAGGAATATCTGATGGGGGAGCTGCGGCAGTTGGCCGAGCAACTGCAGTGTAAGCTTCTTTGAGCTGCTACTTAGTTTCGGATGCGTATGGTTTGCGGGTCATCTTACTTTGTAGTTGTTGCAGGTGCCAACCTTGTTCCGAGGGAGGAGAAGGAGCATGTTGCAGTTCAGATCAACTACTTGACCCAACAATATATGGAGGCCGGTGGCTTTTTCTGGATGGATCGCGACCATGCCATGGTCCTTGCGATTGTGCAGGATCGTGTTCATCAGGTGTCACGGGTGCTGCGGCAGGCGAAGATTGCCCTGGCGTCGATTCTGCACGTCATGTTTCCCCTTGATGAAGCGTCGTCGACTCTTTGGGGCTTGCTGGCAAAGTTTCGAGACGTGCGTCACGTCAGGGAGTTGGTGCGGCACCAGTTGGTTGTGGGAGTGAAGGCCGTCCTTTCCCTCGTGCGGCTGCATCGTCCTGATGTGAATCTTGCGGTTGTGGCGGCTGGGCCGCCCCCTCGACCAGATGGTGGCCTATGGGACATGCGCTAGCATTATGTGGCTGTTAGGCAGTATGCCGAAGAAGTTGTAGATCACTTTGAGCAGCGTGCGCAGGTGATTCTTCAGGATAGGTAGTTCCTGTAAAAAATATAGATGTAAAACTTGTATGCATTTCGATTCGGCGTGTTGTGCCCTTTGTTGTAAAGGTTCATTTTGTTAGCACGTGGTGCTTGGTTGTATGCATGCCCTTTTCGTTAGCCTGACGTGATCAGCTACTTAGGTGTACATGCGTTATCCTCAGTCGACGAAGTTGTGAGGTGAGGGGGAGCCCCCGAGTGTGTTGTAGCATAAATAAAATGTGAGAAAAGATAAATTTTTGGGCCAGACACTTAGCTTTATTCATAGCGCAATGTGGAGGTACATTGTTCGGCTGAGTAGCCTTGGCTGAGTAGCCTTATTGAAAGTAAAGGGGGGATAGCTAGGGGTAGAACCGTCGCAGCTGTGCAACGTTCCATAGGGTTGGAGTATGCGACTCCAGACTCCACGTGCTTGAGGCGATAGGCGCCACCTGGGATGACTTCGGTGACGATGTAGGGTCCTTCCCAGGGTGACTCGAGCTTTTTCGGCCGCTCTTGCTTGAGTCGTAAGACGAGGTCTCCTTCGAGGAAGGACCTTGGGCGCAACCGGCGGCTATGATAGTTGCGGAGGCTCTGCTGGTAGACCGCCAAGCGAGCCACCGCGATGTCACGTGCTTCGTCGAGTGTGTCGATGGCGTCTTCGAGTGCGGCCGTCGATTCGGCTTCGCTGTAGGCGACGACCCGTGGGGCCTTATTGTAGGGGTTCGTAGCATGGAAAACAAAAAAATTCTACCGCATACAAACAAACAAGCCAAGATCTATCTACTAGATTGTAGCAACGAGTCGATGGAATAACTCACCCTCGAAGATTCCAAAGTGTTTAACGAGAGCGGGTTCTCGTGGGTGATGTAATCATACTCTTGCCAATCTCAAGATCGCGTAGACGATCCTTCCGACGCTGCGTTCCGGCAGCGCTTCCGCAGTCAGTCACACGTTCGGTACTTGACGAAGACCTTCCTCTCCCTTGTTCCAGCAGGCAGCAGAGGTTGTAGCACTCTCCTCGCGATTCCGGCAGCACAACGGCGTGGTACCGAAAGTAGAGGGGAGATCTCGCAGGGCTTCGCCTTAAGCCGGAGCGAGTATGGTGGACTATGAGAGAGATCCTCGGTGATCTAGGGTTTAGACGCACCAAGGAGGGGGCAAGGCCGGCGGCTAGGGTTTGCCCTAGGCGGCGGCTTGCCCTAGGCGGCGGCGGCAGCAGGAGGTGGCGGCGCCGGCGGCTAGGATTAGGGTTTGCGGGGCGTGGTGTTGTGTGCTTGGAGGGGCAGCCCTGCCCCTCCTTATATAGGTGGAGGGGCGTGCCAGGGGAGGGGAGTCCCTCCCCAACTCGGTCTCCAAGTGGGCCGGCGGTGGAGGGAGGGAACTCCTCCCCAAGTAGGTTTCCTACTCTCCCTCCACCTCACAAAATAGCCGTTTGACTTTTCAAATTGGCGTTTGACTTTTCAAACTAGGATTTGATTTAACTGTTTATTTTGTTCAGCGATGACACCTAGTACATGATGAAATCATTCCAACTTGTTATGACACATTCATGTACCCTTCCCCTTCAGAGTGCCGGACATTTCGGAACCTTCTAGAACATTCCCGATGAAAACACCGGAACCATTCTCCAACCCCGAAACAGGACTTTCCTTATATGAATCTTATTCTCCGGACCATTCCGGATCTCCTCGTGATATCCCGAATCCCATCCGAGACTCCGAACAACATTCGTTCTCTTACTCATCATTCCATAACTACTCAAACAACGTCAAATCCTTAAGTGTGTCTCCCTATGGTTCGTGAATTATGCGGACATGATCGAGACACTTCTACGAACAGTAACCAATAGAGGAACCTGGAAATTCATATGGCTCCCACATATTTCTATGATTACTTTGCGATCGAATGAACCACTTACATATGATACCAATTTCCCTTTGTCTTACGGTAGTTTACTTATCCGAGGTTATGATCGTCGGTATCTCTGCATACCTAGTTCAACCTCGTTACCGATAAGTACTCTTTTCTCGTTCACGTGATATGTGATCCCTTGTGAGCTAGTCACATGCTTGCAAGCTAATTGGATGACATTCCACCTAGAGGGCCCAGAGTATATCTATCTGTCATATGGATGGACAAATCCCACTCTTGATCCATGTGTCTCAACCAATACTTTCCGAACACTCAATGCCACCTTTATAGCCACCCAGTTACGGTGTGGTGTTTGATGTCATCAAAGCATCCTTCCGGTGAAGGTGATATGCATGATATCATGGTCGAAGGAATTAGGTTACTATGTATCAGAAAGCATATAGCAATTGAACTATTAAAATGACTTGATCTTTATGCTAGGCTTATCTATAGGAGTATGTCCACCATATCATTCTCCTAACGATATGATCTTGTTGTTAATAACATCTCAATGTTCATGATAGGGAAACCACAATCATTTATTAACCAACAAGATAGTATTATAAAGAGGCTTTACTAGGGACTCTATTTTAGTTTACAAATCACACAAGTATTAATGTTTCCTTGTTAATACTATTATAGCATGAATGTAAACATTTATCATAAACACAAAGATATAATAATAACTATATTTATTATTGCCTCTAGGGCATATCTCCAACAGTCTCCCACTTGCACTAGAGTCATCTAATCTAGATTACATGGTAATATACCGAACACCCATAGCAGTTTGGTGTTGGTCATGTTTTGCCCTCGGGAGAGGTTTAGTCAACGGATCCGCCACATTCAGATCTGTGTGTACTTTGCAAATATTTATGTCCCCATCTTGGACATGTTCTCGAATAGCGTGAAAACGTAGCTTGATGTGCTTCAGCTTCTTGTCTGACCTTGGTTCTTGCGCATTGGCTATGGCGCCCATGTTATCACAGTAGATAGACATTGGGTCCAGCGCACTTGGAACCACACCGAGCTCTGTAATGAACTCCTTCATCCATATCGCTTCTTGTGAAGCCTCCGAAGCAGCCATGTATTCGGATTCAGTTGAAGATCTCGCCACAACGCTTTGCTTTGCACTCCTCCAGCTTATTTCTGCACAATTCAAAGTAAATACGTATCCAGATTGTGATTTAGAATCATCCGGATCGGTGTTCCAACTAGCATCGGTGTAACCATTAACAACGAGTTGTTCATCACCTCCATAAGAAAGAACCATATCCTTAGTTCTTCTCAAGTACTTAAGGATGTTTTTGACCGCTGTCCAATGATCCACTCCTGGATCACTTTGATATCTGCTAGTTAAACTAACAGCATATGCAATGTAGGGTCTGGTACATAGCATGGCATACATTAGAGATCCTATGGCGGAGGCATAGGGAGTTTTACTCATCTTTTCTCTATCTTCTGTCGTTGTTGGACTTTGAGTTTTACTCAAGGTCGTATTGGGCAACATGGGCAAGAACCCTTTCTTGCTATCTTCCATTCCAAACCTCTTTAGAACTTTGTCCAAATATGTACTTTGTGACAATGATATTAGGCGTCTCGATCTATCTCTATAAATCTTTAAGCCCAATATGTAAGCTGCTTCGCCAAGATCTTTCATTGAAAAACTATTATTCAAATATTCCTTGACACTATTAAGAAGGTCTACATCATTCCCAATCATCAATATGTCATCTACATATAGTATTAAGAATGCTACAGAGCTCCCACTCACTTTCTTGTAAATACAAGCTTCTCCATAAGTTTGTATAAAACCAAAGCTTTTGATTACCTTATCAAAACGTTGATTCCAACTTTGGGATGCTTGCTTCAATCCATAGATGGACCGTTGAAGTTTGCATACCTTGTTAGCATCTTTAGGATCGACAAAACCTTTGGGTTGCATCATATACAACTCTTCATCAATGTCTCCATTGAGGAATGCTGTTTTGACATCCATCTGCCATATCTCATAATCATAATATGCAGCGATTGCTAACATAATCCTCACAGACTTTAGCTTCACTACAGGTGAGAAAGTCTCATCGTAGTTAACTCCTTGAATTTGTCGAAACCCTTTTGCGACAAGTCGAGCTTTATAGATGAACATTACCATCAAAGATCTGCTTTCTTCTTGAAAATCCATTTGTTCTCGACAGCCTTCCTACCATCCTAAGTCCACCAAAGTCCATACTTGGTTTTCGTACATGGATCCAATCTCGGATTTCATGGCTTCTTGCCATTTATTGGAATCTGGGCTCATCATCGCTTCCTCATATGTCGCAGGGTCATCGGTGTTGTCCACCAACATGACACTCATAACGGGATCATACCAATCAGGAGTGGTACGAGTTCTCGTTGACCTGCGAGGTTCTGTAGCAACTTCAACCGAAGTTTCATGATCATCATCATTAGCTTCCTCTCTTACTGGAGTAGGCGCCATAGGAACTACTTCCGGTGCTGCGCTACTCGCAAGTTCGAGAGAAGGTTCGACAACCTCGTCGAGTTCTACTTTCCTTCCAGTCACTTCTTTCGAGAGAAATAACTTCTCTAGAAAGGATCCATTCTTGGCAACGAAGATTTTGCCCTCGGATCTATGATAGAAGGTATACCCGATAGTTTCCTTCGGGTATCCCATGAAGACGCATTTTTCTGCTTTGGGTTCAAGCTTGTCAGGCTGTAACTTCTTTACATAGGCTTCGCAACCCCAAACTTTAAGGAACGACAATTTAGGTTTCTTACCAAACCATAATTCATGCGGTGTCGTTTCAACGAATTTAGATGGTGCCCTATTTAAAGTGAATGCGGCTGTTTCTAATGCATAACCCCAAAATGATAGCGGTAAATCTGTAAGTGACATCATAGAACGAACCATATCTAAGAGAGTTCGATTACGATGTTCGGACACACCATTACGCTGTGGTGTTCCCGGCGGTGTCAATTGTGAAAGTATTCCGCATTTCTTCAAATGCTCGCCAAACTCGTAACTTATATATTCACCTCCACGATCAGAACGTAGAAATTTAATCTTCTAGTTATGTTGATTCTCCACCTCACTTTGAAATTCCTTAAACTTCTCAAAAGTTTCGGACTTATGTTTCATGAAATAGATATACCCATATCTACTCAAATCATCCGTGAAGGTAAGAACATAACGATAACCACCGCGCGATGCTACAATCATTGGACCATACACATCGTATGATTTCCAATAAGTCCGTAGCTCGCTCCATCATACCAGAAAATGGAGTCTTAGTCATTTTACCCATCAGACATGCTTCGTATCTTTCAAGTGATTCGAAATCAAGTGATTTAAGAAGTCCATCGGAATGGAGTTTCTTCATACGCTTCACTCCAATGTGACCAAGACGACAATGCCACATATATGTCGAGTTATCGCTCGATTTCAAACGTTTAGCTTCAATGTTATTAATATGTGTATTTCCACTATCGAGATTCAATAAGAATATACCATCTATCAAAGGTGCATGTGCATAAAACATATTACTC
The DNA here is from genome assembly GCA_023614405.1 of Avena insularis. Taxonomy (NCBI): domain Eukaryota; kingdom Viridiplantae; phylum Streptophyta; class Magnoliopsida; order Poales; family Poaceae; genus Avena; species Avena insularis. Next base: position 13,350,746 of record CM042685.1, read on the forward strand.
ATATAAATCGAACAACCATTATTCTCGGAATTAAACAAGTAACCGTCTCCCAATAAACAAGATCCCGATATAATGTTCATGCTTAACGCAGGCACCAATAACAAGTATTTAAGTATAAAACTAATCCCGATGGTAGATGAAGAGGTAGCGTGCCGACCGCGATCACATCAACCTTTGATCCATTTCCCACGCGCATCGTCACCTCGTTCTTCGCTAGCTTCCGTTTATTCGCAGACTGCTTCGAGTTACAAATATGAGCAACCGAACCAGTATCAAATACCCAGGCACTACTACGAGTACTAGTGAGATACACATCAATATCATGTATACCGGATATACCTTTCTTCTTGATGTTGCCGTTCTTCAAATCCACCAAGTACTTTGGGCAATTCCGCTTCCAGTGACCTTCTCCCTTGCAGTAAAAGCACTCAGTATCAGGCTTAGGTCCAGCCTTGGTCTTCTTCGTTGGCGCGGTAACTTTCTTACCACCCTTGTTGAAGTGTCCCTTTTGCTTAGACTTGCCTTTCTTGAATTTGGTGGTCTTATTGACCATCAACACTTGGTGCTCTTTCTTGATCTCCACTTCTACAGATTTTAACATGGCGAAGAATTCTGGCAACGTCTTGTTCATGTTTTGCATGTTGTAGTTCATCACAAAGTTCTTGTAACTTGGTGGTAGTGATTGGAGGACACGATAAATCCCCAAAGCATTAGGAATCACTATACCCAAGCTTTGAAGTTTGTTTGCGTGCCCAGACATTTTAAGCACACGCTCACTGACGGAGCTGCCCTCTTCCATCTTGCAGTTAAAGAACTTTTCAGAAGCCTCATAGATCTCAATTGCCGCGTGAGTCTTAAAGATTAATTTGAGATCACGGATAATATCATGTGGGTCTGAATTCTCAAACCTTTTCTAAAGCTCCGATTCTAAACCATACAAGATAGAACACTGAACTGTGGAGTACTGAGTCTTTCGAGTGAGGTAAACATTCTTTACTTCATCGGTAGCAGTAGCTGCAGGTGGGTCACCCAGCGGTGCATCCAGCACATAGGTTAAATTACCAGCAGTGAGGATAATCCTCAAATTGCGGAACCAATCCGCGAAGTTGCTTCCATTGTTTTTCAACTTTTCTTTCTCTAGGAACGCATTAAAATTGATGGTAGGGGCCGCCATTGATCTACGACATATTTGCAACAGTTTAGACTAAGTTTATGACAAATTGAGTTCTAATTAATAGTTAAATTAATCTAGGTGAACTCCCACTCAAAACAATATCTCTCACATTGTTTTAGTGATCACACGAACCAAATCCACCACATCAACACCGATCATCACGAGAGTTGATGCAGCTTCAATGGCGAACAATCGACATGTTCATCATATCTACTATATGATTCATCCTTTACCTTTCGGTGATCCGTGTTCCGAGACCATGTTTGTACATGATAGGCTCGTCAAGATCAAACCTTAGCTTCCGCATGAGCAAATCTGGCTTGCTCACGTTGTATACACTTGCGGAATCTAACACACCCGATCATCACGTGGTGCTTCGAAACAACAAGCTTTAGCAACGGTGCTTACTAAGGATGAACACTTTAGAACTTGAAATTTATGTGCATGAGGGATCATCTTATAATGCTACCGTCGTTAACTAAGCAATACAAGATGCATAAAGGATTAACATCACATGCAATGCATAATATGTGATATGATATGGCCTTTCTTCTTTGTGCTTCCAATCTCTATCTTCAAGCACGAACATGATCTCCATCATTACCGGCATTGCATCAAGGTCAATGATGCAGCTCCATGGTTGTCGTCCACCAGCTTCAACTATTACAACTACTTTGAATAGACACGCGGGTCTTAACAGAAATTAAAGACAACCATATGGCTCCTGCCGGTTGCCAACTTACAATAAGGAACATTGCATACATCAAATATAATCACAATCATGGCCATATCACATCATAGCACACCCCTGCAAAACAAAGTTAGACGCCTCTACTTTCTTTGCATGTTTTACGTGGTTTGGGGCTTTCAATAAGTGTCGTTCTAACTTACGAACAAGAACCACAACATTGATACTAGTATTGTCAATCACCCGTTGTAAATTGAATCTTAACTATCTTGGGAGAAACAGGCATCCGCAAAGCCACTTATGCAATACAAGTTGCATGTCAAGCGTGGAGCAAGTCTCATGAACGATGTCATGTAAGGTTAGCCAGGGCCGCTTCATCCCACCATCCCACAAGATGCAAAGTACATAAGAAGCAATTGACAACAAAAGCATCAACGCCCACAATGACCATTGTGTTCTACTTGTGCAACAGATCTACATATAGACACGACTCTGATACCACTGTAGGGGTTCGTAGCATGGAAAACAAAAAATTTCTACCGCATACAAACAAACAAGCCAAGATCTATCTACTAGATTGTAGCAATGAGTCGATGGAATAACTCACCCTCGAAGATTCCAAAGTGTTTAACGAGAGCGGGTTCTCGTGGGTGATGTAGTCGTACTCTTGCCGATCTCAAGATCGTGTAGACGATCCTTCCGCACATGCAGCGCTTCCGGCGCAATGGGTCACACGTTTCCAGACTGACAAAGACCTTCCTCTCCTTGTTCCAAAGAAAGCGGAGGTTGTAGCACTCTCTCGCGATTCCGGCAAAGACAACGGCGTGGTACCTAAGTAGAGGGAGATCTCGCAGGCTTCGCTTAAGCCGGAGCGAGTATGGTGGACTATGAGAGAGCCTCATGATCTAGGGTTTAGACGCACCAAGGAGGGGCAAGGCCGACGGCTAGGGTTTGCCCCTAGGCGGCAGGAGCAGGAGGCGCCACGGCGGCTAGGATTAGGGTTTGCGGGGCGTTGTGTTGTGTGCTTGGAGGGGCAGCCTTGCCCCTCCTTATATAGGTGGAGGGGGCGCGCCAGGGGAGGGGAGTCCCTCCCCAACTCGGTCTCCAAGTGGGCCGGTAGTGGAGGGAGGGAACTCCTCCCCAAGTAGGTTTCCTACTCTCCCTCCACCTCACAAAATAGCCGTTTAACTTTTCAAATTGGCGTTTGACTTTTCAAACTAGGATTTGATTTAACCCTTTATTTTGTTTAGCGATGACACCTAGTACATGATGCAATCATTCCAACTTGTTATGACCCATTCATGTACCCTTCTCCTCTGGAGTGTCGGACATTCCGGAACCTTCTAGAAAATTCCCGATGAAAACACCGGAACCATTCTCCAACCCCGAAACAGGACTTTCCTTATATGAATCTTATTCTCCGGACCATTCCGGATCTCCTCGTGATATCCCGGATCCCATCCGAGACTCCGAACAACATTCGGTCTCTTACTCATCATTCCATAACTACTCAAACAATGTCGAATCCTTAAGTGTGTCTCCTTACGGTTTGTGAATTATGCGGACATGATCGAGACACTTCTCCGAACAATAACCAATAGAGGAATCTGGAAATTCATATGGCTCCCACATATTTCTACGATTACTTTGTGATCGAATGAACCACTTACATACGATACCAATTTCACTTTGTCTTACGATAGTTTACTTATCCGAGGTTATGATCGTCGGTATCTCTACATACCTAGTTCAACCTTGTTACCGATAAGTACTCTTTTCTTGTTCCCGTGATATGTGATCCCTTGTGAGCCAGTCACATGCTTGCAAGCTAATTGGATGACATTCCATCGAGAGGGCCCAGAGTATATCTATCTGTCATATGGATGGACAAATCCCACTCTTGATCCATGTGTCTCAACCAATACTTTCTGAACACTCAATGCCACCTTTATAGCCACCCAGTTACGGTGTGGTGTTTGATGTCATCAAAGCATCCTTCCGGTGAAGGTGATATGCATGATCTCATGGTCGAAGGAATTAGGTTACTATGTATCAGAAAGCATATAGCAATTTAACTATTAAGATGACTTGATCTTTATTCTACGCTTATCTATAGGAGTATGTCCACCATATCATTCTCCTACCGATATGATCTTGTTGTTAATAACATCTCAATGTTCATGATAGGGAAACCACAATCATTTATTAACCAACAAGCTAGTATTATAAAGAGGCTTTACTAGGGACTCTAATTTTGTTTACAAATCACACAAGTATTAATGTTTCCTTGTTAATACTATTATAGCATGAATGTAAACATTTATCATAAACACAAAGATATAATAATAACTATATTTATTATTGCCTCTAGGGCATATCTCCAACACTTATGGCGTACTTCTGCAGGAAACAAGGCTTCGGCTTCGTGCACCATGAAGAAAGGCGTGTAGCTAGTTGAGCTGTTTGGCATTGTGCGCAAGCTCCAGAGGATAGAGGGTAGCTCTTCTGTCCATGCTCCCGCAAGACGTTTGAGTGGGCTCAGTAGGCGCTTCTTGATGCCTCCGCCTACGAGGTCGTTGGCCTTTTCCACCTGCCCGTTGGTTTGCGGGTGTGCCACGAAGGCATATGTTATGTTGATTCCGAGGCCTTCGCAGAAGTCCTGGAATTCCTTGGAGATGAAGTTCGACCCGTTGTTCGTGATGATGCTATGCGGCACGCCAAACCTGTAGACTATGGGTTCAAAGAACTTCACGGCCGTTTTACCCTTTTGGTTGGTAACGGGCATGGCTTCGATCCACTTGGTGAACTTGTCGACTGCGACCAGGAGGTAGACATGGTCTCCTTTCGAGGACCTTGGCAATTTGTCGATCATGTCGAGGCCCCATTGGGCGAAAGGCCAGGCCAAGGGTATGGGCCTGAGCTCTGATCCTGGTGCGTGCGGTTTGTCTGCGAACCTTTGGCACCCTTTGCACCTTCGGACGATATCCTTGGCGTCATTCATGGCCGTTGGCCAATAGAACCCAGCTCGTAGAGCTTGCGACGACGGCGCGGCTGCCCGCGTGATGGCCGCAGATTCCCTCGTGGATGTCTTGGAGGATTGTTTTGTCGTCACCGATGGTGACGCACCTTTGGAGTACACCCGAAATGCTGCGCTTGTACAGCTTGCTGTTGATGATGGTGAAGGCCTTGGACCGACGAGATATACGCCGGGCATCTGTTGGGTCATCAGGCAGTTCCCTGTTTATCAGGTACCGCAGGTACGGTTGCGTCCATGTTTCCTCGATTGCCATGACCTGCATCAGGTTAACCACTGCAACCTCTGTGTCGAGCTTTTCGGGTCCTTCATGTCCTTCGGGTAGCGTAGCCCCGAGTGCTCTGCCTCTTCGGGTGATCCCTTGGGGAATTTCCTTTTAATGGATGGCACACAGATTTGTTCGAGGAACACACATGGTGGCACCCGTGCACAGGTGGAGCCAATATTGGCGAGTCTATTGGCTTCTTCGTTGCTTTCTCTTCCAACGTGCCGAAGCTCGCAGCCGTCAAAGTCTCCTTCGAGTGCGTTGTAGAGCGCGCGATATGCGATCATGTTGGCAGCGTGTGTGTCACACTCGTTCATCGTCTGCTGGACGACGAGGTTCAAGTCACCGTAGATGACAAGGCATGTTGCGCTGCAAATCTTGGCCATCCTCATGCTGTGGATGAGGGCCTCATATTCGGCTTCGTTGTTGGAAGCTCGAAATTTCATCCGGAGGACGTACTTCATCTTGTCGCCCTGCGGAGATGTCAGTATGACCCCGGCTCCTGCTCCAGCTTCGCGCTTGGAGCCATCAAAGTGCATCGTGCATGACTGTGTCATATCCAGGGTGTCGGGAAGCTGCAGATCCATCCAGTGAACGAGGAAGTCCGATAGGACCTGAGATTTGATCGCATGGTGCTTCTCATAGACTATGTCTAGAGGGGACAGCTCGATGCCCCATAGGGCCACGCGTCCTGTGGCTTACGTGTTGTTCAGGATGCTATTTAGAGGTGCCTCGTTGACGACCATCACCTGATGCTTCTGGAAGTAGTGGCTCAGCCGACGGGCCGTCGTGAACACGCCATAGGCGAGTTTTTGGTAGTGAGGGTACCTCTGTTTTGTTGGCGTTAGTACCTCGCTGAGGTAGTAAATTGGGCGTTGGACCCCGTGGGTCTTGCCATCTTCGGGTCGTTCAACCACAAGCACGGTGCTTACCACCTGATGCGTGGCTGCTATGTATAGCAGGAGAGGCTCGTGCTCCTTTGGTGTGACCAGTACGGGCGAGGTGGAGAGCAGCTGCTTTAGATCTTCGAATGTGTCGTCGGCTTCGGGTGTCCACTCGAATTTGTCTGCTTTGCGTAGCAGTTGGTAGAAAGGCAGGGCCTTTTCACCCATATGGCTGATGAATTTGCTTAGCGTCGCAATGTGCCCAGCTAGTTGCTGGACACCTTTGAGGTTCTTTGGTTTCTCTATGGCCAGTATGGCCCGGATTTTCTTCGGGTTCGCCTCAGTTCCTCGCTGAGAGATGAAGTAGCCGAGCAGTTGGCCAGATGGGACGTCGAAGGCGCACTTTTCTGGGTTCAGCTTGATCTTGTAGCGAGCAAGGTTGTCGAACGCCTCGCGGAGATCGTCGATCAGTGTCCTGGCCTCCCTTGTTTTGACTACTATGTCATCGACATAGACCTGTATGTTGCGGCCGATCTGGCCCTTCAGGCATGCCTGCATGCACCACTGATACGTGGCACCTGCGTTCTTCATCCCGAAAGTCATTGTGTTGTAGCATAACACTCCGAACAGCGTGATGAACACCGTTTTCTCCTGATCTTCGACCTTCAGCCAAATCTGATTGTAGCCTGAGTAGGCGTCGAGGAAGGAGAGCTTCTCACATCCTGCAGTCGAATCGATGATCTGATCGATCCGAGGGAGAGGGAAGTGATCCTTCGGGCAGTTCTTGTTCAGTGATACGAAGTCCAGGCACATCCGCAGGATGCCCGTGTCCTTTTTAGGGACCATCATGGTGTTGGCCAGCCACTCGCTTTCCTTGATCTCCCTGATGAAATCAGCGTCGAGCAGTCTGTTGACTTTGACTCCGATGGCTTCGTCCTGTGGCTTGGACAACAGTCGGATGGACTATTTGACGGGCTTGGCATCTGGGAACACATTGAGTGCATGCTCGGCGAATTCCCTGGGAACTCCTGGCATGTCCTCATGGAGGAATTCTACTAGCGCGCTTTCCTATGCGGGGCCGAGGTCGTTGGCGATCAGCGCCGTCTTGGAGGCGTCCGTCGGGTGGACCTGCACCTTCTTCGTGTTGACTGTTGAGTCGAACGACATGTCAGGTGCGTTTTGCCTCGAGACTGGGGGTGCCCTGTTGCCTGTCACTTCTCGAAGCCTTGTGAGCTCCTCCTGCATGCCGAATGACTAGGAGATTCTGTTGAAGTCCCTGTCGCAGTGGCCCGACCGGGTGAAGCTCCGGTGGACCGTGATGATGCCCCTAGGTCCTGGCATCTTGAGTAGCAGGTACGCATAGTGCGGTACTGCTAGGAACCTTGCGAATGCCACGCGCCCGAGGATGGCGTGGTATTGTGATGGCTAGTCCACCACTTCGAACTCGAGTCGCTCGCACCGAAAGTTGTCGGGCTGGCCGAAGATGACGTCGAGCCATATCTTTCCCAGGGGAATATGCCCTTCCCTGGGACGATGTCGTGGAACGTTGTGTCGGATTGTTCCAGGATGCACAGCGGGATTCGCCTTGCTGCTAAGGTGCTAGCGAACATCATATTGATGCCGCTGCTACCGTCCATGAAGACGCGGTTCATCTCGAATCCTCCGATCTGCGCCTCGAGCACTAGGGCAGCATGACCTGGGCGAGGGATCTTGCGGGGGTGATCCGAATGGCTGAATGTGATGCAGGACTCCGAACCGCTGAGGTACTCAGGGATTGCGGGTGGAGCGGTCCCATCCAAGCTGACCTGGCGGGTGATCTTCTTTTGCACCCTGTTGGTTGGGCGCCCTTTCTGGATCATCAGGGCCCCTTTCGGCGGCGGGTACCCTCTTGCGCCGTTGTTCTGTATGGGTGCGACCTGGTGATCCGAAGGTCCCACGGGTGGTGACGGAGGAGCTCCGTGGGCGATGTCGCCTGGTGCGGTCGCGTTTCCGAACCCATTGTTAGGGACCTGCTGTCTCATATGGGACAGGCTCTCTGAGTTTCTGGAACTCGCGATAGTCCTTAAGCATATGGTTGGCCTTCTTTTTGCCATCCTGTTTGTCGATGTAGAAGTGGATGGTGCATGGGCCCGATAACTTGTCGTATGCCGAGGGCTTGTCGTCGCGGCCGCGGCATTTCCACGATTGCGTTGGGCGTCCTCCATCGTGGAAGTTGTTTCCACGGTATCCACTGCTACTGCGGTTGCTTTCGTTGCGGCGGTCGGCGTAGCCAGCCATGACCATGTCGGGTCCGTCACGATTGTCGTAGACGTGCGGTCTTCGCTTGCTACGGTGCTCGCGTCGGCGGCCGTGGTCATCTTCCTCCTCCGAATGTGCTCGGTGGATGGAGTCCTCGCCATCTGCCCATCTGTTGGCGATGTCCATAAGGTGGTCGAGTGTCTTGGGATTGACGCGCCCTAGTTATTCCTTGAAGTCCTGGCGTTTGACGCCATCTTTGAAGGCGTCGATTGTTCTCTCCTCGGAGATGTGTGCTGCGGAGTTTTTGATGTTGGACCAGCGTAGTATGTACGGGCGAATGGATTCGCCCGTTCGTTGGGTGCAGGCCTGCAGCTCTTCGATCGAGGCTGGCCTCTTGCTAGTACCCTTGAAGTTTTGGATGAAACTGTACACCAGTTCCTCCCAGCTTCGGATGGATCCCGAGGATAGGCTGCTGAGCCAGATCTGGGCTGCGCCTGTCAGCTGCAGCTGAAGGCATTGCAGGGCGGTGTTTTGGTTTCCGCCGTGCAGCTTGACGGACGACAGGTGGTCGCTGAGCCACGCCTTAGGGTCCTGCGTGCCGTCTAACTTCGGAGTATCCGAAGGAAGCTTGAAGTTTCTTGGCATCCGTGTTCGCCGAACAGATCTGCTAAAGCATCGAGCTCCACAGAGTTCTCCTTCGTCATCATCCTCTTCAGATTCGGATGAGCACACGCGCTTGGCGCGTGCCTTGTCGATATTGCACTGAGTGAGTTCGCTTCGAGCGTCGTAGTCACGGCTGCAACATCATGAGCTCTTGTGTCATCGAGGTAGGTCGTCTTCCTCCTCGTCAGATGAGGGTATGGGGACTGCGGTTGAATCTGACCGCAGCCTTCTTTTTCGGCTCCGCATGAGTTTCCTCATGGAGCACAGCTCCAACGAGTCCGAGTCCGGCTAGTGGGGAATTGTGTATGTCCCTCTTCGGGTCCCCCACCGGAGGTGGATGGGACGCGAGGTATGTTGTGGCTGCCATGATCGCAGCTTGCGGCGTCTTCGGGGTGACATTGTCATTGGCGTCCATCTCCATGAAGGACGTGTTGAGGGTTCGGGTCACCTCGCGACGTGCAGAGGGGTCCATGTTCTCTAAGCGAGAACGATGCTTGTTGGCATTGTTGCCATGCGGGATGGAGCCACCAACGGCGGAGAGCGCAGCTCGCCGCGCGCTGGACTCCGAGGCCGCTTGCTTGCGTTTGTCGAGTACCTCTTGCATCTTCACTTGCTTTTTGTGCTCTTCGATGAGGAGCAGGTGGTATGCCATCAGTAGGTCCCGTGAGGCACCCACGGGCAGGATCTTGTTGCCCGCCACGGCTTCCCGTGCTTGCTTCCATCCTTCCTCGCTGAGGTGGATTACTCGATTGGCGCCAGGATCGTCCTCGTTGGGCGGGGGGATGGTTGTCTCCTATTTTTGCCATTTCTACCCTGCGGGTTGGGTGGCGGTATGTGGGCACCCGAACCTGGTGGTTGTTGGTCCACGTCGCTTTGGATGACCACGGCACATTGGTAGTGTCCGTAGGTCGGATCGCTGCTGCCACAGCTTTCGGATCCGGAACCGTAGGTTCCTTCATCCGACGGTGGATCGCACAGATCTGAGTTGCAGTTGCTGCTGTCGTATGACTCATCTGTCGACGGTGACGTGCGTAGCACGCTGGGATGCGGGGCCCATGAGGCGGGCCTGATCGATGGCAGAGGCACCCGCTCTGGGAGGCGGAGAGTGCCGGTCTGTCCCACCTGGAAGCAGAAGCTTCCGAATAGGATCTCGAGCCCGTCGCCTACGGGCTCGAAGTCTTTTAGGGTGGGTGGCGAGTGGGCGGTGAAGTCGAAAACACCGAGGAGGAGATGGCTCTCCGTCACCGAGGAGTTGTAGATCGCTTTGGTCGGGACCGTCACGATCGCACAATCAGCGCCCCCAGTTCCCACAGACGGCGCCAATTGACGAGGTTTAATCTCGTCAATGCCCATTGTTATGAGCTTGGGTTTTGGAGAAGATGGGGGTGCTGGAGATCGCGGAACAGAGACAAGCAAACCAGGGGACACGAGATTTACCCAGGTTCAGGCCCCCGGAGGGAAAACCCTACTCCTGCTTGTCTGCTCTTGATTACGGCGGAACCGAAGGTCACTGGGGTGCGCAGATGTAATCTGGCATGGAGGTGTGTATGCGGTGGTATGAGTGAGAGCCTCCTCGTTGTGCCCTCCTAGCCTTTATATAGAGGTAGGCAGGTCCCGGGTACAGATCGAGTCGGTTACAGGTTTTAGGGTTTGCCCCTTTGAATATTCTATCTGTTCTAGTCTTGCTCTCCAAGGATCCGAAGACGTCATGGGCTTGGGCCACCCAAAAATCTTCATGGGCCGCATATATTCTCGTGGGCCTTCCTTGGGCTGGACCAGGTGTGCTGAAGTCATGTACCCATAGGGTATAACCATGTCAACAAGGGTGACTAGAAACAAGTATCACAAGAACAAGTAATATCACAATATGCATCAATCACTAAGTTTTGGGACACTGCACACAGAATGGAAACTATGCTCTCTTAATGGTGCCTAAAGGTAGAAGGGGGAGACTCAAATAATGGTGGAAGAAAGGCCCTTCACAAAGGGAAGCAGGGATTTCAAGTTTCAAAAAGAGCTTTCAAAAAATTATGGTACTTGTTAGCTTTCAGCCCTCATTGCCCCTATCATAAGCATCTTGAAGTGATTAAGGTTAAAGTGAACAAACTATGGAGTATATGCTTGACAAAGTATAAGTTGGCAATCTCAAGTCCCTTGAATACGAGGGACACACCTCATGCTACTCAAATTCAGTCACCTGTAAGTTCTTGTCATTGTAAGTACATGCATATCATAGAGAACCGCCAACGGGGTACCCCTTGCACATGGTACAGGAGCTCTCCCATAACCAAAATGACAAGGCAAGCAGACCATGAGCATCTCAGCGATCTTTTTATTTACTATGTGCATAGATTTTTATTGAGGATGCTTCATAGATAGCTCATTATGGCCATGCTACAAGTTTCCACCATGATTAGGCATGGCTTAGGCTAGCGGCCCAGGCGTTTCTCTAACACAAAATACATACTCCATGGACTTACAAGTTTCCTCTTTATTTCGCACCGGTGAAATCCATAGACAAAAGAGCATTATATCAACTGAGTACAAAGTACAAGTGCAATGTTGAAAACGTTCCCCGTGACAGCATGATTCTGCTAATTCCAACATATAAGTGCAAGCATATACAACATAGACGACACAATGGTTCAAGTTTATTAGGGGCAAAGAATATAAAGTGTTCCATCAAGTTTGTGAGGGCCTTAATCACTAAGTTTTCACATAACAAAGAGACTTTTTAACTGGAAGGTGGCTGAAAACAAGAATATACTTGGAATGGTGTAACACACCATGCATAGGAGTTTATAGTGGACACTTTGGAATAACTTGGTTTCTTGGGAGTTGGAAGCATGAGTAGAGCTTACTCATACAAGTGGAGGCTAGCAAAAGACTGGGAGCAACCAACTAAGAGAGCAATAATGGCCATAATCATGTAGAGCAACAAAACATTACTAATCAAAGCATAGAGTGGTACTACAAGTCAAGGACTAAATGATAATAGAGGCTATAGTGACTTTTTCATAGTCATAACATGGTGCGAGCATGTGCCAAGTCAACCCAAACAAAGCATCAAAGGAGAATACCACAATACTATGCTTTTGTATACTAAAACAACGCATAATTCTTTCAAGGCACACTAAGCAATCCCAATTGTTTGGAACAGAACATGCTACAGCAATAATCACTAAGCGTAAGGTCAAAACAACACCTAGCATGTCATGCTAAAGTCTAAGTCACAGTCAATGCAAGCTCCTATTGCACTTATCAAGCAAGAACTTTCTACTCCTTTCCAACACCAAGAAACTTATTTGAAACAACATAGCAAGAATGGGGGTCCAAACTAATTTATTCAAGCAAACTAAACAAACTAAGCAAACCAAACGAAAACTAAGACGCTCCAAGAACAACACAACTTGTGAAAGAAACAATAAAAACGAAGTGTCTAGACAGACCTGAGCTTTTTATTGATGAAGAAGGGGATGCCTTGGGCATCCCCAAGCTTTGATGCTTGTACCTCTTGGATATTTCTTGGGGGTGACACCGGGGTGGCATCCCCAAGCTTGAGCTTTTGTCCATTCTTTATCTCATTACATGATTCTCTCTCTACACCTGAAATTTTTCCTTCATACAAAACTTCACACAATCTTCATTAGCAACATTAGTGTATTCAAAAGATAATAGGCCTTTAGGCAAAGCTTTGGAACAGCAAAACTTTTCATTAAAAACACAAGCTACTGTATAAAATCCTTCAAAAAGCTCAATTCACCTAAAGAGAACTCAAAAAGGGATCAATAAGAAGCAAATTCAAATAATGGCAGAAATCTGTCAAAACAGACCAGCAGGTAGAAACCGATTTTTTCGAAACTCTGCTGTCGCTCAAATCAAAAAGTTTTGAACTAACGAAAGTTATCTAACATACTGGGGGATTTATTTGTAAACTTTCAGCTCAATCCGAGTTACAGAGACTCCTCACGAATTTTTATGGTGGAGGACAGAATTCTGTTTCGGGACAACAACTCCCCAAATCTTACTTCCCTCTCATTAGAGGTCATTCTTGGCACAAAAAGCAAAAAAAAGGATAAGGAGAGGTCATTACTGAAGTAATAACTTCCAAGACTCAAGGAAACTCTTGGGTTATCTCCCAACAAGTACTTTTATTTAACGCCTTTAAGTTAGGCACAAGAAACAAGAAGAATCAAGTATTTTCAAATGAGGAATTGAGATCAGTACTTGCAAAATCTTCAACTATGAGAGGTATCTCATCCAAATGAGTCTTGGAGGATCCCTTCTCATTTCTCTTTGGTTTACTACTTTCATCAAAAGGATTTTTAGGAACAATCCAATCAAAATTCTTTTCAAAGGCCTCATTCATCCCAACAAGCTTAAAGGCTATGGGTATCTTAAATTCATCTCTAGGCTTGGTTTTATCTGAAGTACCCACAACATCTACACATGAGCCTAGCATATTAAAACGATCAAAGACCTTTTTGGCTTCCCTAGCAGCATCATGGAACTCTTTGAGTAAAGTTTCAAGAATAAATTCTCTCTTTTCAGCATTCTTTTCTTTCTTTAGATTTAGGAACAAAATTTGCATCAAGGGGTTAAGGCTAACAAAACTAGCCTCCAACATATGAACTAAAGAAGCTGCAGCAATCTCATAATTAGGAGCAAGCTCTGCTATAGATTTATCCTCAATATCCTCATGCTTGCTAACATAATTAAAGAATTCTTCAATATTATCTTTCCCAATTATGGAGCCACTACCTATTGAAAGGTTTTTCAGGGTTAACTTGGGGAGCAACATGGTGTTCTTAGCAAAGTTCATTTTGGCAAAGGTGGGCAAGCCAAAAACAGCAGCATCAACTAGAGCGGGAACTTTTTTTTGTGTTTTTGAATAAAGAAAGCAAACCAAACTAGACTAATTTTTTTGGAGTTTTTGAAAATAGGCAAATAAAACCAAGCAAAAGAAACTAAGCAAACTAAAAACAAAGTAAAGAGAAAGGAAGTGGAGGACTCCCCTTGTGAAGACGTCCTTAGCCTCCCCGGCAACGGTGCCAGAAAACTTGATGGCTATACGCGTGGTTGACGGAGAGGAAGAAGTTTGATGGCCCTTTATTCCCCGGCAACGGCGCCAGAAAACTTGTGTTGGCTAGCTGTTGACGTGGAACCTGTTGGGAACCCCAAGAGCAAGGTGTGAAGTAGCACATCAGCAAGTCTTCCCTCAGTAAGAAACCAAGGTTATCAAACCAGTAGGAGGAAGGAAACGTCTCAAAGGTGTTGCAAGCAATGTGGAAACCTGCACAACACAAACTCGAGACTTTTCCCCAACGAATTAGTGAGGTTGTCAAGCTCACCAGTTTGCTGTAACAAAGGATTAAACGTATGGTGTGGAAGGTAATGATTTGCAGCAAGTAAACAGGTAACAGTGGAAGATGTATCAATGGTAAAGATTGGACCGGGGTCCATAGTTCACTAGAGGTGCTCTCCTTAGATAAACAACATGGCATGAAGGGTAAACAAATTACAGCAGGGCAATTGACAGGAACTGAGCAAGGCATAACAATGCAATACCAGACAAAAAGATCCTATGAGATTCGGTTGGTCAATACAACAATATACATAGACCGCCATCCAACTGCATCTATGACTAAAAGTCCACCTTCAGGTTATCATCCGAACCCCCTCCAGTTTTAAGTTGCAAGCAACAGACAACTGCTTTAAGCAAAGTGTATAAGGTAAACAATCCACTTGTTCTTTGAACAAGAGACCGTTATTTTCTCCCTAGTAGCAACAACACATATATAACCGAAGATATTTCTGTCACTTTCCTTGGAAACTAGAGGCATGAACCCACTATCGAGCATAAATACCCCCTCTTGGAGTCACTAACAACTACTTGGCCAAGATAGCTACTAACAACAAAGAGCATGCAAGATCACAAACAACACAGACATGATAGTATCAAATAAACAAAACCATTAATCAATCTGACATAGTAATCTCAATATCCATCGGATCCCCGCAAACACAACATGCATGATTACAAATAGATTAGATCTTGATCATGAACGGAGCTCATAAGATCTATACATGAAAGCACAAGGAGGAGATACAACAATCTATCTACTACATGGACCCATAGTCCAAGGTGGAACTACTCACACATCATACCGGAGAAGAAGGACTCCGGGATGATCTCCTGTCTAGTAGGGTGCCGGGAAGAACTTCAGATCCCCCCGATCTAGGGACGACGGTGGCAGCGACTACAGAAGGTTTCGTCGAGTTTTGATCGGGTGCCTAGGGTTTCTGCATCGGGGGCTTCTTATAGGCGAAGAGGCGAGGCTGGGAGGCGGCCAGGGGGCCCACACCCGACCTAGGCACGGGGCAGGGCCCACCCGCGCCTATGGCGGGTGTGGTGGCCCTGCTTCGCCTCTCTGTTTCCCCTCTGGACTTCGTGTCGCCCACGGTAAAATATTGATTTTGGCTTTTGTCCCGTCCAATTCCGAGAATATTGATTTTCTGCCTTTCTGAAACCAAAAACAGAAGAAAACAGGCAACTGACACTATGGCAACTTGTTAATAGGTTAGTTCTAGAAAAGATATAAAAACACCTTAAAGTGTAGACAAAGCAAAGCAAAGTAGATACAAAACAAGCATGGAGCATCAAAAATTATAGATACGTTTCCGACGTATCACACGACAATTCAGTGGCATAGGATCATGGTGGGACTTCTCCGAAGGGCGCAGCAGTTGCGAGTCATCGTCGTTTGTCGGTCCGGCGCTGTTGTGCATTAGTTTCTCTTTCATTCTTTTGTATTTTCTTTTGGACTTCTTTTGTGCTGTCGGCCCTAGCAATAATCTCACAAGTTGTATCATGTGGTTGCTATATTAACATAACAGGGTGAAAGCCTATTTCGAGAGGTTCCTGGAATGCTGGACGCGCCAAGTTCCATCATCGCATTTAAGAATGGCGATTCAGGCATAACTACATCGACATTTGAGAAGAGAAAGGGCGACAACTAAAGCGAATCACTAATAACCTAAATCGCATCGTCATTTCTATTGAGCCTAATAAACTGAGATGGAGGAGAGCGGTATATTTATGTAACTAAATCTATATGAAGCTATGCTTCTAGATACCGCTCCATAGGCCCATCAGTCCGAAGAGACGAGCGCGGCCTCAGTGCCGCCGCTGCATCGTTGGCTGCCCTAGTAGCCAGGCCCCACCATCCCAAGACTGCCACCCGCAGTCGACGTGGACGCCTCCGTGATCTAGGCCAGAGATCTCCTACCGCGGGAATAGACTAGGGTTCCCCCCCACCCCCCCTCCTCTCCGAGCGACACGGTATAGGGTTGAACATAATGTATGTAGGCCTAGCCAATTTTTCAAATTGCATCACACCCGGTTAGTGAAGTGGCATTGAAACAAAAGGTGACCGGCCATTTCATGAGTTTGGTCGCAAAGTTTACATGATCCGTAATTTGGCCACCCTTCTAAAAAAATGGTGACATAGGCATATAGCTACTCCTACTAGTAGTATGTTCTCTATGTCTTGACTCAAAGTTGAATTCTTGCTCGATTTCAGGAATTATTTGACCGATCAAGAGTCCCGGCCATGTATTAATTCGTCCACATTTATAGTAGATCGCTGGCCATGAATTCGTTTACAAAACAGTTCATAATAAAAACCTCTTACATCCATGTTCTAGTCAGACCAAGCACCCACATCATATTTTGGATCGTCCACACTTAAAAAAAAACAGCGACCTGTCGAGAGAGAAGATACAGTGACCCCACGCGTTCCGTGTTGAATTTAGCAGTCTTTTGTGGTTCAAAACGAGAAAGCGACACGTCCCGTGTTGAAATTGCACTCACCGTACAGATCTATGTATACTAGCAGCCCAGGAATGATCACTAGCTAAACAAGAAATGACCATCTGTACGTGTGGCTGATGGATTCAGACATCTAGTATCTATCTAGGTAGCTCTATATAAACAGGAGTAGTTGTCAGTCCAGGTCGACCTGCAACTATCACTTTGATACACGAGATCACTGTACCATTAATTTATCACTCAAACCACGACTCCCAAGTCCGATTCACAAGCTACGTGTCCTGGTGTCCGCCTCAAATGACCTCCTGTGTTGGGCATTTCTGGGCTTTTCTCTGTCTTTTTCTCACTGTACTTTATTTGGTGTATGTGTACGTATGGCTCTCAGCAGGCCCATGATCGGTCCATATATTACACTATATATGCTCATCAACATTTATTGAACGATTAGATGGCGCAATTACCTGTATAAACTGCTAGTGTATGCCTGATCACCGGTTGGCATCGCAATTACGGTACAGGCTATGAGCACTTTTGTGTCCCACAAGTTGCATCATCGATCAACACGGTACGTACGACGTACGTTGTACGTAGTGCCTGAAAATGCAGTTGCAACTTGCAAACAGCGGCAGCCGGATGCCTCCACTTTTTCCACGATTACGTACGACTCAAAGGGGTTGATTAACTAATTAATAATAACCTGGAACGAACAGCCCAACCCAACCGTCCGTAGGATGCAAGCAAGAGCTATACTACCTAGTAGTAGTGGAGAAATTTGTACAGATCGAGCTAGCTTGCTGTTGCACCCTGTCTGCCACTGTTGGATGCATGCTTCCTTCGCCGCATATTTTAAATAGCGCTAATTGACTATCTGATCCGAGATTCAGAGGGACTTCTTAGCTCTATTCCAGCTGTATATGTTTTTCTGTTGGGGCCGTTTCTTACATGTGCACTTTCCAGCTATATTTTTTAATTGGAGAAGAAGGTCCATTTATCACAGCTTAAGCTAATTAATTTGGTTGGCTCGTTTCTCTCTATAAACATTTAACAAGCTCACTTAACCTCATAAACTATGGTACCCCGGAGTACTTTACCACCTAGTCAGTTTCCACGACACAGATCTCGCTTCTTATTCGTTTGAAGTTTTCAAAGAGTATGAAAATTCAACCTTATATGGGTTATGGTGTAGTGATGTGTGTACACACATTTTGTTAAAAAATACCATAGGGATGTCTGTCTTTGGAAGCTTTTGACGCGAAATCCATTTAAGGCTGAAATCCATTCAAATCATACAAAATATCGAATCTGTTTAGCTAATCTCATTTTTTTTTTGCAAAATCAATTATATAGTCCAAGCCCTACATGAGTTATTTTTTGGATCTTTTCGGTAACTTGAAAGGCCTCAAATAAGAAAACAAGATCCTAAAGTAAACAAACATTTTATTTTCTTTATCATAGTTTGCGTAAGTGCTTCGATGTACCTGATTTTTTTAAGTTTGAGACATTCTTTAATCCTGGATGTGGACATGGTGGATCCGAGCGTGAGGATGAGGATGGGGATCCTGGCAGTGACAAAAATTTGCTGCTAGACATATACTTAAGCATGTAAATTTTAAAACTTTTGGCGGGCCATGGCCTACTTTTGCTTCAATGTAGCTTCACTATTGGTCTCATCTCTCATGCATTCTGCTTCTGATGTCATGTGGACACCATGGCATATATATGATGTAGTTGTATGCTCGTGGAGTGAATATGTGATGTAAATCGATAAACTTTGCAAACTACTCCCTCCATTTCAAAATATAAGATGTTTTAGGTTTGTAAAGAAAATGTATCTAGACTTTTTTTAGTGTGTTGATTCACTCCAAACTTGAATGGATCTACACACTAAAATAAGTCTAGATACATTTGCTTCACGAAGCTAAAACATCTTATATTTTGAAACAGAGGAAGTAATAGAATTCGACAAGTTTCTAAAATGTGGAAAATTTCTGAAACTTGGCAAATTTGTGAACCGTGTGGATTTTTAATCGGAGAAAACACACCGGTTATAAAACAACAGTCTGTCAATGTAAGTCCATCCAAAGGGCCTATCAACAGCAATAAAGAGGTTTCCACTAACAGGCTATCCCCTCACTAGAGGACGATTTTCAGTGACAGGTCTAAACATGTAAGGTAACATATGTTGAGACCTATTCTATGGTAGTGGTAGTGCAAGACAAAATAAGGCAAAGAGTCATATTTTGTTTTGCCTCCGTCCAAAATTGTAAGGCATCCTTAATTTTAATTGGTCAAACTTATAACTTTAAATGCAATTTTTACTTATAATATGTCCACTAAATTAGTATAACGATCCACAAAATGAAAGAATTTTTCAAGACAAATACAACAATACCATTTAAACATTTTGGATCTATGTAATTTAATAAAAAAAATGTATTAGTGGAAAAAGTCGTGCACCAAAGACCGTGGAAAATAAAGCGTGTCTTGTATTTTGGAACAGGGAGAGTATACTTCAACTTATAAGTTACATATTTCCCCCAAAAGAAGGGAAATGCTCCCGAGCTCTCCATCATCCTTAGAGTCTAAAAATGAGATGGAAGTGGGGACGAGGTATGCGAAGCCAGGGTCTATTTTGATTGGAGAAAGTTCTTATTCAAGTTGAAGCATCATTGATTTAAAGCAAAATAAACACGGTTGCACCGGACATAATTTTGTGAACGAAACAAAATTGTAGTTCTAGTGCTACTTAATACTCACGACGGACGAGAAACAATTGCTAGCCACCCCATAGAATAATCGTGAATGGGTGAACACAAAGATTACTCAACCGGCTTTGCAATTTTACATCTTATACTATTAAGCAAGTTTATTTGCAAGATACGGTACGCGGATCCGTCTAATCTATATATGCATAAGATACGAAGCATGCATGTAAGGACATGTCCTGATCAATAGACCAAAGGGCGGCAACGGGCAGCTGCACGCCATGATCGATCCTTGCCAAAATAAATCTATTCATCCAGGGTCCTTGCCAAAATAGGCTGTAATCCATTCAAATTGTTCAAAATAAATCTATTTAGCTAATGCCAAAATTTTCTACAAAATCAATTATATAGTCCAAGCCCTACATAAATAGTTTTTTGACCTTTTCTATAACTTGAAAGGCCTCAAATAAGAAAACGAGACCCTAAAGTAGACAACGATTTTATTTTCTTTATCATAGTTTCCATAAGTGCGTACGGTATACTTCATTTTCTAAAGTTAGACACATCCTTTAATCATTGATGTGGACATGGTGGATCCGAGCGTGTGTGTGTGTGTGTGTGTGTGTGAGGATGATGATGAGGATGGGGAGGAAGCGATCTCAGGCAATGGCAGAGCTTCAGTATAATTCTAGGGAGGGCCATTAGTTGCAGTGAAGAATTTTTATTGGCTAATGGGCATATATTTAAGCATTTAATTAGTGTAAATTTTTAAAACCGTTTCGCGAGCCATGGACTACTTTTGCTTCAACATAGCTTCAACCTTTGGTCCGAGGCCTCATTGCAGCTGATGTCGGGTGGCCGTCATGGTTGTATGCTCGTGGAGTGAATATGTGATGAAAATCGATAAGTTTCGGAAATTAATAGAATCCGACAAGTTTCTAAAATGTGTAAAATTTCTAAAATTTGGCGTATTTCTGAACCATGTGGATTTTTAATTGGAGAAAACACACCAGTTACAAAACAACAGTCTGTCAATGTAAGTCCATCCAAAGGCAGCGCCGATGAGCTTTCCACTAAAGGACTATCCTGTACACTAGAGGATGATTTTGAATGAGGGGTCCAAACATGAAAGGTAACATCCGTTGAGACCTATTCTGGCGGTAGTGGTAGTGCAAAAGAAAAGAATGCAAATAGTCATATTTCGTACGGCCTCTGTCTAAAATTGTAAGGCGTCTTTAATTTTCACTGGTCAACAACTTATAACTTTAACTGTGATTTTTACTTATAATATGTCCATGAAATTGGTAGAAAGATCTATAATGAAAGAATTTTGTTAAGACAAACACATCGATACCATTTAAACTTTTTCGAGCCTTACATTGGAATGGAGAGAGCATACTTCTACTATTACGCCAGGCCAACAAGTCATTGTGATCGATGGCGCGCTTAAGGAGTAGGAACAGACAGATTAATCGACCGCCTTTGCAATTTTACATCTTATATTAAGCAAGTTAATTTGCAACAGACGGTACGCGGCTAATCTATGCATAAGATACGAAGCATGCATGCAACGACATGTCCTGATCAACAGACCAAAGGGCGGCCACGGGCAGCTGCACGCCATGATAAGATCGTTGCGCACAGCCTGCCAGCCCCGGCAAGTAAAATCCTCGATGGAGTAGAAGGCATGCCATTCACCAAGCCGGACAAGGACGACTCATGGTGTATATTACAATCCAGCTACCGCCTAGCTACTTCTAGTGGTGTATAGCAAATCCAGGAGGAGAGGCATGAATTAATGGGGATGCAATGATTGGGGAGGGTGCGCGCGCATTGCCCGAGGACGATTCGCCGGCCGGCGGTAGGCCCACGAGCAAGTGTCTTCCAATTGGAGCAAAAGCTATGCACATTTATCTTGATCTTGATTCATTTGTTGATTCCGTGTATACTGATCATCAGGTGATGCCGGAATGAGTGAGGCAAAATGTAGTTAACGTGTGTTGCAAGCAGCGAAAGTGAGCAAGCCTTGCACACCAATATAACGGCAGGAAAGGTAATTCAGCCGAGATAAGGAAAGAGACCGATTGAGGCGGCCGGAAAGATTCTTGCTGTGGGGGTGGTGGTTAGTGGTCGCTAATTAACTTGAGGACCATGGCTCTTCTTTTTGTTCGTCTCGGCCGACCAAATCGACCGCCACCACCGTTCCACCCCCACGCTATCCCTTGTAGCCACCCCCATGCGCGATCCAGGGCTTTTTTACCAGCCCTGCCTCGGCATGCTCTCTCTAGCCTCTCGCTGTCGCGCTGCGAAATCGACGGATGGATGCTTTCTGCTGGCTTATATATAAATAGGGCCCGGTTAAGCTTCGCTAGTTACCAACATTCCTTGCCTCAGTGAGTTGCATTGTACTGCAATTGAGAGCGCCTCATCTCTGGTTTTTTGCTCTCTACTAGCTAACTGCTGCATCTGCACCATATATAGAAACACATCAGTTCCAGTAGTTCCCTCTGCTCCAACAACCAAGCAATTCTATAGCCCTCATCGTCTCCACTGCTGTGTCCTCCTTGGTTTGGTGAGTCCCTACCCTGTGATATGGTTAATTGTGTGTGTGTACTGTTTGTTAATTAGTTTGTTTGGTCCATCGCCCTGCACTGCAGTATGGTACTACCAGCTAGTACTTCCATATGCATGTAGCTAACATACTAAGACGTGATGGTCAGTATATATGCGTAGTTATAGATTGGTACTCCGGCCGCCTCATAGATACTCTACAAGTACGTGGTGTCGAGTTTCTCCAACGTACCAGCACATGGAGAGGAAGGTTTCAGAGGTAGTACATCGACCGGTCCGCCGGTAGAGCTGAGCTGATTAACTAACTTGTCCTCCGTTTAGCTTGAATCTTCGTCCCTGCAGCGCATGCAAAAGTACGTACTGTACATGTAGTATTCCGGTCCACCGCAAAATTGACCCGAGACCAGATATTCTGGCTACCTATAGTGTAGGTACGCGTCCAGTACTAGTAGGTCGGCGCAGAAAAATGATGAAAAATACACCACGGCCGAGAACATACACAGAGAGAGAGGGAGGTGGCGGTGGATGTGCGAGAGGCACATCAGGCCAATCCTGAAGTGCACTCAAAGGAACATGAATGTACTATTGCATTTGCATTCATGCCCCTAAAAGCTTCGCACTCACAGCTAGCCGGCCAGAAGCAGCAGCTAGCATGCACTGCGCGGGTCCTTTTCATCCCCCTCTCTTCCATTCCCACTTTACAAGCTAGATGACCCACACATTCCATCCCATCAAAGTAGTGCTTGCAATCAGGCTAGATTACAAGCAGTGTGTACTTAAAATTGTCCTCAGAAATGGATTCAGGACATGATTGCAGTGCACTTATGGTACACATATAGAGTAGACTAGATAGATTTGGTGGGAGCTATAGATTCATCACGGTATGCATATATAAATAGCAGACATGCGAGTGTGCACATACGTACGTGTGTTCTGCTCGATGTCAGGTCGCCTCTCATAGTCGTCTCATCGCAGTATTGCACGAGTGCACTAACCTACCTAGCTAGCTAGCAGTCATTGTGTTTCTCCACATCTCTGGCTATATATAAAGATCTCCTCCTTCTTTGGCCCACACGCTTACAAGCCATTGTTGCTCTCAGTCTCAGCATATATAGTAGCTACCCAGTAGTAGCAGCTTGAAAAGGTTGTGCTTTGGTTTCAGTCAGTCCGGAAGAGAGCCGGCTAATTAACTAGCTACCTGCAGGCAGGCAGGCAGGTGTAGATGTTAGCGATGGACCAGCATCACCACCAGGAGGAGTCGTGTGTTCCCCCAGGGTTCAGGTTCCACCCCACGGAGGAGGAGCTGGTCGGCTACTACCTCGCCAGGAAGGTGGCCGCCCAGAAGATCGACCTCGACATCATCCAGGAGGTGGATCTCTACCGGATCGAGCCATGGGACCTGCAAGGTACGCATGGTGATCTTGTGGTTTGTACATGCATGGTGATCGATCAAACCTATGCAAGTGTCTCATGAACAATTTCGCATTTCTTTGTGCACTCGATCAGAGAGGTGCGGCAGAGGAGGAGGAGGCGGAGGTGAGGATGACCTGTCGTCGTCGGAGCGCTACTTCTTCAGCTTCAAGGACCGGAAGTACCCAAGCGGGACGCGCACGAACCGGGCCACGGCGGCCGGGTTCTGGAAGGCCACCGGCCGCGACAAGCCGGTGCTGTCGTCGAGGTCGAGCCGGGGCGTGATCGGCATGAGGAAGACTCTCGTCTTTTACAAGGGCCGCGCCCCAAACGGCAGGAAGACAGACTGGATCATCCACGAGTACCGCCTCCAGACCAACGAGCACGCCCCCACCCAGGTAGTTCTTCATCAAACAGTCTTCTTCCATTTCTTGAGCTATTCTTCTTCCTCCTGCTAATTTAGCGTTAATGGCGATGACGATGTGCAGGAGGAAGGATGGGTGGTGTGCCGCGCGTTCCAAAAGCCTGTCCCAAACCAGAGGAACTTCGTCTTCCCCGCCTACGCCGCAGCTCCTGGCAGCTACTACGACGACGCGCGGCTGCACCTCCACGGCCACAGCCATGGCAGGGATCTCCACTACTTGCACCCTGCCGCTGCCGGAGCGGGCGGTTTCGCCTTTCCCGGCCATGATCAGTTTTCTGAGGACTTCGAGTCCAAGAAGAACCTGTTCAGCAGTATCCCGCAGCTGGTCGAGAGCCCGCCGATTACCACCGCCGCCGTCCTAGGTTGCCGCGACGACATCGTCCAGCAGCAGCAGCAGGGACAGGGGGCGTCTGCCAATGCCATCGACTGGAACTTCCTGGACAGCTTGCTGTCCACGTCGCTGCTCCACGACTCCTACTCTCCTGCTAGTGCTACTGCTGCCTCACATCTTCACTTGGAGCAGTGAACATCGATTACCTCATGCATGATTCGCTAAATAAGATTTCAGTACAGATAGTAGAGCCTAGATGACGCCCATGCGTTTGTGTTTACTCGATTAACACACTTGTACCTAGTACTAGTAGTTTATAAATGTTCTAGTTTCAGGAGACTACCCTATTTGAGTTTTTCACTTAATTACTGAATCTCTGGGAACTGATCATCACTTATTGTACTTACGTATGTATATAAACATTTTTTTTCTGATGTGTCCTTCTATTTCTTGCCTTAATTTCCTTTAGATCGAAGGCCAGTATTCCATACTGTGACAGTCTCACTACATAGTACACGAGCTAGCAGCCCTGTACACACTGACACTAGTTCTATTACTAGTGCGAGTGGCATTTCAGTTGGATTTGTATGATTTCGAACCTTTCATTTGGCCATACGCGTCTTTGTCGCGAAGATCTGGGACCATACATAAGGACGGTTAATTGTGAGATAGGGCAATGGGGGTTAACATCGAGAGACAGTGAGAGTTAACGATGTTGCCATGTCGATCCTGTGTAATTAATTTTACGCGTCTGGTCCGGACGATAGGTAACCACTACACTGAATTGTACTCCATTAAAGTCGTAACTCGTAAGTTTCAGTTGTTGACAGCCGGATGGCTCTCCTACTCGATCGATCGAGCACATATCTATAGTCAACAAACTGACAGGGACTTGCACACGCACAGGCTGGCTAGCAAACTCGTTGCGTGTGGCTGTACTGGTATTGAACTGTTTTTATTGGAGAGATATATACACTTTTAGTCCCACGTCTTACATTATGGGAGCGTTTTTGTCCTATATCTTGCAATATGAACGGGACTAGTCCCACAACTTGTATCATGAGTATGGAAACTACTAGGTTTTGGAGAAAACGATGTACTTGAGTCCAGGCTCGTTGCGTGTTAATATAGGCTCATATGCCGGCAGATTACATTAGCAGGTTACAAGAGATAAACACTACGGGAAGGATTGATCAAATCCTTATAGACTAGATTAGATCAACATACAACAAGATAGCAACAGAAGCAAAACGACTGGTCCCGTGTCTATCTATCACATGTATGCTAACATCCCTCCACAACCATAGCCTTCTTGAGGTTGAGATTGTGCTTGAATTCTTCAAACTGACGGACTGGTAAAGCCTTTGTGAAGCCATCTGCCACCTGGTCTTTGGATGGAATGAATCTGATATCCAATTATTTGCTTGCTACTCATTCTCTTATAAAATGAAAGTCAATTTCAATATGCTTTGTTCTAGCATAAAAAATAGCATTAGCAGACAGATAAGTTGCACCCATATTATCATACCACAAACATGAAGTTTGATTTCGTTGGATTCCAAGTTCTCCTAGAAGAGACTCAATCCAAATAATTTCAGCAGTAGCATTTGCTAGAGATTTATATTATGCTTCTGTACTTGACCTTGATATAGTTGCTTGTTTTCTAGCACTCCAAGAAATAAGGTTAGGACCAAAAAACACTGCAAACCCTCCTGTAGATCTCCTGTCATCTACACATCCAGCCGAATCAGCATCTGAAAAGGCACTTACAAGAGTAGAGGATGATCTTCTAAAGGTTAACCCAACACTCTGTACCACTGACATATCTCAAAATTCTCTTAACAACTGTCCAATATACAGTAGTGGGAGCATGAAGATAGTGTTATACCTTATTAATAGAAAATGCAATATCTGGTCGTGTCAATGTAAGATATTGAAGTGCTCCAACTATACTTCTGTATCTTGTACTGTCTTCTGGTCCTAGAAGCTCTCCTTCTGTGACTGAAAGTTTCTCAGAAGCTGACAATGGAGTTGGTGATATTTTGCATTTCTTCATCCCAACTCTGTCAAGCAAATCTAAAGCATATTTCTCTTGGGTTAGAGATTCCTTGAGAAAATTTCTTAACCTCAATTCCCAAGAAGTAATGAAAGTAGCCGAGATCTTTTAATGCAAAAGATGAACTTAGATCTTTAAGGAGTGATGCAATTGCTTTGTTGGAGGAGCTAGTAACAATTATGTCATCAACATATACAAGTACAAATATTGTGATACCTAACTTTTTGAATATAAATAGTGATGTATCTGCTTTGGATGCTAGAAACCCATGCTCTTATAGCTTGGAACTTAACTTTGCAAACCATGCTCTTGGTGCCTGCTTGAGCCCGTAGAGTGATTTGTCAAGCTTGCACACATGATGAGGAGCATTTGGATTTTCATAACCAGGTGGCTGCTTCATGTACACCTCTTCTTCCAGAACATCGTGGAGAAACGCGTTCTTCACATCTAGTTGCCTTAGGCTCCAACCTTTTGAAACTGAAATAGCTAAAACAAGTTTGATGGTAGCAGCTTTTACAATAGGACTAAAAGTGTCCTCATAATCTAATGCCATATCATTGTTTAAAACCCTCTGCTACTAATCTAGCTTTATATCTATCAATGGTTCCATCCGATTTTCTTTTAATTCTATAGACCCACTTGCAATCTATAAGATTACTACTTTGCTTGAATGGTACTAGGTGCCACTTTTTGTTTTCCATTAATGCCCTATACTCATCATCCATAGCATTTTTCCAATTTGAATTAGCTAAGGCAATTTGCAAAGTAGCAGGTTCAGTAGTGGAGCATGACAAGCCATACCGTACTGTACCGTCGGTGTAGGTTTTAGGCTTGGCATTACCAGTTTTTGACCTGGTTCTGTAAATGGCATGTGTAGGCTGGTCATCAGCAGAAGAAGCCACAGAGGATCCTCCCTCCTGGCGGCGAGGCGTGAATCCCAGGCTGATGCGGTCGAAGCGACCTGAGCGCCACGACCTTGAAGGCGACGCGTTTTGTGGGTCCCGCTGGACCCGCGGGTCGTGTGCCGAGCTGGGTGCGCTCCACGTGTTGGTGCAGGAACCGCGGGAGGCGCGTGGCATAGATGATGGCGGGGACAGCGTGCTGCTGCGCCACGTCGCTATAGTGGGGTCGGTTGACGTGGCTGCACCTGATTGGTGCGCGCCCGACCGAGGCTGATGCGGTGCAGATCCCGACGCCAGGGGGTGTCTGTCGTCCGAGGTAGGCATGATTCAAGGTGGATTCGCCTCGTCCGCCGTGCCGTGATGCTGCATCCGTGTCGCATGCGATATCAACTCCAAATTTGCGCCATTTTCTCCTGTTCTGGCACCGTTTGGCATGGAATTTTCTTTTGCTGACTCCTTTGCTGCAAGGAACTTGACACACTAGGATTTACAGAGTCATTAGCTGTTAGTTCAATGCAATGTTTTTCCCCTTCTTGTGATGAATTGGAAGGATTTTGGAGATGCTCCGGTAGAAGTAAAATTTCTCTACTTAGAAGAGAACCCGCATTAGAATGGAGGTTTGAAAAAGGAAAACGCTCTCATCAAAAACAACATCTCTGGAGATATAGACTCGACCAGATTTAATGTCAAGACATTTTACTCCTTTGTGCATGTGACTATAGCCAAGGAATACAAATTGCTTAGATCTATAGGCAAGCTTATGCTTATTGTATGGTCTAAGATTGGGCCAGCAGACACACCCAAAAACACGAAGGGATGCATAGTCAGGAGTTTTTTTTTAAGAAGATGCTCCATGGGTGACGAGGTTCGATCTCGTCAATGCCCATTGTTATGGACTTGGGTTTTGGAGAATATGGGGATGCTGGAGATCGCAGAACGGTTAACAGACAAGCAACACGGGGACACAAGGTTTACCCAGGTTCAGGCCCCCGGAGGGAAAACCCTACTCCTGCTTGTCTGCTCTTGATTACGGTGGAACCGAAGGTTACAGGGGTGCGCAGATGCAATCCGGCGTGAGGTGCGTATGAGGTGAGTTGAAGGTCCTCCTCGCTGTGCCATCCTAGCCTTTATATAGATAGGCAGGTCCCGGGCGAAGGTCGAGTCGGTTATAGATTAGGGTTTGTACCCTTTGAAAATCTATGTACTCTAGTCTTGTTCTCTAAGGATCCGAAGGCGTTATGGGATTAGGCCACCCGGAATCTTCACAGGCCGCGTATCTTGTCGTGGGCCTTCCTTGGGCTGTACTAGGTATGCCAATGTTATGTACCCATGGGGTATAACCATGTCAGTATCCCCCGAGTGCTCGGTCGAATCGTAGATTCGGCCGAGGACTCTTCAATCTTTCGGGTGCTATGTAGTCGAACCTGTTTTTCAAGGAAAAAATGATTAGTTCATAGGGATTATTGATGTGTGTGCCTGACTCGCCCGACGTATCAGGGTCAGTTAATTGTCATGGGACACAACAACATGATCTTCTTCAGACTCGAGTCCCTAAACTCGAATCCGGAATGAATGCTGGCGCAATTCGACTCAGGATGTTGAGGTCTTATAGGAGTCAAATCCTAGTGTTTTTCAAGTGATGTACCCAACGTGTCCGTCAGGATTTTTCGTCGTGCCTGTTGACACGGAAGTTTACTGGCAGAGCGCAGTCAGGTGCGTTTACCAGGCCATCAGATGGTATCTATAGGGCTTATCTTTTCTTCAAAGACACAACATCCAAAATCTTATCACCGTGTTTCGGGTGGCCAAGGAGTTTGCTTCTCACTTAGCGTTGGTTTGGGCAAAGTTGCCAAAAAGATTTTGTCGCATCTGATCCGAAGGATCGTAGTTGAAGAATTCATAGAGTGCGTGGCTAGCGCTCCCTATGGGAGTAGCCCCCCGGTGTCTGTTCGAGTCGTAGACTCGATCAGAGACTTTAGTTCAATTGTTTTTAGGTTTGGTCTGAAGGACACAATTTTTTGGATGCTCAAACGATCCTCCCTATGGGAGTAGCCCCCGAGTCCGTAGTGGAGTTGCAGACTCGACGTAGGACTCAAAGATAGTTGCGAGGTGTAGTATCTTAATCATTTATGAGGTGCGTAGCCAACGCTCCTGATAGGAGTAGCTCCCGAGTAGTTTCTCGAATCGTAGATTCGAGTAAGTATTTGATTGATCAGCCAAAAATTTCTAGCCGTTGCTAGCTTTAGCCTTGATGACGTCAATGCTGACGATTGGTGATCTCAACCGTCTGCGGCGGCAAAGTTAATGTGACGAAATGACCGTGGGTCCCACCGTCTGACTTGAAGTTGACTAATCATGCATAGACGTGGCAAAAATTATGGCGTCTTCTCGATTTTCGTGCATAGTGGACGGCGTGCTAGCGACGGTTCGTTGTTGTGCTGACACGTGTAAGGTTGGATCTTGGGTGCGCGCTAGGGCTTCTGGATCAACGGCTCGTGCGCGTCGTCTTTGCTCCTTTTATACTGTAAGTAAACAATAGTTTTATTTTACCCTTCGTCATTTGTTCATCGCCATTGCTTTCATTTTCGCAAGCTTTGCTTATCTCCCTACACACTGGAAGTTCTTCGCTCATTTCATTCTTCTTTTCTCCGTGCGCACCGCCACTCTCGACGCCATGTGATGGGCAAGTCGAAGAAGACCACTGCCGGAGTGGGTTCGAGCACCGCCGCCGATGACAAGAAGGCTGCTGCGACCACCCGCATCACGGACGGTGGGTGGAGGCGTACAGAGGTGCGCGACGTGGATCTTCGCAAGCTGTGCAATTCTGGGTTGATCCCCCAGAACAAGGAGGACGTAAGGCTTCCTAGCGACGAGGTAATCCCCCGCCCACCCGTAGGGTTTCGGGTGATGTTTGTTGCCTTTATCCTTCGCGCTCTTTTGCTTTCTATCCACGATTTCCTTCATGGACTCCTTTTCTTCTATGGGATTCAGATACATCATCTGTCTCCCAATTCTCTTCTCCATGTCGCCTGCTTCATAACCCTTTGCGAGTGTTGGCTCGGTATCGAGCCACACTTTGGCCTCTTTCGGAAGATCTATTCCGTGAAGAGGCAGTCCGGCACCGGCGGAGTATATCCGCTTGGCGGCTGCATCATTTCTGTCCGCCCTTTCGTCCAATTCTTCTCCTTTTCTATCTGCGAGTCCGTCCAGAAATGGCGCCGGAAGTGGTTCTACATCCGCGATGCTAAGCAGGATGGTCAGCAATATGGGCTTGCCCCCCTTCGACTCCGAGCAGAAGATCGTCCCGAAGATATCGTGGAAGAACCACATCTTGGAGGGTAAAACTGTAGAGGTGGAGAGACTCTACCAGCGGGTGAAGGCCCTTCAGCTGGTGCCAGGTAAAGAGGTCAATGGTATCGACATCATCTGCACTTTCCTCAAGCGCCGGGTGCAACCGCTCCGGGCTACGGCGTACCCGATGTTCCTCTACGCCGTCTCCAGCGATCGAACGAGAGTTTCATCCGAAGAGTTGACTTTGGGTGACCTCGATAGGGCCCTTCGTCCCCTGCTGAAGGCCAAGGCCGACGAGGACCTTCCGGGGAAATCATTGACCCCCCTCTTAGCGCCAATAAAGGGGTTTCTCAGGTGATACTTGTTTGTGCGCGTAGCGCTTTTTCGGGTGTTTGCTGTTTGCTGCTGTATACTTATCTTGTTTTTATTTTTCTTTTTGCTTGCAGCGCCTCCAGGTTACGGGGTCTATGCCTCCTCTGCCTGAAAAGTTTAGGGAAGTGCCAGACAATGAGCAGGTGGACTCCGAGTCTGAGCTTCCTCTAGCGCAGTTGCCTACTGCAGATGCTCCCGAGGCGAGTGAAGGGCAGACCCGAAAGCGCTCCCGGAGTGAGTCTTCGGATGCGTCTACCCCGCCAACTCCAAGGGGTCCGTCCTTCCTCGAGCGCCATGGTGAGGATGATGGTGCTTCTTCCACACCTTTTCCTGCCGTGCCT